>OY756364.1:16957186-18157186 GCA_963576895.1 Ceraclea dissimilis
GGAAAAGGAATTGGATAGGGGAAAAAATATCTGATGTGGTAAATACAGTTCATGTGTGAATTTGGTCAAATGCAGAAAAAATATAAAATACAATAATTTACTAGGTACAATTTCTCTATGCTGTTGGAGAGGGGAACATGATACACACATATGTAGGTATAATAGGTCTTATCTGACATAATTCAGTAAAAAATGTTAGCAGAACTTCGCCACTGGTAGGTACCGTAGGATTTGTACAAATTCTTCGTAACATATTCACAGTCACATTGTCGAATATAAAGTTTCTACGCATGATTGTAGTAATAATCACAGGAGCACATGATGTCAGAAGGGTGGGTGGGTGCCATACATTATACAGTGGTGTAGGTACATGTTATACATAATAATAACAGGAATAATAATGTACAAAGAGGAGATGAGAATGAGAAAGAGTGAGACATTTTCTGGGACAATCCAACCATTTATTTCTCTCAATCACTCCCAGGAGAGCAGAGACGCTCGCAAGCAGATTGGTGATTCATCCAACTCCATATTATCTACTGCTACCAGTATTATTATAATACTTTACTTAGTACTACAATACTTACATCTGCCAGGAACACATAACTGAAAACCAAGGTATTCCATCTATTGCTATATATTATTTTTATTAAATTCACGCAGAATGAATACCGCCAAAGCAATTTGCGCCACTTATAAATCCGTACTAACTTCTGTTTTCTCCCTCCCTCACCTTTCTTGTTCGTTTTTTATCTTTTTAATATTGTTATTATGTCGCTGTATTATAATAATATGTATTTTTGTTTTTATTTTACTCTATTTTTTCAATGTTGAAATTTCATTTTTGCTTTTATTATGTGACTGCTATGTAGTAATGTCTAAGATGATTATTACGATTTTTTTTGGTCCACACCATAATTCCAAACCCGTAAATTTAGTATGCTGACCCGGAGCCCCGGTTTTTCTATGGGGGGGACCGGAATCCCGGGTATTTTCCTTTTTTTTTTTAGTCCTGACGAAAATTTCCGACCCGGAGATACACTATGCTAACCCGGAGCCCGGAGAACACCACTCAAACCCGTAGACTCCGGGTCAAGCCCGGAGAGGTGGCAGCCCTAGCTACAGCCCACTGAGAGAAAAAAATAGTTAGAAAAGCTAAAATAGTTCACAATATAGACTGAATTCTGTAGCTTTGGTGGTGGCCTGATTATCCCTAAAATATTCCGCTTTTTTACTGTCTTTCGACGTAACATCGAGATAGTATGCAATGAACGATAAATATTTCGGCGCAAATCCAGCTGTCGAAACTCTGAATTTGCTCGACTTTTACTTTTTACGTAAGAGTACGACAGGTCTAAATTAATGTTTTAAAAGGGTGACTGGAGTAATTTTCCCTTTAGTAAAATGTCTTCTTACTTTTGTTGGGTAGGTACCTCGCTGTACCTGTGTACCTCTGTCAGTAGTGTGTACCCCCGTATACCTCTTATACTTGTAACTTGTAAAGAAATAACCTACGGTAAATTCAATACCTCGCACCATTTATCAATCAAACTGTACCTATGTACTTCGTGCTAAAGATAGTATTACAGGCGTCACTTTTCCATGAACAGATCAGGGAATTCCGCCATCCCTAAATAAACGTATGACAATAATTCGTAAAGCATCGAATCGCTTCTGTATTTAGAGTAGTTTAGACGGTTTACCATTGGATGATTTCACTTATGACTGGGGAATTATACTGTAAAAGTGAACCGTCTAATATTGGCTTTACTGACTGTCAATTTTTCTTAATCGTCAGCAACACATAAAGCAAAATTAATACGTGTGCGAAATTTCAAGGTGCTGGCAACTGCAAGCATTTCGAGCAACTGAATCCTCTCGATCGCTCGGTATCTTCCAAGGCTTGAGCTAGACAAGATCTGACTTACGATCTAGTTTTCTTTTCCATCACCCTTTCATACGATACTACACATGACCCCACACAACAATTGGATCTCTTTGAAACCTTTTACATATTTTTTTTGTCTCTGGAGTAGGCTGATCCAAGCGGTACAGAATTGTATTGTCATCGATTTTACGTATGTTTGCAAAGTTTCAGATCTCTAAATAGTCGGAAAGTGGTTGAAAAATCTATTGCAAGATTTGCGCACAAATAAAAAAAAACTCTACAGTGAAGTTAAATAAAATCTTGTAAAAACACCCTACTACATTTTTTCATCTTTTCAAAGCAATTTTACTTTAATTAAGTTTATATTCTACAATTTAATCAATACGGCTTCCTTCTCGTACCGTCTGTCTGTTTAAAAATATATTTTAATAAAAAAGGAACTGAAGTTATCCAAAAGTAATTACGATTCATACTAATAAATTTAATTATCGTTTAATTTCACAAGACTCTTTTAATGAAATACCTCCGATATAATAAATCTAAACACGGCTTCCTTCTTTATTAAAAGAAAAAGAATCCTTTAAAACTTCCAAATCCCTAATTTAAATTAATTCAAATTTAGAATATAAAAGAAAGTCTCGAGAATAGCGGAGATTGTAATTTATTGGTTGTATTTTCATCCAATCCCCTTTCAGATTCTCAAATCCCACCAATAGGGACACAGAAACGTCAAGTCTATTCTTTTTTCAAAATATATTTTTTCTTGAAAGAGCAATGTTTTCATTTACTTAAAAACTAACAACGATAGAATTGGAATTCAAAAATCCTAGATAGAATATTTTTGCTACTTACTTACAGGGCCATATAATTATATAGTAATTGAGCACATGAGAAATTGCGTAGAAAAAAGGAAAATTACTCATCTAGTACTAAAAATACCTGAAACATGGATATGTTGATAATAAAAAATGTTGGGCGCCCTTGGTGCAATTTGATCGCTAAACGGCGCCTAAAATAGTGCAATTATTATTATTATGGATAAATGAGAATATTTTTTTGAGATTTTCGTATTTTTTCTCAATAAAATAACATTCTGAAGTTACCTCTGAAATTTACTAAAATTTGAGTTTATTCCCGTAGTTCGTTAGTTATAATGCTGTAACGTCCTAACTTAAACATAGAAGATATATTTTTGATATTTGGTCCCTTTTTTATACAAACATCTCTCATACAAAATTTGTGAAAGTTGAAGCGATGATGGAAAGATTTTTGCTTAGTTGTAAAATAACCTGATCTATGCTGGGAATAAAAGCTAATATTATTGTCATATATATTGTACATTTTTATTCTATTGCTGCATGTGCTTTCATATATGTAACTTTATTTTGCTTATGCTTTCATATATCTATCTTTATTTTGCAATTATGTCTGTGTGTGTGTGTGTGATATGTATGAACGAGTTGTTGAATGTTTGTTTTTTTACCATACTTTTTTTTTCATGTGTTCATTTAATATTTTCATCTGTTAACTTTATGTATTAATGGCCTTGCGCCATGTGTTCTTTAAAATAAAATAAATAAATAAATAAAATAAATAAAATTTAGATTGTCTGTTCGTTTATTTGTTTTTATGTTATCTAACATTTTTCATTTTCACAATCTTGATAACTTTGAAATGTAATAAGTTATTCCATTCCCTACTCCAGTAAGCATTACGTCAACATAGTTCGTAAACAGAAAGAAAAAATCTAAACATTTGGAATCTAGAAGCAATTTCAAAAAGCATTTCCCCTGTCACCATCCGCAAGGCAGCGAAGATCAAGAAAATCCCTTTGAAATTGAATTTCAAGTGGTAAACTTTTTTATTTCTTACTCTCTCTCTCCATCTCTCTCGCAATTTCTTTGGCTTGGAACTTATATTCCCTAACATTCTATCTACTTCTATTCCAAGACACAGATATACCCAATAACATCTGAGGACAAAACTATGTTTGATAGATTTTAAAGCATCTATAAAATCAATTTTGTGACAGAAGTCTCACGGAGCAAACTTGGTTTGGTGTTGCTTAATGGGATACCTAATAAGATATGGTTCGACAATCAGGGCTACCAACACGGGCGTCGTCAGGGGGGGGTAGCGAGATTGGAATAGGTATAAGTATATTTTTTCATACTGAATGATAAGACCTCACAAAAAATCACAATACTACCACACATTTTTTTATGAAAATCCATCAGTTTCTAAAAAAAATGGCATGCGGCGCTATTTTTAATTAAAATAGAAAACATTTTTCATACATATTGCTGTGCAAAGTATTATGTAAGTACACTTATCGATTTTCAAATAAACAAACAACATCACGACCTTCTTCAGTATGTCTCATAAATAAGAATTGCGCCTGCGGCGCTATTTACGCGTTTTTTGTGCTATATCATTTAAAAAAAAATGAATTCCCCTAGTTTCAAGGCTAGCAACGCCCATGGCTACCAACAATACAATTTTAAAATATTAAAATAAAAATTCCGGTTGAGAGAAAGAAATTCCTTAATTTAAATATTATTGAGGAATAGTCTTAATACTTCACACTTTAACTTAATTATAACAGTCAACAATTTTTTATTTAATCACCTATCTTGAAATTTTCACGAAAGTACCTATCTCACTTTCCCAGGGTCGTTCTCTAATAGATGTTTATGATTTCAATTTATAACGCTCCGTATAAACTGATCCCCGGGCAATTGCTAATTGGGGCGCAAACACGTTCCCACTTGTTTTTCTAGTCACATCATTTTCCGTCCCAACATATCCTTTTTATATTCCGTATTTTTTCCTTCCGCCCGGCCGTCACTCTTAGGCTATGTTCTACGTGGTTGTATTTCGGGGAGTCAAGCGTTTCGTCAGATGGATATCCATTAATATTTTATTTTATTTACAGAATCAGACAGTCACGACAATAAATTTTACATTAATCAACATATCAATAACAAATAGACCACTAAAGATTCTACATTTTACCAACAATACTAATGAACATAAATTAAAAGGCAACACGTACAACGAACAAAGAGCAGAACGAATGAATAAAAGAACAAACGAATAAATGAAAAATAAACAAATGAGCAAACAAATAATGAACAAAAGAAATTGAATAATTAAATTAAATAAACAATCAATGAATAATAAGTAAAGGAGTAAATAAATAATGAATAATTATATACATTTAATATAATATAATATTTAATTAATTATTAATTATTTAATTTTATATATATACATTTGGCACGGTCTGACGCATTTGTTCCCAGCTGTTAGGTTAATGTATGGGATTTGACATTTGCTGTTAGGCTCACTCCATACTTTTTTTCACTCGGTTCGCGATTTGCTGCTAAGAGAGTAATCTACTTACTAGTATAGTAAAATATATCAATGATTTACACCGACGACAGATCGGAGAAAAGTAGCACCATAAACAAACGAGCGAATCTTCCAGCGAAAAACAATACGCATAGAACGAAACCCCATACCGCAATTTCAGGAAGACGTCATTTTTTGTGTGTCTCTGGAGAATGTCCCCTTACATTAGGACTAATGCTATTAGATTGTCTCAGAGGCTTCCTAACTATGTTATTTTTCAATACACACTTCACCATAAAGAAAAGAGATGTGGACAAAAAATAATAATATTTCACGACTTGCCCACAAGTGGGTTTATATTGAAATTTTCTATATTAAATATCTGTTTCTTTTCCAGGAAAACGACCCAAAATTATAGAAGGGTTGGGTATAATAAAATAAATATAATAGTTAGGTACTGACTCTTTAATCGTCTCAATATGTACCAGTGTCGAATATAGGTTTTCATTTCGGAGGGGACAGATCCAGATGTATTAAAAAAGCGATATCGCCGCAGGCGAAAGTTTTCGTGAAGGTGAGTGAAAAAGGAGGTGTTTATGTTGCTTTTAAAATTATTGTGTACAATAGATATAATAAAAAGAAAAATAGCGCCGCAGGCGAATTTTTTTCGGAAAATGGGTGAAGTGATGGTAGATACCTAGTTAATATAAATGTTTTAAAATAACGTTTTTTAAATAATTATTTTACATTCCGGGGGGACGGCCCCCCTTATGTACGCCCTTGAATTATTTACCTATATTGAAGAATAATGGGCAAAAATGTATGGAACTTGGTCCAAGAGCCTCCACTGATGAGACCGGAAATAAATTAAAGTACATACATAGGTACTTGACTTATTATTCTTGCCAGAAAAGTGAAAAATAACACAATTTTTTTTAAGAAATAGCACAATTTTTAAGAAAAATATCACCAGTCCCTACTTAATAAGTAGTACCAAATTTCTTCCTTGTTTTATGCAACCTCTATCGCCAGTTTTTAATGGAAAAGTCCTTTTCGATAAGAAGACAGCTGTATCAAGAGAGGAGGTCACTATTTAGTAGGTACATGAAAAAGTAAAATTAAAAACAGACCCAACTGGAATACTTGTATGATTGGTATTACATTTGTAACAAGCCCGCCTTTTGAAACCATTATTTTCTAATTATTGTATTTTTCTCTTATTTGGTTCAACAAAGTTTTATTTATTTATTTATTTACTTTCCATATTAATTCTACGTGCATACCTACAAAATACGTATTTTTACACAACTTGAAAGCATCCACGAAGTTCAAGACATTTGATTCTAATGGGGTGTGATGATAATATTTAGGAATCTAATACCAAAGTATTAAAAGAGTTGGAAAAAGTCTGGACATGTCAAATTAATATTAAGAACCACACTGGATATAACAAAATTCTTTCTATTTTCTTTTAGCGTTTACGCCATAGATACTAAACCTTTGTTTTAAAGCGCTCTGACGTGTTACGCAAGTTATTATAGTTATCAGTGACGTATATACTGGTATATAGGGGGAAGCACCCCTCTCCCCCCCCCCCCCGAAATGTAAAACAATTATTTAAAAACGTTATTTTAAAACATGAAAGATACCCAGGTTCATTACTTAACTTATTTTTCAAAAAAAAAATCGCCTGCGGTGCTATTCTCTCTTTGTACTTTTCGCACACATTTTTAGCACCAACCAAAAACCTTTTTCACTCACCTTCACGGAAAAATTTCGTATGCGGCGCTGTTATTGATTTTTTACTATATGCCTGTTAAAAAAATTGCGTCCTCCCCCCCCCCCCCCCCCCCAAGTCAAATACCAGAACGCCCCCTCTCCCCCTTAGAAAATTGACAAAGGCCTTTGATTTTACTTATTTTTAGCTTTAAATTAAAAAAACACACACACAATAACAGCTGCTATAACAGAGTAACGAAATTATGGTGTTCTCTCTTGATTTTTTGACATTTCTCTGTCAAAATAGGAACCTTAAATCAATGGTTTGAAACTTCTGCGTTAACTTTTATCCTAGAAACGATACAATGATAGCCACTGGGTTAGTTAGGTACCTTATATGAGTTTGTGTGGAAAGCAGTAGTGGTGGCGATAGCAATTGTAAGAAATATTAGCGAAAATTAGTTTTATAACTTTCACGGTGAGTGAGCAAATGACAAAAGTTTCATCTCTCATGTACGCCGCATGGTGGCGCAAGGGTCGCGGCGTTTCAATTAGAAAAGTGATAGAACCTAAGAAGTTGGTGGAAGTATTTTGTTGTTGTTGAGTCACAGTGTTGGGTCGTGATGAAATTCTTAATAAAAGTGACTATAAAAAAGTTTCTCACTATAAAATGTTATCGAGAAACTATTGGCGTGACGTCATTCAATTAGGATGACCAACTTTCAGACTTATTCTTTTACAATATCGCGCCATTGTTACAGCTTATAATGTAACGCTAACGCAGATATCTAGCGCCGCATGCGATTATTGGAGTGAACTGAAAAAAATTGCAGAAATGCGATACAAGTTTTTAACTACTTTTAATACTACGACTACGTTTTCGTTATGGAAATTTTTGCGACTAAGGCGTTTTTGGGCATCTTCGGGACTTTATGGGAAACTTAAAAGACTACTATTTTTGGGCATTTATGGATCTCTTTAGGATTTATTGAGCAAGTTGTTCGATGTAATAAGATATGGTTACATTTTTTCGCTACTTTTGAATTATATTTAAGACTATTGTTTAAAAAAAAAGTGAATTATTGGATTGTTAAAATAAACTGGCAACATCGTTTTTCTAACTTGTGATGGCAGTTTAAAGGGATTATCGGAGTATTTTTTTCTTTTTCCAACTCGCAAAACTATCTTGCCTTCAAAATGATTTCTCTGTAATATTTTCGGCATTGTAGGTTACTTGTAAAAGATACAATGTGAGAATGTTGCGAACCTTTGACAGCTCTTATGACAAGGTTCAACAATCAGGACTACCAACATTACAATCTTGAACTCTGCTTGAAGCTAACCTCCACAGGCTGCCAAGTTAGAGGAAATGATTTGTAGTTTATTCTTGATTGATTAACATAAACCAACCATTGGTTCTTTACACTTCAAGTGAATTGATGACGAAAAAAAGCAGTAATTTACACAAATGTTTTATTAGTAATATAATAATTAGATTTAAAAGTATAATAATAGAAAGAATCAGTACAGTAATACAATATAATGAATGTCTATACAATCATCTCAAGTTCACTTGCATAAGATATTGTCTGCTCAGCCAACTCTAGAGCCGGGAAGGGGGCTTTCACTTCTTCCTTCTCAGACGCAAATTGGTAGAAATTCTCAGGATTCAACTTCCAATTTTTCTGCAATAATAAAAATAACCTGAGTTCAAGGAAAATCTATAAGTACATCAGAATACAATGTGGATCGACAATGACAATTATTAGACAATGGTATGGAGAGAGGGGAGTCACTATTTAGTATGAAAAAATATTATGAGGACTCAAGTAATATGTAATATCTGCATCATTAAAACGCTTTGCATGTTATATGTTATAATGTTATAATATATCGCTATAACAAACAAACTAAAATTACTTATTTAATTGACATCGCTGTACCAAATACATTTAATATTCAAACAACCGTCGCAGAAAAAATTCGTAAATATACAGAATTAGCAGGTGAAATAAAAAATATTTGGCATTCTAGGTCGGTATATATAATCCCATTAGTATTATCAGCTACAGGTATAATAACAAAATCGCTAATAAACAATTTTAAAAAATTAGATTTACCGGAAAATTTATACATAAAAATGCAAAAATCGGTCATTATTAATACTTGCAATATTGTAAGACGATTCCTAAATACTGATATTTCAGGCACAATGCTTGTATTTTAGGCCCCGCGCATCTGAGCCTAATCCTGTGATATCCGTGATATCTGGATAGGTGAATTTTTCCCAGTATTAGGCTGATGAGTATATATGTGAATCATGAATGATAATATGTAGACTCTTCTGACTGATAATACTGAGAAGTGTGTTGGCAAAGTCATGCCTCCGCGTTAAAAACTATAGGTATACTATTATATAGGTTTCTAAATTTATAGTAAATCAGAGCCACCTTAGTACGGGCTTTACCTAGTTAGGTGGCAAAATTATAATTGTTATTTTATGTATGTTGGAATAAATAAAGTTTTTTATTATTTTAGATTTAAGAACATTGGCTCGTTGAGTTTTCTTGAAAATGGCAAGATTTATCTTAATGAAGTCCAATTAGATGGAGAACCAAAGTTGCCGACATCATGAGCCGTGTGTCAAAACTCAAGTGGCAATGGGCAGGACGTATGGCCAGGCAGGGTGATACTAGATGGCTGCCACGAATATTGAAGTGAAGGCCTTGGGCATACAGAAGGAGCGTCGGAAACCACCAAAGAGATGGACCGACGGCATTGTCCAAATCGCTGGAGGAATCTGGATGCGGAAGAGTCAGAACAGAGACGAGTGGAAACAGTTGGAAAAGGCTTATATCCAGCAGAGGAGGGAAGAAGGCTGATGATGAGGGAAGAAGGCTGATGAAGAAGAAGTCCATTACCTTAGTACAGTATGTACTGACAGCCTGCTGGGAGGATAGATTGAGTCGCCTGGCAGCCTCATTGATAGACATCTTGTTGTAAGCCTTCTCCATGCACGCTCCAATCTCATCTCTCACTGTGTCCAGGAGAATGTCCATAAAGAAGTTGTAGCTCTCTGCGGGAACATTGCCCTGGAAACAAAGGAAATTAGATACATAAGTAACTTAAGTGTTTGAGGAGCCAGATAACCCCGATCAGTATTGACGGTGGTGAACGAATTAATTTGTAACTACCGTTTGTAAATAACATGTTTTATTAAGGGCCAGTTGGTCGAAATATGACAGGAACAGTAGATTACCATTGCCGTTACTGATCAGTAAACGTATTAAATGTGTTACTTCAAAACCCTGGTGACGCCAGGTAAATAATATCTAACTGTATCAATGCGCACTAATGTTTTTGTTTGCCATTTCGCTTTTTGATACGCGCAAACGAGATAGCAATACTAGGGAAGAGAGAATGTATCTACCAATATAGCGCGCCAGTACACGTCATTACTATGCGTTTACTGGACCTGGGGGGCAGTGGTAAACGGATAGTAAGATATCTTAGGATAGTATATTACTTTTGTTTTGGAGCAACGGTTTCTGTCTCCTTACCGTTATGGTCGACGATACTATTCATCAAGCAACCGTGCCTGAGTATCAAATATTGTGAAAACCTCTATATAGTTATTCAAATGATTAAAGGAATAGAATATACGCACTTTAGCCAAGAATATTTTATTATAACTGCCTTCCATGAGGTACTGTTCCAATGCAAGGGGGTGTCTGATGTAAGGGTCGGACTGGATGCTCTCAGGGGGCAGGAGTTCCAGCTCAGTGTGGAACTCAGCCACACGGTTCTGTGACAACAGGAACAGGAGATTTAATCCCAACAGTTGGTATGTGTACGATGACTCAGGTAATTGATTTCTGAAATTGGAAATGAAATTTATAATTTTTTTCCTATCATCTGTGATGTGACTGTGTCGAAAAGTCATTTTTATTTATTTACGCAATGCGTATCTCTGAAGTTTCTTTTGATATGATCTTATTGTAATGAGAGAAGTGACGGAACTATTGCACTAGCGCGGCCCCACTTTGTGTGAAAAACTTTTTTTTCTTTTCAAAAAAGCGCTAAACACGATATTATTTCGCTCAGCTCGAATGCTGGTGGGGCCGGACAAGGGCACAGAAAGTCTGAATGTGTTTTTTTAACGAATTTTGTAAATTTACGATGTTTTGGGCTTGAAATGTCACTCCTGCCTGTGTTTAAAAAAAAAAGGTCCTAAAAACAGTATTTTTTTAAAAATACAATTTTTAGCGCTTTTTAAAAACAAAGCTTGATTTTGAATAAGGCCCCACTATTGCAATAGTTCCGAAGTGACCACAAAACAGGAATACTTGAGTGATTTTATGTTTGATACTTACTTGTAGTCATAATAATAAGTTTTCAGCTGTGCCATGTATCTTTCAAAGGCAGCAATGTCTTTATTAGCTACAGCCCACTGCACGCCAATCTCCAGAATGTCTCGAGCTACCAGTAACTCCTTCTGTGAGCCAGCTGAAGGATTAGTTGGCAAGAAGGTAACCTGGATTAAGTTTACCTGAAAACGGCGATAATTAAATGGATAAACAAAAATTTAACAATTATTAGGTTAGGTTAATGTATTCTAGTAATGATTTAGCAGATGAAAGTTTAAAACTAATGTAAATAAACAAGAAAATACATTATTAACCCGTATTACATCCTATGCAATTCTCACCTTTAGTTTCTCCAGTATATCCCCGCATTTGTCTAATCTAAGCGGTTTCTTCGTCCATTCTGTTTTTAAAGACTTGTAAGAAGTTACTATATCGTTTAATGCAGCCATTTTAATATATAAAATTTATATAAATATCGAAAACTCTGAAACTGTCGAACAAAAAGCAAGATTCGATGACAAAAATTTGACAGTCACGCTAACTCATCTCCATAGAATAAAGAAGTGTCGTGTTCATTCCATAAATAATAAAATAATTTTATTTTTTGTAACGGTGTTTTATAAGATTTGTTACGTAATGAATAACTGAACAATGTTAAATACCTACGACCTAGTATAAAAATATTATTTGTAGGTAATGTGGCATTTTTAAAACCCTCATTCATTACATTTTTTTTTTTAAACGGTCCATGGTTTTTTTTTTTGTTAGTTATGGCAACATGAATTCTGACAGCTGTCATTAATTTAACATTTATCTATGCATTTATGAAAGATAGGTTAGGTTTTTCGAGATTTTTGTTAGATTTTTCTATTATTAATTATAATAATTTGTGTACAGTGAAATACTGCGACTCGGAAAATGTTTAACACTGCGTCTAAATTATTACTTAGGAGTTTGACTCGCGTTTCACATATAAACGGTAATGTTGGTTTTCATTTTCTTGATTCTTAACCTCAACAGTTGTCTCCTGGAATTCAATTTTTGTATTGTAATAAGTGTTTTCTTGTGTATTATAGGTTATTGCACACATCCACAGAATGTAAAATGGGATATAATGACTGCTGTGTGTGTTGAGCGTCTTCCTGTTGTCACACCAACCTTAACAGACTTACAACGAAGATACAAAGAATGTATCAGTCAAGTGGAGGATGAGAATAGTATGAAATCAAGTCACGAAGTCAGACACGACATGGATTTGTAAGTTGCTGTTTTATTTTATTGCACAAATATTTAAACCTATTTTTTACACCACTTTTCATTGTCCCCTCGCACTGCATACCTAGGTAGGCAGAGAATACATAATGCCAGACTTCCCTAGCCTTACATGCACAATCTTTGGAACTTTTACACACTTGGGGCCCTACTTTTTGTGAAAAATGTTTTTTCTACTTAAGAAACTGCTAAAAGTGGTATTTTTTCTCTCAGCTCGACTGAGATCGGAGCCAGACGAGCGCACAGAAAGTCAGAATGTGTTTTTTTTAAAAAAGCATTCACTAAATATACAATGTTTTAGACTTGAAATGTCACTACTGTCTAAAGTTTACCTTGCTGAAAATGGTAAAAAGTAGTTTTAGTGCTTTTTTAAAACAAAATAAGCTTGACTGTGAATGTGGCCGCAATACTGTAATAGTTCCCAATCTTTATAAACAAACTCCCCAAATACAAATATATATCTACCTACTTACGTATCTGTAACGCTGATATTATTTTGTTTAATAGACTCCATGCAGAGATGATAAAGACTAACAATCCCGCTGTAGACTTGGACGAAGTTGCTAAAATAACGGCTCAGGACTTTGAAGATTCTTCTCTTGAGGAATTCTCTAAATTTCAAACAGCCTCAATAGAGACAGGTAAACAGTGTCACAATAAAAAGTATAGATATTATCTATTCACTATATCTTGGCAGCCGACAGACTTTAGCTGCAAGTGGGGTTGCAAGATTGTATTGTTGGTAGCCCTGATTGTCGAGTCTTGTCGTAAGAGCTGTCAGAGGTCCGTAATATTCTCACATTGTATCTTTTACAAGTAACCTACAATGCCGAAAATATTACAGAGCGGCGTTAGAAAAATAATTTTATGGGCAAGATAGTTTTGGCAGCAGGATAAAGAAAAAAATACTCCGATAATCCCTTTAAACCGCCATCACAAGTTTGAAAATCAAGGTTGCCAGTTTATTCTAACAATCCAAAAATTGGCAACTTTTTTTAAACAACAGTTCTGAATTGTAATTTGAAAGTAGCGAATAAATGTACCCATATCTTATTATCACATCAAGCAACACTAAACTAAGTTTGCTCCGTGAGACTTCTGAAAAAAATAGACTTTTGATTTTATCTTATACCTTTATGCCACCATTACAGAAGCAGACAAAAAGAATGACCAGAAATCTCTAGAAAGAAATCTTCAGAGGCATTTAGTTCTGTTAATTGAACAACAGCTCGGCAAGGATAAGTTGTTTGTCTTGCCGCAAGGAAAACACACTGAAGGAGAAACGTTACGGCAGGTAGGTTTATCTAATCATCTTGTGGACACACTGAGAGAATGAATGATATAATGACTAAATAAATAAGTACGAATGAAGGGAAGGTGTGGAGAAATGTGCCCACCTGAGCTCGAAAGTTATGATCGTTAAGTTGGCTGCAAACATTAGAGCGGTTGCTGGGAATACAATATATTCTAATGGTTAAGTTGCCAAACTGTAGCAATATATGCCGACAATACAATAATGTGATATTTCCTCCGACTGTCTTCCCTTCTACTCTCCTACCTTGGAATTTATTGTGACCGTAGTCTTTTTGCTTGTCTCTTTCTCCTTAAGTATTTTTAAGAGCATTTAAAGTAAGATAGTCAAAAGTACTCACTTATGGCTTAAACGTCTGTATCTTACTTTATCTCTATGGAAGAACACTTGCTTGACAATCAGTTTAACTGACTTGATATTACTTTTCAGTGTGCAGAGAGAATCGTACAAGAAACGTGCGGCGAAGATATAAATGTACAGATTTATGGCAATGCACCCACAGGTTTCTACAAATATAAATATCCTAAGGAAGTGGACGGTGTTTACGGAGCCAAGGTATGTAAAACAACTTTAAATTTACTCTAATTTTACTAGTTATTCGATCAGAAATCGTTATTTTTTAAATATTAAATCCCTTTCTTTCTCAGCCGTTTCAATTCCAATGCTGGACATACATAGGTCTCCCATTTGACTTTCCACAGATCCCTATCCTGGACATGCTGCATCCACTCGCTTTCTGCGATTCGCCTCACATCGTCAGACCATCTTGCCTGAGGTCTTTCTACGCTCCTTTTGCTTGTTCTAAGTTGCCACTCGAGAATCTTTTTGGTCCATCTAGAATCTGAGCGTCTGGCAGCGTGCCCTGCCCAACTCCATTTTAAGACAGTTGCTCGTTTTACCACATCGGTGACCTTGGATCTCTCTCAAATCCATTCTTGCCAAATTCGATTTTGTCGATGTTATCCTTATTTTGCGCTTACACTCTCACACAAAATTAAAATAAATTAAACTTTAATACAATGATTTTAGCCTGGAGCATGTTGTCCTTAAATCTTTTCTTGTATTTTTCAGGTGTTTTTCTATTACGGCAGACATGTAAAGGGTCAAGTGAAACAGGAGAAGAAATACAAATGGCTGAGTAGAAAAGAATTAGAGACATCTTTACCCGAGAAATATTATACGTCAATCAATAAATTCCTTGTGGAAGAGAGACATTAATGTTGTTTATTGTTTATCCGTACTGAGTTTATTGTTTATTACATGAATTAGAATTAATATTAAAGTTTTGTTATGCTAAGTGAATAAAGTAGAAAAGATTTTTGATTTTTTTTTTAATATCTCTAGATACTATGTATATCTATGCCGTCACGCCATTTCCCTTGCGAGGTAAGCAGAGGTGACAGAATGCTAAGCTGCCCTATTCTTATGTCACAGTCATACACACTCTACGATTTCTTTTACTCAAAACACATCTGTTCTTCAGCAACTGGTAGATGTGATCGAGTCAAATGATTCTCGGTGAACCGCATTTTACACCTATACTTACACCCATGTGTATTTCCTACGTCATCCTCTCCACATGTCCTAACCATCTCCACTCGTTCACTCCCACTCTAGTTACAAAACCTTCGTACACCCTCTCTGATTTCTTTTACTCAAAACTAGTCCATCCTGAAGAATGTGGTCGGCGTGATTAGTCCAAGGACGATTAAGCCAAGCTTTATGTACCTGTAAACCGCCTCCTAGAGTAAGTACTCTAGCCTTGCTGTAACAGTTGGCAACATAGCATAATGATCGAATAGGACCACCACTCCTGTCAAATCTCCAAACAGAATATAATATGTGGTCCATCATACTCATCGTTAAGGAACTGTTATTCCATACATTTCCTTAGCGACGGTGACGGCAACCTCGCCTATAACGTTTTATGTATTAATCCTACATCATGGCTAGAGAAAGAGAGAAATGTCAAGGTGGTGGTAAGGAAATCCAGTGGTGGAGAAATGTGGAATATAAAAAAAAGTACAAAATGAAAACAATGTTTGGCTTTTAGCATTTTTATTATCATTTTCCTTAACAGTTTTATAAATATGACAGGTGATAACACAACAGTGTTCTTATTCATTTCCTCATATCATCATCAATTATTTATTTATTTATTTATTCATTATAATAATCATTCTCATAATAATACATAATAATAATAATTAATTGTCCAAAACATTCAGCGACAATCTGCCGCATTGATAATAGTAATTATTAAATGTTACTTTTTATTGCAATTCAAAACAGCGCGACAATACGGGGAAGGCATCTCTCATAATAAAATGTTATTTATTTATTTAACTAATACAATAATATATATCATTTATTATTATTTAAATATAATAATTTCAGAATGCTTCCTAACATAATACATATATGTAGTAATAATCATGTTAAAAAGTTAAAATATCATTTTTCAATCCATTACAATACGGACATGCACTCCGTTTCAATGTTGGGGTTTGATCGGCAATCGTACAATGTCGGCCAAGTACAGAAATAGATGTTCTTCAGATATAAATTACGGTAGTGATACTTAGTGGGGAAAAACGGCTAGTAATGAATGGATTTCAAAAGACATTTTGGTTTAATTCTTTCACAAGCTTTAGTAAATAGCAATTTCATTTGAAGTAATGAAGGATTTATTCAGAACGTCTATTTCGGTACTTGGCCGACACTGTACAATTGCCGACCAAACCCGAACATTGAAACGGAATGCATGTTAGGATACCCTTACAATACGTATTATAAAAGATAGTCTGTCAAGAAACAGTTAATTTTGTTTACTGGCAACGATGACATTTTTATTGAAATACTACAAGTGTTGCCATTATGGTTGCCACAATCGACCAACTAGAACATCGAAACCAACTCTTCCTTGACAGACTTTACAAATTTGTGGAGAATTTACGAGGAACGAATGGGGGGGAGGGGAGGGGGGGGGAGTAACATATAATAATATAAATAAAATTGAACTTCATTCACAGAGAGCTGCGTACTTTGTAGGTAGTAATGATGTACATAATATAAAAATTATAGGGTTCGCTGATTTATATCCGACGTTTATCACAATATATATCAGATATTTATCACGATATATATCAGATATTTATCACAATATATATCAGATATTTATCACGATATATATCACAATATATATCAGATATTTATCGCTGACATATATCCGATATTTATCACTGATATATATCTGATATTTACAATGATATATATCCGACATTTACAATGTTACAGATCAGATATTTATCATTGATATATATCTGATATTTAACATTGATATATATCTGATATTTAACATTGATATATATCATGATACATATTTATCAGCGAACCCTGGCATAGTTAGACCTTGTTTTAGGGAGGGGGCATTTATAATGACAATATAATAATAATATTACATAGTATATCAATCAACTTCACTTAAATAATTATAATAATAATCTAAAAACGATGGTGAACAATGTTTTGAGATTTTAGAAATAAGTGTGAGAATATTTTATACATATTATTGAGATATAATCTTAACTTACAATCCGTAGGATAAATATCTTTGCAAAACAACACAATATGCGATTACAAATATGTATGATGAATTGAAATTTATACCACAACTATGCTACATTTTTCAATTCTAAAAATAATTATTCTTATTTAATATTATGTACGTATGTTATTATTGCTGTAGTTATGGACATGCGAAGAACCTAACAACAACACAGCACGAAAAATGACGGCGCAATTAAAAAAAAAAGAGCGTTTACGTTATAACCAAGGTTAAATAAAAACCTAATGTTTACTACAAACATTGGATATTTATATGATATTTATCATAATATATATCACTGATATTTATCATAATGTATATCACTGATATTTATCAATATGTACATCACTGATATTTATCAGAATATATGTAAATCATTGATATCTATAACATATATCACTGATATTTATCGTAATATATATCACTGATATTTATCATAATGTATATCATCGATATTTATCATAATATACATCAGCAAACCGTTATAGTTTGTTAAAACCGATATTTATATAAACCCTGACTACAACAATAAGTTTGTTGTTGAAAACCGCTTAGAAAAATTACATTTGCATTATTTATTCACATTGAAGCAGTCGGATAAACTTACAAGTTTTGTACCTCACACAATGAGTGTTTCGTACTATGTAGTTGTACGTGATTTGTATTTTATTGTCATTATCATTAAAAAAGAAAAAATGTCGGTTCGCCTACAATATTTTCTAAAAAGCGATTATCTATGGCACAACCCTTGGATTAAATACTTTTAAATATTGTTATTACATATTAATAATAGTTTTATGATTCGCTAAAATACAATCGGCACAAATAGGAATTATGTATTTATTCATAAATATACTACGTATATTTTAAGTGTAATAAAAAAATAACGTCTAAAGAAAGAAAAACAGAAAGATTAAGTACAAATACACAGTAAAGTTGAGCATTTTTACTTAAGTATTAGATAAAGATAAGTTATGTTAATTGTAGTGAAGTTAGAAACATAATAATAATCACATACGAGAAATAACTAGACGAACTCACAAAGAAACGTTAGGAAATTTAATTTTATACATATTCGAGTATTAAAAAATACGTAATTTGCTACTATATTTATTTATGTCCTAATTAAGTATAAAATCCAATACTTGACGAGTACGTACATTTGAAGACATTGCTGCATTTTTTATTCGGATCAAAATGAAATAATTCGGTATGTAACACTCAAAAGTGTGCATCTATTTTCTTCAAGGGAGCATTCTACGAATGTGTATTTCTTATGTTGATGTTCGACACTAACTGGGTAAATTTAATAAAGGACAATTCACACATACCCCCTGATGCACTGACGATACAGTGACGGCGCACAGTACTCCCTATACACAAATGTCAGTGATTCCGTGAAAACTTTGATACGGGGATTTTGGTTCATGGTGCAGAAAAATAATATTTCTATAATTAAGTCAGTTATGAT
Source organism: Ceraclea dissimilis (assembly GCA_963576895.1). NCBI lineage: Eukaryota > Metazoa > Arthropoda > Insecta > Trichoptera > Leptoceridae > Ceraclea > Ceraclea dissimilis. Next base: position 16,976,177 of record OY756364.1, read on the forward strand.
GGGACTATGCATTTGTCTCCATAGGTAATAAAATCTGTAGACAGACTTATTGTATTTTGTTACATTTCGCTAATCCAGGGAGAGTTGTAAAAGTGTGTTAGATAAAAATTGTTAATAATTGAAAGGAGACGACAAGCATTGTAATTGGGTTATTCCGTTTAGAAAGTACAGACGCAGTTGAATAATAAAATAATATGCCGGGCCCTGTATTCAAAAATATGTCGCGTCTTGGAGACAAGAGAATTGATGTTTAAATCTATATTTAGTCGGGACGTTATATTGGGGCTATTGTTTAATGTTCTGAAAGGGTAGTCGAAGTAAACAAATTGTAACAGACGAATTGTTTTGAAGCAGTCGGCACCTAATTGTCTTCACAGGTAAGCAATAAAGGTGATCCGTGTATTGATACATATGTATTGTTGTTGCTAATCTTATAATTCTATGTTGTTAATACAAGTAGGTAAATATTGTTAACAATGTGTAACCAACGATTGTCTTGGGAAGCCATGGGCGTGTCCTCGCTTACCAATCAGCAGTGGAAGGATGGACATCCCCTATTGAAAGCGTAAGGGTAGAGATGCAGTGATTTTTAGAGCTCCACCTCTAGTCGTGGAGTAGGAGACGTTGGCTACAAAAGGAGGCTGCAAGGCAGCGAAGAGATGATTCCCATTTCATACGTCAGGAGATTGACAACAGAGAAGGTCGGTGAAGACGCCGTCGCGGCGCCTTCGGGCTGCCGGCGACATCGTTGTCCGTGCTCAAGAGATTGTGTGCTGCCGTCATGGTGACTGATGGAGCGTTATTCTGAAGTGGATGTAGAGACGGATGGCCATCGGATGCAGCGAATACTGGGTGACTGATGGGATGCAGCGAATACTGGCTGACATAGGTTGCAGCGAATACTGGATGACATGGGTAAGCATCGCCTCCCCCCCCCCCCCCTCCAGTAAATCGAAGACCTCAGGCGCTCTGTGACGAGGCCGAGGTGTCATGCGGAAGACTGGTCGACGTGGAAGAGCCCCGTGGACGTAGAGGACCCTTGAGTCATGCCTGGACTGGAAGGCTGACTTCAACTCACCGTGGAACGCGGTTCGTGTTCGAGAAGGGGTATGAAAGATGTTATTGATTTTTAAATGTTGAATTTTTAATTGGACAATGAGTAGAAGTGAATTTGTGTGCGACAGATAAGTGGAAAAAGACAATTACTTCTACGATGAGAGACCCGTAAGATTGAAAAATGTATAGTAATAGTTTGTTGTAGTTTTTATTTACTTGTTTTTATTTTATAATTGATATGTCGGGGTAGGTATGATAGATACCTACGTGTGTAAGGAAGGTTTGTTTTGTTGTAATAATTGTAGTGTGCCCTACTACTTGTATTGTTTATTGTATTGTTGTAATTAATGTAAATAAATCATGTAAATATCTTCTTTTGAATTTGCTTTACACATTCGCCTATTAACATCATTTTCAGGGATAATTTGTCAGACACGAAGTGAAGTACCTCTGTTGTGTAATTTGTAGTTGTTTTTGCAATTCTGGAATATTGTGTAGATTTTTGTGTTCCCTCTCGGTCGCTCTACGGACGGTGGAGTGATTCGAGAGGAGGGTAGACCTCCCTGGATGGAATCGTTTTCCGCGTCAACTTTGAATAAACCTTGCAAAATTTGTCTGTACTTGTAGGCAGCTACTTACATTGATTATGAGACCATTGCCGAAAGTATGTAGAACCTTATTCATTTAGTGCACCTACGAAAATGTAATAAATGTGCTCGAAAAATGTGACGAAAAACAGTCCTAATGAGTTAAATTGCTCAAACCATTACTAAACATATTGAGACGATAAATCTTTAATATAAATTACTGAAATTAACTCAATTCTCTCACATCCTAATGTCACTTTTGTCTGATTATACATCTACCCTCATAAATTCATTACATTTTAGTATATACCAATCCCTACTCTATAGTACATGCTATCATTATATTTACAATTTCATTACGAAAATAAATCTTGGATATACAAAAATGGATCATTTTCAACAATTTTTTTAACATATATTTCACATAAAATATGTGTAATTTAAAAAAAAAAATCATCTACAATTCATCAATTTGCATGTCAATGCGTTTTTTTTTCGTTTAAGATATCGTCATCCGAGAATAACAATATTCTAGCAAGCGAATTTTGTATTTTCCTAACCACTTGCCAAATTTGATCTACGACTGAACATCGTCATATAACTATTGCCGTATTTACGAAATATTGCATGTGAAGAATTTTCGTAGAGTTTAAGTCATAACACAATAAGATAAACTATGAATATAAGTCAAATAAATAAGTAATAAATATGAATTTTTAATTAAGTACATTGAAATTTAAAGAAATAATAATAAATTGTCTTAATTGTTAGTAATAAAAATAGGAAATAGGTAAGTGATTAAACCGTACCATCGTCTTTTGGATTAAAATATAATCATACATAGGATAAAGTAAAAAATGTCTGTATGTCGTCAACATATTTAAACAAGTTACGTATAAATGTCTGTATGTCGTCAACATATTCAAACACATTTTAAGTATAAAAGTCCACATGTCTTTCAAACACATGTTAAGTATAATTAATGTCTATACGTTGTCAACATACGCTAAGTATAAATGTCTGTATGTCGTCAACATATTCAAACACATTTAAGTATAAAGATGTCTGTCGTCGAGAAGAAATAAAAAACACGTAAGATAAAATCTCAAAACACAATTCACAACATGAAATTTACAAACTATGATAGTATTAATAATAATAGATAATTTATTTAAGATGAAAACTCACAATATAACGATTTTAACAATACATATTATTGCCATGGCTATATGCGATTATTGTCAAATCTAGATACAAATAAATACCATACGAATTACTAAGAAATTGAATTATACGAGTCGCCTTATGCATTTTGATATTCTTTTCTGTACGCAAATAACAGAGACGAATATATTTTATTTAACAACAATGGCATATAACCATAATGAAGACAAAAGCATTGTCTGTGTATGTGATGTGTATATGTGTGTGTATAATATTTACAATAACATCATGTGTATGTATGTGTATTACTAATATTATTGAAGATGCGATGGCGTGTGGTGTGAGATTCTCGATGGCAGTTGGAGTCGCGGTGGAGGCGGCAGAGTCCACGCCGGGGGTCACAGGGGCTCCCGCTGGGGCACCCAGATGGTCGGGCCACTTTCAGACGCAATCACTTCCTTTACTTTAGAGTAGATGTCTTCAGGCGTGTCTCCCGTCACTACGGCTGAAATTTGAACAAATTCTCCAAAAATTGTACTTTTGAAATGTAAATACATATCCTAGTAGAGCTTTTTACACTCTGTTGGCATTGATGTGCCTATATTCTGGTGAACCAACGTTTATTGCAAAATTTCTCTTTCCGTATTAATTATTAACTACATATGTAAATTTGGCAGGTCCAAGTGCTTGAAATTAGGGCCTAGGTAAGAGGATAAAATAATGCATATATTGCAACTCGACATTCAATACAATCGCATAACAAACAAAATCCTTCAAACAACAACATCGTCACACAATCCTTGATAAGAATGAACATCGTCAGCCAAATATTGCAATGGGATTGAACATCGTCATACAATGCTCACAATATAACCGAAAATTTTGTACGTTTTTATCAATATTTTATGAATAAAAAATCTACATAATAGTTTTCAGCACGCCTTCATAAATTTATAAAATGTGTCACTTTATGAAAATGCTTTGATTTGAAATTAAATCTACGGACTGTATTAGTACCCAGCTAATTTGTGTACAATAAAAATACAGGAATTAGATAATGTTAAGTGAAGCAAATCATGCGGTGAAAAAACTGAATGACGATAACAAAATTGGTTTGTAATTTTTTTCACAACTGCAGGATAAATTTTACACTTTAATCAATGGGGAACAAACTTATGATAGAAACAATCATCAGGTAGCATTCCTGATATAACCTTTTGAGGAGTAACTGCTTATTTTTTGTCATATCCTCAGAAGATTAAAAAAAAACTGACATTTGATACAACACAACTACAAATATTAATTGGGTTTATCCCATATTTGGAAAATTCCTTTTTCACATAAAAGGTTGGAATCAAAAACATCTCAAAATCAACAAATACTAAATCTCTAACATATTATCTTACCAAATATTCAAACACAAAGATTCTTTCCCTGCTTTCCGCTCTATAAAATGCAGGATTAAAATAAAAGAGAAAACCTATGCCAAATTGCAAAAAAAAACCTGCGACAAACTTAATAAATCATATTTCAAAATAAAATGCTAAAAAAATAATCTCATAATTTCAGTGTGATTGAACATCGTCACACTATTTTTTAATGAGAGTGAACATTGTCAAATTATTCCTTCAATAAGACTGAACATTGTCAGTTTATTGTATCAATGAGACTGAACGTCGTCACACCTTTTTTCAATGAGATTGAACATCAACAGGTTATGTATTACTACAATGTAACTAAACTGGGTCAGATCATCCTTACAATGGGACTGAACATCGTCAGAATATTCTAATAATGAGATTGAACATTGTCATATGACTCCTGTCATCCATTTAGAGTCCCAGCAATAGTTTTAGATGTGAATCACTTAACTTCATAGATTCTGCTCTCTGTTTTGATTCAAACAATGACTAATGTATGTAAATGAATAGATTAGCATACAAGTTTGTAATAAGATCATGCAAATGTGAGACAAAAGTATACCGGTAAAGTATTCTGCAAATTCTTGCTCCATTTTGATTGCACGTTCATAAGTCTTACGAGCTTGCTCTTCCGTCATTCTTTTATTCATTTCGCTGGAAAATAAAACATTATAACAATTATAACATGTAGCGAATCATAACGGGACTTGTAGGTTCAATTTCCACAAATTTTGTGCAACGAAAACAGCGATCTGTCATTTTTGCATAAATGGAATTAAGAATGTGGAAATATTCCTATTCTATGGCTCTCCACACACGTCCTAAAGTTCAGTTAACTGAATCGACCGTTTGCAAAAAAGCTTTGACCAAAACCTCTTTCTGAATTCAAAATCAGGGTAACACTGAATTCAGAGAGAAGTTTTGGTTAGAGCTTTTTTGCTAACGGTCGATTTAGTGAACTGAACTTACGGATGTGGAGAGCTTAAAACTACACATTTTAAGATACATATTAATATGGCAACAAATGCAACCATAGCGCAAATAAAATTTATATAAAAAGAGACACTGATTCAAATACTGCAATACATGAAAGTCAGGAATAGCAATTTAGATGAATGGTTTTTTTAATTTCCTCCAAATCATTTGAGATCAGATTGTTGTTTTTCTACCATATATGGATCGTGAAATAGGGGATAAGTTGTTATAACTTACAGAATAGATTCAACACTCTTTGGTTTGAGGAATATAGCAATAGGATACAACTGTGCCACTTGCAATCTCTTGATGGCATTACCACTCACATCTAGGATACAGTGTTTGCCCTGGAAATACAAAACAACACATAATCAACTTCACGGACACAGAACAAACTGAAAAATTGTAAAGGGAAAAGTAAGATTACTTGGCTAATACTAAAGATATCATCCTAAGACTTAAAACACAGATAAATGGGAATGTTTTAGTGACTGTCGAGGTTAGAAATTTGGTTTTTGTAAATGTTCTCTACAAAATCCAAAGTTACCTCACAAATTTACTGAAACTTGATATTATTCACGTAGTTTATTAGATATAATGCTGGATTTCACCAACTTTTTAGGTGAGGAATATCAGAGTAGGAGCCACCTATCATTATTTTCCATACAAAATTAGTCCTAGGTGGCTCTTATCTCCGCTATTCCTCACCTAAAAAGTTGGTGAAATCCGGCAATAATGCTGTAATTTGATTGATAAAATGTTTAACGTAAGACGCAGTGACTCCAATGGATATTTTTCTGATATTCAGCCTCCTTTTTTTGCTATAATCCAAACATTTTCTTGCGTTTTACGCTATTCTTATTTTGCGCTTACTCTCATACAAAGATAAAACCGTATTACGTATAGAATTATTGCAATACCTTCTCGGCCACTTGTTTAACAGACGCTACAGACGTTCCATACAGATTATCATTGTATTGTCCCGCTTCTATAAACAGGTGATTCTGAATGTCTCGTTCCATTTGTTCCCTGCTCGCCACAAAGTGATAATCTCTTCCGTCAACTTCATACTCGCGTTTGGGTCTAGTTGTGTCTGAAATACAATCAAAGATAAATATAGCAACGATATTCAAAATGATTCACGCATATTTATCATGTTGTGAAAGTGTTGAAAACATATGCGTTAATGGTCAGGTGTGACCATTAGGATAACAAGATTGAATAATTTTTGCATGAAATAAGAGAAAAAACCTACAAAATTCAAAGCTGACCCTAACTTCATTTACAAAACGAGTTTTTTGCCCAACTCCACGGAAACATGTTAGTTTTCGTGTGGAACGCCAAAAATGAGACCTGTGACACTCTGGATATATTCTATGTCGCTGTGTAGATATTTGTAGAAAACTTTTCAGCCGACGTGAGAACCACGCCTATATTTCCTCATATAAAAATTTTGTTAACCTAAATTTACCAATTGAAACGTTTTATAATAAAATATAGTACTACAATATTAAACTGTCACTAAAGCAAATATGTGTGAAATACTTGAAAGTGCTGGGACATTGGGAAGTTATTACAAATTCAAGATGAAAATGTAAACGCTGACAACAACAGCTGAAGTTTAAAAAAGTGTGACAAAAAATGATTATGTAACTGAGTACATGGTTTGCGCAGTTGGTTGAGGCCGCAGTCTCTCAAGCGTGAGGTGCCAGGTTCGAACCCCAACCCTGGCGATGTATTCCACACTTTGCGATACAGGCTGTTAGCCTAGCGCAAGGTGTGCAGGAAAGTATTTGGGTTTGTGTATGCAAGCCTAGATCCTTTTTTAAAAAAAAAACTTACGTGGCACACAGCTTCCAAACTTGTCAGGGAATTCAGATATAAGATCATCATTGACTCTGTCCTTGAGAGGTCCCAGTATTATGACAGGTCGCGTGTAGTTTATGGTCAGCTGTTGCACTGATTCATATGACAACACCGCCTCCTCTTGGCCTGAAATAGTTGCAATGAAAACCAGTCTTATACATTTGTCATCCCCGCATCATCTCTTCATCATCATGTCTGCCTAATACTATCAGTAATGTTTTAAAAAATAACAAGGTTCGCTGATGTATATCACATTATTTATCCATGATATATATATCAATATTTATCACTCATATATATATCAATATTTATCATTGATATATATCAGATGTATATCACTGATATATATCAATATTTATCATTGATATATATCAGATATTTATCATTGATATATATAAAATATTTATTATTGATACATATCAGATATTTGTCATTGATATAGATCGTGATTAATATCCAATATATATCGTGATAAATGTCAGATTTTAGCGAACCCTGGAATACAATAATAATAAAATTATGATACACCATGCTCATATCCTAAACATACTAGTATTTATGATTCGCTCAACGACGCTACGAATTAATTTGGAAGAATGCTGGGAAATTTGAAATAAACATCTAAATCAAAAGAAAAATATTAGAACTAATATGTGTTTGTGTTTGATGAGATATTTAACTATGAAATTAATTAGTAATAATAGCTATTTCTAGGTATAATAAAAAAAAAAACAAAATGCCAACTACAAATTGTACTATAAGAAATCATAAAAATATTTTTGATGAGAAGACAATTTTTATATCATCATCTGAGTTCAAACTAAGGCCTTGTTCGCATGTAGTTTAGTCGAGTAGGTAGTGAATTAGTAACAATGCTGGACTTACACTCAGTTATTATTGTAGTATATGTAGGTATTGCTACTAATTCACTCACCTAATGTGAACATTAGTCCAATAGTTTTGTCTTTTCATCAATGTTAAATTATTATTGTACTAGAATTTACAGTCTGGTGATTTGCAAAATAAATAACTACGCAGTAAAAATTATGATGCTAGAATATTGTGTAAATTGCATTCAACCTTAATTTATCAGGTGATGGTGAAAAAATCTTTTCCGCTAATACTGATTGTATAAACAATATTTTTGCAGCGAAAAACAATGTCGTTAGTGATATGGTACACTGCGTTTCACCTTACTTGTCTCACGGGTTACCACGGATATGAAAACTTTCAATAGAATTACTACTAACGTAATCGAGTACCGAGCGGTCACGTGATTTGAAACAAAGAGTAATACCCGGTAAGCGAAAAAAAAAAGTTTTTTCGTCGAAATATGATCCAAATGCATACACTGAGAAATTGTGGCATGCCAAAACTTACCCAATGCGCTGGATTTCACACAATCGCAATACGCATTTGTCTTAAAAATCATATGAAAATATCCACATTTTTCGCTCTCCTGTCAACTTGACATTTTGTCACATATGGCCATACCACCAACGATATAAACATTTTACAACTACGTTAGTACCTATTTAGTATCTAAAAACTAATTTAGTATGCAAGAAAATTAAATCTAAATAATAATAACTAAAACGAAAGCGTCGTGTTTTGTTATTTTTACACGTGTAAGAAATGTATGATGTCATGAGATCTACCCGATATAAAGATTGATCCGAGATGACCAAAGTAGGCACTAAATGACAATACATAGAGTTCCACTAATCCGGCACTATTCAAAATCATAGAGTGCCGGATTATTGGAAAGTTCGGATTACTGGACTGTATAGGGAAATTCAATAATTTGTTTCAAAATATGTGGACATTAATTGAAAGTAGAAAAAATTAGCAGTAGCGTGATGAGAATGATTTAAAAATAGCATTTAATTAACGCGGAGGCATGACTTTGGCAACACACTTCTCAGTATTATCAGCCAGAAGAGTCTACATATTATCATTCATGATTCACATATAAACTCATCAGCCTAATACTGGGAAAAATTCACCTATCCAGATATCACGGATATCACAGGATTAGGCTCAGATGCGCGGGGCCTAAAATACAAGCATTGTGCCTGAAATATCAGTATTTAGGAATCGTCTTACAATATTGCAAGTATTAATAATGACCGATTTTTGCATTTTTATGTATAAATTTTCCGGTAAATCTAATTTTTTAAAATTGTTTATTAGCGATTTTGGTATTATACCTGTAGCTGATAATACTAATGGGATTATATATACCGACCTAGAATGCCAAATATTTTTTATTTCACCTGCTAATTCTGTATATTTACGAATTTTTTCTGCGACGGTTGTTTGAATATTAAATGTATTTGGTACAGCGATGTCAATTAAATAAGTAATTTTTTAAATGCTATTTTTAATGATTACAATTTTCCGTAGCGTATTGAAAAGAGCAATCGTCAAATATAGCAACCACAAAGAGCAACTCATAACGCTACTTCTCAAATACAACTTTCAGTAATATTATTATGGGTACATTTTTAGGAACTACAATTTGTTCTTCTGTGAAACCACACTTAGAATGGTACTTACGATATTTGACCACCGAGGTGCAAATTGTTTCAAAGCATTTTTACGAAGGGTTCATGATTTTTCCTACTTTTAAATGTTACGCATGTAATATATAGCATTCGTAATTCTATGTATAATACACCTAAAATACATTTTAACGGAATTCGGTATCTAAGCAAATGAAAGCATGCTTCTAAAATAAATTTAAATGTGGAATCTAAATTAAAAAATACTTAAAACAAAAGTCTTTACGTGAGTTTGAATTTTTCGCATTGTTTCGTTTTGAAATAAAAGTTGATAGTAAATCATATTTATGTAACTAAATAATAGTAAATATGAAGTTATTGATTTATTCTTTGCATAACGTGCTATCTGATTTTGACAAGTCCAACCGTCATTCCAAACACACAAAAAAAAGTAGATAAAAATAATGAACGTGAGGAATGAATAGATTCGGTACGATATGAGAAGAAACTCTTAAGACCTGGGTTCCCAACCTGTGGGTGATTACCCCAAAGGGTTGAAAACAGCTATTTGGCGGGGGTAATTAGTACGTTTTGGTAATTTTTTTAAAGTTTTACACAGAAAATATGGACCCACTCAACCAAAAAACGTAGTTACGTATTTTGTTAGTTCATAAAATTTTCGATACAAAAATTACAAGGTCAACAGTTTTAGTCTTTAGCTCCGTCCTGTGAAACCCCCGTCTCACTCAACAATAGTTTTTCGAGCGGGGGTAAAACCACTTTCCACGATAGACCTTAAGTGCAACGAGACTGAAAAGGTTGGGAACCTAGGCTCTAAGAGCTATGCTATGCAAAATACATAATACGACAGGTCAAATCTGTTGTAGCAAAGTAACGAATTAGAGAATAACCAAATATTTTTAACTGAAATTTGAACAAAGTTACAACATGACACAATATTTCAGTGTATAGTCCTGCCATATATTGACAAATCACCACAAAATCGCACATTCTGTTGTGTGTCAGTCCTATAAAACAAAATGTCTTAAATAATAAAATTATTTGTAAAATAAAAAACACTGTTTTATACTTCCACTATTTATTTTTGAGTACATACATCAGAGATCTTTCAAAGCTTACTGCTTAATCTTCAGTGATGATTTCAATATCTTAACGAATTTTCTGTAAAACGAAACATTAAAGCGAGCACAGTGTGTCTAGATAGACATGGTATCGGATTAATTCAGAACTGCAATTTTGTTTGCTGGCAGCAATGACATTTCTATCGAAATTCTACAAAAGTTGCCACTAATGAAGCTACTTGTAGTGCCCTCATTGGAAACCTTCTCTTTTTTATGAGACTGTGCCGGGTTCGAATCTAAGCGAAGACGATGCATTCTGCACTTCACGACACAAGATTTTAGTTTACTGAGAAGTATGCATGAAAATGTTTGGGTTTTTGCAAAAAAAGAGAAAAATTCTGTCGTTGATCGTGAACCGTGAAATTTCATCCTATGAACTTCGCAATGCCAAGATTTGACCTGTAGTAGCATTTTTAATACTAAAAATTAATGTATGTCCTACTATATACTAAGTAGCATTGCACGGTGGTGATTCATGCACAGGTTGAGAGAGAATTATTAACAAAATACAATACAATATAGAGTAAGTAAGTATAATAGTAATAAATAATGATTCAATCATCCGTGATGTAGAAGTATGTGATCAAAGTTGATGAGAAACTAAACAAAACAAAATAATACATAACAACCTTACAGTGCTTCCAGCGGCCCAAGAAATCTCATATGCAATCGGTCACTTAATATATCGTGGATAGATACTCATTTCATGAACAATGTTTCAACGTTACGGAATAATATGTCTATATCTGAGAATGGACCGGGATCCAGAGTGTAGGGGCTATCATGCCGACGTCTGGGCAACCTGACTTGGCAGATTAAGAAGAATGCTGAATGAAGATTGAATTAAACGACGCACATGGAGAGAAATTATTAATTCACAATCGTGAAAAAGCGAAAAAGATAGAACATTTTGACGCCATTTTCTTCTAGCGTAGAGTGAATAGGCAAAATTCTTAATTTTAGAGATGTCGACAAAGATCGAAAAAGGCCTCCCGATTTGCCGAATGATGATTCTTGAAATATCCGTAGCAATATCATTTGCTTCGTAATAAAACTCTATTTTTAGTAACGTAAGTAGTAATTTTTAGTAACGTAAGAAAGTAAGTAAAAGTATTTTTAGTTTGGATTTCTTCAATAAACTAACCTTGAGTCTTCTAGATGAACAAATCATTTATGAAAGACCTACATAACTGAGGTTAGTTCTCTATGATAAACTAATTTTGCCCATCACTAATATTGCTGAGTGATAAATTGCAAGTACAGGAGGGCAATCCGGCTACCACAGGACAGGGAAGCCTATGCCAGAGTGATAGCCGACGACGGGGTGACCTGACATGGCACTCGGAGAAGAAGAAGGAATTATAGAAGTTCCACTTGTTCCGTCGATAACTGTTAGAAACTGATTTAATAACAGAATACAAGTGTACGGCAATGCCTTATACAAGGTTTCGGGAGAGAAAAATGGGGTCGCGCTCTTTTATAGGGGAACTGATACCTCAAGTATGGCAACACTGAAAAAACGTGGTGACCGTAAGAAGTAGTCCGGGCGAGGCCGACGCCATATTGTTCATAGAGGCCATGCCCAACTGACATTTGACGATGATTACACCATGAAAATTGTATGAGAAAAAGTATTCCGTAGTTCAAGTGTTTGTCACCGAGACAAGATGTTTGTCACCTATACAAGGTGATGTCACCAATCATGGAGGTGATGGAATTCGAGAATGTAGGCTTGTACTATACTATCGCTGGCTTCGGTCCGGGTGTTATCGACCAACTGTCATTATTATTATTGTTCAATATGAGCACATTGTTAACAATCTACAAGTTCTATTGTAAAAATAATGAAAGGACAATATGATGTAATAAATATATATATGTAAATAGATATAGATAGAATAATAAGGGTGGTGGAGGTGGCGGGTGGCGGGGTGGGTGAGGTGGTATGTGGGGGACGAGGGTGTAGTAGGTTTGATATAATGTATGTATAATGACTATGTCACGCTACTCCCTGCTAAGCAACTTACTGTCGTCTTCTAGATATATGAGCGTAATCTCCTCCATCAACGGAAGTTCCACTCGATACAAGATCTCCCCTACATGGAAACAACACAGTGTTATACAGTACTTGCTTGCACTCTCGCTTAAACAACGGAGATGGGCTACGGCCAACTAGAAGCACTGCTCTGCGCTCCGTACGCACGCATCACAGCACGCATCTCTGCGCATGCTACACCATCACCAACTCCTTTCACACACAACTCTCACACTACATAATACATATATATGTATAATATAATATATATATGTAATATAAAAATATATATATAAATCTCATATAGTATATAACCCGCACAAGAAATACTGTCAGCATCATACACTTTACAAATATATATGAGAATCCCAGATTTTTCAGTTTATTTATACGGTTTACGAGTAGACAACACACAGCTATCATCCACCAAGGGTAAGGTTCTTAGAATTCGCTATTAAAAACAAGTAAAAATAAAATGACACAAATATCTATTTTGTGTCACAAGAGATACTATTACAGTTTGTGACATTAGAGATATTACACAAATATATACTTTGTGCCACGAGAGATATTGTATAATATATACTTTACGTCATTATTACACTTTGTGCCATTGGAGATATTGCACAAATATATACGTAATTTGTGCCATAGATATATTACACTAATATATACTTTATGTCATTATTACACTCGGTGCCATTAGAGATACTTTGTGCCATGAGAGATATTGTATTATACTTTGTGCCATGAGAGATATCACACTGATATAGTACTTTGTGCCATGAGAGATATTGCACAAATATTTACTTTATGTCATGAGAGATAAAATGTATGATGCTTGTTACACTATCTCGTATACGGATACTGTTTAAAATATGGCAATAGTAATTCAAAATATATTTTAATTAAGTAGAATTAATAGTAGTAGTAGTAGTAAGCTAACCAGGAATCAAAAACAATTATAATAAATGTATACAATAAAAGCAAAAGAAATAAAAATAAAATATACCTAATATTAATACATATGTATAGAAAATTATTTGTGTATATATTGTATCATCTGATTTCCTCTAAATACTGTAAAAATTGAGGTCTTTGTGCAAGTAAACCAATTAATTATGTACCTAATACCCCAGTTTTGTGTATATTTCAAACCAATTATGTACCTAATTCTCCAGCTTTGTATATATTTCAAACCAATTATGTACCTAATTCCACAGCTTTGTGTATATTTCAAACCAATTATGTACCTAATTCTCCAGCTTTGTGTATATTTCAAACCAATTATATACCTAATTCCACAGTTTTGGGCATATTTAAAACCAGTTACATACCTAATTCCCCAGTTTTGCGCATATTTTAAACCAATTGCGAACCTATTTCCCCAGTTTTGTGCATATTTTAAACTACTCACGTACATAATTCCCCAGTTTTGTGCATATTTTAAGCCAGTTATCTACCTAATTTCCTAGTTTTGTGCAAACTTTTAACCAATTACATACTGGATTCCCCAGTTTTAACCAAATTTTAAACCAGATATGTTCCCTAGTTTTGAGCAAATTTTAAACCAATTACGTTCCCAGTTCTGGGGATATTTTAAACCAATTATGTACCTATTACATTTGAGCTGGATCTAAACCTATGATTCCTAAGTAAACAAAATGTACACGAAAGAAACAAAGAAAATAAAGATAAATTTGTGAGCTGTATATCTATGATGATTTTTCTTTAATTTTTTCTATGGTATAACATGATTGTACAGTGTTGCTAGTGTATAGAATGCACTTCTACACATTTATTTGTGTGTAAAAATATTACCTAGTAATACTGCTTTATTTTAATAAGTAATACAGTATATAAAATTAAAAAAAAAAAAACATATATTGAAGACAACACATATTATATTTTTTATATAGTATATAATTGGCTACACATTATACACTGTTTGCTAAATAACCAATAACTGTAGACATTTATCTAAAACATAACCTAAAAACACAATAATATGTTTCTAATTGAATAATTCTCAACATCAAATAGTAATTTAAAACAATAATTTATTTTACAACCCTTTTGAATTGACACAAAGTTAATAATGACAGTCCCTTGGATAAAAGTTATAAAATTATTGTATTAGTATTCTGTGCAGAATATATTACAAAATCGGGTTATCAAAAACACATAAAGCTCAGACACACAGTTACGTATAAACATTTAGTATTACGGCACATTGGATGTTTTTTATACTCAAATGAATATTGCAATCTATTGATTCCTGAATCATGAAAATCACCGATACGATTAAATGAATGTGAGGTATTTAAGGGCTTATATGCACTGAGTAAAAATCGTTCTACTTTCACTTCAACCTTTATTAAATTTTGTATGAGAATGTTAGCGCGAAATAAGAATAACGTAAGCGACAAAGTGAATTATACCTTTTTAAAAGAAAACTGAGAAGAAATTTAAAAATCCAAAACAGCCAATTCGTTAAGATTATGATTACCAGTATTTTGGCTAATCTATACTTTTATCGTATCTGAAAAACTGAACGGAAAATCCTCTGATTCCGTAAATTTCAGGGGTACTTTCGGAATATTTTTTTATTCAAGGAATTTCCAAATGTTGTAATTTCAAAACAGTCAATCTGTAGTCCATACTTTCATCTATCACTGTTTTCAGTTTCAAGACGCTTTTCTCGATATTGGCTCTTTCGTTAATGGCTTTTTCATGAGGTGGTCGGTAGCCTGGTTGGTAACACGCTCGACTGTTAATCCAGTGGGCGCGGGTTCGATCCCCGATGCCGACCTACTCCACTTCACGACACAAGCTTTTCAAGCTTACTGTGAAGTGTTCAAAGGTGTTTTTGGGTTTATTTCGATAAATCCAGATTCATTAAAAAAAATGTATTTTAATGCGCACGATAGAACAAAGTGGCGGCGAAAGACCAGAAAAGCAGACTCCATCACCATGTGGGATTAATATTTGTTAAGGAGAAGAAGAAGAATAAATAGATTGCAATATTTATAAGCAGTATGATTTTAATAGCACATACCAATACGTATTTATATAACACATTGTAAAACTTGTATAGAAGTTTCGTGTAATCGTAATGCATCAAATTCTAATAAGAAATTCAAATTGTTTCAAGGGACATCTCTATTGTAATTCTTATCATCAAAAAATTGAAATAAACTTATGTATTGCATAAAGACTATAGTACTAATAATATATAAATTGTTCAGTATAACATACCTTCCGCATTTGCATCGTCCTGGGTGTAGCAAAGCATGAATGCTAAAAATAACAAATAATAACAATACATTTCTATGACTGCAAGAAGACCTTCTGAAATGTGATTCTTCACTATGCAAAAGTTATCAACTTTAATGCTGGATTTCACCAACTTCTTAGGTGAGGAATAGCGGAGATAGGAGCCACTTATCATTACTTTTATCTCCGCTATTTCTCACCTCAAAAGTTCGTGAAATCTGCCATAAATCCCCTAGTCAAAGTCACAAAAAATTGGTTCCCAATGTACGTCTTTAAGTCTCTGTATCAGATCTTGCTGTAATTGCCTTATTCCTACACAAACTCATTGCTGCAGTCACATTCATGCAATTTGTTATATACACTCTCCGATTCCTTTTACTCAAAACGTATCTGGCCTTGAGGATCTGATCGACATGATCAATCCAGATCAGTCTCAAATGGTTACATATACTATATCTTTTTAGTCATCCTGTTATCGTTCATTCTCTCAACATGCCCTGTACATCTAGCTTATTCACTTTCACTCTAACCACTAGACAAGTCTTAAAGTCACTCATCTCTCTAATAACCTCATTCCATATCCTATCTCTCAGCATTTTTCATTCACACTTTCTTCTCAACTGTCTCATTTCCACTGTATTAAACGCAATTCATACTTTTTTCAGCCATGTCTAAGTCTCACTAGCATACATAAGGGTTGGCACCAAGACACCATTATGTATCAGTTGATAAAATTCTGTTCTCTATTCTGACAAATTAAAAAAATCAATTTTGACTCCCTAGTTTTCTTGTTTTGTAGTTTTGTGTTTGTGTCAAAACGACGGCACAGTTAAAATAAAAAAATTGTCAAGAAATGCGAAGATCGTTTCATAACTTCGTTAAACAGTGTTTTTTTTTAATAATCAAGTCGACGTTCACATTGTTACAGAATCGTGAAAGTAAATCACAAAAAAATGTAAAATTCCTCAAAATCATGCAAAAGAAAGATGATTAATTTTCGTGACAAAATAACATAAATTTTTAATAACGAATTACATACATTGTTGGATTATTTTGAAATGGTTTATTTATGATAAATATCCGATGTATTATGATAAATATCGGATATATATCGGCCCAGACATTTAATAAATCATTTCACCACTTTGAAATAATCCAACAATGTATAGTAAGTTCCACATTTTCAATTTTGTTAATTATTACCAAGTGCATAAAGAACCCATTCCTCGAGAATATGAATCCTTTTGTAGGTATAATTTTATAATAAGTATGTATTCCCTCAAAATAATAATCCCATTTAAACAAAACAAATCATGCTAATTAAAAAAATATTATGATATTTTGAAGTAAAATTTTAAAAACAACATGCAAAAAGTACTCAAAAATACTTTTTATCTTGCGTTTCCTAAACTGAAAGATAGGTGTATAAATGTAATGATGAATATCGGATATATACCATGATATTTATCCGATATTTATCCTACATTGATGATACATCGATGATATTTATCATATATCAATGATATTTATCGTATATCAACGATATATGTCCCTAATATACAACCCTGTTTGTTTGTTAACCTTATGTGTATCTTATGACGAGTAAAATTTAAATTTGAGACACCCAAATCCATTGCTTCAAGTGTCTTATAATGACTGTCCGGAGGTATGCACGATTGTCCGGGAATACAAATCAACAGAACACAACTTACGTTCCTGATCCGACCCATCTTCCGATTTTGCATCGTCTCTGCTCTTCATAAACGGGAATTTCCTACTGAAGGAAAGAGTTTTCTTTTTTCTCTCTAATGTAGATTGCTGCAAAAACATCAAAATACATATTTTAATTCTAAACTTGGAACTAGTGTACGTTGATTTTAGACGGCAGATCAAGAACAAATCTGAATTTAAAACTTTTTCATATTTTTTTGGCAAAAGTAAAAAATAAATGCATAGATAAAAATCTTAATTGATAAATATTTTTTAAAACAATAAACAAAGATAAATGTAAAACAATAAGGTATTTAGAGAGAACTTTATCATATTGCATGAAAATAAAAAAAATATAGATTTTTCACTTTAAGTGTAAATAAATGTGCAAATAAATTTTGAAAAACATACAAAAAATAAAATATGTGAATTTTTAAACCGTGCAGGCACTAAATAAACAATCAATCAAATAAAAGCATAATAAAAAATAAATAAAAACCAAACAATAAATAAATAATAATAATAAAAAGCTTTTGGAAAAATACATAAAAAAATAAAATACAATTACATAAATAAAATATGTATTAATTTAGGTTTGGAAGGGATGTGTGGTTGCTCCAAAAACCGACATCTCCATGCGGGTTAAATAAATAAATAAATAAAAATGTTTCCACACTCGGGAGGAAAAAAAAACAACAACAAAATGAATAATTTTGTACAAAATTTTATAAAAACTGGACAGACGTTTTTTGATAAATAATGGTAAAGAGTAAACATTTGGACGTATATAAAACTTTTTCAAATATTTTTACATAACGTTTAAAAATTCGTTAAAAAATGTGTACATATAAATAAATAAATGTTGTGTTATGAAGGCGTGCTTAAACTTTTTCTGCCGTACTCTAGAACGCAATAATGGACGTTGACCTACATAAATAATTAAAATAATAACAAATGCATAAACGGGGTTTGTTAAAACCCGATATTTTTAAACAAATATTGGATATATATCATGATATACATCAATGATATTTGTTAAAATCCAATATTTATTATAAACATATATCATTGATATTTAGCATGATCTTTAGGATAAATATTATCACATATATCGTGATAAATATTATATATATCATGATAAATATTATCACATAAGTATATCATGATATATATCAATGATATATATGATAAATATCAATGATATTTATCAGCAAACCCTGTACATAAATAAATAAAATATGAATACTGAAATGAAAATATTAATAAAAGTAAATTTGTAAAGAAAAATAAACTGAAAAATAGTAGTAATACATACATACATAACCTAAAAATAATATAGAATAATAAATGATATATGATTGAAAGACAACCTCTGTGACTTTATAGTAATTTTTATACCTGATTTGTCGGTTGCCCCTGGAATTTGACTTGTCTGTCTCTAGCCCTTTGCTTTCTTTCCCATCTTCGTTTGGATGGTACAATGCCTATTACGTCTGAGGTCGTGGATCCGTCACTTGCCACTCGTCTGCAAAATAAAACAAGTTAACACATTATAGATGATTGCAGTCATCAGAATGAACGCGAACAAGTTCAGAGATGGTTAGGACACGTAGAGAGGATGAACGGTAAAAGTGTAACAAAGAATTAGTATAACAAAAGTATAGAAAGTAGTATAACAAAGAATACATTGGTAGAACAAAATCAATGGTATATATCAACCGTATATATTAACGTCAATGAATCTTAGAAGATGGATATGTGATGTACGAGCGTATAGAGGGGCGGACTTAGATACCGATCACTATCTAGTAATCTGTAAAGTGAAAACAGACTACGCAGAGTGTATTTCACGGCCTAGGAGAAGTACCACACGTAGAATTAAGTGGGAAAACCTGACGGATGAGGGTACACGTAACAATTTCCTATGTAAAATAGAGGAAAAATATAATAACCTGCCACAAGAAAGAGGTAACATTGAGGAAGAGTGGACGCTCTACAAGGAAACAATAGTGAATGAAGCGAAAGCTGTGTGCGGGGAGAAGTTGGTACATAACACTAAAGCACATCAGCGTACTCCATGGTGGAATAATAGGGTGAAAGCAGCCTTGGGAGATAAAAAACACAGATACCGACTATGGGTGAGTGATCCAACTACTGACAATAGGGAGCAGTATGTCAGGGCGAGAAATACAGCCAGAAAGATCGTAAAGGAAGAGAAGCAAAGGGCCTGGGAAGAGTTTGGCAGAAATCTCGAAAATGACTATCATAATGCTGACAAGAGATTTTGGCAGACGATGAAACGACTCCGGAAAGGCGAGAGTACTCTGACAAAGGTCGTAAAGAGCGAAGCTGGAGAAATTCTTAGGGAGGAGGACCAGGTACTAGATAGGTGGAAACAGTACTTCTGGAAATTACTAAACCCTGAGGACCGTCAAACTAATACACTAGTGGTAGAGGACTTGGACACCAGGGAGGACACGGAGGAAGAAGGTGAGCCTATCACTAGGACGGAAACTGTCCATGCAATAAAAAAGCTCAAGTGGGGTAAAGCAGCGGGTGTTGACGAGATCAAGTCAGATGTTCTCAAGCTGTTGAATGAAGGAGGTATCCTTTGGTTGTGTAGGATCTTTAACATTGCTTGGGAAAATGGCGAAGTACCTAGAGATTGGAAAGAAGGGATTATCATCCCCATATTCAAAAAAGGCGACCAGAAGGAATGCGCTAACTACAGAGGAATAACACTGTTGAGTCAACCGGGTAAATTATATGCAAAAATACTAGACAGAAGATGCCGTAATATGGTGGAACACAGGATACAGGAGGAGCAGTGCGGGTTTAGACAAGGTAGAGGGATAACAGACCACTTATTCACTCTGAGCCAAGTAATACACAAGAGCTGGGAATATAATAACCCAGTATACGCGGGTTTTATCGACCTAGAGAAAGCTTACGATATGGTACCCCGCAACATGTTGTGGGACGTCCTGCAATCTTATGAGATAAGAGGGAGGCTGCTCAGTGCGTTTAAATCTTTGTACGTGGACTGCGTTAGTAGGGTGAGAGTATGTGGTAAACTATCCGATGAGTTCCCCCTAAGTGCAGGGCTCAGACAAGGCTGCCCCCTGTCCCCGATCCTGTTCACAATATATATGGACTTCATCAATAGAAGAAGTGACACTGCTGATCAAATAACAGTGGGTAACTTGAAGGTGAAGACCCTGTTATTCGCTGATGACATTGTTAGATTAACGTCGACACAGAGTGGTATGCAGGAATGGCTGGAAAAGTTCGAGTCAGAGACAACCAGTGCTGGAATGAGTATCAGCGCGCCCAAGTCAGAAGTAATGGTTATAAGTCGCCAAGAGGAGGACTGCGCAGTGTTTGTAAAGAACACTCAGTTAAAGCAGACCAATACATTCAAGTATCTTGGGGTGGAGTTCACGACAAACGGACGTCAAGAAGCCTGTATAAACAAGAGAATCACAGCAGCAGGCAACGTATTGAAAGCACTAAAAAACCCAGTGATCACTAGAGAGGAATTGAGCCAGAAAACTAAGATCACAATATTTAAATCTATATATAGACCAATACTCACCTTTGGTCACCAGATATGGATGCTTCACGAGAATGTAAGGTCAAGAGTACAGGCAGCTGAGATGAGGTACCTCAGAGGAGTGGCAGGAGTAACCCTGAGAGACCGTATAAGGAACGAGTATGTTCGGGAGGCTCTCGAGGTGGAACCCACACTCCTCTTCATAGAGAGGTCTCAGCTAAGATGGCTCGGGCACGTCATTCGGATGCCAGAGGAGCGGCTTCCGTTAAAAGCTCTGGAAGCCGAGGGTGCAGGCAGAAGACCGGTGGGCCGCCCCAGAAATAGTTGGCAGAAGCAGGTGACAAAGTTGTGCGAGGAGAGACTGTGGTTGGAGTGGCCAGAGGTCCTGGAAGCTGCGAGTGACAGGGGCCTCTGGCGAAGATATGCAGATGCTTTGGGCCCCCGACCCAATCAAGGATAGACGGGGAAGAAGATGTATGTATGTATGTATATCAACCTTATGGTTCAGTAAAATCAGATATTTACAATAAATTTATAACAAATATTGGATAACCCTGACAAACAATAAGGTCTTTCGGGTGTTTAGAAATCAGGGTTGTAAGGGATAATTATCCTGATAAATTATCCAGTCGATTCTAGATGTTAGGATAACGATAATTTTCAAGATATATATATATACATTGATAATTATCATGATAATGTTTGAAACCGAATCAGGTGTTGATTTTAAACTCCACCACATTGTTATTTGATTTTCTCTATGTTTTCAAGCAATTATACATTAATTTCGAGCAATTATACGTTAAATTAACATTTCAAGAGCAACATTCTCACCTTGCTTGCCACCATTCATCATCTGACGCATTAGTTACATGTAGAATATCTCCGTATCGGAATGGCAGACCTCGCGACGGAAGGCCGTCATCTTTAGTTGGATCGTAATCAAACAGTGCTCTGAAATCAAACAACAAACGTACAAATTAGTACTAGTCTAGGAAAACGGCAGTTAAAAAAAAATATAGTATTTTATATATATAGTACAAATATAGAAGTATTTTTCTTCATCGCTTTTTACATTTTTGGGGAACACTCAATATGAATTTCAAATTAAAATAACACTGAGAAAAAATGCTCTTTTGCATTTTAGAGAAAAAATCAAGAAAAAAAAAGATAAGAAAATTTTCTACAAATAGTTATGTATGTAATTTTTTCTGTCAGATAAACGGTTTAGGAGCTAGAGTGCACTAAAATTCAGTAAATATTCCATTCTCTATCAAAAATTGTACGTTTTTGTACTTTTTCGTCGAATTTTAGCTGAAAACGTTTAGTATAAAAATAAAACACATTGATTTTTCTGTAATTTATCCTGAAAAATAGGAAATTTCTTACCTAACGTGACATGTTTTCTTCTGTGAAGTCCTAAGTAATGTATTGCACTGTTTCAATTCGTTAATCCTCGCTTCAAACCTATTATATTCTTGTGGAGAGTACAGAACTGTTAATGATACATGTTGACCAGTACTCTGAAATGCAAAAATAATTGCACATAATATTACCAAGATACTTAGTGTCAATAATGGTGTAACCAGTATTAAATGCCGAGTGTATAAAAAACACACAACAAAATTAATGGGTCAAGTAGTTATATCTCAACAGATACACAGCAAAGGACGGACCTTCCATCAGGCTTATGACTGATCGTCAGCTGGCTTAATGTGAACACTTTACACTTAAGTAACATTTACCGATTCCAGTCCATCCATCTACCGCAGATAAAATGTTTGTGGAAAATTACCCTTACAGCGATATACATAATGATGTTTTTAGTTTGCATTTTATCCGCGTGTTTCAGGTGAGAAACCTTCGAAAGTACCACGCCTGGTCCAATCAATTCGACCAGATCCTCAAAGATGAACCCGTTGTGAGTAAAAAGAATTTGAGAGTGTATGGCAAATAGCAAGGATAGGGTAACTTGGCGTTCAGTCCTCTCTGCCTACTCTGCAGGAATGCGACATGAGGGAATAGATAGAAGTACTATTAATCACCTTTAGAGCTTGCGCTGCCTGTTCATGTGTCGCCCCCTGCAAGTCTACATTATTAACTTTAAGTAGTTTATCTCCCTTCCGCAGTCCCCCACTCCGTTCCGCAGGACCTCCGGCCAACAGGAAGGATACATAAATTCCCTCTCCATCCTCACCACCGACGATATTGAATCCGAGACCGCTGGGACCTTTCTCAAGTTCCACAACTCGGACTGTTTCCTCCGCACCACTGTCGCTGGTGTGAAGGGCTAAAGATGACGCTCGTGCCGAATCTAAAATGTATAATAAAAAACATTAGAAAGAGTACTGTTATTATTATTTGATATTGGGTATGCACACCGCCTCCTCGAGTAGGTACTCTAGCTGTGCTGTAACAGTTGGCAACATAGCACAATGATCAAACAGGACCACCACTCCTGTCAAATCTCGTAACAGAATAATGCGTAGTCTGTCATACTCGTTGGTAAGGAACTGTTATTCCATACATTTCCTTAGCGACGATGACGGCAACCTCGCGTATAACGTTCTATGTACGTTAATCCTACATCATGGCTAGAGAAAGAGAGAAATGTCAAGGTAAATAGTATGTATACAAGTCTTTATAAATACTAACGTGATGGTGAATGTGCGGCTGAAGACAGTAGTGTAGGAGTGGTAGTGCAGGGATGAACTACGAGACACACTCTCTCTCTTGTGGCTTTCAATGCAGCGACGGCCTCTTCATGTGTTACATTATCTAGGACCACATCTCCATTCTGTAACAAAACAATGCCATCTTACACTCAAAATGTAGAGAAAAAATTGATAATCTTTGCACACATTCTTACAGTTGACTGTAAGGCCTATCCTTTTCTATTTTCAAGTTTTTCAACTAATGCAATTTTTTTTGCTAACAAAGTTTTAGTTATTTATTTTTCCTTTACTTCTAGTTCTTTGCCTCTATTCTGTTCTATCCCCTTACTCCATGATCTTGCAGGGTAGGCAGAGGGGAAAGAACGCCAGACTGACCTATCCTTACACACACTGCTTACTTGCCCGAACCATCTTAACATTGTGCTTTCATTCTAGTCATGACACCCATCTAACAATCACTCATCTTTCTAACAACCTCATTACTTATCCTATATCTAATTGTTTTTAGTATACATTCTTTGCAACAATAATTTCCACAGTATTTTGCAAATAAAAAATAAATCTTACCACAGTATTTTTAACAGTGAGCAATTTGTCTCCGACTCGGAGTCTCCCATCTTGATGCGCCGCTCCGCCGGCCATAATCTTAGTGACGTAGATGCCATTGTCTCCGGGTATGTGTTGATTCCCAAGCCCTCCTGCGATACTGAACCCTAGGCCCGCACCTCCCTTGGTCAGCTCATACTCTACACCCTGTGGCTTGGCAGCTGCTGGCGTGACGCCGGAATCATTGGTATCCGTACCCATCCGACGACAAACCCGCTATAATATTAGTAACAGTATTACAAAATGCACGCCATAACATAAGTTGTTAGCTACACACACATTGCATTCACTCATTCTATGTAATACATTATTATTAACATTTTTCACGAGGTTTCAAGAGTTCCACAACAAAACGTCCACGAATATTTAGTCACAACGTCGTCTACGACAAAAGATCTGCATGACAGAACATCCAACGACAAAAAATGAGTGGATTTTATATCGCATCAATCTTTTGTCATTGACATTCTACCGTCGGATTAAATGTTCGTGGGCCTTTTGTTGTGAAACGGACGTCAAGAAATATTTCCCCATGGGAACATAAGTAAGAAGGCTTCGTCATTCAGAGGAATTAGGGCATTTCCCCTGCTCACATAAAATACATGTTCTTTTCACACATATTGAATGGTAAACGAAATTACCACATAGTAGATAGATTTTACTAATGAGGAGGTGCACGCTATTTCTGACAAGCACCGTGACTTGTGAGCAAGTCCGAACGATAATAAATTCTTTACCTCATTCACATTTCCAAACATTCTTTTAACTTTTAATTTTAAACTAATTTTAAAACCTCGATTTAACAGACATTGCACGATATAAATCCACGTCAAAACATTGTATTTGCTCTCGACAGATCTGATTTCATCGCACAATACAGTTGTTTAGCATTTATATTTTTGTAAATCCACTTAATGCTCAGGAAAACATTCACGCATCTCAACAGATAAACAGCGAAGGATATGGAATAACCTTCAGGCTGATGACTGATGGTTGGCTGGCTTAATGTGGTCAGTTTACACTTAAGTGACATTCACCAACTGCCGCTATGGAGGCTAGCGACTGAGAGAAGTTGAAACATGAGTGTATCTATTACTAGAGAAGTTGCCCGTGCTTCGCAACAGCAAATTGGGATGGTGAAGAACATCGAGAGTATGAGCCAAAATAGTGAGTTTTAATGACACCCCGAATAGGAGCCTATTTTGCATCAAACATACAGGACAAAATCTAACTCATTAACTGAATTTATTTTTCATGGCGGTATGCGATGACTGGATCCTCCAGATCCCTCGGTGTCTCCCGATTGCTTGAGTTGGATTATACTACTGTCTTCCATTGAGGTGGTCTAATCATTCATTAATCTATGCAATCGTCTGTTAAATCGCCGATTTAATGAATGAACCGTGTTCATACATTGGATAATTAAAATGACATAATTTATATTTAATAAACAAGTATATGTAGAAATGACAACACTACAAAGATAAATACCAACATAGCTTACTCCGCTACAACTACATACATTTTATAGGGACAAAACTACATATTTAACTACACACTAACTACAGATACAAACATCTACATGCAGTTTCGGCATACTCCCAAAACTTATGCGCAAAATTACATACTAAGATTTATCATCGACAGGGTTCATGATAAATATTGGATATATATCATGATAAATATCGGATATATATATCATGATAAATATCAGATATATATTGTGATAAATATCTGACACATATCGTCATAAATATCGGATATATATCTCGATAAATATCGGATATATATCACGATAAATATCGTGGTTATATTGGATATATATAATGATAAATATCGGATATACATTGTGATAAATATCGCGTATATATCAGTGAACCCTGAATTCATTGAAATATTGTGATGTGCAAATAACGTGAAATCTGATATTAAGATGATAAACAAGCAAATATATTATTGACAGTATATTAGAAAAAAAAAGCATGCATGACAAACGTACAAACCCACAAGACAATTAATTATGATATTTATCCTTCTCCTCATGCGTTTCTATAAAAAAAAAACACAACGAAAACATTTCTCCAAGACGAAAACAACAACACACCACAAACAATGTTTTCGTCTCCACAAAACAACAGTAAACAATCACCACAAGTATTGTAGTGAAAGAGACAAATATATTAAAGAAAGCTTCGCATGAAAGCCAATCTAGAAATATATATAAGTAATATACAAAAGACATTTCCTTTCACTAAAAAATGTACAGTCCACAATAATATATATATATAATTAGGTCCATGATTAGTAAAAGAGTTTTATATATATAAAATATAGAATATATAGATATATAATATATAAATTTGACAAGACATTTACGAAGATGTTAAAAAGTATGTTACAATATTATTGCATTTAAAGACAATCAAACACAGAGTTAACTTTTGTCCGAGGTCTAACAACATACATAAATTGTATCGCAACTACATTTTCTACTCAAAGAATTTACAGTCCCCGATTCAATAAGAAAATAGTCAACCCAAGAAAATCGATAAACGACATATCTTTAATTCGATGCATAGGTAATGTCTTAAATTTGACATTATAATTGTGAAAATACAGAAACTCAAATATTTTTCAACAACTTCACATCACAAATATCGTTAAGTATCAACTGCCAATTCGACGATACCAAAAACTGAATCCATTGAAAAGAAATTAATTTTGTCTAAATATTGTTTGTCACTTAACAAAACCCTCTAGAAGTGTTTTGAAACTGAGGCTCTGGGCAGGTTCAACGTTTCTCCTTGTAACAGAATAATATGTAGTATCATTCTTTCGTGCATGATTCAATAAACATCGTTTAACAAGTTGTAAGCAATGCGATTATTAATTAGTTAGATGATTGTAATGTAAGAATAGCGGCGATATAATGATTCAATGTTAATAATGTTATGATCATGTAACTGTATGTACAGCCTTAACGATAATCGACGCTAGAAAGCAGGGATCGGACAAAAGTTCTCCATAGTATCACAAAAAATAATATGTAACGTACAATCTCTAAAGAAACCTACAGAGAATCTAATAAAAAAATAGGTAAAGTTTCACATAATTTTATTAATGACCAACCAATTTCACTGTGGTTCCTGCTCGTTTGAGGGCGTCGACGGCTTCTGCGTGCGTGACGCCGACGACGGGAGTTTCATTGACTCGGAGAATGACGTCGTTGATCTTCAACGTGCTGGCGGCCGCCGCGCCGCCGGGAATGAGTTTAGTGACATATATTCTATAGTCACCGGCCAGGTGTGGGTTGTCCGTACCGCCGGCGATACTGAATCCCAGTCCTTGTCCGCCTCCTCGACTGAGCGAGACGGTCTCGTAATGCCATCCCGCCTCTTCTTCTTCGTCAGCTGTTTCGGTACCGCCGTTCACCTGCTAAATGTTAGTCGGCAACACCAATTCAATCAAACATTAGTCAAAATGAAGTTATATATTATTAAATCCAAATACCATTCACCCCCATATGATGTAAATGAGATATTGTGAATATAAATCTATGTATAATTTGTTTAAAAACCTTACAACTAAACGCCTACGATGAATGCTTATACTTGTGTAATGTGTAAAGTTATTTTTAGCAGAACAAATATTGATTAGTTAAACGAAAAAACATAGTAGTAATATTCTCAGATACATAAAATAATCTCAAGAAACGGTAGTAATGTAAAAAATTGTAAAAAAACACTTTGAGGGGCATCTAGTTTTATTGTTGATGTAATCTTACAGAGGACAATACGAAGTATATATCCCATATTCTTATCTTGATAATATTAGTATTATATCGTACAAACTATTTTGAAATTGTATTACGAAGTCCAATGTTTTGCTATTTCGTAATATTAAAGTAGGGAAGATGTTAGTTAGCATAGTTTTTCAAATAATTGATTTCAATTATTTTTTATCTTAGTATCTAGCCATAGATGCGGGGTTCGATTCCCATCCATGGAACAATGTTTTCAGAGTACAATATACTCTGAAAAAGTGTTACATACACTCTACGCTAGTAGTTTAGTGGAGTAGGTAGTGAATTAGTAACAATGCCAGATATACACTCATATAGAAACTTAGTGTATATCGGGCATTGTTACTAATTCACTACCTACTCGACTAAACTAGTGGCCTAGTGTGAACAAGATAGTATAGTATATTATGTGCTGCTGAAGAAAGTGAACGTTTCTAAAGAGTAAAGTGATCACCTAAGCCAACTGATCAGCCGAGCATATGCCCATCTTAAACTGTACATCAGTTGAGAGATCTACACAATCGTTAAGGTAATGTGTATTTAGGGGTAATAACTTTAGTGCTTATAGCAATGAGATAATTTAATGGACAATATAAATGTTTTAACGTGAAATACTCAGCCTGACATTTTTAATAGGTAAATATTGTGTACACAGAATTCCAGCGACCATAACAATGACACAAAACATAAAACATTTCCCCTCAACACATTGTTTAACCATGAGGGCCACATCAATAGTTACCCACAATCAAACATAGTTTTTATTTTCTAGATATCTACCTACTATATCATTCTAAACTTTATTTATCGCTTGGGTTCGCTCACCCTAGTGAACATTTTTTATGATAACAATGCAGGTATATCTTGCCATATTCTGTTTGTAATGTTCAAAAATAAATAAATGGTAAATACCTACATACATTTTTTAACTTAAGTACCTATTTGCATATCATCATGTATTACAGTGATGATTTGAACTGCTAATGTCTTCCGTCTTTGTCTTAAAAAAGTGAATCTGGGTTTATCGAAATAAATCCAAGTATGTCTTTGTAAACTTCACAGTAAGCTTGTGTCTTGAAGTGGAGTAGGTCGGCATCGGGGATGGAACCCGCGCCCACTGCATTAACAGTCGAGCATGTTACCAACCAGAATGTTGAACAGTTGACTACTAAATAAACTAACTTTTAATATGGTCCGCGTTACATTTGACTGCTATTGGCAGTAGCAAAGTTAGTGTAAAATGTTTGTAGATATTATTAAATTAAATATAGTAGAAATAATAACATTTCAATGGCATTCTAACAATGAAATGTGTACACTATACTGTACATAATGTACACAAGTAATGTATACATACACAACGTTGTACATATTTATTATTACAACATTTACTAAATAATAAATATACTATTATGTATGTGTTTAAAAAGGTCTGTTAAACAGTCTTGTAGAGGGGTAAAGGTTCGCTTACACGAGCAACTAAATTGGTCCACTCATATAATGCACTTTTGTCCTGGGCATAAAGTGATCACTTATGCCAGCCAAAGCCGACTTGTAAGCGTTGGAACACCCATCCTGCTTCCTCCCTGAGGGAGTTCATATAACGCTACATTATGTGAATGAATATGCTTCTCGTCTCTGTTGAGGAAACAGCTGTAATCAAGTATGCACATTGTTGGCGCGCCAGTCTCTCGAGCGGTAGGTGTTAAGTTCAAACCCCGGCGCTGACGATGTATTATACACTTTGCGATACAGGCTGTTAAGCCTAGTGCAAAGTGTGCAGGAAAGTATTTAGGTTTGTGTATGCAAGCCCAGACCTTTTTTTTAAAAAAAAAGTATATTGCTTGATTTTGTCGTGACGTTATTGCGATGTGACATTGCCGGGAGAGGACCATTTTGGTCGCACACGTAAGTGAACCTTAATAAAAGGGAAGAGAGCTTCCAGTAGACGACTTATAGACAGATATTAAGGTCTGTAAGATTGTTAGAAAGATGTGAGAGAACCTAGAACACAATCTTGCAGCGGATAGATAGATGAATAGATAATATGTTGCACTTGTCACAAACTCTTAAAATAAAACATCCACATGGACATGACTCAGATAATAATAAAGTAGGTAGCGATATTGATAATAACGTTATCTAACCTGAAAAAAGTAACCGAACCCAGTTAAAATTCCTCTACTATCTCAATCATGATAAGTCTGTAACTACACACCCACTGTGACATGACTAACAATAAACTAACTACCTATCTTTTTAAAAGACTTACGAAATACACAGTAAAAAGGCACTAAGTTTCACATTTCCAATCTTTTGTAAGGATCAAGAAGTTAACTAAGAAACCTCCACTATGTGGATTGCTTGAAGGAACTTAACAAAATTGAAGGTGAGACATGATACGGAGGGGTCTTATTGAGATATACTGTGTGTGTATGTATGAGCACTATTCCTGTGGGATACTACCAGCTATGTTAGCCATGAGCTCTTATGTGCACCTGAGAGGACATCAACTGAAGCTATAGACAAACACGATTCACATCCATCACACCAAAACACTTTCACAACCAATGGAGCTATCAGTACTTGGAATCAGTTGCTAGGGTCGGCTGTACTTGCTGCAATCACCAACTCATTCAGAGACTGGATACAATTCAACTGGGGCTGGGGTCAAATCAGCAAAAGCTGTCTACCCAATACCAAATAACAATGATATAGTCATCCGAAAATGTGTCTACTTAATTAATATTTTTTTTATTGCTGTTATCGAACATATGAAAACACTGTCGACAAACAGAGCTGCCAATGCTTGGAATCAGTTGCCGGTAGAAAAGTACAGACTAGTTCGGAAAGCTGCCTATCCGGCAAAATTGCCTACTATTTTATTTGGTCGACTAATCAAACATTTAAGTGTAGTCCAAATCCATAGTTAGCCCATCACTAGTTACGGGTCAGTTTTACTTGCTTCGACTACCAACTCTTTCTCGAGAATAGACTGTATAATTGCATCACAATATTACATAGACACTCCATGAATTATAGGTTCTAGAAAGGTATGTATGTTGATGGATGTGTTGAGGTTCATATGACCCTAACTGTTCTGTACTAATAATAGAATGCAGATAATGTATAATACAAGAAGGTCATGTATAATACTATGTATTATTGTTCTGTAATGCACAGTACTTTATTATAACAATAGTAGTTACATAAATAATTGCTATATAACAATACAAGTGTTATTACAATATGCCGTATAAGTAGTAGATATATTCATATTATTTATTAAGAGTATGCATACCGACATTTCAAAAATTTCTAAAAACGGGAGACCTTATATCTCGATAACCGTTAACAAATATGCTTTGTAACAAAATAAAGTAGATGCATTTAACCTTTATCTAGAAAATAACCGTTAAAGATTTTTTATGTCTTATATAGATTTCTCAAAAAAAAATATTCAAAACACCTCTGATCTTTTTTCTGAAAGACGGAAACTCGTTTTCAGAAAGTCGCAGAGTAAAAATTTTCTTTTTGTACTGATAATATGCATTAAAATCTAGGGAATAACCGTAAAAGTTTTTTAATACAAAGTTTGGTTTGGAAACTCAAATGCTTTCGTTGACTATTCCTGACCATGTTGTACGTAATGCGATTATCTTTGGTCGGTTACCCAATACTTGATTGATAAAGAATTTATCTATTGTAACACCGACATCGGAAATACAATAATCAATTCCAATAACATAAAACAAATGTGCGAATTAACACAAGAAACCTATTATCCGATATATTTTGAGCTTGTGGGAACACAACACACAAATTTATTTTTTTAACACTTTCCTTCTATGGCAAGTAAAATTCTTGGAAATAAGCAGGTGCCTATAAACTAAATTCAGTGAGTTCAATGAGTAATCGTAAGACAAATGTTAGACGTCAGTGTTCGTGATAGAATTAGAATTAGACATCAAACAAGGTTACTGACTTTGCAGAGAGAACAGCAAAACTAAAATGGTAGTGGGTGGGGCACATAGCAAGACAGGGCAGTGTTAGATGATTCCTTAGGATCCAGAAGAAAAGGTCTTGAAACAATGAGAGCTATGGAAAGACCACAAAAAGGTGGACAGATGACATTATTCAGCTTAGGAGCCGTAGATGGCAGCAGATAGCCCAAGATAGAAGATATTGGAAGGGTTTAGAAGAGGCCTATGTCCAGCGATGGAACAAATGTGGCTAGCAGACAGTAACTCCTTCACATGCTTTAGATTCATCACAATCTTGTAATTCATCTTGAGTACTTAGCAATATGTACGCGGAAGGATTTAAACAGTTCCTCGAACATCTGATCAACACGGTTGAGCCAAGTAGTTCTTGTACAAACTTGTTTCTTTACACTTCTTCTTTCATTCATGTATACCTTACTACTCCAACAATTATGTCGTATAACTTGAGTCCTACTGTACCAAGTAATTGGATCAGCTGTTGTATCTCAGTGTGTCATGCAAATAATAATGTAAAATAAGTTAAGTATATATGTTTATTATATACACATGTCTATTGTCTACACATGTGTATTACAAACACACTTGTAAATAATGTACTATACCATATTGTAATATCATTTTATACATAGTAGATAACAATATATACATAGTAGTATACATAACCACCTACCAGTGGCAAAGAGTGAATTTTTGTAGTAGGGAAGCCGTAGCATCAAAAAAATTACCGAGAGGAAACCGCTACATATGGAACGATTTACTACATTTGCATATGATCATGCATTACTGTACTGATTTGAACTGCTAATGTCTTCTGATTTTGTGTTTTAAAAACAATGAATATGTAAGCAAATACATTATCATACACTTCACACTATGCTTGAAAATGTTGTGTCGTGAAGTGGAGTCATTCGGCATCAGGGATCGAACCCATTAGATTAACAGTTGATGGCGTTAACAACCGACTACCGACACCGTTTGTGGTTAAAAGGAATTAACAGAAACGCCCTTTGTGAATGTGGCCTGATGGAGGCTGTCGAACATATACTGGATATGTATCCCGACAAGAAGTTTGTAGAGGTTGTGAGGAAATTTACGAGGTTGTACCAAGAGAAATGGATTACTTGAAGAATACTGTCGCGGAGCTGGGACTCCCAGACAACTTGCACAGTAGTCTAATGCTTAATGTATATGAAAGAAGAAGATTATTCTGAATCAAAGGTAACTCGGTAAGAATCAGATTCCACGATACGTTGGCGCCTGTCGTCTTCATACAAAGTTGTATGAAAGTATAGGAGATACATAAACATGATCTGGAAGATTGCCAAATTAAAACCAAGCTGAAAGTACATAATACAGTAAGGCGGGCATCAGCGATAGGAAGAATTATCCAGATTTATCTGCACAATCACTCTGCTAAATGTTCAGAATGTGAAATTAAAGTCGTGTTAGACAGGAAAAAGATTACATAAAAGCAATCTTTGATGAATAAATTTGCCAGACGATTTGCTACAAAGTGGTTTAGAACAATGAAATTAGTATCCAATTATTATTGAAAGAGTGAAATATTTAACGAAATGAATAACTTATTTCCATCGCATATTACTCTTTTATGTTCTTCTTGAGAATGCAGGGAGGTCAAAAGGTTTTGACACTCAGAAGACTTTTTTAAAAAATATACTAATGAATCTGGGTTTATCGAAATGAACCTGGAGAACCGAAACCCAAATACATATTTTGTACACTTCTAAGAACGAAACACTGGACATTCCTACTTTTCTAGAACTGTTCTGGAACTTTTCTAGAACCGTTTTAAAACTGTTTTAGAACCAATCTAGAACTAAATTGTTACATATTAAAGTAATGTATGTACGTGATAATACTATTATGCAAGCGATGCATAACATACTCGTGCCTGCATACATTGTGCAGTAGAGTCAAGCTAATCTGGCAGTTTAATACATCGACACGTCCTGTAATCCGGTTCCATACGATATCGCTCCCTACTCCCAATTATTCCCTACATATTTTATGATTTTATCTCATTTGTCTGCAGTGTGTCTGAGGAGACTGTTTGGTTTCTTTGGGCATATTGTAAGACGGGAGCCAGACAATTTAGAAAAAATGATAATGACTGGCCGAGTTGAAGGCAGGAGAAGTCGCAGACGTACACCAATGAGATGGTCCGACCAGGTGACGGATGCCATTGGAACGACGTTTGCAGAGTCATTGCGGCGGGCTGAAGACAGAACAGGGTGGGCCAGACTGCTGCGAGAAGTACTGCATGAAGGTCACGATCCTCGGCATTGAGGGATCGATTTGGAAGAAGAAGATTTTATGATAAATTTGTTAAGTACATAGGATGATTGCCATATTGAATCATGTACATATTATTATTCCTACGTACATACGTGATGTTTTATTTTATGTACCTAGAATTTCCGTATAGAATCCAGTAATCCGAACTTTCCAATAATCCTGCACCCTCCAGTTTTTAATAGTGTCAGATTAGTGAGACTCTACTGTATATGGAATATAAAATGCAGATCACAAAGGCGTAAAAGAAATGTCATAATTTTCTGATAAGAACAGTAATAACATTTACACATTACACAAGTATAAAACAAATAAAATTACCTACAGAACATTTATACCTAATGAAATGTTGTATACATTTTGTACATAAATGTATCTGAGATTATTTACACCAGCCCAAATATTTTGTGTAGACTTCGAAGTAAGCTAAAGAGCTACAAATTTTAGCAATTAATTTGAATCGTACTTTTTTATTTTGTATGTAATCCTCTAAGCCTATATTTTCCGATCGTAGATCGATCCGACACTCTGTCAAGAAAGAGATGGTCACAGCCTAATTTGAAACTGGAGTATTATTTGCTGGCAACAACAAGAGGTGGTCGGTAACGTTAGGTAACGCGCTCGACTGTTAATCCAGTGGGCGCGGGTTCAGTCACCGATCCCGACTTACTCCACTTCACAACACAAGCTTTTCAAGCTTACTGTGAAGTGTACAAAGGTGTATTTAGGTTTATTTCGATAAACCCAGAATCATTTTATAAAAAAATGTGATTTCTATTTAAATTCCACAAGTGTTGTCACTGTGATTGCCAAAAAGCTACGTGAAGCGCCCTCGTTGAAAACCATCTCTTTATTGAAAGACTGTATAGATTTAGATGGGATAATCTACATTTAACCGTAACCTATTCACTTCCATTCCATCTAATATCTCACTAATGACGAAACGATGACAAATGTACGACTACTAACGTACATTTATCACGTGTATTGTATAGTAAGTACTATGTCCATTTTTTAACAATGATAACAATATTACCGAGTACTGTTTACAATCGGCACAGTGTGTGATATTTAGAAACGTTTGCCAGTACAGTGAACCCTGTAGGTGATTATTTCCATTGTAAACACAACTGAATGAGAGTGAAATTTGTCGTATCTTTGTTATAAATCAAAATATCAACAGAAATATATTCACGAATATAATACACGCTAAGTTTAAGAATTATTTCACACTAGGTCCAATTCTGTATCCAATTAAGTGCGTACTAACTAGGTAGTCAAATTAAGATGTTATGTTTTAAATTTTTTCATATCTATGAATATCACAAATTTTATTTTGTGAGAAACGTCGGATTTTCTACAGGTCACAGTTGGAATGACAAGTAGTTATCTCAACGGATGTACAGCACAGAATGGACTTTCCATGAGTGATCGTCTTATGGCTTATGACTGATCGTTAAATTGAACCAGCCGGCGCATTCCTAAGCCTGATGAAAAGTCCTTTGCTGTACATCCATTGAGATAAGTACTTGTAATTTATTTTAGTTTGATAAGTTACAGAATGGGATCTACTCTATCTACGACTAAAATCTTATCATATTTGCATTAGGCCCGAACTTATACACTACTTGTTTTAACTGAGAATTTATTGACTAAAATTGTATGTTCATAATACAATATAAGTTAGAGCCTCACTTATACATCCTTATTAAACATAGAGATGCCACCATACTTAAGCAATGCTTTTATAGAGTTCGTATTAGAACAATACTTATAATCCAACCGTCAAATAATTAATTAACTGGGCTTGGAGTAAAAACCATTTTATTATCGCTTCAACTTTTTCAAATTTTGTATGAGAGTGTAAGCGACAAAATCTATTTTGCCTTAATTATATAAAAAGGGGACCGTATGTTAAAAAAATATCTACTAGTCACTGCGTCTTACCTAAAAAACTGTGAGAATAATCTCAAGTTTCAATAAATTGCTGCGGTATCTTTGAATATTTTTTTATTGAGAAAATTTAGCTAGAGTCACTAAAATATATTCTCATTTATTCATGTTTTAAGCCTTACGATGATATCTACAGTATTAGCTGAGAAATCTTACTTTTCCCAATGCAATTTTAGCCAATTAAGATCATCTACTTTGTGCAAATTGACGTCGATTATTAACAAAATATTTGGTAGCATATTCCATGTAGGTAATAAAGATGTATACTACTATATTAATTTATGAATACTAAGTATATTTATGAATAAGTTCACACCTGTTTCATATCACTGGCAGTTGTGAGGTGGGCCTGAAATCCAATACATGATTAACTAGAGAACATTAACAACATTCATTTCATACAGTAGTAATAACAATATAGTGAACAGTAGGTACAGTACACTGTACAGTATGGCACACAATTCATAAGACAAGTTGAGTATAATAATAGACAATGTATAGAAATATAATACAAAGTGTAACAAGTTTCAGATTTCATACAGAAACAAATCACTTATTAAATAATACAGTCGTACCTCTGTATACATTCTTGGATTTCTACCAAATGAAGTATATGTTATGTTACAATAGTAATACCCATAGAAAATCAAAGAAAAATGTATCGTCGTTTTATTGAAAAGTTTTGTCGAATGAACAAGTCAATCATTCATACAGTTTCCACCAATTTTTGTACTGCCACGGTGATTTGAAACATTTTGTAATAACCCGACAATGCAAATTAAATTATTTAAAGAGTTACGATTCAGTTTGACAGATACAAGCTCAAACACACGAATCATAACAGAAAATATTTGGAATCAAATAGTATTTTATTGTTGTATGAGTAATCAGACATACAAGTAAATACACAAGGTACACATTGTGTAAGGGTTAGCTGGCAGAGATCGCAGTACTGCGATAAGCTCTCCCTAGTGAACAAATGTTATAATTTTATTTTAATGTTTACATACGTCTGTATCTTGTTCACCAAAAGTGTAAATAAATAAATGTATAAATTTTAAGGTTGCAGGTTCGAATCCCTGCCACGCTACAAACCTTTTTCACTTTTATGTCAATGTCTACGCATGTAACATATACACCAACTTGCTATGAGCTTGAAACTCTAGGATTCGGTGCCACGAAACTTGGACAAGCTCAAAAATAATTATAAATAGTATATTATTTCCAAATAGGACCAGTTGAACTTATTCCAAAAGGGACGTACAGAGAGGTACCACTGTATTATCTTTAGAATAGTTTGCAATGGATTTATCATGTATTCATTGTAGAACATAATATTAGTATCAAACAGTAATAATAATGCTTCATTCACACGTCTGAATGAAAATATCATTACTCACTTACTCATAAAACTCTTTTTATTCTTACAACTTTGTAAGAAAAATCTACCTAAGTCAAATAATTGCTAATCAACGTTATGTTTCAATCGTTGGTGATGAAAAGATGTTAGCCAATACTTTCAATACAAATATTTTCAAAAGATATTTGAGTCGTATCGTATCAAAAACAGCAATCTTTGCGTAAATTGAGTTAAGAACGTGGAAACGTTCCTATTTTAAAACTACATGTTTTAAGAAATTAACATGGCAACAAAAGCAGCAATAGCCCATGTAAAATTTTAACGTAAAAAGTGACATGGATTCAAATATGGCAATCTGCAATATATGAGAGTCAAGAACAGCAATTTTGATTTAAAACGTTCTTCTCCGATTTGCTCCGACCGAATCAGTTCGAGATCAGATTGCTGTTTTTGATAAACTACAGCACTAATATTGACTTGCCATGCATCTTTTATATTTAAAAGACATTTATATGTGGCTTGACTCGTTTAAAGGCACTTATATGTGTGGCTTAACTCTTTTCACAATCAACGAATTTTTTGTTACGAATCAGTTTGGTTAAAATTAAAATTATTTGGTTATTTAGCATCAAATACCTATATGTACATACAATGCTGTAATAACAGCTTAACCTTACAATGTTCAATTTATTTAGGAGTGTTTAGAGTCCCAAAAAGTACCCAAGTAAAACTATGTGTTATAGATTGTTAATGAAATATGTAGGTGTAATCTAGGTATGTGTTATTTATAAATATTGATTATAACAATAGATGTAATTGTTTAAGTTTTGAATTAAGTTTGCAAGTCAGGTATTATTTACATTTTACAGTAGGTATGATATCAATTTGAATCTAAATTTGGAATCCATGAGCGAATACGGATCTAGACAAGCTACCGAAATAACTGAGAAACCTCTAATGTTTAGGATACTTGATTGAAGGGAGATGTGTGAGGGGATCTTATTGAGATATACTGCGTGTGTATGTACGAGTACTAGGTAGTCCTGTGAGATACTACCAGCTATGTTCACCACAAGCTCTATAGGCACCTGAGAGGACATCAACTGAAGCTATCTAGACAACAAGATACAGATCCAACACACCAAAACACTTCCACAACCAATAGAACTGTCAGTGCTTGGAATTAATTGACAAAGTCAGTTGTGCTTACTTACTCCTACCACTAACTCTTTTTGGCATAACTTTTGGCACAAAAAATTCTTGAATGTTGTCGAAATTACCTAAGATTGATAAGCAAAATTGATAGATTTGAGCGAAAGAGATTGAGTCAAATTTAAGAAATTACAATACTCCAAAACTTGAATCAATAAAGAGCTAGCTCCACAAGCAAAAATAATATGAGAGATTGCATCAAAAATCATAGAAAAAACATAGAAATTCATCCCTAGCTAATAGCTACAGATGTGAATGGAAAGATAAGACGAACCAAAAAAATTCTCACATGATGTGAGGAAAAAGTTATCAGTCATTGCCAGCCAATTAACAAACTACAAGGTAAAGAGAAATGCCCCAATTTGTGTCAAGTGAACAATGGTTTAATATTTTAAACAAATTTCCAAACAAATAATGGATATACAATAGAGTTATCACAATATGATAACAATGCAAAATGCTGACAAGATAATAATAGATATATTATATTAGTAGGTATATCTGCACAGTAATGGTTCACATGTCAAGTGCATGAAGTCAGTGAGGTGGCCAATGAGAAGTAATTGAATAAACA
The DNA here is from genome assembly GCA_963576895.1 of Ceraclea dissimilis. NCBI lineage: Eukaryota > Metazoa > Arthropoda > Insecta > Trichoptera > Leptoceridae > Ceraclea > Ceraclea dissimilis. Next base: position 17,015,965 of record OY756364.1, read on the forward strand.
CAAACAGACATAATCTATCCTCTCCAGATTACAATCAACAGATTACTGATAACTTCAATCATTTAGTTTATAACTTTTTAAATCATAAAATTATTTATGTAGAGGCGATTATTAACGAGAAAATTATAAATGAAGAAATCAAATCAAGTTGTCGACGTCATGGATCGGACAGCAAGGCTTAAATGGCAATGGGCAGGGCACATAGCAAGACAAGACGAAAATAGATGGACATTCAGACTCGTAAAGTGGAGGTCATGGCAAAACAGAAGTGTGTCGGAAGGCCCCAGAAAAGATGGGCAGACGTGACCTCGGTAGCGGGTAGGCAGTGGGTCAGAAAGGCGAGGGATAGACCAAGACTGATGAAGAAGAAGAAGAAGAAGATGATTAAGGGGTCAAATGACAGATGGCGCCCCCAACGGGAATACTTAGAAAAAGTGTGTGAGACGATAATATGAGATCTCCCTCGTAATATGTTGAAAGAAATCCTGCAGAGGAGGGAATGCCAGGCCTCCTTATCCATCCTTACACCCACTCCTTGCTTCTGTCACATTCACGCAATTCGTCATATATATGCTCTCCGATTCCTTTTACTCAAATGCGTCCATCCTTGAGGACCTGGTCTACATGATTGGTACAAGTCAGTTTCAGACGACTGTGCTTCCTTACACCTCTTCTTTCACTCAATTCCGTCATCCTGTCACCATTTTGTTTAAATAAACTTCAAGATAGTTCGGGCACGTTGTGAGAATTGATGATAACAGGAATATTATTGTCAACTATTTATTTCAAAGTATACATTTCTCTGCCTGGTGGACAGGAGTGCACAACACAGAAGAATGCAGTTGGATGAACAACAGTTGTTATTAGGAACTCATAAGTTCAATAATGGAGGGAAATGACACATATTTCAAAAAAGGAATGTGAAAAAATAACTGTGTCCAAATTAAGAACGCACCTCTACATTATTATGATTTACGATTAGTGTTGCCAGTACTATATATGGAAGTTACTCATTCACAGTGTCGCATATTAACTAAAATCACTAATACCTTCTAAACAAAACATTTAGTATGGTGCCTACTTCGCTGTACCTGCACCTAGGGTTGCCAATTTTTTTTTCTCCCTAAAAAAAGGAGACAAGTATCAAGTTAATTTTTGAATAAGTCACTGAATCATTTGTGAGTGGCAATTAACTCTCCAACATGATTCAAATTTCAGTCATCTAAACTGTCAGCTGTCACAAACATCTCTAGTCACGAATAAATGGGTCAAAAAACACAATTTCTGTACAAATTTTGACTCTGCCCGAGTACAATGCCTCAGCGTACAAACATGACTGGCGGAAATCGAACCACTTTCCAGGATACAAACAAAAGAAAAAACACCAGAAATATCTGCAATGGAAAAATTGTTTCAGTTTGTGAATATTTTAGCGGGGTCATAAAACTAAAGTTTCTGTAAGATATTCACTTTTGATCGCACAAACTGCTGCACAGAACATGGCTATTCGAAACAATTATACGGGAATGCGTACAAAAAATTACATGCAACTGTAAATTATAAAGCTGAACGTCTGGCAACCCTGCTTGAACCTCATTGATAAAATACTTTTTTTATCAACCGATTACATATCTATACTACAAGTTAAAGTATGTAAGTATATTATATAGATAATGATTTTGTGCAATGGAATGTATTCAGTAGATACAGGATGTAAGTATGCACTTAATAAATGATAACTTAGGTACAACAGCTATCAACAAAAAGAAAGAACGTTAGAATGCAGTCTAATTTCTTTTTTAAAAGGATCTGGGTTTGCATTAACAAACCCAAATACGTTACTGCACACCTTGCACTAGGCTAAAAGCCTGTATCGCAAAGTGTGGAATACATCGCCAGCGCTGGAATTTAAACCCGTCACCTCCCGCACGAGAGACTACCGCCTCAACCAACTCTATAACATAATTCGCAATTCTGAGATGACACGGCTTAACTGACACGACCAACACGTTGAGAAAATTTCAAAAACTACATCTACCTAATTGCAAAAAAAAAAATTAAAAATCACACTTATATTTGTCCTCATAAAAGACAAAAGAGGGAAATCTGGAGCTCAGCATCCCAAGAGGAGACTCCTCCTCTAGAACAGACTCCTGCGTCTAACGAAAGTGAAGAAGAAGAGGAAAGATTTAAACTGTTACCTAAATATGTGCTAAATTTCAAGGTGCTGGGATGTTGGGAATTTATTAAAATTTGAAGAGGAAAATGCAGACATGGACAACAATAATGACACATTACGAATGTTATAATGCACTTTCTAACAAAATGTTTGAAAACCTGAAAACGTCATATAGTAACTTTATCCACATAGTAATACATGAGGTAATATTATTAAGTGCCAATATTTATTTTTATGATTCATAAAAACATACAATATTTCTCATTTTATTAGTGACTATAACTAATATGATTATATACACAGATTCTCAAATATTCATAGAGGAAAACAACGGTTTCAAAACTTGTGTCAATTAGAAATAATTATAAAAACACATACCTAGAAGAATTTAATACAAAATCGTTTATTATTGAAACGACTTAGTATGTGTATGGAATTAGTTGATGTTATGAATGTGTAACAGTAGCATAAAATTAGGAATCTACATATTATTATAAAACATTATAGAGATTACATATTGAATTATTGTGCCTGCCGCGTATACATTAAAAATTTCAATGTACCTGGAATCTGGATCATACCTAGACTCAGTATGGAACGTAGCTGTAGTTCAATAGGTCACCATTTATTTTTACGTACTGAATAGTGACCCCATCTCTTTATATATATCACTATCTTCTTAACTGAATGACAGCATCAGGACTTTTTTCTATAGTTTTGAATGTTTCTGTTTTTATTATTGGTTAAAATAACATAAGCTTACATTAACGATACCTCAGAAATTTACTGAAACAATTTGGTTGACAAAATGTTCAGGGTAAAAACCCTAATTCCAGCCGGTTCGTGACCAAAAGTATTATTTCTCTTCAAATTTAAATTACGGGGGTTTCCATCTTTACCTGAATTCTATGCAACCATCAATATCTATAGAGGAATACAAAAATAGTGAAGTGTAAACAATAAATTCCACGTAACTTGTATCAGCGTGCATTATGCAAGTAGTATTAACAAAATTTGCAAAGTAAATAAACTGTACAATATTTTTGTTCACTCTACGTCCCTGCACATCTCCCAGTCCCAGGTATCTAGAGCAGACAATCTCCCGATGTATAGTTATAATATGTAGCATTCCTAATTCTATGATAAGTTAGTACGATTAGTATGACCCATAGAATTATATAACTCACCGAATCCAGGTTAAACAAAGAGGAAACCTTCCTAAGAAATCCGTGATGTGTTTTCTTTTTCCTTCGTTCAGTCATTGTGTTGTGTGTTATAAAGATTCATACGAGAGAGTATACAAGATAAGATACTTAGCTATGTTATAATATTAACATATACATAGCCCACTTTGTATTATTGTGAAATCTTCCGATCATTCAGCTCGGCGCATGCGTGTTAGTCACATTTATCATCCCCCATTCGTAGTCGTGGACCCGTCATCGCATGCACAAACAATATCCATAACAACGCACCATAACCTCAAAATTTATTCTTAAATTTTCTATCGTTCGTTTATTTTATTCACGTTATACAACAAAAAAATTGCAACACTTGAAACAAGTCACTGAATCTGCAAATTATAATGTGATTTAACAATGGCGATGAGATATTAAATTTATGATAAGAAGTAAATTATTCAGAATATAATAACTCATTATGTATTGGAGTCAAAGAGATATGAATGTTGATGTATTTCTAAAATTATACAATGTAACCTCTATATTCGTCTCATCCCCTAAATTCGTCATGTACCTTATATTCGTCATGTACTTTATCATCGTCATGAACCTCACATTCGTCACCCCTTTTAAGTAATATGTCGTGATCGTTTGAAGAACACAACTGGCAATACAAAAATTTGCTGTTATCTGACAGGCTTCGGCGCCCTGAATTGTTCTCAGCGACTACTGAGAGAATTCTCTTGAAACTGAAGACAGTGATAGATGAAAGTATAGACTACAGATTGACTGTTTTAGAATTACAATATTTGGAAATTCCTTGAATAAAAAAATATTCCGAAAGTACCTACCCCTGAAATTTACAGGATCTGAAGATTTTCCATTCAGTTTTTCAGATATAAAAGTATAATTTAGCCAAAATACTGGTAATTAATTAAATAATTTAATTAATAAAAACAAATTGACTGTTTTAGATTTTTAAATCTGTTCCCAGGTTTCTTTTAAAAAGGTAAAATTCACTTTGTCATTCTCACACAAAATTTGAAAAAGTTGAAGCGAAAATAGAACTATTTTTGCTCAGTGCATATAGGCCCTTAACATTCAATGTGAGACTGTCTAGAAAATTTAAACGACGAATATAGAGGTACCACTGTATTACGCTATGTGAATGTTGTCATGCACCCAAGTGGATAATGCAAGATGAAGGTAAAAGTTAATTTATTTGTTAAAAAGATGGAATTAATTGTGAAATAGACAACAACCTCCCATAATACCTGAGAAATTATATGAAATAGCTATATTGTTAAAGTATTACTAATGAATAAAACTGATTCCAAAAACCATTGTAAAAAATCCACCATTCAAACTCCCCGAAATTGCAAAATTCAAAGATAAAAACAAAAGCTTGTCAAAAACACACATTGTGTAGAAAATTATCTCTTCCATGTTAATGCTTTATTAGTTTTCTGTCTCCTTTACATTAAATTAAATACAATTACTGTACAAGTTGCCTCCTTTCACGAGTAATTAGTTGAAAACTTAAGTTGTTCGGAGAAATTAAACACAGAATCATTTGAGTAGAAAACTTTTGCGGGTAATGAGTATTAATATTAATGTATCAAATATCTTGAAAGAGATTAAATTAATTATGAAATGTTAGGCAGTGGAAAGCACAAAAGTTTGACAGAACGAAATGAAATCTTAATATGGAGTATTATAAGCACAATATTTTATGTTTTAATCCACATTTAATCACTTGTGAGAATGATTTTGTTCAATGAAATATTTCAATGAATAAACGAGTACATTTTATAAATACTCCCTACACTCACTGTTCTAAAATCTAATAATAAAATCTATTACAAGAGATGACCTAACTTCACAAACTAATACACAACATTTTATCAAAGTTTGTATGCAAGTTTCCTACAAAAATTACCCACATCAATAAGCTATAAGACTCCAGAAATGAACTGTACACAATTTGAAGTAAAATAGAGGAGGTATATTATCAAATTTCTATCGAAAATTTACTTGCAAAAGTGATAAAAAGTAGGATGATTCACTCAGTTGTAAAAGGCATTGGTTCAATGATATAAATATGTTAAAGTTAGTTTTATTTACCGGATATCGCGGGCTTAACACACATAAACATATAGTTACAAAAAACTGTAGGTAATTTATACAAGAAATCGATTAAATTCGTCAAAAGACAACATCACTCTTACTGAAATGTCAGAATACGTTACAAGAGTTTATTGACAAACATACCTATCCCGAAAAAACTTTTAATTTATTTATAGGAATCACTGACAGCACAAAATTCACTGTATCTTAATAAATATAATTTGATTAAATGTTCCCACGGCGATGTATTGAATATAGTTTGACGTACACATTTCCCGAAGTTCACGGTACATTACATTACATTTTAGGTTATAAATAGGTCGGGGATAGGCGGGCCGCCATTACGAATATGAAACAGCAATACAAATTACAAACCACTTGTAGCGTTGACTTTTACACACACACACACACACACACGCATTCATTTCTAGATACTTTCCTTCGGTCGTGTCACGTCATTTTCTTCAATATTTTAGCTTCCGACAAAATCTACAATTTTAATAAACGTTTCCTAACGTCACACACAGATGGCACTAATCAGCGCCACATTCAAAATATTCCTAACTACAAGCAGAATTCACTAACTCCAATTTTACCAAAAAATATTAAAAATTAATTTGACACAAAACTTACAATAAAATTTAATGGCGCAGTTTTATAAAGAATTTAAAAATTGGATTGACTTTGTTGTAGACGCACAATTTTTGTATATGTGTATAATCTGGGGTTAACTGGAAGAAATCGCAGTTCTGCGATAAGTTCGCCCTAGTAAACAACGTTTTATAATCTGTACTATGTCCATTTTGTATATTTATATGTGTTTGTTGTTTACTTTAAGTTTAAATAAAATAAAATAAAAAAAAAATTTTTGTCTCTAAAATTAATTAGGTAAAAATAATGAGAAAATAATAATGCGATCCATATTAGTAGAAAAAGCATGTAAATAAACATTATTTCTTATTTTGGAATGTCAAAAAAGTGTTATTTTGTTAAACACAGACAATATTATATTATTATGCTGGTATTATTTGTTATTTTGCTTGATTATATGCCTTAAAATAACATAACGAATATTGAAACAGTGTTTTGTCATCCTATTGCAAAAGACTCCTGAAAAAAAGTGTTCATAATAATATATTCATTTTTTTTATTATAATTAATCTCACACATAAACTTACCCACTAGACATTTCCCATTAAAACTAATGTAAGTATATTACATATGTTCCTAGATATGAGAATTCCAATGCCATCTTTCATATTGTAATTATAAGCTATCTCTATGCTACAATATCGATTGTCGATGGCGCCAAATAATCGGACAAAGGAGAAAGAAACAAATTTGAATTTGAATTGAGAATATGAACATACAAAGAGAATCTTTCGTACCTATTCATCCTCCATTTTCTGAGGTACATTTTCACCAATGATAATTTAGTTTTGATAGAAATCAACTTATGTAATAGACACTAGAAATGAACATTATTCGAAATTTGAATTACCTATATAAGTCAGCTCGTACCATAGAATAAGAATTTTGTGTTTTCTAAATGTAATCTGCAATAATAGATTAGTAATGGAATGGTAAGTACGAAAATGAACAAGGTTCTTATAGAGCTGTATGATTTCGTTGATTCCTTTGCAGATTTTCGATAACATGATGTTTCCAAATGGCTATGTTGACTTTGTACCTATAAAGTTTGTTCACTTGTAAAGAAAACAGTATAAAAAATAAAACCGTACCGAATGAAAAAAATGTTGTGTGAATACATTTGCTCATGTGCCTTGTGAGACAGGGTGGGGTGGGACACAGTGATCCTAGCATATTATCAGTGATGCAATATGCAAAATCAGTGATTAATTATAATATTTTAATGCCGTTGTGTGAAACAGATTCTTTACAACATTTAAGTGATCGGTGGTACCTATTTTAAGATTTTAAAAAAGGTGCGATGGTGAAAACGTCGTTATTTCTGTGACGATAGATACATAAACATATTGTCCAAAGCTTTATATTTCCTAATGTTTGTTGCAGTGATACCAAAAATATTGCATCTTATTTCAATTGCTTAGAAAATAATATAACTGTCCAGTCTCTTAAAAGAAAGTAAGTGTTGGAAAAAGCGACGTAAACTTCTTCAGAAATAATTTTGATAAAAGAATATATTCCAAATTCGAATTGGGTTATTTTTTTTCTTAATTTGTATTTCAAAGAAATGTACGTCGCTTTTATATACTTTTGCGACTCATTTTTGTTGTTCCCGTAACCATATTTTTAGTAATCGATACCTACCTACAACACAACGTGAAAAACACACAACAAAAAAAGCGTGAGCACCCAAAGAGAACTACATCAATTAACACAGTACATAATATCATAATAAATTCACCCTTAAAACATCAATACATTTTATTTGTCACATTGTTTTTAATGTAAGCTATGGATAATATGATATATTAAGATAATATATAATAATATTTTATAATATTAATCTATCATGCAAAAACCCTTCACGTGAAAAGCGAGGTATCTCACACAAAATGGCGTCAGAAAACTTACCGTCCTTTCCTCGGCGACAGCGACGGGCTTCTCTGTTTCCTTGGCAGGTGACACCCGCTGGTTGGATACATTGTTCTGCTGAAGCTGAAAAATATTACAAATATTAATTTTAATATGTGTCAAAATAAATATCAACGGTGTATTAGTGTAGAAAATCAAAACAAGATGAAATATTAGTAGGAAATGAAAAAATCATGTAAAAGATAGTTCCCATTTTTATCACACTAGCGCTACAGAAGCACTGAAATTAGAAAATAAACAATAGGGTACAAGGTGTTATTTACAATAATCTTGAAAAAATGTTTATGAAAGACGATATACATACAAAGAGGATATTATAGGTATGTACGAAAAAAATGTGTTCTTCTTCTTCATTTTCTCTTCAAAAAATCTTCAAGAACTCGTAGTTTTTAATTATGATGTATTGTATAACAAGTGTACGCAATATCATGAGGGTAAATATTTGAGGAAAAATATTATATGTGTATGCTTCTGGTTTGTTCTAGGGAAAACTCGGAAAATACTCGCATAATGAAAACATAAAACGTTAAAAAGAGAATGATAAGTACACTCCAATTAAATCTAAATAAATAAATTCTATGTGGTTACAGTGTAAAACAAAAAAGCAAAGATATTGTTAGTCACCATAAAAAAATAACTAACCATTCGTGTTAAGTATATTAAGACAATGATTATTTTTGTAGATTTCATATTTTCGAATTACAAGTAAGAACATTAATAATTTCGTATTTACATCCTGATGCCTGATGAAGAAAATGTGTCGTAATAATTAAGATAAAGTCCTTACTTAACTAATGTATATGAGAGTAGCGTTGGTGGAACTGGTCACTAAGTGGTAGAATAGTAAAGAGGCAGATCACAAAATGAAAATGTTTGTAGGTGTGATTTTTATGTGTCATTGATTGAGGTTATGGATGATACAGAGACCCAAAATTTGGACGCATTAAAAAGTGACGTATCTTTGACTTATATCCACTGAAAATAAATTACACTATTCATTTACATACTTACTTAGTTTGCTATAGTAATAAATAAATCTAAATATGTAAGTATTTCTTATCCACGCAAGGAACGCTGAATACAAACACTTTTCGCTAACAAGATTCCTTTTCAAATTTCTGTTACCTAAATAAAATATTTTTTTCGATATGAAAGTTGGCGGATGAATCTCGTCTCACTAAGATGGGAACGAGTGCGTTTGCCTGAAAGAAATTTTAGATATTTTGATGTAGGCAGGACCGCAAACTGTTTGATTTGGTAAACTGTGCTTAAATATTTTTGAAAAACGTTCTTTTAGAACGGGATATGTTCTAAATTAAATTAAAATGGAACATGTTCTAAATTAAATCAGAACGTATCCCTCCGAGCATAGACAATATACATACAAGACCAAGGGGTCGAGAAAATGCACACACATTTCGTAGGGCCAGGGGTTCGCGCTATACTAGAGAGCGGCCACTTGATTACCGACCACCGATGACCAGACGACTAGGATCTCTCTAAAGACCTTCTTCATACCAGGACGGGTTAGAAAGCGAACACTACCCCTAAATACAACTCCCTTAAAATGTATGTGGTCACCTTCTTTGTAAAAACACACTAAGGCTAGGAGCCCATAACTATGACGTCACGGTTCAAAATCGCATTCGTTATCTCTAAACTAATGTGATATTCATTTTATTAAAGAAAACTAGAGCAGGTACCTAATATTTCCATGTCGTTAACTGTCTCCAGCGTGATTTACGTGTAAAGTTTCTCCTATTCGTTAGTATAATAGTTATACTGTTTTATCTGCAAAATGTACCCCACTTTCTGCATTCCCATTTCATTAAACATATCTACGTTTATAACATCTAGGCAACATGACATGCGACATAACATTATCGATTTTATGATCACCCAGTTAAATTCTACATTACTCGTATTTACCCCTCCTGATTACCTAGAGTAGAACAAGTATCCATATTTCGGATAATATCCCAAAACAGGATATCCGTATAATTCCTAAACTCACCAGATTACAGCGCTTTACGCATAAACATTTTTTTTATAATTTAGGTCGCAATACTTACTCATATTTTTCATGCGATCCTCAGTAGTTTTGTGCCAAAAATAAAAATGAAAATTTGAGAGTTGGTGAGTTTTTTGACGATGGCCAACAAACCATACCATGAGGGCGAAACAAATAAGTGGTTACCTACATGTTTTTATTTATTGAAATTATGACCTATTTTATTGAAATCGCCCACATAACTTTTTTGGTCTCGTCCCGCCACTGCCTCTTTCTACTCAATACTCATTCTATTTGGCTGCGGAATATGAATACAGACATGCCAAATTTCATCCCTCGCCCTGTCCCGTCAATGTCAGAAAGCTCTCAAACGAATTTCAAGTAGATAATACTTATTATAACCCAAATATTTCAATAACCCTAGCTTTTATATGAATATAATGTCAATTTTCACACCGACCGTAGGTGAAAAATAACATATAATATGTAAGGTAAAACTAAAAAGCTTATTAAATAATAAATGTTGTGGTATTTTCAAGTGGATATAGGTCTCGATCTAAGGTCTCGATGTAATAATAAGTGACAGATGTGATGTGTGTTTTGAATGTAGGTTGAAAATATACAAAAAAAAAAAAAACAGAAACACAAAAGGAGTCTTGGACAAAATAAAGCAGCAAATAAAAACTAACTTGCTCGGTTTCGGGTGTCTCTGAACGATCATCCTCAAAGTCGTTAATAACACCCTGAGCCATGGGCATAAAGGCTCCATCTGGATAAGCCTGGAACAAAAACCCACCCTGATACTCGCTGAATGCTGATATGAAAGTAAGAAGCATTTTGAAATTCGAATATGTTCAAATTGTTCCATAGTACCACCAAAAATCGTCGATTAAAAAAAAACTTTGACTAGTTTTAAGGGCAAGTTCGAGGACATCTCGCTAATATTCCAACTACATCTGAACGCTCACCACTTACCTATAGTCCAAGAGCCCGCTGCTTAATTTATGACGTATCTGTTTTTTGATCGAAATGTGGTATAAACGATAGCTTACCAATAGGGTGTTACATCGCACTAGGGTTGCCTATCAAAATCTTGCCGCAACCCCCCCTGCCCCCCCCGTAAAGGTCCCTCTTCGCGGTTTTTCGCATTTTATAGGAATATGGTAAGAGATAGGAGAAAGTAGTCAATGACAAAAATGATCCTTGCTAAATTCTCTACAAAAAATATTAAATCATTTTTTTCGTAGAACTAGCAGTTTACCCGCAATGGCCGGTCCAAAACCTAAATTCATTTAATATACTAAAAAAATGTATTTAAACTCAATTGGTTGAAAATTGATAAGAGCTACAGGAAAATAGTCATAGAACAAATTATTTACCATAGTCTTAGCTACAAAACTAGCTATAACTTATGTTCATACATTTAATAATTTCGGAGTTATTGCAATAAAACTCAGTGACGAAAATTCTTAAAATTTAGTTTTTCATAAAATAACCAGTGATATAGCGCCGCAGGCCAAAATTTTTTTTCCATAAAATGTTAGTAATAATGGGTGGAAGAATCTGAAAGAAAAAAAATCATACTTTTTTTTTTTTTTTTTCAAAAAATGTCCTGTTTTTTGACCGGCCATTACGGGTAAACTACTTGTCCTATGAAAAAATTGACTTAGGGTTTTTTGTAGAGAATTTAGCAAGGATTATTTTTGTCATTGACTTCTTTCTCCTATCTCTTACCATATTCCTATAAAATGCGAAAAACCGCGAAGAGGGACCTTTTCGGGGGGGGCAGGGGGGGTTGCGGCAAGATTTTGATAGGCAACCCTAGTGCGATGTAATACCCTATTGTTAAGCTATCGTTTATACCACATTTCGATCAAAAAACAGATACGTCATAAATTAAGCAGCGGGCTCTCGGACTACTAATAGAACTTGTTTTAGTCTGTCATTTTTAAATCATTGGATATCTTGTTAATACGAGCATGTTATTATGTTTTTTTGTTGTTGTTGTTGTTAATAAATAAATAATTACATTTCGTTTCATCCGTCTTGTCACACTTTTTGTATAGAATTACTATGTAGCCAGCAAGCGCGGATCCACCGTTGTGGGCACGATGGGCATGCCCACAACCCTAATAGACTCGTAACTTCACACTTTCACTGTGTCTTGAGATCGATGAGTTCTTTTTTATCTACCTTCTTATGTTTTATGACAAAATTTCGCCTGCGGCGCTAATCCTTTGTCATGTTGTAACCCAGAAATATATCCAGAAGCCTTACTAAGGGAACTAAAAGAAACGATTCCACTTTTAAAAATAATGATAGATAAAAATTACTATATTTTGAATGGCTTATTTGTCAGCAATTTTGAATTATTTCGTGTCAATGTTAATTAAAATATTAAATCTTGTTTAACTACGATTTAATTCCGTTAAACGTGTCAGGATTACAGGGAATTCAACACGTAATCCTGAAATCTCTCTGTAATGTTTGTCATGTAATAATATAATTAAAATAGGTAGCGCCATTAAAAATAATCACACACCTTTACGTGGCGTGGCTTAGTAATTATCACAACGTTATATAGATATAGACAGGTACTACAAGCTGATGACAGGCTCTTAAATTTTATGACGTTAAGAGTGAATTTTTAATGATTTTTTTTTCTTTCTAAAAAAACTGAACGAATATATGACGCCTACGTGAAGAGCAATCAGTGGGAGGCTGGCTTTAAAAATTCAGGTTACCATTGTCATAAAACTGTGGGGGCCCCAGTACCACTTGAGATTTTCGCGGAGTGTAAAACTTTGATATTGATATTGAAAACAGTAAACGCCGCACGTATTTTTTTTTTCAAATTGAGAATCATAGATCTACAAAAAATTGCACAACAAAAAGCACAATTACCGATGAATCAATTATGATTTAATTTTTAATTGCGATTCTCATCAACAACGATTTTTTTAATGTATCTATCTATCTGGGGTTTATCGAAATAAACCCAAATACCTACATCTTTGTACACTTCACAGTAAGCTTAAAAAGCTTGTGTCGTGAAGTGGAGAATGTCGACATCGAGGATTAAACCCGTGCCCGCCGGATTAACAGTCGAGCACGTTACCTACCAGGCTACCAACCACCACTTTAGCTAAGTATATCTGATTTTGCTTGCAACCTGGCCAGTCCGCCACTGAGAACGATACTCTGTTTCTGTAAAAAATATATCTTTTAGATATTGTTTTATATTTAATTTAAGGACACTTCATCAGCCATTCTTTCACTCTTCAATAGAATTGTGTGAAATAATGTAAATTTGCAACCTACGTTACCTACAGCGCGTAGGACGACTAACTTCCTACGCGCCGTAGCGAAGGTTGAAAACGGACAAAAATTACGTTCTGTTTGACGTCCTTTTTTCAAGTAAGTCAATGTAAAAAAAAAATACATTTAGTTTACCTACTGAAGCCCAGTTTCTTTTTCTTCCAAAATTTTCATTAAGTAAACTTAGTTTTTTTTTCACGTACGAAGTCTAAGTATTGTTATTGTGTTTTAATCTAAAATTTAAAATATAAACAATTGAAGTGTATGGCCTCAAATCCAAAAGACAGTGTAATGTAGATGTACTCGTAGATTGAAATTTTGTCCTTTATAGCAACTGTATTCATAGGCCAAGTGATACAGACTCGTACATTCTACGTATGCCCGCTGATAGCATTAACAACAACTATCTCCAATATCGCCCTGAAGGCAACAGACGTCTGGGCAGACCTACAATGACTATCCAGAGGCTGTACACATCAGAGCTGCGCCAGGCTGGAATGACATGGGAACAAGCAACGGAGTTGGCCCAGTACAGAAAAGCCTGGAAAAACTTGGTGACGACCACATGCTCCACATAGGGAGCGGATGTGGATATGATAATAATAAAACTCATAGGCAGCATAGCAGGACTATGTAGTGTGTAGTTTGAAAATTTAACATCTGAAGCAATTATGAAAATTACAAAGCAATATAAATTATAAGCTGGCTATTAACTTTTGGTCCTCAGAATCCATTAAGGAAATTAGTTCTATGTTGTGATAATATAATGTTTTTGTGTGAACCTATTCGACCGATAATAACACTTAATACTCGCATAATCTAAATTTAATATTTTAGTACAATCTTTGTATGGAAATAAGTTCATACGAACCGGTTGAGTTAGAAAAAATATATTGTCGCGTACCTAATTGTTTTCATAGATACAGAGTTTCTTTTTAGTGCAGGCGCTGAAAAGAGTTTCGTTTGCATAATATCAGGACCGAATTCCATCAATTGATTATTGTTGGGATAGATCAAATTTAAGATTAAGGATCCGGTTCTTGTCCTTCAATTTTCTGGTCTAACATTTTCACGCATAATACGAAAATCTCTAAATTTACTAGTTAGAAGGGTTTTTGTTTTATAAGTTAGAAATAAAAAACATTTTCATTCACAATCTCGATGTTTTTGACCGTCGGTACTTGGTGGAAGTCCATTTTTTCAGAACAAATGAAAAACTAAGTATTTAGACTAAAATCCACAAAAAAGTGACTTTAGATTTCGCGACTAGTATTCGAGGATTTGTACCCTCATCATCAGGTAATTGTGAATAACTTATAAGTTATAACTACCACAATCGGTAAATACTTAAATAGGTACCTATTGATCTATCTGAAACTCCCATTCAGATTCTGTAAATACAAATTTGAACATTCCCACAAAAAATTGGAAACGATCCGGCTTTCATGATGTTATCAAAGAGGATATTAAAGAATTTAAAACCTTTGCAAAAAAAGTCAATTTTAGATTCTTTCCAGTCTCGGTTTTTGGGGCCGAAATCCATCAGAACTTTAATGCAACGAACCGGTGTTTACGAGAGTTCATGACAACTGAGATAAACGATTAAGGTTGCTTAATAGTCCCTTTAATGTTATTACAAGTTACAAGATTGATTGTGTGGGTGAATTGTGAAAAGTTAAGGGTGTTATTTACCCCGTTATAAATCACCCATAACTCTGACAGCATTATTACACAGATCATCAATTTTTTGTCCATAGACACAAATTTATGCGAGGAAAACATTTTATTTTTAATATTCTAAAAATACGAAAATATGACAAACAGACTGGAAAAACATAAGAATTGAAACGAAATTTTTTATGGAACTTCAGGTCGTTTAGTGGCGTTGTTGTAAACCTTTGAAATATATGTATGTGTTTTTTAAATATTGACAAAGTAGGTCGGTTCGAACTTTCGAAGTATATACGCACATTATTGAAAACGTTTGGATTTTTTTCTCAAATACGCTGTAGCTAAAAGAAATAAATAAAAAATAATTAATAATATGTGATCTTATAAAATAAATATTTCTAAATACTTAATAAAGAAAGAGGGCAGGCAATGCAAGGGACTATGAAATGAGACGACTCGTTCGGTAGAACCCATGCACAGAATAAAAACTATGTGTGGGGAATCCATCCTCACCTCTCTTCGTGAAGAAATCGCGATTATTTTTCTGTGCTGTAGTGTCTTCCATTTTATGGCTGTGTCACTATTTGTATGTTATTATAAGTTATTGGAGTTAAGTAAATAATTTGTAAGATACTTTTATTGTTTCGTCGTTGTTGTGATCCTCCCAGGAACACGAGTATTAGGTACTCGCATCTGGGGATGTAAATATAATACTAATCTGTAGTTCGTTTTATATTTGTGTTTTTTTGTGAAATTGTAAAAGTTTTAAATGTAAGCCTAAATAAATAAATAAGTGGGCCTATCAGTTTGTTAAGTTGTTTTTTTTAAGTATAAAAAGGTTTTTTAGTTAGGATCGGCCACAAGTTCAATAAACCGTTTTAGCACTTGAAAATCAATTTATAACAAACTAACAGGTTTTAGTAAATGTGCTTGGGTTCTACCGAACGAGTCGTGAAAATGAGTCGCCGTGACATTTTCAATGGACAATATCTTACGGAATTGTTTTCTCTTCAGTTATTTTCATGGATTTATAATACTATAGTCAACTGGATTGAGAACATAGGTGTTTGTCTATACATTCTGTACGATTCTGGGGAAAATGGCCAGTTAGGCAAAAGAAGCAAAATGTAGGATTTTCCATACTAAACGGGCTATAGGAAACTGCGGTTTTCACATGGATTTTTGGTTTTCACTGTTTATATTTTAACTGAAAATGAATTATAGACATCATATTGACATAATTATAGGACCAAGGGATGTAAATACTCCGTTAATCAGAATTTATGAGCAATTTTATAACACAGGAAACGGCACACGGTGGAAGTAAATTAAATTACTTTTATTTATTTTTCTTATTCTTTTTTTCAGATTTTCCTTTAAGAATTAAACCTTATGCATCGCTTAAGAAAAAAAAATGAGAAAAAATGTGTTTTCAGTAGTTTCCTATCACTAATTATGATATTGAATATCATGGATGTGAAGACGTTTTAAATATATAATTTATTATGTAGGAATTTATTTTTTCATATTTTTTTGTCATTTAAAGCTAATGTGTATGTATTTATGAATTTTCGTGCAATGTTTAATTTATGTTGTAATTAATGACAATAAAATAAATGTAATTTAGTTTACTTCCATCGTGTGCCGTTTCCTTTGTTAAAGAAATTGCTTATAAATCCTGATTAACGGAGTATTTACATCCCTTGGTCCTATAATTATGTCAATATGATGTCTATAATTCATTTTCAGTTAAAATATAAACAGTGAAAACCAAAAATCCATGTGAAAACCGCAGTTTCCTATAGCCCGTTTAGTATGGAAAATCCTCCATTTTGCTTCTTTTGCCTAACTGGCCATTTCCCCTAGAACCGCAATAGTCGGCCAAGAGATGAATCCAGTTTACTAGAAGTATTTTACATCCATGGTTATTTTGTATGAAATTAGCATGCGTTGTGCCAGCTGCTTCCACTCCGCCATCTTTTGTAACAATTCCATAAGAACTTGTTCCATTTTTTAAATATTTCTTTGGATTTTTATATCACAAAATTTGGTTAGTCATATTGCGCGGTGTTGCCAATTTACCAACATTCATTGCGTAAGTTTGACTTTCGTGTTAAAATATTATGATGTTTAGTTTATTTGGTCAAGTAATCGCTGATTATGTACCTTATTTTAGGTTGTTTTTAAATACAAAAAACTAGTCGCCGCCCAAAAATTTAGAGGAACAGTTAGTTGTTAATAATTCCTTTCTTTAATTGTTTATATGCGACGCCGACGCGGGGTCTAATGCCCGATCCCACCAACTACCACCTAGGAAGCAGACCCCTAAGGAATTTTCATACAAAACCACAGATAATTTGAGTGATTATTGTAACTGTCATAACCTTTAAGATATAAATCCATACAAAATACAGCATGCAGCTCTACTTAGTTAGGTGGCCAAATATCTCCGCCCAGAATCTCCCTCACTTAAGTAGAGCTGCATGCTGTATTTTGTATGGATTTATATCTTAAAGGTTATGACAGTTACAATAATCACTCAAATTATCTGTGGTTTTGTATGGAAATTCCTTAGGGGTCTGCTTCCTAGGTGAAAGTTGGTGGGAATGGGCATAAGTCTAAATCAGGCAAGATAAGAGCATGTCGATTAACTTGAGAGGATTTTCATGTACTCAATTTTCAGAATCTGTTTGTCAATCAGAATCTGTTTGCAAGAATCTTGTAACCCTTAAAGCTTATCTTAGAACTCAATTAGAACTCTGATATTCAATTAAAACTTAATTTTATAAGTAGGTACCAGGCGCAAAGCTACCAAAGAACACGATTCCCATCGAGTTACCTTTTTGGAAAAAAATATAGGTATAATAGTGTCTTATCTGACGTAATCCCATATGAAATGTTATCCCCGGCTTCTCTTCTGCAGAAATCCACCCTTTGCCACTGGTAGGTACCTTAATTTTTCGTTTATAAATATAAACATTTTCTCGTGAAAACACAGACTTATACAAATTGCGGAAGAAAATTGGTAAATATTATTCTACGTGGGTATTTAGAAATACATGTCTTCAATTGAAATACCTACTGGATCTTGTGTTTATTTGAAGACAAGAATTGTCTGCATCAGTATTGAAAAACTAAATTGTTATTTACTACAAGAGACATTAAAGAAAAAACGAAAAGGATCGGCGATTCGGTTCAATTTACGGACCAAATATTGGACAATGGACATTATGGGTGAAATAATGCCGACAGACTAGGAGAAAAAAAAATAGGTAAGTACGCAAGGAACTAGGAAGGTATACCGGGTATACCTATTTAGACAGGTGAGATCACTACATACTACATATCTATTTTTTTTTTCTTAAATCACTATTACAAAATAACATAACATTTACAATATCACTTGAATTACAATCACATACTCTGTATAATTTTGGATACTGCCCTCCTTAAGCAACAGAATGCTTGTGTGGAGGGCAGGACTCAATATACATTGATCATAAAAAGGTCTCTGAATTTGCCACATGGTAATTGATCAAATTAACATGTTTCTATGTGGAATATCATGTGTACTTGATTTATTTTCGCTAACTTGATTTGAATCCGATGAATGCTGAATTTCAGGAACTTCTTATATGAGAAATAGCGGAGATAGCCACTTAGCTCAAATTTTATATGAAATATAATATTTATATTCATACAAAATTTGCGCTAGGTGGCTCCTATCTCCGCTATTCCTCACCTAAAAAGTTGGTGAAATCCAGCATACCCAAGTAGTTTAGATGATTAATTTAAAGAAAGACCCAACTAAGGTCAATTCACATTTTCACTGTGATGAAATTCTTTACTTAGGCCTCCAAAACGAAACAAATTGAATTAGTTTGTAGTGGTCCTACCTCAATGTATACTCGTACCTACCTCGAGGATATCTGATTTTCTGAAAATGCAGATACAATTCGATAGAAAATCTATTGAAAAAGTGTCAAAAGTATATATCGTAAAAAGTGTTATGTATTTGTTTGAAAATACATGTTTGTATTCTCATATCTCTGCATGTGAATGTGACTGAATGTTGGTCGAAAATTACTATTATTATTTGGATTACTTCCAGAAACACCAGTCTGGTGTAAGGAATAATAATAATCGAGGAAAAAATCATATTGAAAATGTCACAGAATGTTTTGAACGCGAACAATGTCGAGGCAGTCTAGATTTTTGTACTTGAACGATAACAAATGCGACGTCAGATTTGGAGGGCAATCTAATAATATAAATAAATACTTGCCTGCGCTGAATTATTACACTTTAAAATAAATTTTATACTGTGTTGCGATTAAATACTCATAAAAACGGAATATTTCAATTACAACTAGGTTAGAAACATCATCATTCAATAGCCACAAATCGAACAATTTCTTCGCGTCCATTGTCTATTAAAATTTGAATATCGAACAGACAAAGACAGGTGGCAGTGTTCTACGTACTCATTACTGGCGGACATCTTTGATCCGATATTGCACCAATTATAAATTCTAATAATAATACAATAATTTGTAATCTGTGTTATATTAATTCAAATTCGCATTATTTTTATTACTCACTGTTAATTTAATCTCGAAAAACTGTTAGTTTGTCAATGCAACACTTTATATTCTGTCTTTAGCAAAGTGTTATACCTACATATTTTTCACTTAAAGTACAGAATAAGAAGGTTATTATTATTTCGGGTTATAGAATGTAATGCCAATAATAATATGCTGAAATACTATGTTTTAAATAAGATATTGTATTAAAATTATCTTGTTTCAGAACACAGCTGGTAATCGCATTGTAATTTATTAGGTATTTCTACTGTAACTTTAATCCAGCATCTTCTAAATTAGTTTTTAATTTTGCAATTCTTGACAAAATCTAAAATAAATTAAGAAGAACAACAATAAGTAATTACAGACATCCGTCAGTTGGTTTATTCAATTTATTATTTTCCTAAAATCACAACATCAAAAGCGAATCATTTTAAATTTAAATTTGATTCCATTAGTGTTCCATAGACATGCCATAGACATTGGACGAGTTGTAATGGAGGGAAACTTACGTCATGAAGGGCTGCTACTTCAGCGCTCACCTCCCATTTGTTGGCTATTCGAATTGTTTCAGCAGTTTTCTGTTGCACCGACTTGGACTCATCGAGAAGCGTTAACTCATAAAACTCTTGAATGTCTGAAACAATAAAAAAATTACATGATAGAGAAATTTGAATTACATTGACGTATCGACGTATCGGGACTACAATTTTATGTGTTGGCAACAATAACATTTCTATTAAAATATGGTTGCCAAAAGTTGCATGAAGCCCTTCATCGAAAACCATCTCTTTCTTGACAGACTTCTATGTTACATTTTATTTTATCCACAAAAATGTAGACTTTGTAGATAATATGTCGTTTTGTGTTAGATGGGAGCAGTGGTGGTGCTTCCAGATTTTTTTCAGATATGAAGGGTACAAGGTGTGGGCATCAGATTTAGGTCACCAATTCAAGTGTTGCACGTAATTTGAAGACCCCTTAAAAAATTACATTATTTTATTACATGAAAAATCACCTCCGCCGGCACTTTTTTTAAATTAAACATTTTAATAATTTTCCACAAAACAGTTGAATGACTTTTCATGAAATAGATGCATCGACCATCATAGAACTTTCGGGGGAGGGGGGGGGGGGGCATGTGCCCTCCCTGCGTCTGATAGTGGATGGAAATAATATTACGTATATTGTTTGTTCCCACTCATAAAGTATTTGTGTATTTGTTTTTTCTACTCACAAAATATTCCTTTATGCTGGTATAATGTTATTTTATGGAAAATGATACATACATTGAAATGTATTTCGTATCGGCAGACAAAATAACATTAACATGATGAATGGCTAGCGAGCAAGATACTATTACATGCATGAATTTTTAAAATAATTCATCCGTTTTGCGCAGCCTGCCCCTTAGATAGAAGTTATTATGTAATAGATATAAAGACTGAGAGATAGGATAAGGAATAGGATTGTTAGAGAGATGAGTGTCTGTTAGAAGGGGTAGTGATTAGAATGAAAATGAATAAACTTAGAGAGACAGGGCATGTTGAAAGAATGAATGATGACAAGTTGATTTAAAGGATATATGAAAAAAAGAAAAAGTGTGAGGAAGGGGAACCAACTGGGACTGGCCTGGACCGATAATGTCTACCAGATGCTCAGGACGGCCGTGTTTTGAATAGAATGCAATTATGTATGCAGTATGACGAATTGCAGGAATGTGACAAAAGCAGAATGTGTGTGTAAAGACAGGGAAGTTTGGCTTTCTGTTATCTCTGCCTACTTCGCAAAGGATGTGGCGTGAGGGTAAAAGAAAGAATTTTGATGATAGTAAAACATTCTAGGCTGCTTATAAGTACATTAAGAAAAATATAGGTAGATATTCGTACATTCGCAAGACGAAGTGACGCCAAACGAATAATTTAAAATATCTATGGAACAGAACATTTTTTCAAATGTTTACTACTCATACCACCCCACCGTCATTAAAAACGGATTAAATGCAAATTAACCTCCTCTATCATTTGGTAACGTCAACGCGTTCATGTCGTTAAAAAACGAATTTTCAAGACAATAGCCGTTAATAAATCAAAAATGATGGAAAATAAATCCTAAGAATACGTATTAAAATATGAATAAAAATAAATGGTAGGTTCAGTTACGTAAGTAACCGTAATGAATATGGTATTAATATAAAGATAGAAAATGTTCAACTAACAAAAGGGGAAAGCCGGGACTACCGTAACAAATTACTTGGAAAAAGAATTCGAGTAGTCTGAAAAAAGGACAAAAAGAGACTAACGGGGCTTACATGACAAAAGATCTCTAGTCCAGGAGTTCTTAACCTATACGTATATTTTACGAAAATAATTCATTGAAACGATTATTAATAAAGGCCAAACAAGTATTTGATGCAAATGACAGCGATGAGGCTCGCCACCCATCAAGCCGCGTCAAATACTGGAGGGGACGCAAATAGCAGGCATCGAAAGAATTGAGTGATGTTGAGTGTGAAAAGGGTTTAGCCTGTGCGTGTTTGAGTGATACGAAAATAAAAGTAAAAGAAACCGGACACCGTGTAAAACATATTGCATAAGTGTGACTGAAACATGGAAGGTGTGTGTACCTAGTTTGTGCCGAAAAAAATAGGAAAAACAAATGGATACGAGGGCATAATAGACCAACCACCTCATGAATATTATTTTTGGACTCCATCGTAACCTAGTCATTTCATTTCAGGTTTTGAATAAGGAACCTAATAAAGTGGGAAGAACTATTCAAAGTAGAGACACTTCTATTTTACGACATGTCATCTTCTATAGCTTGGGCGACGCCATTTTTTGTCCATGTTTTGAGATGTCCATAGAGTCATATTCGTTTCCGGACTTTTGGTAAGCGCTACAAATATACCCCTAGTTCAAGAACCGCTCCTCTTATTATTCTGTATGGATGGAAGGTACTTACTTTTAATAGGAAACCATTAAGCCCCGTATGTGACTAACGTCATGATGCTTTCCTTACTTGACGTGTGCTACAATTATTATGAATGTGAATGATTCTTAAGCTGAAGTAGGCTGTAGGCAGAGGGTTAAAACACAAAGTAAGATTGAGTACCTATCTCCCTATACTACCCGATATAATATCATCTATGGATATATCCAGCTCTATGTACCCAGCTCCATAATCTATGCAAACACAGGTATAAGCTTTGTACTTTTGTAGCCTTTTTATGAGATACTCTGTGAACTTGTTATATCATAAAAATAATATCCCAGAAATGATGGGGAAATTAGTGTATGCTGTTGGCATACACAACGCACACAAAATTCTCTTTGCGAAAACGTGTAGATGTGTATGACATTCAGAAGGAGTTGCGTTACCTCATTGCTGAAAAAGTTAAATGTCTGACGGAAATTTTATGAATACCTGACTCTACGTGCGTGAGTGCGCAGAGCGTCTCCGGAGGCGCGCGGTATCGAGAGATTTCACGCGTCTCCGATGTGTTTGCGCACAAGAGACCTGAGATTTTGGTCTCCGGGAGGCCAAAATCTCTCGTGTGTATCTTCAGCTTTAGTGTACGCTGTTTTTTTTTAAACTCCATAACATTCTTGAACACATACTCCTTGTTTCATATAACTTGGCCACTGGCTACATAGTAATTCTATACAAAAAGTGTGACAAGACGGATGAAACGAAATGTACCTACGCAATGAAAATTTAAACCTAAATTCTTTGGTCAACATTCAACAAAGGGATAAAAATATATCGTTTTCCCGTTTTAATTTCGTGACGTAGGAATTTGCCGGTAGAGTTGCCATGCCGCTAAACAATTTTGTGGCAAAAAAAAATGGTTGGAATGAAATGCCGGGGTACGTTCGTACACGTACGTCGTACATACGACATAGTATTGTTATAAATGAAGCATTATTACGACCATTCGTAACGAACCTTGCCCCAATTTCTAAATATAGAAGAACGCATACAAGCTTAGGTGGAAATATACAAACGTTTGTTTGTAAAACTTAATGCCAATGTACGTACAATTATGTAACGTATTCTAATCTTTCCGTGTGTCACTCATTGCTTTCATTCACTTTAAATACCTGAAGCCAAATCGTGTTTTTCTTTTCCGAATCTGAAATTATTTTTGCTACAAGGTTGGCCACAACCATTCTAAGACTGATTACTCTCAGTATGGTTCTAAATATGTAGCTCCTGGAACCGTATTTTTTTAAACCGAATTTTTATGTCTTTACATCCTAGAACTGTTTTTCGCGGTTTTTCAAGGGATGCCAAACACGCCCTTCTGGGGCGCTTGGATTACTTCATTCCGATGCCGCCTCCCACCATAAGAATAGACACAAACAAAATTTATGAAAAGATATGAGTTCTACTCGTGAAGCACTTCGGATCAAACGGCGTCGGATCCTCTCGATCGCTCTCAAGGCTTGAGCTAGACAACATCTGACTTACGATCTAGATTTCTTTTCCAACGCCCTTTGATACGATCCCACACATGTCCACAAACGACCCTTGAATTCCCTTAAACGCTTTACATCTTTTTTGTCTCTGGAGTAGGCTGTTCCAATTTGTATAGAATTGTATTGTCACCGATATACAAATTGACTTTTTCCTTTGGAGCTTTTCGAAATATTGCGCTTGTCACAGAAAACCACAAACCTTCTAAGTCTTCAATATCATTGCCATACCAACATTATGCGAGATGATGAACATATTGTAGAATACACAATTCTAAACATATTTTTAGAATAGGTTTAAGTACATATTTTTGCAAAGTTTCAGGTCTCTAAGTATTCAGGAAGTGGTTGAAAAATCGATTGCAATATTCCATCGCAGACAAAAAAAAACACCACAGTAAGTTAAATAAAATCTTGTAAAATATTATAAAGAATTTTTACACTACAAAGTAAACAATAGTTTATGCATACTTTATTATTTCGTGGTGTAAATACTTTTTGACATGCCTATTTTTATCCACAGACATCAAACATGACATGACACAGCAAACATGACATTTATATTAACAAAAATACTTTATTCGACGACACTATACTGACAAATATACTGTGAAACCACAAACGTGATATATCACTTATATAAAAGTCATTTCGTTTTCAGTATAATTTATTAAATTCATTGTTTTCAGTATATTTTTAAAATACTATAACCTAATTTATTGATCAATTTATGTCAGTTTTTGTAGCAGTAATATCATCAGAGCAAAAATGATTCTATTATCACTTTAACTTATTAAAATATTTTATGAGAGTGTCAACGCTATGCTAAGTTCGACCTGAAGCTTAAACAGATTTGAACTTTCGAATTTCATCTTATCTTAAGTTTTCTCACTATGTATAATGCCTCATCCACATGCTCGCCGACCCTCCACGTTTTTTTGTGTGAATGAGTAAAATGACGTTAACCGTCGATTACGTGTACAACCCACGACAATCACCCCGTCCGCACGTCTTTTTACTGATTCACACAAAAATCGTGGAGGGTCGGCGAGCATGTGGATGAGACATTAGACTGGCACAAATCACTCAGTTTGGGTGGACTGCCGAATTATATAAAAAAAAAACGTAAGGGACAAAATCGGTTTTGGCTTAATGTATAAAAAGGGGACCGAATATCAAAAAAATATCTGCGTGTTACCTTAAACATGTACAAATTACCCGCCGTCAATTTATTGTGAGAAGTTTAAATATAAATTGCTAAAATAAACGTGAAAAAAGTATTGTCGAAAATAACGCAAAATAATATGGGTTTTGAACATGCGAAAATTCTAGTAAAAAGTTCATGACTTTTATCGTAAAATCTTATTCTGTAAAATAAGCAAAATTTAATAATGGCGACACAAACGCCACCGCGATTGCTAAATGTAGGACCTAACTAACAATTTTCAGAAAAATAATTTAATCTAATTATAAGAGTATGTTGATTAAGAGTAAACACGTAAACACAGTAGGTAGTTCTGTGTACCTAGGACGTGAGTGTACCTATAACTATGTTATCAGTGGCGGATCCAGGATTCAATTTTGGGGGGGGGGGGGGGGTTGAATGTCGTCACATACTGTGTAAAAATTACTGTCACTCAACGTTTTGGGGGGGGCTAAGGGGCTGATACCCCTAGATTTGTTGTATATAAAGTACTGACACTCATGGTTTTGGGGGTGCTTCAGCCCCCTAGCCCCCCCTGGATCCGCTAGTGTATGTTATCATGTATACATATGAATGAATTTGCATTCACTCAATTTCCGGCAGAGATCCGACGGGGCTAATGCCGGCCATACACACTACGGTCTACCGGAGAGGTCTACTTGTGCAGGTATACCTAGACAAGTAGACCTCTCCGGTAGACCGTAGTGTGTATGGCCGACATTAGACTGACAACAAAAACATGTGTGTGGATTTTCTGAAAAACGTCTCGGGTTCTAAGCATTAGCGCATACATCATCAGGCCCATGTCTAACCATTGGGCTCCACGAGTACAAGGAAAAAACTGATTAGCGACTATCATCATCGTTTAATTGACTGAAGTACGATGTTCCTGAATTGTATTATGTTTGTTTGCTTATCTTGTTTCAATAGAGCAGTATTTCCCAAACTATGAGTCGCGACCCACCAGTGGGCCGCGAGCGAATATTGAGTGGGCCCTAAAGAATAATTAATAAAAACTTTATATTATCAGTATTATCACTATACATCGGCGATTTGGATTCTTTCCTTGAATAAGTTCCACTACTCGCCACTACGTAATCTGAGCATTACCAATAGTAATGCCCTCTTTAGACTCTAAAAAATTTCGACTGCGGCGCTCACTTCTTGGTACCTACATTTTTTATAAGTTAAAATTTTCGTGGTGGGGGGAGGGCGGTGAAAACTCAGTGAGTGCCTATACCGAGGAAAATTGTAAATCTGGCGCTAGTACACCCCCCCCCCGTCTTTTCTTAAGAGGTGGGTCGCAAGATTGTAAATTTTTGTAAGATGAGTCGGCACCCAGTCAACTTTGGGAAACACTGCAATAGAGGATCTTTTGAATTCTTAATACATACCTATCTCCTAATTGACACCTTAACATTGAGTAAACGTAGTACATTTTCTAGTAAGAAACTAATAATATTTTTGATAGAATAGAGATTTTAGTAACAAATAATTGAGCAAAAGCTTTCAGAATGATTAAAGAAAGTCTGATTGAATAAATAAAATAATAAATTTCTCCAACAATAGAGAAGAAAAGGGAACCCAACGAAAAGGACACGAAATTTAATCAAAGCAAAGTGAACTAAAATCGGATTGTGTTGTGGCTAATAGGAAAATGGCCTCGTAAAATTGCCTTTTTATTAGAGATACAGGTACTCAGCTACTAATAGATTGATAAAAACGAAATAAATTTACTTTTTATACATATGTATAACTTTGAACGTAAAATGTGCGTGGTACAGCAAATCTACTTCTGATATTAACTATTACTTTATAATTTTACAAATCGGAAGTTATCTGCAGGTGAGAATTGTTGGTAGCCTTTATTGTCAAATCTTATTAAAAGAGCTGTCAAGATTTCTTAATTTCCTGACATGGCGTTATCAAAAAGTGAAGAATAACACCGAATCCCACATAAATATTTTAGTTCGTAAATTTATTTATTCGTATCACGTACTCTTTGTTTCACATTATTTGTCTCATGGGTTTCCGTGGATAAAAATTTTTTCCACAGAATTACGACTAAGAATCAAGTATCCAGTGAACAAGTTATTATTTGTAACAGAGAGTAAAAATTATTTGAAACAGAGTAATGTGACTTGACATTTACTGAAGCAAAAATATCTGCCATATCGTCAATCATAATACCTACCAAACGTATTTAAGAGTGATAACTGCTGTTATTTTTAAAAAATGTGGTCCAACAAACCGACATATTAGTTTATTATGTTTCAGTATTAAACTTAATCCTTCTTTATGAATAAATTATCCAAGAATCTGCAATTTACAGTCTTGGCTAAAAGTTCTTAAATGCACCTCCGTAGATGTTAAAGTTTATTAGAACATTGCAATCGTTCTACTTCACCAACCAAAATTGCCTTCACGAAGCACAGTTAATGCAGCTAGTATATGATAAGAGAAGTGCTAAAGAAATGATATCAAAAATCCAAGGGCTCTGTGTGATCCAAAAAGAAAGAAATGCTACGATAATTTTGATTAGCCAAGTATTTCTTTCTTTTTGGGTCGCACAAAACTTTCGTGCCTTTGATATTATTTCTTAAGCATACGGCATTATTCTTCACCACTGAAACACGCAATGTCTGAACTGAACATTATAGAATTTTGACAGCTCTTTTAAAAAGATATGACAGCAAAAGCTACCAACACAATAATCCTGCAAGCTACTTACAGATAACTTCAGAATGGCAAAATTATCTGGGACAGTTTGTATCTATAACTATTATTTTGAGTAGGTACGTAATTTTAAAGTTAACTTTGCCAATAAACTATTCTGTTTCCTCATATAAATATAACTGTTATGGAGTAAAATACATTTCCTGTCTAGACAGTATAAATTATACAATTATAGGCACAATTATATGATGCAGTTGTAGACATAGACACACATGTCTACAACTGCATCACACACACACTATTTTTAACCACGCTCCTATATATATTCATATGTAGTTGGTGTTATTGCTATCTGAGTCTAGCACTTTTGAAATTTGAAATTTTTGTACCTTTACATGTTTTCTTTCAGTGACAGTTTAAAATTGTAGTATTACTGTTTTATCATAAACACGTTTCAATTTGTAATGTTTCAAAGGAGAATGCTAAAAGAAACCCAGGCCCGGCGCAGACGAAATGTAACTCAAATGAAAGATAAAATGACTTATTAAATACTGCATAGGGAGCATCATCGTAATCAATGGCTTAATGTGTGAAAAACCTATTCGAAATTCAGGAGACACAGTGATTGTATCAATTCAGGCGCTCGTATGTTGCAACAATCTTCAAAAAATATTATTTTTTAGTAAGAGGGACCAAGGCTGATAAATAGGAAAGACAAAGAAAACAGACTACATACTCATCATATTATACGATTTTACACCGCAACTGTAATGCTCCTTTTACTAATACATTCATGTGACCACTGTAAAACTTAATAGGTATTTCACACATTTGACAATTGCTTTCGATGATGTCCCCTATCCATTATTTAATTACTCATTTTCAACTATCATTTGAGTTACATTTACATTTACTCTAAAACCTTACAAAAGTTGCCACGGTCCGGCGTTATATTCACACCCGGTTTCCATCAGCAGAATTATGTATGTTGATAATCAGTTTACCTAGTTCATTGTTTCATGAACTTAAAATCAATAATATGAGTGAAACAGCTTACCTACCATCGCATAGTCTGACTGGCAAACGTTCATAAAGTACAATACATAAGTATACCTTCTACTCACTACTCGGATATGCATTGATTTTTGTTCTGCAGATCGTTGAACTGGAGCGGATGTCTGGAATAATTTATTAACCATCAGGTAGATTGAATTAACTATCTATATTTATTAGATACACTTCATATGGATCACTTTATAAATGCATTTATATACGAGTACCCAGTCTTAGCCGCCCATCAGATATTACATCAGTGACTTATACGTAGGTCATTCAATATTCTCAATCTCGTTTTCGGCATTCTTGAAATTCAATCTTCGCTTTGTCTAACGTGTACGACTTTAACATATTTGACATATTCCGAACATTATTTTAATATAGTAAGTAAGTTACAGAAAACATGTGAACGGCTATTAATGAAAAACTCCTAGGTTTGAGGCGACGCTCCTCCTAAAGTGATTGTTTTTGACGCTCGCTGATGGCTTTGCCGCCGAAATGGTATAGAAAGAAACACGATGGTTGAGTTTTACCATTTTATGGGAGAAAATGACGTATACTCTGGTATCCTATAAAATATTTATATATCAATATGACACTCAATCTATGTATTGATTGTCATATTGACTAATTGACGAATTACTGGTCGGAACCTTTTACACTCCGATCAGCATTGATCTTGGATCATAGTTTTTGTTCTATTGATGTATAATTCTATATATTTCTATGCTAATGTACTATTGTTTATACATAATTCTTTTTCACATAATATGTTCAAATGATGATTTCAGGTGTCCTGGTGGGCCTACGGATGATAAGCAACAATAAACTATCCATTATGCAATCCAGTATATGATACAAACAATTAAGGCGAAATACAAACCATCGTCTTTAGCTACATCCGTAAAATAGTGGGAAAATTTATTTATATTCTTTGTAAACTAGCGAGGAATCCAAAGAGAAAGCTCTTATACATGTTGCTTAAAATCAATGTTTCTGATGCGAAATTTTGCGTCAATATAAACGATATATTCAACAACCATCCCTTGTTAGACAACTGACATATTAAATTTATGATATGACAGACGAATAACAGGATTAAATTGAGATGTTTTATGTAACACAAGAACAATGTAAGTAACTAATTAATTTTGAAAATCACAATTTATGTTTTGTGAGAACATCGGAATTCTACATGTCGTAGTTGAATATAACAAGTAGTTATCAGCAAAGGATGACCAAAAGGGATCACATTACGCCAGCCGACGATCAGTCATAAGCCTGATGGAAAGTCCATCCTTTGTTGTGTATCTGTTGAGATACCTAACTGAATGTAACTGATATTTCACGGGTTAAAATCTTCATTCATTCATTCATGTTAATAGTTGATGTTTAATACGGGTTTTCCGTAGATTGTAATAAAATATGCTGCTTAGAATACTTTTTATAATGTATTTGTTTCAAGCCTGTCCATTTTGTCAATTAAATTTATTAAATTAATGAGATTTGATATAAATGTAACTGTAATTTGATAACAAGCTGTCCACTTCGTCAACTGCAGTTTTGATGCAGACTGTGGTGTGATAACAACTTGTCCATTTTGTCAATTAAAGTTTAATGTAACAGTGCAGATTTGATTTCTTTTCCATTTAACTGTAATTTCTGTCCACTATTCATTGTCCACTTTGTCAACTACAGTTTTATGTTTCTACTGTATGTAGTTTAATAACAACCTGTCCACTTTATCAACTATAGTTTTATGTTAAGGCTGTGGTTTGATAACAGCCTGTCCACTTTGTCAACTAAAGTTTAACGTAACTGTGATTCGATAACGATTTCTCAATTTTGTCAACTACAGTTTTATGTTAGTTTGATAACAAACTTGTCATTTTGTCAGCTAAAGTTTAGTGTTAGTCTGTGATTTGATAACTGCTTGTCCAATGTCCATTTTGTCAACAAAAGTGTTACTATAATTTGATAACAAGCTGTCCACTTTGTCAACTATAGTTTTATGCTTGAGATTTGATAACAACTTGTCTATTTTGTCAACTGAAGGCTATTGTGACTGTGATTTGATAACAATACCAGTGAGTATTCAATCTACCCTGTTCTAATATAAGTATAAGCGTTCGTGCTTTAGTGGTTTTCCCACATTCTAAGCATAAATCAATAATCCTTTCACACGTTGTAGCTACCTATTAATCTAATTAATAAAATACTTGCGTGCAGGCGTGACCACATCAGCTCTGCCTGCTTTAAATTATTAAACCGTGATTAATTTATATTGCCACTCAAGTGGGACTAACCATATTAAATAATCCAAAAATAACTGTAAATAATAGAACCTTCATTCCCAACAGATAATATCACAGACAAATCGCACGTGTAGAATCGTTCAGCCGCGATCTGAATACATTCAAATAATTTTACTGTCATTTGCAAAAATAAAATAGAATCATTTGCTGTTATGTTAATTGTGAAGTCCGCAAAACGGACATCTTCCACCGTAAAAAACAACCCAAATACAAAGAAATTCCTATGAAATTTTTTCTCTTACTTTACTAATCTGTTACTTTACTATTAGTTTAGAGTTACTTAACTGTTGCTTTACTGTTACTTTACATGCACATCCACGTCCGCTCCCCATGTGGAGCATGTGGTCTTCACCCAGTTTTTCCAGGCTTTTCTGTTCTGGGCCAACTCTGTTGCCTGTTCCCATGTCATTCCAGCCTGGCGCAGCTCTAATGTATACAGCCTCTGGATGATCATTGCAGGCCGGCCTAGACGTCTGTCGCCTACAGGGCGATATTGGAGACAGCTACTGTTACTTTACTGTTGCTTTACTGTTACTTTACTTTCACTTTTTTTTTTGAATTTTTTTAATAAAAAAGGTCTGTGCCATATGTTGTGTAATATAAAAAAAAAACTTATTTCCCAGTTGGCATGCGTAGCTATGAGAATCTACAGATATATTTATAATGTTTCCCTATACGTCATCCAGTTATGCTGGGGATTTTCCTTTCAAGTGTCAAGTCAAACTTAAATAATCTTTTGACATTTCCACATTTTTTCTCCCAACCAACGTGCGTAAGCAACTTGTTATGATAACATTTTGATTAATATCAAATCAGGTCGGCCCTTCCAAGTAGGACAATATAAAAAAACGTGCGACGTTTAACAAACTTGTAACGATTTTCTCTGGAAATAAAACGACGTCACGCCTTGAATAAAAATAGACATCACAAAATATTATTAATAACCATAGGGTGAAGGTACACCTTATTGACCGCGTCACAGTAGTGACCTGAGATTGAGCCGGGCCTCTTCCTTTATTTTCAACTACTATAATAATTCAGTAATTTGGTGAAATATTGTGGCAAATGCAAGAAAGTTTTTGTGGTTCTTTATGTTGTCCTCCTCAAACGGAGAACCATGCTCATTTTGGGAAGCAGTTTTCAAACGTTATATTTCAATTAATTGTGCGTTTATTAGTCTTAATAAAAAAAAATTCTTATTATTTTGGGGGTCCTGAATCCGAATTTCTACTTTGCCACCTCGATAAAGTAATGTGCTCTGAAAAAACTGAGAAATAAATGCTCCGTTTTCAATTACTCACGTATAAGTCTAGACTTTATCAAAATTTTAATGCGCTCTATCTCCTAAACCGTTCTTCTGATTGTTTGCTATAACTACTGTTTCTTCGTTCTTTAGATATCGCTAGTCCTCGCATTACTCCTTGCTGTGAAACTTACTGTAAACTATGCAGAAAAAACTTTGTGTAACAAAAAAAAAAAACTAAGTATAATGAATTGACGAAAAAGAAACTTTCAAAAGTCTCACGCTAGTAGGTCAATCTGTGTAGTGTTTACCCAATAATGTTAAAAATAATTTGGGTATTATGTATTAAAATGAATTTGAAAATAGTCTCAATTATAATACGTACCTCGTTAGTTGAGTATTTTAGTCAAAATAATTATAATGGAAAAGTCTTGGACAAAATCCAAAGATCAATAGTAACGCTAAATGTCATGCAATGTCTACCTAGTATACTAAACTACATAATAATACCTAGACGCCCTTCAATGCTCCTCGTGGGAACACCAGAGCCAAGGAAACTAAGAAAGGTAAAGCATTGTCTATGGTTTTTAGAGACAGACATATGAAGGTAAAATTAGTAATCGTAAAAAAATATAAAATCAAGATATTATGACTTCCTAGATTCACATCCTAGATCCGTTTTTCGGGGTCTTTCAAACGATACCAAGCACGCCCTTCCGGGGTGTTTACTGTAATAAAATAATGGAAGTAAAATACAGTGCTTTTTCATTTTACAAAATTTGTAGATAAATGACATAGCCCAGATGGTCGTAAATGGCAGCTCATAGACCAAGATGGAAAATATTGGAAAAGTTTAGAAGAGGCCTAAGAACAAAAGTGGCTAGCAGTTTACAAGTAAGAAGCGTGATACAGCGGTAAACTATTAATTATCCTATAGTCTCTAAGACTTGGACGGACACTGCGCCAAACTTACCTCATGTTTTGATACGTACCTACGCGACATACAACTACCTACGTCTACGAAACTAGACAGTGTTTAGGTCAAGATAGTGCGCCGTCAGCTGTCTAGCGTATGTTAATCTAAATGATGCCAAATTTCAATTTCAATTTAGTAAAACACAGTCCCTTTAGCAAGCTGACTTAGCATTTCCTGAGCTTATACGAGTAACGCATGATATAGCATTAAGAGTACGCATGCTGACATTTCAAAAATTTCTAAAAACGGGTGGTTGGGGCTGGTCATGTTTTATGATTGACCCGCTGACCCTGGTTGTCTCTGCCCGCTCGTATTCCTATGGATGACCCTAGATTCACATACTAGTTTTTACCTGTACCTGACCATAATGGCAGTTGAATCTCCTATGTCTTATGTATCTTGTTGTTTTATATATGTTTATTTTGTACTTAATGTTCAACTGTTATATGTGTTTATGTGGGAAATAAATCTTCATTCGTTCATTCAAAAATATTGCACTAGTTGGCATAGAGTTACCGCCTTGGAGTCAACCAATGTACGATTATGAAAACCGTAAAGGGGTGAAGTACTGAAATACCTTAGGATGATATAGGTACACATGTAGGTATAAAATGTTTCCCAGGATCACAGGAAAATGAAAAGGTGTTAAATAACGAATTCAGTACACATGTTTTTGTAGCGCATTGTTATGAATTACTACCGAAATCCTCGACCTTTTTGCGAAACACATAAATTTCGGATATGAATATTTAATATACTGGGTATACAGAACCAGAGAGCCTATTATACGAGTAATGTAAACCGTCCGAGGTTATTGAATATTCAATACATTTTTACAAGATTACAAACGATCCTTGCTTGAATACAATTTAACCTAATATTTACATCTATCAACTTAAGGCATCCATGTAAAACTCAAAGTCACCGGTGGGCCAAAAGTACGAAGAGTATAGAGATGGGCCCTAAGATCGAATCTTATAAAATATATACTACTGAAAATCTTAACGAAATAAAAGTAAAAAAAAGGACATCAAGTATATTTATTAAATTCGGGTTGACTGTAAGATATTGCGTTAGCAATAAGTCCGCCTTTTGGCACACAAGATTGTCTTATTTTTTTGTAATCATTGTAATCATTTTGGTCAATAAAGATTTATTTATTTATTTATTTATTATTAAATTACCAATTCAAAGGATATTGCAAAAAAGTACAAACATTAACTTCTTTTGGCTGATATTTGACATATTTTCTCTTTTTAATTATGTTGTCTATTTGTTGTCAATGTTGGCTGTTTTCAGTGGCGGATCCAGGATTCAATTTTGGGGGGGGGGGCTGAAGGTCGTCACCTTGTGGCATTAAATATGTGAATAGCGCCGCAGGGGAATTTATTTTACCAAACAATGTAGTAGTTTTACAAAATCCATGACATGCCCCCGCCCCCCCTGGATCCGCTAGTGGCTGTTTTCAAAATTGATTCGGGCCGCAAGCTCAGTGGGCCGCAAGTTTGACATGGCTGACTTAAGGGCTACAAAAAGTTTGAAATTGTAATAAACTAAATTGCACGACTTAAATATTCCACCCTCTCTGATTCCAATCTTTGAAACGTAACTCAACTTTTTAAACCGCGAACTTTATAATCCGAAATGAGTTATAATGCAATCAAAATCCCAATACTTTTTCAGCGAAATTTATTGCACAAGTTTTTCATTCTAATCAAAATTTATTTCAAGGGCGATTGCGACACGCTCTGAATAAAATCGTTCCATTATTGCTTCCACTTTATCAAATTACGTATCAGAATGTAAGCGAAAAAATAGTTTTTGGCTGATAGAACGAGCAAAAGGAGCGGAGGAAGACCTCAGGCAAGATGGTCTGACGCTGTGAGGCGAATCGCAGGAAGCAAGTGGATGCAGCATGCCCAGGATGGGGATCTGTGGAAAGTTAAAGGGGAAGCCTATGTCCAGCATTGGAATTAAAATGGCTGACAAAGAAGAGGTATGAAAAGGGGACCCATCAACCAATATCAAAAAAATAACCACTAGAGTCACTGCGTCTTACCTTAAACATTTTATATCAACTAAATTACAGCATTAGGTATATCTAACAAACTAGGGGAATAATCTCAAGTTTCAGTTAATTTCAGAGGTAACTTTGTCATTAGAAAATTTACAAGAATGTAATATTTAACCCCTAAAATCTCCCAAAAAATATCTCATTTATCCATGTTTTAAATCTTAAGATGATATTTTTAGTATGTATTAGCTGAGTAATCTTACTTTTTCCGACGCAATTTTTCGCATGTTCAGTTACTATCGCATGGTCCCTAGATGGTAATAAAAAAATCCACCGTTTTAGCTGTCGTACGAAGGAAAAAAAGAACCTATAGAAATGTAAACCGGTTCAGATACCTATGTTAAAAGGATGTCATGAAAAAAATGTACAGAAAAAACTCTTTCAGTTAAAAGTTCACCGCTGGGAATTCGTCAACATCCGTTTAAAAGTTTAATTATTTCGTACTTTTCTCAACAAACTCTTCCCTGCACGACACAGGTTTAAAAAGTTGTCGCAAAATGGTGAATGAATAAAAAAAAATCGGCGACAAGAGTTGTTGAGTTAATAGTACCTGCACTTGCGAGTTTTCCGCTTAACTCAATTCACTAAAGCACTCTTAAGAGAAGGCATATTGATATTTCAAAAAAAAAAAATGAGACCTGACCTTACCTTTCTTTGGAAAAAATAAGGTAATCTACCTTATTTATTAATAGACTAGGGAATGACCGTATTTTTTTATTCATCTTGTATAGATTTCTCAAAAAAAAAAAAATGTGTAAAATCCTCTATTTTTTTTCGAAGGACAGAAACTCGTTTCCCGAAAGTCACGGTTCTTTTTGTATCGATAGAATGCATTAAAATCTAGTAAATGACTGCAAAAGTTTTTTGAATGCAGGAAAATTAACCCCAAATGTAAAAATAAAACGCTATTTTTATCATTTTTACGTGCGATTATTCATGCGATTTTGAACCTGAATGAAGCGAGAAATGACCGTGACGTCATAGTTGAGGTCCGAGCTTTAACTCAACTCACTAGAGCTCTCTTAATGAACTCTTATAAAGGTTTATTTTTACCATCTCAGCGTATTGTATTATGTCAGTCTCAAAAGCTCTCTTGTCTTACGAATATAACCTCTGACATAGTACAATTAATAACAAGTAAATGGAAAAATAGTTTGAAAGAAGGACGCTTATATTTCTCCATATAAAAATTAAAATAATTAAAATTTACCAATTGAAATGTGTTTTTTTTTATTACCAATTATTTTTTTTGTATGGATAATTTTGTTGGTAACGCGCTCAACTGTTAATCCGGTGGGCACGTGTTCGATTCCCGATGCCGACTTACTCCACTTCGCGACACAAGCTTTGCAAGCTTACTGTGAAGTGTACAAAGATGTATTTGGGTTTATTTCGATAAGGCCGCCCCAAGATTCATTTTAAAAATAGCAATAAAAAATAATAATGTATCTATCTATACTCTCACGCCACGTCCCTTGCAGGGTAGGCAGAGAGGACAGAGCGCCAGACAGTCCTATCCTTACGCACACTCCTAGCTTACGTCACATTTATGCAATCTGTCGTACACGCTCTCCGATTCCTTTTACTCAAAACGCGTCCATCCTCGAGGATCTGGTTGACATGATGGAACAATAAGGCCAGTCTCGGGCGCCGCGTTATAAACTATCATCTAATTGGGTTCTTAAAATTTGAAGAGGAAAATTGTAGACTCCAAAAAACGTGATATAAAACCAGCATATCTAGATGTCAAACTAAAAACCAACTTACTCCATTTTGTACCAGTCAATATGAAAGGTACCAAATCTATTAAACGAAAAATATCTCACAAAAACCGACAAAACTTTTATTTAAAAAAGTAAGTTTATTTCCCTATACCCAGGAATACCTACGTCATTCTTTCTTTTTTCTTTCTACCGCCTCAAGCAATTCACGAATTTGCAGATTCTTTAAAATACTTGTTAGAAGTATTTTACAGATAAAATAAGAAACATAAAATATATATACACCAATCAGATGTTAAAATTTTGAAAAAATAATAATAATTGCGTCTTTGGCACATGGTTGGCGCAGTTGGTTGGGGCGACAGTCTCCCAAGCCGGAGGTACCAGGCTCAAACCACAGCGCTGGCGATGTATTCCACACTTTGCGGTACAGCATAGCCTCGAACTATTTTCGTAGTGTGTATCCTGTTCTTCTTCTTCTTACACAATGAACTCTATATAATAGTGATGTAAATGCTAAACATTAACATCGATATTGAAAACCATCGATACCATTTTCCAAACATGTTGATGAACGTGTTGTGTTGTATTGGTAAAAAAATAAAAAAGATTAATTAAATAAATAAATAAATTTGTAAAATGTTACCAACTAACTTAATATGCTGCCGCTAGAATTAATAATTAATTTCATTACGTAAATTAAATTATTTGAAGATTACGCTAGAAAATGTAAATATATCTTTTCTCCTTCGTTAATATCATTATTAATTTATACGTAAAAAATATTGGAAATCGCTTATAATTCGTAAAATCCCGTGAGCGTACTTAAAATATCGATGGCTCGATGTGTGATTCGATGATGATATCACGTGCCTATGGCAGATGTAATTTAATAAAAATATGTTATTTGCGATGTTATTTTAAGCGTAAAAATAAGTCAAATAACTAAATAAGCCTTACTTGTCGCATTTTTAGTCGAAAGGTGCATAAATTTACAATGATATCAACCAAAAAACGTAAGCTTACCGATAGAAAGATACATTACAATTTGAGGCTTAATATATAACCACAGTCCGAAAAACCACGTTAGGGGATAATAAAATGTTTTTTTTTAATTAAAATGCATCCAGCGAAACAATTGGATATTAACGTTAAAATATCTAATTACAATCACATTTTGACAATGTGAAAATCGTAAACGTCAAATATCAACAAAAGAATACTTATTGAATTTTATGAAAACGAAGAAATGACTTCACACACATTTTCATAGTGTTGTATTGAAACAAATGCTTTACAACTGATCTAGTCAGTATGACTAAAAAATATTTGATTAAGTACTTCAATAATCAAAGCGGTACAGGCTGTTAGCCTAGTGCTAGGTGTGCAGAAAAGTATTTTGGTTTGTTTGATGCAAGCCCAGATCTTTTTTTTTTAATGTGATTCCAATAAGGCTGTGATCTAAAATGTAAGTAGGTCGGCACATACGAGATACAATACAATCTGAGAATATGTGAGTAGTATTACAAAAGGCAATAAAATTTTATGTGTTTTTCGTCAACAGTACGTGATATTTGTTTTTGTTTTATACATTTTCATCATAACCATAAAAATCATGTTTCCCATATTCCCAAGTCGATAAACAAAGTATATTTTATACCTACGATATAATATATGACGTCGGAAAACATTTTGATACAAGTTACGTAATATATCGTATCGTTGTACGAACAGGAGTCCCTTGTCGACAAATTTTTAATATCGTCATGTTCATATATCAATGTAGAAACTCTTGAGTGATAGGCACACAATATTACCTATCTATTCAATATGTACATTATTCATATAACATTACACAGTTTGCAAATCTAATAATTTTATCCACCATCCTTATTAGCCCCGCAAAATCAAACATTTAACTAAAACTTTGATATAGCCAGAAAACTGACAAATAATAGCGAGGTAGGCGAAATTTTTTGCTAAGCAATTGCATCTATTTCAGTGGATTTTCATACTTACTTTAGAAAATTTTTGGTATGATGGGAAAATGTGTGATAATAATATGATTTTTCGGAAACTAGTTGTATATAAAGTATATACTCACTCATGGTTTTGGGGGGGCTTCAGCCCCCCTAGATCCGCTAGTGCTGATGCTATAATGAATTGTGCACACCATTTCAGGCCGATGCGGTGCACATTATCAAAATTCTGCCTAAACATATGGTTTTATAGAAAAAAACAGTTTTTCAGAACAAAAATACAAAAACACAGACATTATTCCCTTTATACGCAAACATTTATATATGAAATTCAGAAAGGGTGGCGAGCCTCAATACCGAAAAGATATGAAAAACTTCGTTGCTTATATTTTATAAAATATGCGTATAAGTATGTCTAAACTTGGTCTAACTTTGCGATTAAATGATTTTGAAGGGAGATTTTCATCCACTGATATATTTCATTTCATGCCTTTCATCTATAAATACATATAAACCTACTACATTATATTAATATGTAGTAGATTCTGCACTCAGTGATCCGTAATGAAATGTATTAGGAATATTTATTCTGGGTCGAGACTTAATACGAATTTGTTCCACTTATCGAGTTTATCGGGCTACAGGCTAGTATAACATAACATGCTCTACCCTCAGTAATACCTTGTCTACCCAACTCTATACCACTCATCATCATGGCATCTCCTAGAAAAAGCTTTTTCTCCAAGAACATCAGCTTTCTCCAGAGACAAAAAATACGTAAAGCGTTTGAAGGGGATACAAGGGTCGTGTGGGGTCATGTGTGGTATTGTATGAAAGGGCGCTAAATTCAGATCGTAAGTCAGATGTTCTCAGATGAAAAAGCTTCGCGAGTAGAACTCGTATATTAATACAAATTTTGATTCTGTCTATTCTTGGTGGGAGGCGCCATTGGAATGAGGGAATCCATCAAGCACCTCAGAATGGCGTGTTTGGTATCGGTTGGAAGACCGCGAAAAACATCTCTAGGATGTGAAGTCATAAACTTGTTTTTTTTTTTTTTTTTAAAAGATTACTTACTTATTTTATATGCTAAACTGTTCGCTAAAGAAAAACGCGGAAATGTATTCTAATATTCATATGATGATTAATTCAAAAACAGTACCTATGAAGGTAAAAAACAGGAAAATAATACGAAATGTTCACTGCATAGTATCTCTCTTCAAGTAAGTAGCCAATTTTGTCGTTGGCTGCTTAAAAACCCCAGGGGATGGAGTGATTTACTGCTCCAAGCACCAAGATTTACTGCTAACCTATAAGCCTTCATAATACCAAATGCGTTGGCTTTCCAGGAACACGCAGATAACAAAACTACGAAATAAAAAAATATTACTCTTATAAACCCCGCATTGAGTTTGGTCAGGCTTATGTACTATTGATACAAATGAATATTGAATGGAAAATCGATGGAACTCTCTTGACCACGCTTATTATAGTTCTCCATAAAAATAAATCTATTAATTGCCAATACACCGTCATTCCACACTCAAACATCTATCTATCTATCTATAACCTCACGCCACGTCCCTAGCAGGGTAGGCAGAGAGGACAGAGCGCCAAACAGCCCTATCCTTACACACATTCCTAATCTCCGTCACATTCATGCAATTTGCCATGCACGCTCTCCGATTCCTTTTACTCAAAACGCGTCCATCCTTGAGGATCTGGTCGACATGATCGGACCAGGTCAGTCTCAGGCGGCCGCGCTTCCTCACCCCTCTTCGCTCACTCAAATATTTCTTTTTGTCATCCTGTCATCTTTAAAGTAACAAATTAAAAGTTAGCAGACGACATATACCTAATCATTAGTCCATTCCATTACAAGAAAAGAACTTCACTAATTAGGACCAATAAAGTTGAGCGACATTGATAGATTATTATAGAGGTTTTAGTGCTACAATTATAAACTGTCACCAAATGCAAATATGTCTGCAAAATCTCCAGGAGCTGGGACAGTAAGAAATTAATAAAATTAGAAGTGGAAAATGTCGACTCAGACTACAAAAACAAATTAAGTTAAACACAAACGTGAGACTAAATTTTGATGCTCCATTCATCCTTTATAGAACAACCAACTTCTTCTAGTTTTTATTAGCATTTCTTATCCTATCCGAAACTGAAATAAAATAAGATGATTCATCTTAATACATAAATTTAATAAAATAACAAAAAAAAATCCTTGCATTTCAATACTAAAGTTCAATTTTCAATCGGAATATGTTCAAAAGGAAAGGACCAAATGTTCGCTAACGTAAACCGCAAAAGTTTTAGATATCTACATGACCTCTCAACTATCAGAATCTGTAAGCAGATCTGTTTGATATTATACAATTCCCAACATTCCATGAAACACCGATACTATTTTCAATCAAATATATACTTATCTATTTGATCCCTACCGAACTTTACCGTTTCTGCCAATATGAGACCTTTTGTGGCTTGGAAATAATAATACTGGAGCTGGGTAGAACGAATTTGTATAACATATGCTGACCAACAAATCCATATATATTCATTATGTAGAATTTTGCAGTATTGCTTTAATATTCCTTTTTACAAGATTTTATTAATGTTCTATATCCTTTCATTGGGCTTCGGCGCCCTGAATTGTTCTCAGCCAATACTGAGAGAATCGTCTTGAAACTGAATACAGTGATAGATGAAAGTATGGACTACAGATTGGCTGTTTTAGAATTACAATATTTGTAAATTCCTTGAATAAAAAAATATTCTGTAAGTACCCCTGAAATTTACGGGATCTTCAGATATCAAAATACTGGTAATTTTAATCTCGAATTTTGTAATCCGTTTTTCAACCACTTCCTGACTACTTAGAGAGCTGAAACCGTACGTATACTCGGAGACAACACGATTCTGTGCAAAAATTACTCAGCTTCCTCCAGAGACAAAAAAATTATAAGGCGTTTGAGGGAGTCCAATGATCATGTGTGGTCATTTCCCGTGGGGTTAAGGTTGAGGTTGATGGGGTTAACTGGAAGAAACCACAGTTCTGCAATAAGTTCGACCTAGTGAACTACGATTTATAATCTGTACTATGTCCATTTCTTATGCTTGTATGTTTCTGTTGTACACATACTAAAGAATAAATAGATATATAAAGGTTCAAAATCGCATGAACAATCGCATTTTTTTAATATCAATATGGCTACTCTTAATCGCAAAGCTCTTGAAAGAGTTTACTGCTTTCTGTTTGCACCACACTTGACTAAAATAGTTACAGGTACCTATAAATAACCCACTAACAATTAGACCAGCGAAGTTTCTAAATTATTTAAAAGCATTTGTGATTGTTTTTCCTTTCATCTTCTTTATTGTTGACTAAATAGTCTCATAACAATAATTAAATTAGACAAATAAATACCGACTTAATAACATCCAACATCAGATGAGATGAGTAATTCCCTCAATATACGCGATATACAGACGTGATTCACAAAACCCAGCATACTTCATCAAGAAATCTTCTACTATTAATAATAATTGGTAATAATCTGCAACAATAATGCACCATTCGGTGTGTTGTTGCAGATATTTGCCAAGTGCCCAACTCTGCCGATATGCAACCTAGTATTTCTTAGTATGTTTTATGTACTGATTTGTCATAATGAAGACTATCATATTTAATTTTGTTTTTTTGTTATGTATTTGTGGAATGAAGATGTCTTCATTTTGATTGTTGAAATGAAATGAAATTGAAAAAATATTTGTGATAAAAAAAAAATAGCATCCACGCCCATTGTGGTCCATTCCATTACAAGAAAAGAACTTTATTAATCCTGACCACTCAGCTTAAACTCCTTGAAAAGTAAACTCACAGGCGAACGAACCTGCTGGCTATCAACCAATCGGGACGATGCATTGGAGGTTGCCTACATTCAGTAATATCTTTTGTTGACTATGAAAATTTAAGAAAATAATTGATCCAACTATGATGTCACGGTCATTTCCCGCGGCGTTATTAAGATTCAAAGCCGCATGATAAAATGTAAAAAAAATAACTGTTTTTCTTTTTACTTTTTGGGGTTAATTTCGCTTCATTAAAAAAATCTTTTACGGTCATTCCCTAGATAAAGGTTCAACGTATCTACCCTATTTTTTCCAAAGCATATTTAGTAAGGTTGTCGAGATCATAGATATAAGATTTAAGACCGTTTTTTAAATATCAATATGCAATACTTTTACGTTAGCTACATAATTTTATCGATGGATGGAAAATGGAATTGCTATTGACTAAAACCGAAAAAATTAAAACCGTGCGTAAGAAGGGCGGTTTTGTGATTTACAATAATTAATTATAATCAACTGGTTTACACTTCTGCTAATTTAATTGTTTTCGAACTGTAAAACAAAAAATAAATCTGTAAGATATTATGCATATAAACAGTATAAGAATTTTTTGAAATATCGTAACAGGTGTATACAACGTTAGGTATAGGTTAGGTATACCTAACCTAACCATAACATAACACACAATCGAGAAAACAAAACACAGTTTTGACGTGATCTTGGATCAAATCCAAATAGTTATTATACTTTCAGCTTAATAGTTTGGATCCACAGAATATTCTAGATCAGAGATCACAAAACTTTTTTCTACATCGCCGACATGAACATGGTA
Source organism: Ceraclea dissimilis (assembly GCA_963576895.1). Lineage (NCBI taxonomy): Eukaryota > Metazoa > Arthropoda > Insecta > Trichoptera > Leptoceridae > Ceraclea > Ceraclea dissimilis. The sequence continues at coordinate 17,060,033 of OY756364.1, forward strand.
TTGTTTCGTTTTTATTGTTGTTTTTTGCGAGCACTGATTGTCTTTAGTTAGCTTTTTTTGACAGCCTTTGTTGTTGGTGTATGCTGTGGACGCCCTTAATTGGAGAGTCGACATGAGATATTCTTCATTTTTATATGATAATGTATTCATGTTTTGTTGATGTCTCTGTGGGGCTCACATATACATATAAAATAAAATAAAATAAAATAAATAAAATAAGACTCGTCGAAGTCGTTTTTTTATAAGGCTCATGAACGTGACATAAACCTATTTTTTCCTCAAGTGAAAACATACGTAATACGTATAAGTTATCGAGTTGAATTCGAATAGCACCGCAGGCATTTTTTTCGCAGGACAAATTATATTTGGTTGTCTAGAAAACGATAGGGGGGAGGGAGCAACCACAAATTCACAGCAACAAATATTTTGAAGAAAACATGATGGTGATAAGGTAACTTGAAAAAGTTTCGAATATTGTCGCCTGTATAACGAGCGTTTTTAAACACGTTCTAGTTTTCAATAAATGTGTTTTATGTAAAAACGTTCTAGTTCTCAATAAATGGTTTTGTGTAATCACGTTCTAGTTCTAAATAAATGTTTTTTTGTAATCACGTTCCATTTCTCAATAAATAGTTTTGTGTAAACACGTTCTAGTTCTCAATGAATGTTTCGATACATTTAAACAACATAAAATGCTTCTGAAATATTGAAGTAATTACAAGAATCAGGCACGCATTTTAATCACGGAATAAGAAAGATCTTATACCAGAGATTGAGTACTCCTGCAAAGATACGGATTATGTCTGCTAATGACCATGGAATAAAGCAAACAATCGGGTAATAAAACTAACTGATTACTCAACCGTTCCTCATCGGGTACCCACAGCTAGTACATACCTACCAAGCAACCATAAGGTAGCCAATATTAGAACGATCACGGGCTATAATTAACTACAAGTATGGTACCTATCTCCGATACGTCACAATCTAGTTATATACGACTATTAGGTAGAAAATTAGTGTTATCGTGGGTAGTTAGGTAAATACCTACCTACAGATGTTTACGTCAAGGGCAAGAACGAATATTTTTATGTAAACATTTAAATAATTATTACGGTGACATTTCCCCACGTGAGGTTCGTTTGGAGTAAACGAGAACACAATGTTATTCTTCTCTGTCGTTCTTTTCGTTATTTTATTTTGTTTAATTATATTTTTTCTATTGGTATTTTTTTAAATGAATCTTGATTTATCTACATTCGAAATAAACCCAAATACATCATTGTTCACTTCACAGTAATTTCGAAAAGCTTGTGTCGTGAAGTGGAGTAAGTCGGTATCAGGGATCGAGCCCGCGTGCACCGGATTAACAGTCGAGCGCGGTACCAACAAAGTTAACCATACATAAAAAAATATAATGAAAAATTTGAGCAGCTGTCTTCTAAGAGTATAGCAAATATGTGCAAAATTTCAAGGTGCTGGGACTGAAAGATGAAATTTAGAGACAGACAGCAACAACAACGACGACAGATGAAGTTAAATAAAAGCGTAAACCTTCTTTTCGGGGAGCATCAAGCAACAAAAGTGGCTATCTTCAAATTATGGGTCCTACATAAACAAAAAACTTTAAAAAGACAAAATGGTAGACAAATTCCCAGATAAAAAGCCCTTAACTTCGGTTTAATGAATACTAATTAGTGCTTTACCTGCTCAAGGAAAATATACTAGTAACATTGTATCAAACGGTAAACTAAAATAGCAAAAGGTTCTCAAAGCAAAAGGCAATAATCTTGTTACATAACACGCAACCACGTATAAGTAGGAACATTATACCATCAATATATGTAGTGGTAGGTACCCTAGTACACGTACCCTGTTAGCTATTAGTAGGGGCTGGAAAATTGTGGTGTTATTTTTCGCGAAAACTTGTGTTACTTTTTGTAAAATTTAAGTTCATTTGAAAAAAATTGGGTTATTTTTGTAAATAGTGGTGTTAATTTTGTAAAAATGTTGTTATTTTTCGAAAAGTTGTACCAGCTTTGTAAAAAGTGGTGTTATTTTTCACTGTTTTGGCAAATTGTGGTGTTATTTTGAATGTACATATTTATTTCATCAAAATGATACACAGCAGAAAAATTGGTGGTATTTTTTTGTAAAATGGCGGGTGATATTTTTCGCGAATAGTTATATTAGGTAGTTTTGTACAGGTGGCATTATTATTCTCTTTTGTTGAAATCTGTACTGTTATAGGTATTTTATTTATTTTATCAAAATGGTCAGTCTGATAGCTATAGCTACATAAAAAAAATAATGTGAGCAATGTTGTACGCAAAATATGCAATGATTTTATGAAACATGTTTATAAAAATTAGAGGTCGCCATTATTACGAATAACTTTTTTTAATAACATGTTAAAACTAAGATTTTTTAATAATAACGGCTCAAAACTCACTTAAAAAAAAAAACGCGAAACTGTAAGAAATAATAATATACCCATCATTCCTGTAAAAACAGGTAGTTCGTGTTATTCGCGTAAATAAAATTCGCGAATAAATCCGTTTCATTACGATCACGAAACTTTTCAGTCTAGCTATACGTACAGATAAGTATGTACCTACTCTGTGTGCTTGTACAGTAAGGCTACTGCGGTATATAGGCAACCTCAGTAACAACTCATTCTCTGTTAGTTCACTCCGATTTCACCAGTAGGTCGATTAACCTCAGCGACACACGTTTCACTAAGCATTTCTCTATGGCACATGATTTGATTTTGGAACACGATTTTAGAACGATTTTAAAATTGTTTAACATCGACCTAGAAAGCAATGGAACAGTCCATAGAATATCAGCTGTTGTTTAATTTTCTAGTAGGAAATCTTAATATGTTTTTACTTTGTTTTTATTTATAGATACTACATCGAGAATCAATTAAGTATCCTCATTTTATCAACTTTAATTGAGGTGTCAAATAGGCTCATTCCACTGTGACTTCATCCATGAGAGAAAGATTACCTATAGTCCAGAAAAATTGAGATTTTACCAGAAAAGTTGTGGGGTAGTTTCGATTTCTGCCATTTTAAATGTGTTTTTTTGTGGTGCTGAATCCGACTTCAAGGTTTTGTCATCAAACTTATAGTATCCTCATAAAATAGTATCCGTAGTAGTAGTAAAGTAGTATAAAATAGTATCCTCATTTTATCAACTTTAATTGAGGTGTCAAATAGGCTCATTCCACTGTGACTTCATCCAAGAGAAAGATTACCTATAGTCCAGGAAAATTGAGATTTTACCAGAAAAGTTGTGGGGTAGTTTCGATTTCTGCCATTTTAAATGTGTTTTTTTGTGGTGCTGAATCCGACTTTAAGGTTTTATCATCAAACTTTATTTGACATGGTTACTTTATGAACCTGCCTAATTTATTGTGTCTTATTACAAAATTTTCGCCTGTGGCGCTAACTATGCGTTCTTTTGTCTTATACATTTATGCGTTACTTAATAGATCACCAAGTTCATCAATAATTCACCTATTTTTTTAGTGCATAAATTCGCCTGCAGGTCTATTTACCTACTGGTCATTTACACCAAAACAATATTGATCAACATTTTGTTGCCCCCGTCCCTAGCGACGTCCCCGCATACGATGTCGTATAACTACTATAACTTCTACCGCTTATAGTGAACTATCCGGAAGCCCTATAACAATAAGTTCTGCTGTACATAGATAGTGGCAGAATTTGTTCTGTAAAGTAGATAGCACTAACACTATTAAATACACTAGGTTTTATGAGGCTTGCTAAACAGGCGATAAAACTGTCGTAATGGAGCCTGTGTTTCAATTGCTCGTCTACAATAGTTTCTTTCACAGTTCCATTGGAAAAATGTGGGCTTCATCTAGTCAAATCTTGTGATATGATTATTTAACAGCACCTTGAAATCAAATTTAACCCAGATATGCCCAATGACCTATATGCAGTCCACCCTAAATTTGTCAAATCCTGACTACAAGATGGGTCACACGAGTAAATTTTTGTACTTTCTAATTAGTCGAGAGTCCTATCTAACGAGATTCACCCGTTAATTGTGTTTATGATCAAATTTATCGGAGTTGTTTGGCATTATTTTTTACCCAATTCCCAAAAAATCAGAATTCGGTATGCCGTTTTAAATGTATATATTTCTTCAATATTTATAATCAATAAATATTTTATTTTTAGGGTGCAATTGTAATAAAATAAAATAGGAAAATTTGTGAATTGTCTTCTGATTGTTTTTAGATAGATTAGAATTGGATGATACCCTAATATTAGATATGTTACGATGATACCCAAATATTAGGAAACACGGGTCTAAATACTGCAAATAAAATCTCGTTACCCGAGAACTGAACCAAATTGGTGAAAAAAAATGAGTTCAATTCAATTTTAAAATTCTTTTTATTTTTCTTCAATATTATATAGGTACACATAAAAATATGGTTACATAAAACTGTTTCGAGATATCTTCTCAATAGAGAGTAGTCTCGTGTGTGGGGAGGGAACGTCAACTTGTTCAACGTCTCGGGAAGTTCAGCGTACAAATTCAACAAACAAATATCTAAAACATTAAGTATTAGTTTTTTTATTCACGAAAAACTACCTCATTTTACGGATGCTTTTGTTAATTGTACACGTAGATTATGCCAGTTAGGAACATTTTCACGCCAAAGTCATGATCTCAAATTTTTGCTTGTATATTCTCAAAAGAGTTAAAAAGAACCGCACAGGACGCAAGCAAATCGAAGAAACGAAATACATAAAAATACATCCTAAGTAGGGCTAATGACTATCTATTGGAAAGTTTTCCCAACAGGTCGTACGAACAGCAAGGGTTTTATTATGCTTTATGTAGGCATTAGATAGGTAGGAAGCTTCTACCATTTTACGACCAACAGGTCAGTGATTTGTGAATAAGTAGACAATAATCCCACTTATTACTGATGTCATAAAAGAGGAAAAATTCTTCCTCATTGTTAAGGCCTTCGTACCAAGAATGACGTCACAGTCATTTCCCACAGCATTAAGGTTCAAAATCGCGTGAACAATCGTATGATTAAATGGTAAAAATAGCGTTTTTTTCCATTTTTCGGGGTTAATTTCGCGTCTATAAAAAACTTTTACGGTTATTCCCTAGATTTTAGTGCGTATTATCAGTACATAAAAATTACTCCGCGACTTTCGGGAAACGAGTTTCAGTCTTTCGGAAAAAAGATCAGAGGTGTTAATCAATATTTTATTTTTTTTGAGAAATCTATACAAGATATAAAAAATCTTTTACGGTTATTCCCTAGATAAATGTTCAATACATCTACCTTATTTTGTTCCAAAGCATATTTAGTAACGGTTGTCGAGATATAAGGTCTCCCGTTTTTAGAAATTTTTGAAATGTCAGTATGCATATGTACTCTTAACCGCTATTACTACTGAACTAAAGAGAATATAGCATTCTATACCATCACCTATTTATTATACTGTAGGCATTTCTTTAGTTCCTTCCCCGTACAGCTGATTATGAAATCAGCTGACTGTCGGTCGCCATTTTGCCGGAAATTGGTTTCACTGAAACGATAATCGAATTATTTCTCGTTTACTGAGTTTCAACTCTGACATATAAAGAAATCCATTGTGGTTGTGGGGGTATTATGTACTACTACTGGGACTGGGGATATAATGGAGGTATAATGGGGATTTTAATGGATGACGCGCGGTCTTTTGTTTTAATTTAATATTTTAATAGAATAATATCGGTTTTATGAACTGAAGCCATTTTTAATTATGATTATATTTTAACGACAAAACGATTTCGTTCGCATTACTGAAATATATTTAATCTATCCAGCCCCTCTTGCCACATCCCCTGCGGGGTAGTCAGAGAGGACAGACCGGCTTATCGTTACGCACACTCGTATATTATTTGTAGTCGAATGGAACATCAAGTTATACCTACCTATTATTGTTGACTGGAAAATATTGTTCATGCAACAAGTCTAATGATTGGCACATTACTACTCTCTTAATTAAAAGCTTTGATTTTTTTTTGCTACAGAAATTTACTTATTTAATTATTCTTATTAAAGGCTTCGCAGCATGACAAATCAACGATCAAAGGAGAATCGACTAATATTTCCAAATCGAATGAATATTCAGCAGTTCGTAACGCCTACATGAAGAAATGGAATGCATATCGTCGAAATAATTGCCCCGATTATTTCGACAGTATAAAAGTTGCTGGTGTAAGCGAACTTCTCATGACGGTATACATGCAGTCCATCAAATAAATTTATTTAAGCATCTTTCACATTTATGGGTGCACGGTGCTGTGACAATTTAAAATGGCTGCTCGTCAATAAATGGAAATACTAGAGGTAGAATATATAGATATGTAGGTATATTGGAGCGTTTATTCAATATGTTTTGATTTGACCCAGATTCATTAAACTAATACAAACAATAAAACATCGATTTTTCAAGTACCAACACTATTCGACTTAAAATAATTTCAATTCTCCATAAACTACCCCACTTTTGGGTGTTTGTGTTAAGGGCTTATATGCACTGAGTAAAAATCGTTCTATTTTCGCTTCAACTTTTTCAATTTTTGTACGAGAATGTTAGCGCGAAATAAGAATAACGTAAGCGACTACGTGAATTTTACCTTTTTAAGACGAGCCTGGGAACAAATAAAAAATCTAAAACAGCCAATTTGTTAAGATTACCAGTATTTTGCCTAAATTATGTTTTATATCTGAAAAACTGAACGGAAAATCCTCAGATCCCGTAAATTTCAGGGGTACTTTCGGAATATTTTTTTATTCAAGGAATTTCCAGATCCTGTAATTCTAAAACAGCCGATCTGTAGTCCATACTTTCATCTATCACTGTCTTCAGTTTCAAGACGATTTTCTCAGTATTGGCTGAGAACAATTCAGGGCGCCGAAGCCCTTTGACAGCATATTGATGGACTCGTAGATTATGTAGACTAGAAACATTTTCATGCAAAAAGTAAAAATTTGTATGTTGTAAGTATGTTTTATTCTTATATGACGATCAGTTTGTGTACCAATAAAGTAACTGGGGATAATAAAAAGGATATTATCCATATAATATGGTAGGTATATAAAAACGCTTCCGATATAAAAGGAAACCTAAGTCCTATATGTTTGTGATAGAGACATGAGAGGACACACTGAACATCAATCTTAAACATATAATTTTAAAAAATGGATGTATGTACATGTGGGTATGTTTGTTTCACCACAATTCTGGAACTTCTGGAGCAATTTCGACCAAACTTGGTACACGAATGCCTTGCTATCTGGAAACTATTACTGTGTGGTAGAAACTTCTGGAAATCCAGAACCTTCTGAGGAATTTTGCTGATGAGGGGATCTAAGGGTTGTGTGGGGTCGTGTGTAGTATCGTATGAAAGGGCATTGGAAAAAATCAGATCGCAAGTTATATTTTGTCCAGCTCAAGCCATCGGGAGACACCAAGTGATAGAGAGGTGCCGGGCACCGCATACCACCGTGTTTGGTGTCTCGTGAAAGATCTTCACGAGTAGAACACAGATCTTTTCTCAAATTTTGAATCGGTAAGGTCATCAATCAGTCTCTATTAGAACAAAGGAATCCAAGCGGTCATAGAATTACGTAGAATCTTCTAGAAGGCTGTGGAAACAAGGCGAACTTTGTAGAAGTTGTGGGAAGTTAATAGAACATTGCGGAACCTTCTATAGGAAGTTGTCAGAATAAATGAACAGATGAATGTGGTTCAGGTCACACTGTCGATCTACTTCACAAACTTGTCGTTGCGAAGCTCGGGTATCTTAGCTAGTTAGCTATAATATGTACTAGGTAAACTGCTTTGCATCATACGTGATGTGGGCTGTAGATATTATGGGAGATAACGGATATACCAGTCTTCTCGTTATTATGACGAGCTTTGTGAAAGCTTAGCCATGTGTGCTTAATATACAACCTACGTGATAATAAAGCGCTGACGTTATATTAATAGAATATAAAAAAACCGTTTATAAATGAAAATTTTCACACAAGCAACCATTATTAAAAAGTATACTTATCTAAAATTTATTTTGTGCTCTGGTAAAATGAGATTAGGTCATTTAAGACGCAGTTGGTTAATGAGGCAGTCTCTCAAATCGATGGTGCAAGGTTCAAACCTCTGCGCTGGCGATGTGTTCCACACTTTGCGATACAGGCTTTTAAGGTGTGTAGGAAAGTATTTGGGTTTGTGTATGCAAGCCCAGATCCTTTAAAAAATATAGATCAATAAGCGATTGTAAGATTTGCGTTGAGGAGGGAATGAAAGTGAATAAACAAAGATGATTTGGACATATTGAAAGAATGTTTGACAATATGATGACAAAAAGAGTGTATGTGATTGAAAAAGCCCGGTGTTATAAAACGTGGTCGTCCTAGGATAACCTACTGGATTATTGATTAAATATCGACCAGATCCTCAAGAATGGACGCGTTTTGACGAATAAAAGAAATCGGAGAGTGTGTACAATGAATTGCATACCTAAACGTGACGAAAGCAAGGAATGCGTGTTTAAGGATAGTGTGATGTTCTCTCCTCTCAGCCTACACAGTAAGGAAAACGGCGTAATACAATTGATAAATAGACGGAATGTTTTTTTTTCGCTGCTACATGTAAGACTATTTCTCTAACGTGTGTTTTGTGAATTCAGCGTGTTGAAAAAGTTCCGACAATTTTTACTCTTTCCTTACAGATGTACAAAAAACAAAGCACTAGCTTAAGTTAACTTTAGTGAGATACTAAAAAGCAACAGAATGGTCTATATTGCCTGCTGAAATAGTAAAATTACACGGAATATAGGACCGCTCAATACCTTACCGTGCTACTTTATAGACCCAAGGGGATTCCCCTGTTTGTAAACTTTCGTCGTAAAGTGTTCTAGTTTCAAGTCATAGATTTCAAATATTCACAACAACTCTAGTACGTCGAGAACTTGGTTAAGAAATAACTTTAAAATATACGAATATAGAAATATAAAATGCTATATTACTACAATTGATATAATATGCGTCACATTCAAAACTGAAGGAAAGTAAGAAGACATTTGGGGGTCAAAAGGCATGTGGCTACAACAGTATGAAGAACCATGATAAAAAAGGTATCTGAAAAAAAAAAACGTTTTTTTTGTTTTTTGCAAATATTATAGTTTTATTTTATTAATTTTGGGATTTTTGTATAAAATGTTGTTCGCGTTCATGTTTTTACATTATTGTATTAAAAGCTGTAAAACTGTCTACTTTAGGGATATAAATACATATATGAAAAATAACACAATTTTTTGCCAAAAATGTAAAAAACACGCTTTTTTACAAAATATATCACCACTTTTCCCGAAAAATAACACCGAAATTTTCTAGTCCCTAGACTCAGTCTACTAGAAACAATTTTAGGCAAAATTTCAAAATCAGTTTGTTAGAAAGAACCTTGCAATTGAATTTATTTTATTGGAATGATATAATACAGGGACATCGAAAAAGGATGCCCCTATTGTAAAATGGAATAACTTTGGAACCATTTACCATAAATGAGTGATTCTTTCATTGTATGATAACTAATAAATGTATTTTTTTAGGTAGACACAATGCGTTAGTTATAAACCTTGACGTTATCAGAATAAAATGGTTCAAAACATTGATTTCGCACATCTTTATATATGTGAAAATCTAGTGTTAGTGAGATACCTAGGATACCTATACGTTGTACCAGAAGTTAGTAGTAGCTTAATAATACTGAAGTTTATTTTTGTCTGTCCCAGCGAACTACTATGTACTGCTGTTAGTACGACTACCTCTATCATATGTTAGTTCAGTATAGCAACATAACAATCTACGTACATTTATATCAAACGAAATACATATCTTTATCACTGACTGTTCAAATTCTATTAGACCTGTTTCAATATTCTCTTAATTATAACTCTCTGTTATTGTGTCAGATTCAGATTCAAATCAATTACTGTTTCCTACTATAAATATATACCTGTTTGAGCTCCATTTACACTTGTGCATTTCTTCTGTACAACAAATGAGTAAAGTTTTTCTATAAAACGTTTTGTAATTAAGAGATCTCAAAAAACACAAAACAATAGTTGTCTGTTTTCTTCTGGTTTTCTTATTTGTAACAATTTTTAAAAAGTCTTGGATTCGACTTCTACGTAATTTTTACATAAGTACTTATATGTAATTTTTTAGACGGGGGCAGGACTTGCCAACACACTTCGCAATATTATCAGCCAGAAATGTCTACATAATATTATCATTCAAGATCATCAGGATAACACTGGAAAACATTCACTTATCCAAATATCACGGATATCAAAGGATTAGATTCAGACGCGCGGGGTCTAAAATACAAGCATTTTGTGTGAAATGCAGAACATTCAATTGCTTCGAATTTATTGTAACAAAATAGTAGTCCTTTGTTCGCTCTAAAAACTCACTTAAAACGGTGAGATATCGAAGTTCACGGTGAGATATCGTCCTTAAATCGTGACGACTTCGCGTGAAAGTGAATTTTACGTGGTACCATTTCAGATCGATCAAAAAGCAATTGTAGACTTACCCAATAGCGCCTGGAATAGTCTAGACTTGAATATCCTAATGACCCTCTCGATGGCTATCCTCAGCTGCCTGTCTTGTGACTTGGTCAGCTTGGAGTGATAGTCCTCCAGCAGCTCGAGGGCACGATGCGCTTCTGAAACAAACCAAATAATGGCTAATAATAAACACAAAGTCATAAAAATAATCAGATTTAATCCCAGGTCCCAAAAAACTACGGTCATTCACTAGATTTTAATGCACAATACGTATTTACGACTTTCGGGAAAAAACTAGCTGTCCTTAAAAAAAAAAGAGGTGTTCTTTAATTATTTTTTTTGAAAATCTATAAATACAAGAAATAAAAAAAAGAATTCGTTCATTTCCTAGATAAAGGTTCAATGTATCTACCCTATTTTATCCCAAAGCATATTTAGGAAGTGTCGATCTCTAAGGTCTCAAAAATCTTCTTTTTTTATGTCAATATGCTTACTCTTAAGAGTTTACCAGCTTAGGTGATTACGTATATACCTAACAAGCTACGGGAATAATCCCAAGTTTTAAGTAAATTTCAGAGGTAACTTTAATTTTTTTTGTCGAAATAATTAACAGTAAGTATTTAAATTTCTAACCACTAGAGTCACCAAAACACATTCTCATTTATCCATATTTTAAGTCTTAGGATGATAACTTTAATATTAGCAGAGTAATCTTATTTTTCCCATATTCAGTTCAGATACGATACCACTACGAGATAATTTTTGATAGCATTTGTATAAATAAATATGCTTACTGTATTTGTTGATCAGTTTGCATTGTGATGTCGTCTGCACATGCGGGAAATATACCTTTAGTTGATAAGGTATATTCTCAAGAAACTATTAATTGTCTATAATGTCTGTGTAAAACTTTTCCCTTTATATCTCCACGTATTATCTGGTATAGTGTGAAGTATAATAAAAACACTTGACGATTGCCAAGTAATATTCAGTTCCTCAATGCCACTACAGCTGACCGTGAAGGGACAAGAATGACGTATACAATCTCTAATCTCAATTAATCTAATATTACTAGAAACCCCAGTGTGGTTGACACTAACTATATTCATTTTGTTTTTTCTTTCACTATTTTATTGGATAGATACAACAACAGCTTTTGTTTTGTTGTACAACAGCTTTACAAAATATTTCATTAAAATTGCACACAGAAAATGATACCCTACCTTACAAAAAGAGAAGTATTTCTGATTTTTGGATATGGTATAAATAAAGGTCAGTCTTGTGGTTCAGAATCCAAGTTTGCGACCTTCCTACCCTTGTGCGTTACTAGGGAAAGCTTGAAACCGTCGAAATTCCGGCCGTTTTTCAGTTTGATGATTATAACTTTTTACAGGTGCCTAGGAAAAAAAAGTTAATTCATGAAATAAAGAGAGAATAAGTAATAGTAAAAAAATAATTAAAGACAAGATTTTATGACTTCACATCCTAGAACTGTTTTTCGCGGTCTTCCAAACGATACCAAACACGTCTTTCCGAGGTGCTTGAATCCCTGCATTCCAATGGCGCCTCCCACCAAGAACACGACAGAATAAAAAATTGTAAAAAGATGTTCTAAAAAAAGTTCTACTCGTGAAGAGACCTCGTGAAGCACTTTTGCGTATGCGGTGTTGGTATAGATACAGAATTGTATTGTCACCGAGTTTACGTATGCTTGCAAAGTTTTAAGTCTCTATGTAGTCAGGAAGTGGTTGATAAATCGACTACAAGATTTGGTCACAAACAGAAATGCACTACAAAAGTATTTACTATCTATAAATTATAGTTTACAAGATATTCGTATATGTATTCTTAAATCTTTCCACCCTATATATTTCACCCCCTTAGGGGCGGACTTTACGAAAATCCTTTTGAGAGGTTTTGTATTAAAGTCTTCCGAATTTCATTTCGACGCGTCTAGACTGTGCGTTGATGAGTGAGTAAGTCAATCAGGACACTTTGGTTTATATACTAACTGTTTATAGATTCAGATTGTTCGATTTACATTTTTAATACCTCTACAAAAGGTATACTAAATGATACTTATTGGATCTCCCGACGCTAGCCCTACCTAGAAGCCTTATTTGAAGGACTGACACTCTCTTCATTCATTCTCGCCACATTCCGCCCACCTCAGTCTTCCTATTTTGATACATTTTACACCAGTATGTTTAATATGTTGAAATTTACTACGAGAATTTCCGCACTTATAAAAGTTTAATACAATTTATATAACTCTACTATCCTATAAGCTCCAAACTTTTAACCATTGTGGTTAACTGATGACTGAAATTCTGTATCGTTATCGTAAATTATGTGGGTTGAATAATAAAAGTAACAACAATAATAACAAAGGTAATATTTCTATCTATGTACCTACCAACTCCTTAACAGAAAGGAAACTAGGTGGGTATAATTCTTACAAAATATTTCCTGAAAACTGCAGTTTTGGTGTCTTTAATGTGTGTCTGTGTATCTTCTAGGTATTTATTTATTTTATTGAGACACTCACAGAGGATTGACAGATATACACAAATAAAAACATTAAACACAAATTTCACAAAAAATCACATGATTACGACACGGTTTCAAAAAAGTGGAAATTAGTATGAAAATCCATTAAAGCACAATTGTTCCATAAAAACGTTAATTATTTCTACTTACCTATTCTTGAGTTGCTTAAGTAGGTATACCTATGTTTTTTATTTCACGAAAAATAAACCAGATCCGTATCACGACCTTCTTTTAGGTACATCCTTGAGTACCCGTATTTTCAAAGCAATCCAACCCAGGTATTTCTAAGAGAAAATTCTGTATTAAAATAACATACCTAATAAAAGTAGTAAGAATGGTACATTTTGTAACTCAACACACGCAAATTTAGTAGTGCACTAGTCTGCTCGAAGATGCAGATTTTATCACATTACAATAATATTATCTATCTATCTAGAGGCGGACCTGGAGTGGTGGTGCAATAAACTGATGCATATGCAGATGAGATATAGTATAGGATAGATGTGGAACAAAGCTGAACATTTCCATAACATAATGAAAAAACGTCAAAGAATTCAAATCCTTAGTTGCACCACTCTCTTCGTAGTAATAATATGTTCGCTGAACCTTTGACCTGAATTATTTTCAGGAAATATTTTCTCTCCAGCGCAGCGTGGAGAAAAAATTACGATATTCTAATTTTTTATTACCACACCATATGCTGCCACAGATTTATTTATTTATTCTTTAAGTGAACAAAGTAAACATACATACAAACATACAAAAAAATGGACATAGTACAGATCACAAATCATTGTTCACTATTAGGGCGAACATATCGCAGAACTGCGATTTCTTCCAGTTAACCTCAGGAACAAAAATGGCAGTGGGCAGGTCATGTTGCCAGACAGGGGACAGAGCGATGGACTCCCAGAGTTCTTATTTGGAGACCGTGGGATAAAAAAAAAGAGGAGTAGGTGGCCACAAAAAAGATTGGTCGACGATATTATCCCAGTCGCGGGTAGAAGATGGATTGGCAAAGCTCAAGATAGAGAAAAGTGGAAACAAATGGAAGAGGCCTATATCCAGGAGTCGAGAGATGGCTGAAGGAAGAAGAAGAACCACAGGAAAAAAAAAAACATGTTACATAGCAGAAAAAAAGTGAATAAAAATGGCTAAAAGGCGGACTTATTGCAGAAGCAACATCCAACACGCCCAATGTGCATTCACATTTATTTTAATTTACCTACAACACATTTTTTCTCATACTCTTACAAGTATGTACAAAATATTTCATGATTGTAGTGTCCTAATAATAGCCTATTCGACTAAACTACTGGTGTAATGCGAACAAAGCATTTAAGCGGTTGCCTAATAAGTGACAAGTAGACAAAATCAATATTGATGACAGTTTATTGAGATCAATTATTCGGTGCTTCTTATAATAATTATTTTAATGGCACTAATAAAATCTGATCTTCCCAATAAAAAATAGAGACGGTAAAATTACATCGAACTCGTTTTGTATTTTTCTTTCAAACGAAACGAACGAAAGCGTTCACAATCGAAATAGTTTTAATTCAAAGCATCTTAACAACTAATAAATCCCACATAAATATTTTAGTCCGTACTCCGTACCTATGTTCGTAACATTTTCACCGTTCATCCGATTGAGATGAAACTTTGGCAAATTGTTGTGTTTCACCCAAGGATGGTTCGTATAGGAGGTACGAGGAGAGGGTTCAGATTCACGTGAATTCGCCATTAGATAATATATGGTAGTTGTTGATGTTAATAAATAAATAAAAAAAAAAGTGATTGTAGGAAGATTAACGTTATGGAAGTACATTTTAACAAATTTTCTAAAATAAAAACGCTGTGTTTTACTTCCACTATTTTATTTGAGTGCACACTCCAAAGATCTTTCAAAGCTTTCAGTTCATAAAAAGCCACTAAAGATGAAGCTATAAGCTTTGAAAGATCTTTGCGTGCGTACTGAAATAAAATAGTAAAACAGTGTTTTTATTTTACAAAATTTGTTACAGTAATAAAACTTTTGTATCATTAACATCACTATCACAAATCATGGTATATTTGATGATGTATATATAATTATAGATATTAAATAAAAGTGTACAACAATAACAATGGTACCTATCGTTTTGGTTATATAATACTAGTATATAGGTATAATAGCAGTTTGCCAAATAGTGATATCGTATCATGACTGCCGTGCTTTCGTTATTAATAATTTTATCATTTCACTTCCTATTTACGTAATAAATACAACATGACAGAACTATACACTATAGTATAGCAATCTATACTCGTATGTCTACGGTCAATAGAATTGGCAATGATTCTACTAATCGTCCCAACTCTCACACGATTTCATCTCGTAGACAGAAAGTAGCAAATTTGACGTATAGAACAACGCCAATTTACAAACATGATGATGATGTTGTTGGATGATTTTTGAGGAGCCGCTTAAAGCCCCCGACCCGACTATGAAGTCACGGTCATTTCCCACGGCATCAAGGTTCAAAATCGCGTGAACAATCCCATGATAAAATGGTAAAAATAGCGATTTTTTTCATTTTTGGGGTTAATTTCGTTTCTATCAAAAAACTTTATGGTTATTCCCTAGATTTTAATGCGTATTATCAGTACAAGAAAAAAAATTACTCCGCGACTTTCGGGAAACGAGTTTCTGGCTGTTTCGCTTGATGAGCCTTGAATCTATAGTTTTTGGCCAATCGTTTTTTTTTAAATAAATAAAACCTTTATTGGATTATATTCCAAATGTCGCGTTTATTGCCGCAGGCAATGTCTGCCAACCAACCACTTGAGAACAGAAATGAGAAAATTTGTACACATAGGTACTTAGGAAAGTATGGAAAACCAAAAAAAGGGTTTTTAATACCTACTTTTCCGCACGCTTCACGGTTAGTAAAAATCTTGTGTCGTGAATACATCGTACATCGGAATTCGAACTCAAAATTCACATTAGATTACATAATAAACAATCGTGTTAAAAAGGCAAAGATTGACTTTTCATTTGTATTGGCAGTTAAAATGATAAATGACGAAAATTCATTAAAAATTATTGCTTTTAACTCACTTTTCACAAACTGTATTTATATTTCACAAACTGTATTTATAAAACAAATACGAGACGATATTTGAAGAGTCATATTGAAACAATGTCAGTCAAACAAAACGGAAGCGAGGGTTTATATTTCAATACGGATTTCAAACAGAAAATAATCACGCTGTATAATAATATAGGGATGTAAATGGTGCTGAATTTTCATAGAAATATGAATTCTTTTTTCATTTACGGAACATGCCTAATATTCAAAATGTGGAAAAGTCCTGATGCTCTCGTTTCGGTTGTAAGTATCTAAGGGATGGAGTTATTATAATTATAGTTGGTTATAGTTAGTATTTTAACGTACATCGATAAGCAGTTAAGGCCTCATATTTTTTATACTAAATAGTGACTCCCTCTCTCTCTCCATACCACTGTCTTTTCCAGTGTTTTCCATGTCGCCAGAACATTTCCATAGTTAACGTTGTTCATATTTTATCAACTATACTCGTCAAGGGCGTATATAAGGGGGGGCTGAGAGGGTCCGCCCCCCTTCCCCGATACGTAATATAATCACATTAAATATACGATCACTTCCCCCATTTTCCTAAAAAATTTCGCCTGCGGAGCTATTTTTCTTATTATTACGTTATTTATTATGGTTTTAATACCAACCTAAAACTCGTTCTTTTTCGCTCACCTTCACGAAAAATTTTGCCTGCGGCGTAAGTAATAACTATTTTTCGTACGTCTGGATCGGCCACCTCCGAAATAAAAAACTACATACGCCACTGCTACTCGTAAAAAAATAAATACTGTTACTGTTTAACGTATGCGTACTGAATATGATTCTATTTGCAAACTTTGTAATGTTATATATAATGAATCATGTATAATAAATAGGTTCTTCAAGTATGGTAGAGACTTGAGTATCGCGTCTGAACAATATATTTTTTATTGTTTTGATATTTAATTACTTTCGCATTGTAAAGTGACAAAGATAGATTCACATTATAATTAAGAATGACATAACAACAGCAGCACATCCCTACTCTAGTGATGTGATTTGCGAATACAACAAGAGTTTATTTTTTCTGTAAGAATGCCAAATATTTCTGTAGCCGCTGTTCACTAAGAAGTTAATCTTGCAGAACGGTTAGTATGAGAGACTGTACTGAAATAATATTAACAATAAATTTGTATGAGACAGTATTTGGCATTTGGCGTCGCCAAGGGGGGCATCAACCCCCCCCCCCCCAGAGATAACAATAGGTATATATTTTTTCATACTAAATGATAAAACCTCACAAAAAATCACATTACTACCACACATTTTTTCATCATATCATAAATTTTCTAAAATAAGTATGAAAATCCATCAGTTTCATAAAAAAAAATGCCGGCGGCGCTAATTTGCTTTTTTGTAAAATTGCTTCAATTGCTTTTTTGTAAAAAACATTTTTCATATATATTATTGTGAAAAGTACATCAAGACATTCTTCACTATGTCTCACAAAAAAATTACACCTGCGGCGCTATTGCCACGTTTTTATGCTATGCATTTTTTAAAATTTTTGATGCCCCCTCCTAGCTCCGAGGCTGGCGACGTCCATGGTATTTGGTAGGTACACTATAAAGTAGCTTTGATTTGACAAGATGTTTTATAAAATTTGTTTGACAAAACAACTATGATAAAAAAATCACATCTTTCACAAAAATTGACATTATTTATGAAATAATATTGTATGCTTTCAAAGCGTGACGAATCTAAGTTTTTTTTTCATGGCGTAACTTTTTCGAATTCTTTGAACTTTTGGTGCCTGTTTCAGTTTAAGTATGAAGATGGTGCCAGCGCCGACGCCTAACTCGAAGAATTCGAAAAAAGTCACACGCGGTAAAAAAAAACTGGCGGAATCTTCAACCGATTTGTGAAATAGGTTTCTAAATTTTTCAAAGATTTCTGATAGCGTACCTATAAGGTCTACACGTACCTACAGTACGTGGAAACCGTTATATGATTAAAAATAAATTAACTATGTAATGAGTATCATTACTAATGACCATCCAGAGGCTGTACACATCAGATCTGCGCCAGGCTGGAGTGACATGGGAACAGGCAACGGAGTTGGCCCAGGACAGAAAAGCCTGGGAAAGCTGGGTGACGACCACATGCTCCACATAGGGAGCGGACGTGGATATGTATGTACGTATTCAGTATTGTAATGAAAGCTCAAAGACTAATAAAGTTGAGACCGTGGGAAAACAGAAGGTAGGTGTCGGAAGGCCCCAGAAGAGATGTGGGCGGACGATGTCTGGTGCAAAGTGGGTGCAAAAGGCGAGCGACAGGAAGGAGTGGACACTCTTGGAAGATGCCTCTATCCAGCAGAGGAGGAACCAAGGCTGATAAAGAAGAAGAAGAATGAAAGCTCAGTATTTTGTACTCATTTTACGTAAAACAATACATAGATAGGCACACATCAGGTAGTATAGTCTGCGTACACTGATCTATTGTTACCAGTCAAAAGCTATCGTGTAAACATTTAGTATTGCGTCGAGCCTAACAAAAGCTTCTGTTTTGCACGTTGGAAAATAGGTAAATACTTATACAATAGGTATAGGTATAAGGTAAGGTAGGTAAAATTTCCATACACGCACCGGATCCATGTTTTATGAACAAAAACATGACACGTTGTGAATAGTTTGCAAAAACATAGAGGCACGAAAAACAATGGAATACATACATTTACCTATCCACGTAAGCTACGAGTATATCGTCATCTCGCTACAGTTTAGTAGGTAAAAAGATATACCTATTATATGTACTTATTCAAATCAGTTTCAAGGTAAAATAATAAGTTTGAAATCAAATTAAATAAGTCCCCCTTTTGACCTATTTATTAGGGAAGTGGTGAGGCAGGACATGAGAGAGAGTGACGTTGTACTGGAGGATGCGCAAGATATATCTTAACAAAGTGGCGGCGAAATACAAGAAAAGCAGACCCCACCACCATGTGGGATTAATAATTGCTAAAGAGAAGAAGAAGATTTTATGGAAGATCAACGAAGATCTAACTAACAATACAGGACACTACATTAAAAATAACAAAAAAGAGTGAGGGTCAATTCTACAACCCGGAGCTTCCCATGGATCATTTTTTTTTTTTTGCGAAGTACCTACGTGTTTTTTCTATGACTTCGAAAACCAGCCGGCTTCTAATTGTTTCATAGCAACGACTTTTTTTATGAATCAGAGTTTATCGAAATAAGCCCAAATACATTTTTGTGTACTGCACAGTAAGCTTGAAAAGCTTGTGTCGTGAAGTGGAGTAAGTCGGCATCGGGGATCGATTTTCGAAGTAAATATTAACTGGAAGAGACCGCTGTGTTACGATGAGTTCGCCCTAGTGATCATCACTTATATTACCTATTGTTGTAATGTGTATTATTAGACCGGTGTTTTAACGTTAAAAAAGGGGGTATAGCGTAGATAATTGTCGGAAAGCTGGAAACTATTTTAATCCCTTCATTAACATGCAAAGAAGGTTTCTTGAAGTTTGCACCAATTTTCCGCTTGTGCTAAGTACAGGGTGTCCCAAAAACAAAAAAAAAGTTGAACTTTTTTCAGTTTTTCATTAATAACTCCTAAAGGAAGCATTCTAGACAAATTGTGTTCTTCTGTGAATTAAAGTAGATAAAATTCTTCGTCTACTGAGCATTAATACTACTCTCTACTTTGAAAAATCACTGAGAAACAGCGATTTAAAATTGTAATGTTTTTCTCAACATATGACAATTTTCTTATTTTTCTTGAATCGTTGTTGAATATCTTCTAATCCAAGCTACTTACAGCAAATTTTAGTACATATGATTCAATGGCCGGTTAATTCTCTATAAACTGGCATTAAAATTTTACCTCTATATTAAATTGTTTAGGATGTAGAGGTATTTAAAGACAGACGAGTGAAATAGAGAATTTTTTTAAATGATAGATTAGAAATAGAGAATTTTTTTAAATGATAGATTTCGGTATGTGAAAGGTAAGATAGACTTAATTTTGCGGCTCTCTCTTAATAACGTACATTTTTTTTTAGTTAAAAACCCAAATTTCGCTATTGATACGCCACTGTGTAACAACTTATATCGAAAAGACTATTTTTTTTACCTTCATCAGTTTTACTAATATAACTCCTGAACGCTTGATGTTAGGGAAAAGATATTTTACTCAAAATATAACTAAAATTAATTTACTATAACTTGATTTCAAAATTAACTCTGTAACTTAAATAATAACTGAGTTACAGTGTTTGAAAAAAAGCATTACTAAAAAAATTAAATTGCCTCGGCTATTTTTGTTGAATAACTCCTGAACCGTGATATAGAGAAAAGGTTCAAGAGATTTAAATATAAGGTAAATAAATTTTCTATAACACAAGCGTAATAAAATAACTTTAAAAGTTATAGTAAGAAAGTTATGGATGATCAAAGTCAATATTTTGTGTAACCATTCGACCTTTGCTTATGAATTATATTTGCCTAGTAAGCACATGATGTTAGGGAAAAGATATTTTGAGTAAAATATCTTTTCCCTAACATCAACCGTTCAGGAGTTATATTAATAAAACTGATGAAGGTAAAAAAAATAGTCTTCACGATATAAGTTGTTACGCAGTGGCGTATCAATAGCGAAATTTAGGTTTTTAATTAAAAAAATTGTACGTTATTAAGAGAGAGCCGCAAAATTAAGTCTATCTTACCTTTAACATACCGAAATCTATCATTTAAAAAATTTATCTATTTCACTCGTTTGTCTTTAAATACCTCTACATCCTAAACAATTTAATATAGAGGTAAAATTTTAATGCCAGTTTATAGAGAATTAACCGGCCATTGAATCATATGTACTAAAATTTGCTGTAAGTAGCTTGGATTAGAAGATATTCAACAACGATTCAAGAAAAATAAGAAAATTGTCATATGTTGAGAAAAACATTACAATTTTAAATCGCTGTTTCTCAGTGATTTTTCAAAGTAGAGAGTAGTATTAATGCTCAGTAGACGAAGAATTTTATCTACTTTAATTCACAGGAGAACACAATTTGTCTAGAATGCTTCCTTTAGGAGTTATTAATCTAAAACTGAAAAAAGTTCATTTTTTTTTTGTTTTTGGGACACCCTGTACTTAGCACAAGCGTAAAATTGGTGCAAACTTCAGGAAACCTTCTTTGCTTGTTAATGAAGAGATTAAAACAGTTTCCAGCTTTCCGACAATTATCTACGCTACAAAGCTAAATTTCCTGGGCTATATCTTGTCTTGTCGAATTATATCGTTTGTAATATTCACTTACAGAATAAATAAGTAGATAAGTAAATAAAAATGCGAAATTGTACAATCTCTGACTCAGAATGTGTAGGTACCTACATATAGGGTTGCCCAATATGTAAGACAAAAAAAACGGTCAATTTTTAATCTTTGCTCCCCCTCCCCTGTATTTTTTTTTTCCAAAAATGAAGTACACAATTTGTGCCTCAGGCGAAATTTTTGCTTATAATGATTTTGCCTGAACGAAATATAAAAAATATAGGTACCTAGTTCAAAACAGTGTTTACTAAGTAGACGAATTTTATTATATAAAAAAATGCGACCTAATTAAATAGGAACCTAACAGGATTTCACAAGGAATGTAGGTGCCTACAACGTATGAAAAACGAGAACATGATGGAAATAATCAAGACTGTTTTCCCTTGAAAGACTTATGAAAAACAAGTACTTAATTGATATACCTAAGCCTATACAACTGATCATCTTGAACTTATTGAAGACCGATAGAAAAAACCGGACAGCCCTTTATCTGGTTTTCAAAGATTTTTTCAACCGGACAGATGTAATTAGAACCGGACTGTTCGGTACAAAACCGGACATCTGGCAACCCTACCTACATAGCAATTAGAAGATAATAAATATATCAAAATAAACATTTAGAACTATTCAACACCACTTCTTGTAAACATCATATTAAGAGTATGCATACCGACATTACAAAAAATTCTAAAAACGGGAGACCTTATATCTCGACAACCGTTGCTAAATATGCTTTGGAACAAAATAGGGTAGATGCATTGAACATTTATCTAGGGAATAACCGTAAAAGATTTTTTATATCTTGTATAGATTTCTCAAAAATAAATTAAAAAAAACCTCTGATCATTTTTCCGAAAGACGGAAGCTCGTTTCCCGAAAGTCGCGGAGTGAAAGTTTTTTTGTGCTGATAATATGCATTAAAATCTAGGGAATAACCGTAAAAGTTTTTCGATAGACGCAAAATTAACCCCAAAAAATGGAAAAAAAACGCTATTTTTACCATTTTATCATGCCGTGGGAAATGACTGTGACGTCATTCCTGGTGCCAAGCCCTTAAGTATTATATTTATATACACAGATGTTTATAATATTTATAAAATTTAATAAGAAAAACCAAGTTGCGTGTAAATAAATATAAGGAAATTCACTAAATATTTGGCAAAATATATTAATTAAGTATGACAGCTTCTGTCAATTTATAAGTATTGCATATTTTAATCAAATAAAACAGAGCAATTGACGGGTTGACTGTAACATATTGCTTTTGCAATAAGTCCGCCTTTTGGCACACTACCATTGACTTGTTTTTTGAAGCTCTGCATGTTTTTTGGCCAATAAAGACTTATACTTATTAAAAATTATTTATGTTTTGTCAGAACATCGGAATATACAATATACGTTTCTTCTCGGCTCAACTACCAACCATCATAGCACGGCGGTAGAATACCGGCTTGTCACGTTAGAGGTCCGGGTTTGATTCCCGGCCGCGGCAAATGGATGGATTGGTGAATGTTACTCAAGTGAAAATGATCGCATAAAGCCAGCCGACGATCAGTCATAAGCACTAGCGGATTAAGGGGGGGGGGGGGGGGCTAGGGGGCTGAAGCCCCCCCCAAAACCATGAGTTACAGTAGTATATATAGAACAAATCTAGGGGTTTCAGCCCCTTAGCCCCCCCCCCCCCCCCCCCCCCCCCCCCCAAAACGTTGAGGGACAGTTTTGAATACTAGTATTTCCTGAAAATCTGGTATACCGAATTTACTTCTCCCCCCCCCCGCTCGACAGATTTTTAGTCGTCAAGGTCACCAAATTTTAAACGATGACCAAAAAAAAAAAGGTCATCAGTTCATTCTAGGGCAGTACTCCCCCCCCGTCGGTGATCTTTGCATGACGATTCAAAATTTTAGGCGAGGACCAAAAAAAAAAAAAAGGTCGACAACACTACTTCAGCCCCACCCAAATGACATCCTGGATCCGCCACTGGTCATAAGCCTGATGGAAAATCCATCCTTTGCTGTATATCTGTTGAGATAACTACTTGTTAAATTTACTACGGGGTTAAATATGTGGGTTTAACTGGAAGAAATCGCAGTTCTGCGATAAGTTCGCCCTAGTGAACAACGTTTTATAATCTGTACTATGTCCATTTTTTTATATTTATATGTGTTTGTTGTTTACTTTAAGTTTAAATAAATAAAAAATAAAATAAATTATTTAATTTTCACACTACTATTTTCTTTTTTGATCAAAAAGTGGATCATTAATTTGGGAATTCATTCGGGCTAATAAAGATTTATTTATTTTTTATTTATTTATTAGTCTCTTAACATACATAACATGTGTACATCATATACATACTTGTTATACCTATTTTTATGTATTTTTTTGACATACTTACTTGATAATTCTGAATTGTATTATGGTGAAAATTGATATATTTGTAATATGTTAAAGGCCATGTGGCCGTTTATGAATGAATAAATAAATAAATAAAAATCTACAGTGGAAAAATGCAGCACAAAACAAGAAACATTATTTTTGTAAGGACATCAAGTGCACAGCCATAGATATAATAATTTAACATGTCATTTATTTATTGTTCACTGATATTCCCCCCAAGTGTAGATACATTATAATATTGTATAATATAATATGTGTGTTGTGTGCATGTGTGTGCTTATTGTGTGTTATGTTGTGTTGGTTGGGGGTGAGGGGAGCTCCTTAGAGCTTTCATATTGACAACCCTCGTGCGTGACGTAAAACTAAATGCAAAAACAACACAATATTACATTTATGAATAAATATCAACATTTTGTTAATATCATCACCTTGCTTGCGAACAGGCATCCCTGCAGGAATAAGTAAATCCGTGATATTAATTTTGAACGATATCCTTTTTCACTTTATAATCATAAAACAAAACCACACATTCGCTTGCACAGAACGCGCGAAGCGTTCACATATATTTTTACGCGATTAGGTCACGGTCATTATATTTTTTCTGTGAAATTATGTCGAATTTATAACAAATAAAACACTTATAAATATATTCAACAATAAAACTAATAAATTCAACCCCGAACGGTGACGACACGAAGGAAAAACTGCCCGCGCACGAGCAAAACTAACCACGAATTCGAGAATACTGGGATCTAAGGATTGAATTAGACCACTGCCGGGGTTGTAAAGGGGATAAACAATTTACAACAACGAGTAAAAAGCTCCACACCATTCATACTCAAATAAAATCGTTGTCAATATGCTGTGTGACTTTATTTTACGTTTTGTCTTCTCGCTGATTGTGTATTTTGGTCTGTGTATATCGTGACGGGAAAAACGGGATTGGTCGATGTCCAAAACTGCGGCGGGGTTGTTGAGACGTGAAAAACTTGTAATGAATTCATGTGATGTTGTAATAGTGATGTTATGTAGCTGGGAAATTACGCTATATTGTAATTATACATTATATCTACAGAGATTGACTCACAATATCTTATTCTGATACAGTTATACAACTGTTATCAATTATTACTTCGCGACTTATTTTTCTCTCACAGACAATTCAAACGATTTTCCGCATAGTTCCGTATCCGCTCATTTATTACTAACTCACTTCCGCAATCGTTATGAAGTTTCTAGAAAGTTTCTGGAAAGCTTTTGATATTGGCTCCGTTCCGTTTGATTAGAATTTCTCATTGATCTAATTTTATTGTTTGTTATTTTCTAGGTTGTCTAATGGGTACCCGTGAAAATTCTCGGGGAGCTGACCACGCTTTTTTGCATATAAAGAAAAATTTGTGATATTTAACGGACGCGGTTAAAAATATTTTATTTCTTTGTTTAATTGATTTTATGAATAAAAAAGGTTGCCGCCAATATGTTGCATCATTTTTACCTAAGAAGACTGAGATACATATTTTTTAAATTGAAATTCGTAGTATTAAATTTTGTTTAATTTCTACACTTATAGATATTTAAAAACCAATAGATACAGCTGCTATTAACAAAGATTTGTAATACTGTTTCAGATATAATTATTCTTAGCCATGTTTGGATAGACAAAAGAACAACCCTTGTAGAAGAAAATATTATAATTATTAAAGAAAAAACGATGCAAAATACACCTGTGTCAGTGGCGTATATAGGGGGGGGGGGGGGGGCAAACAATGATGTGCCATCTGCTGTAGAAAGATCCCAGGTTCATCACTTCATCCATTTTTCAAAAAATGATTAGAAATGATAGATTTTTAATTTAAAAAATTAAAACGGTTCATTATTCGCACAAAAAGTTTTATAGGTAATAATAAAAATAGTGGGTGTTAATGTTCACAAAATGTTCACAATGATTGTCCGTGATTTTCGTCTCATATCTGATTAGGTATGTTCATTTTGTTAGGTTCAATTTTCTTCGCAATAATTTCTTGATACAACATTGGAGTTCCCATTCAACGCAAAAAAGCGGGAGATATTTGCGCATTAGATATTTTTTCGTCCTGGCAATACTTATTTATTTGGCGGGATTTTGAGAACTGTCAAATAATTGTCACTTTTCGTTCATGTCGGTTCACGTTTGTGTGTAGTGTGTCGTGTTTTTATTGTTAAAATGAATTAATTTACAGTATATTTATTAGTTTCGTGGATGTTTATTAATATTGATTGTTCAGTTCTAGTTTTAATCGTTGTTTTGTTTTAAATATGGCTGTAATAAATAAGTTAGCCATTAGCGGTGTGCGCAGTTTCGGTCCGGACGAGTATGACTGCCAGTTGATTGAATTTAAAAGACCTTTAACGTTAATTCTTGGTGAGAATGGGTGCGGGAAGACAACTATTATAGAATCCTTGAAGTTTGCTTTGTGTGGAGAGCTGCCTCCCAATTCTAATAGGGGACAGAGTTTTGTGCACGACCCCAAAGTCAACAAAACTAGGGAAGTTTTAGGGCAAATTAAATTGCAGGTATATATTATTATATAATATTTTTATTATATTATTACTCAAATGTCGACGGTTTGTTATGCTGTTTTACTCCAAAGACGTCTGCATTTGGTCAACATGGTTGAGCCAAGTGTTTCTTGAGTGGCCATGTTTCCAAAAACCTCTTTTTTCATTTAAAAATGAATCTTGAGTTTTTCGAAATAAACCCAAATACATCTTTGTACACTTCACAGTAAGCTTGAAAAGCTTGTGTCGTGAAGTGGAGTAAGTCGGCATCGGGTATTGAGCCCGCCTTCATTCACCTATCTATATTTTCCTTAATACAGTATTTCTACAACAGCGTAGAATTGAAGATGAACATTTTCGGGCTCATGACCGACCTCGGCTGGCTTAAGAGATCACTTTACACTCAAGAAATGTTTTACAAGAATGATTTGTAAATCAAAAATAATTCAAGTATATTTCCTTTGTCATTCTTTCATCATTTATCCTCTCTACATATCCTAACCATCTCAACATGTTAACATTTTGTTGTAGTTCACGAATCCCAATGGTAAGGAGTACATTGTGTCGAGGTCCATTCAGGCCCAGCTCAAGAAGAAGGACATTGCCTTCAAGACAATTGATTCCTCTCTCCGTATTAAGGATGAAGGTCGTGGAGATCCAATAGAAATCAGTGGGAGGTGTGGAGAGACTGATGCCACATTAGCCAGTATTCTAGGTAACACAATTTTTTATTTTATTTTATTAACAGAATCAGACAGTTATGGTAGTAAATTTTACAATAGAACACCAACAAATAAACCAGCAAAGATTCTACATTTCACTTAATTACAATACCATGAACGGAAAACACATAAAAAAAAATTATGTACAAAAATAAAAACAAACAAACAAAACAACAAAGTAATGCAATTTTATTGCATCATATACTCTAAATTGGCTTTGGCGTTACAGCAGAGCCTCGATAATCCGAATCCCAGCTAATCCAAATGCCTCTATAATCCGAACGACCCCGCAACCGCCGTTTCTCTCAGTCTCTGTTTCTCAGTGCCACACAGTGCGTTTTAGATAATACACGTATCGCTTTTTCATCCGCCTTATTTTGGGATTCCTTAACCAGTTCGCGCCGGCAACCGTGATAGTTCGTGTTGCGTTTCCTCACCGTTGTAATCGGGACCCGTGATATGTCGTGGACAATCTTTTACCACTCACAGAGACATCTGTATCGCGAATTCCGAATCAAAATATATACCAATATCTTCCTCCATCTATCTTCTATTCGAATCTGTAAAGTTGGTAAAATTTTATCCACGAGTTTCACCATAATAACGAATCACAAAAGTACAGGCGATGTACCTGATCAGATTCACTCGTGTATAGTCGCCATTATAGTATATTCGTTAGTTCTGTGGTATGCGCGCGGTATTTTTTATGTCAATCGGTATTATTGTTTATGAATGTTGAATTTCAATAGTTTATGTACTAGTAACATATTCTAGTTTATCATTTAGGCAATATTTTATTTCACTAGACTTTATTCGAGTACTTGCAGCCACTAACTAAAGATAAACATCTCTTTATCCGATATATTTATAAAACCGGTGAACTATTTTTAATAAAAAATATTGTGGTTTTTAAAAACACTAACTTTAGCTAGAAAAGAGACTATATTTTGGCGTTCTGTGTGTGCAAAATACCATTATGTTTTGAATCGTGTTTTGAATAATACCATGAAATATCAAAATATTGAACATTTTAATATACGTAATTATTCCTTTTTGACATTTTTAAGAAATAAATTGACAGTCTTAGTATGGTGTAGTGTAGCGTAGTGTATAACATAACAACACTTGTTCGTTATTTCGATGAAGAGACTATAAATTCTTAGTGCGTAGTATGACACTGGATAGGCGACGACAGTATGGGTTCGAATATTGTGTTTTATGGGATTCCATTGACCTCTAAACTAATTATTTGTTGGTAATGTGATAACCAAAGGATTGCTGACCTCATCTAACACGAAATAATGGCTCTGGTGACTACATTTGTATTATAAAAATTAATTTAAAACTAAAAAAGTGGTTTGTAAAAAACGTGCCGTTTTGCGGTACTATTCGTGTTTGACATCTGCCGATGGGAAAAAGTTAAAAAAGTGTGATATTTATCACCTATTAATGCCTTGCATATAACATACATACTTAAATAAATGCATTATAATGTAAAATATTTTTGTTTTATTTCGATAAATGCCTTTCAAAATGTCTACATACTATAATCCGAACGCTTCGTACATCCGAACAGGGTATAAATTTTCAGTGTTCGGATTATAGAGGCTCTGCTGTACATGGTTTTCTCAGCAAATATTGTTCATATTATGTCAAACCTTTAAAAGATTTTGATTGTGTTTCCAGGGGTTTCTAAAGCCATCTTAAACAATGTGATATTCTGCCACCAGGAAGACTCCAACTGGCCCTTGGAGGGCGGCAAGAAACTCAAGGAACGATTTGATGCAATCTTTGATGCCACTAAATATAACAAGTGTTTTGAGAATATTAGAAAAATGAGGAAACAGTATGCAGTGGATATTAAAATATTGGGTAATTTACTACTACTATACCATCACATCATGTCTTATCACCTGTATCTTATGGGACACTCACTCTTATCCCTTATGGAGTAGGCAGAAAGGACACGATCCTTGATATATCTATCGCTTCCATAGTTTGGTTGGTAAACCGCTCAACTGGTCAATCCCGTGAGCGCAGTTTCATCCCAGATACCAACTTACTCCACTTCATGACACAAGCTTTTTAAGCTTACTGTGAAGTATACAGAGATGTATTTGGGTTTGTGTTGAGTTTGTTGTTTGGGTTGTGAAGTACAGAATACATAGTCAACACCAAGATACAAACCTGGCACCTCTAAATGGAAGTCTGCACTTTAACCAACTGTGCCAGTCCTGCATCCTGTGTCTCATAATTTGACTATCTTTTGATTACAGAACAAGATGTGAGGTACATGTCGGAGAGGAAGCAAGAATATGACAAGAAGAAGTTGAAGATTATGGAAGATGAAGAGAAGATAACAGAGTTTAAAAATAAATTGAATGATCTTGAAAGTAAACTCGTTCCGATTGAAAAGAGTTTGAATGAAATTGCTAAAGTGGAGAATAATATTGTGCAGATTAAGACCAAGAGGGAGAAGGCAAAAGCCAGGTTGAATTCTTTATTTTTATAAGTGTCTTTTGAGTGTTTGAAATACATTTTAAATTCAAACTATAAAAAGGTCCTGCAAGAAAGATAGCTTGTATGTGGACAGACAAGACTTGCGACTCTAAAATTTTGTCGATGATGTCGTTAATTACCAATACTGTAAGTGAATAAGGTAACTTCATAACTCAATAGTTGGAGATTCTCACGATGGTCAGAGTTTTTCGGGTTCTATCGTGTGTAGAAGTGAGATGTTCCGAGGTTTCGGTGAACATACTTAGAACTAGGTATATTAGATAGCGTAAATCTTAACCATACTACAATTTTTATTACAGGTTGGAGAACTGTGCATTGCAGCAAAGTCAATTGAAGAAGAATATCAAAATCATTTATATTGGTTCAGATGAAGAGTTAAAAAATGAAATAAGTAAGTTATATTGCTCACGCCTTCACAGTACACAACAGATCACCATACTTCCCTATCCTTACACACACTTTGAGCTCCCGTCACATTCGTGCAATTTGTCATACACACACTAGGATTCCTTTTACTCAGTACTTGAGAATCTGGTCTACATGGTCAAGCTGTGCTATTCTTGGACGGCCGCCCTTCCTTGCACCTCTTTCTCCCAGGTATATTCATCATTCATCCTGTCTACATGCCCCAACTGTCTCAACTTGTTCACTTTCATTTTAGTCACAATATCCGTTTTACATTCAATCAACTCCACAGCATTTATTCCACTTAAGTGCCCCATTAATTTGTATTAAATGTTTTTCTCGTTTCACAACAGAATCCTTTGCGTCCAATCTCCAACAGAAAGAGAGGCAAATGGATGAAATGACGAGAAAGTTGAGTAATTTGAAGAGAAGTGATTTGGAGACTGGGAAGAAGATCACATCCTCTGAGATTAAGAAGAGTGAGTTGTTTACTCTGGAAGGACAGAACCAGGATAAGATTGGTCTGAGGAACACGCAGCTAGAAAGAGCTGCAGAATTTGTTGGTAAGACTAGATAATTATTTGAGATATTTTTTAATTCACGTTGTTAAGTGTTAGGTTACGTAGGGACTGGAAAAAATCTGTGTTATTTTTCGGGAAATGTGATGTCAATTTTGGCAAAAAAGGGTGTTATTTTTCACAATTTTATGTATACTTTTTACTGTACTATACATATTACAAAATATATTTTTTTAGATCTTGAAATCAATGAAGATTTGTTTAATGAGAATGAAGCTAAGAAGGTCTTTGAACGAATTGACAGAAAGGGGAAAATATTCAGCAAAGATCTGAAGGAACTTCAAGATAATTGTGATGCTGAAGAGAAGGAATTACAGAAATCCATAGATAGTTGCCGCGATGCTTCGGTAAGTTCGATTCAATACATCTTTATATTTACATGTCGGAGAGATTTTGTACAGATTGAGAGGCTTGTTGTCTCTCCGTGTTTACTGAAGAAATTCTGTTTTCATTTATTTACTACTAGCTGAGTTACCCATGTTTCGCAACGGCAAATTTAACAAACAAACCCGGCATACTTTATAGGCTTGAGCTGGACAAAATGTGACTTAAGATCTCAATTTCTTTTCCAACGCTCTTTCATATGATACCACACTCGACCCCTCACAACCCTTGGATCCCCTCATCTTCATGGCATCTCTTTTACTTTGTTCTAGGCCAGGCACAAACAGAAGATTCTCAGCAAAAGACAGGAATGTAATGATTTAGGTAGGAAAGTGGAGAGATTGAATGTAGAAATATCTTTAGCAAATGAGTCCAAAAACAAACTCAACGCTGTGCAAGAGGACTTGGAAAAGGCAGACAGGTATCTTGAATATTCTTGCTTCATTATCCCAATCATTGTCTCTGTAACCCACGGCTTCCCAAGCAGAGGGGAGCACCCCCTTTGGGGGCGTGTAGTGGCCCACG
This sequence comes from Ceraclea dissimilis, assembly GCA_963576895.1. Taxonomy (NCBI): domain Eukaryota; kingdom Metazoa; phylum Arthropoda; class Insecta; order Trichoptera; family Leptoceridae; genus Ceraclea; species Ceraclea dissimilis. The sequence goes on from OY756364.1 coordinate 17,091,713, forward strand.
GGGGGGGGGGGGGGAGTAACTATGTTAAATATAATGTATGTTTCTGAGATTTGGGGGGAGATCAGACATTAAAATGAGATCAAACTTTGTACAATATGTAATGTACATAATCATTCAAGTATTGGCAATAATACTAACATAAATCTCAAAAAATAATCTATTCACTTACATATTATGGTAGTAGGTATTTTTTAACGTTCGGGTGGAGTCCCTTTGGATGCGTTAATCTGCCACTGACAAAAGGTAAAGGGGGGGCCTAGTAATTTTAGGAGACACTTGGGGGGGCGTGAGTGGTCAAAGGTTAGGAACACCTGTTGTAATCCATTGTGGTCCTTGGACACCCAAAATAAGTTGCTTTATTTTCTTGTAGAACTCTGGAGTCAATATCTTCTGAATGTGACGTCACCGCCTTGCAAGAAACAATTAATACAGATGATGCTACAGTCTCGAGTTTGGAACACGAATTGGAACAATTAGATAAAATGGTAAGATAAGTAACCCAGTACTTACTTTACTTTACGGGTCCGGACTCTAGACCTTGCCACTCCAATGTGCAGCGACAGATATCGCTTTGTGATTTGCCATTTTTAAGTCCTCCATATTGCATGCCATCCGCATCAGCGGGCACGACAGCAAATGCAAATCGTCCTGCAGCGCCCCACAGTCGCAACTCGCGTCATCTCCCTCGAGGAAGCCCCACCTCCGTTGGTTCACTCTGCACCTGGTCACCCCCACCCTCAGTCTGTTCAAGGTTTTCCAGGTTGGAAAGTCGAGGTTTTGCGCGGTGTTACTGCCCTCCGACGGCGCTATCCAAAGTCTGTCACCAAGTTCGAGCTTCCATTGGTCCTCTCTGTATTGTTTTATTGAGGTATCCAGATCAGTGGTTGTTTTCAGGAAGCTCTTTCTCGATGCCAATCTCTGTGTCGCCATCTCGTGGCCGTAGAGGGGGTGTCTGGTATCGTGGATTTGCTTGTGCCTCTCCGCGTCCGCCGCCGCCTTTCTCCTGATGTTAGGTGGAGCTATACCTATTATAGGGTATAGTTTGTGTACTGCTGTAGGTTTGAGGCAGCCGGACACTAGCCGTGCCATTTCATTTACAGCAACATCTACTTGTTTGGCATGTGCTGACGTCTGCCAAACTGGGCAGGCATACTCGGCTGCGGAGACACACAGACTCAAGGCAGAGGTGCGGAGAACAGTTGGGGATGCTCCCCAGGATGTGCCGGTAAGTTTTCTCAGGATATTGTTTCTGGCTGAGACCTTCTGTTTGGTGTTGGAACAGTGTTGTTTGTACGAGAGTGTTCTGTCCAGAGTGACGCCAAGGTACTTAGGTGTCTGGCAGTTTTCTATCCTCTCGCCCTTCCATGTGACATTTAACTCTCTTCCTGCTTCCTTGTTTCGTAGGTGGAAAGCGCAGAGTTGCGTTTTGCTCGGATTTGGCTTAAGGTTATTCGCATCGTAGTATTGTCCAAGCGCATTGAGAGTTTGAGTGAGTCTTTTTTCCACTAGTTCAAAAGAGACCTCCTGGGCCGCCACTGCGGTGTCATCAGCGTAGATAAATTGCCTGGTCTCTATCGGTGTGGGTTGGTCATTCGTGTAGATGTTATATAGGATTGGTGCTAGAACGCTTCCCTGTGGTAAGCCATTCTTTTGTGACCGCCACCTGCTATCCTTGCCCTGAAGTGTTACGTAAAAGCGTCTGTTACTCAGGAAGTTGCGGATTACAGATGTCAACCGAAAGTCCTTTGTAAGTTCGTATATCTTGTTGACAAGTTTAGCATGGTTCACAGTATCATATGCGGCGGTGAGGTCCACAAAAGCCACTCCCGTCACCTTCTTCCTTTCAAAGCCATCTTCAATGTGCTGCACCAGGTTGAGCACCTGGCCAGTGCACGATCTTCCAGGTCTAAATCCAGCCTGTTCTCCTATTGTGTGATGGTCTATGTGGGCACTGATGCGATTCAGTATTAGGCGTTCGAAGATCTTGCTCATATGACAGAGGAGAGACACAGGTCTAAAGCTCTTCGGGTCATTGGGTTCTTTTCCCGGCTTGAGGAGTGCAGCAACACGAGCCTTTCTCCAGAGCTTTGGTATCTTCTCACTCTTGATGCATGCATTCATTAGTTCTAGGACCCATTCCATAGTTTTTGGTCCAAAATGTTTGATTTGTTCGACCCTCACCTCGTCCAGTCCGGCCGCCTTGCCGTTTTTCAGTGCATCTATTGCCTCCTTCAGTTCACCTTGGGTGAAGGGGTTTTCCAGAAAGTTATTTTCCTCAGATGTGCTACGGACTATGGGTATCCTCAGTTTTTTCCCACCTGTCTGGCCGTTAAGAAGCAGTTGGTGAGCTATCTGGTTTGGAGTGACATTATATTTAATGCTGTTCTGTGCTGTTGGGTCATTGCTGAGGTTTTTTATCACCTTCCACGCCCTTCTGCTGTTTTGCTTCATGTCTAGGTTTTCAATGAGGTTGCACCATTTATCCTTCCTACTGTTGGATATGGTCTGCATCAAAACCTCTCCGGCCCGCAGTGTATCCTCCGAGAATGGGTCGCGGTCGAACAATTTTCGGTATCTTTCAAAGCATTGTTTTGAGTCTTTAGTGAGTCCAGGGATGTATTCTGTCCTGCAACCTCGTGGTATATGCTGTCTTGACACTTTATGCACAGTTTCCACAAACAGGTCATACATCTCCGGCAGTGGTGCTATATCGGAAATAGCACTGTCCAGCGCCCGGCCGTAGTCGATCCATTTAGCCTTTCGAAAGTTAAAGCGCCTTTTAAAGGGGACCTTAGTGGGTTGGGTCATTGGGACGATCTTACAAGTAATGGGGCGATGTTGGGTCTTTGGGATGGGGCACTCCACGTGTTTTGAGCACTGAGGTGTCAGTTCTTCCGAGACAAATATGTTATCGGGATTGTATCCTCTCTTCCATCGTGCGCTGTCAAAGGACGCTGGCAGTTTTGGGTGGTGGATTAGGCTTAGTCCTGCCGTTTCTGCCCATTTCTCTAGTTTCATTCCATTTTCGTCGGTTTCCCTGTATCCCCAGCTTACGCTATGACAGTTGAAGTCCCCCATGACAATCTTCTTAGTGTGGTTGTTGTAGTTAGTGGGTTCTGTGAATTTAAAATCGACACTGGGTGGTTTGTACACGGACACTATTACACAGCTGGTGAGCGCTATAGATAGGATCTCAATATTGTCTTCCTCCGTTAGAGCCACTGATTGGACATCTATTTTGGGGTTCACAAATATTGCGCTTCCGTACTTGTCGTGCGGTCGTTCCACCACTAAATTCATTCCTTGTATTTTGGGTCTGGGGTCCATTGGACCCCTGTGAGTCTCCTGTATCATCATTACGTCTATGTTTTTGCAGAGATCGGAGAGAATGATCTCTTTGTCTGAGCTTAGTCCCTCAATGTTTATTGAGGTCGTCGTGAACGGCCCTGATGAGGGCCGATGTCCATTCGGACTGGTTGAGTGGCTGTCCGGTAGTGAAAGGATTTGCCGACTTACGTCGTTTCCAGGGGGCGCCGGATTGCATTTATTGGTTTTCGTTTTCATTTCCATTTCGCTTTGTATTCTTAGTAGTTTGTAATTTCTAGTTTCATTTGGCTTTGTAATCTTTGTAATTGCAATCTCGCGTGGAGGCTCCTTTCATGCCCCACATAAAAGTAAGACATTTTGTCATGCAAAAGGTCCAGAGTACTTCTGATTTGTTAGGATTGAAAAATGTGTTCATATCAGGCTCCCGCTACCCACTTGGTATTGATAAACCAAAATTTGGTGGTACCTTGTGTATTTATTATTTTGATATTTCTCTTCAGCATAAACTCAAAATCATCCCTCCATCCTAAAAAATAATTAAGATGCAGGACCTCAAAAATACATTTTTTTTTTTTTGTCGACAAGTTGCAATTTTCCCACTGTTATTGAATCATTGTTGAATAACTCCTAAACCAAGCTGCTAATAGCCCAATTGTACCGAAAATAAATTAATAGTGAGTCAATTTTTTATAAATAAACTATAAAATTGCACTTCGAGTGGTTTAGGGTTTTTTTTTTTCGCCCCAGTTAGAGAACCGTACCGAGGGTAGGGGCATGGGGAAGGTGAAGGGGCTAAACGTCACTGGTGGGGGGTTAACTGTCACTTTGACGTTTTAAAACGTCAGGATAAAAACACGTTCCAGTCATGTTTGTTTACATTTACTGATAAGAATCGGGTGATTTGTTCGAACTATTTTATGGCTGAAGTGAATTGTTTGGCTGATTTTTTTATAATATTGAGGAATACAAGGTTGTTAGAACCTGATTGTGAGGTGTTTTCATCAAAGTTGAAGATAATTATTACAAAAATCGACTTGAATTCCGTACGTTTTTAAATCAATTCTTTATGCATTTTTTGTAGGTATTCTTTATTATATGTGAATATTCCGTATTTGTTTATTATAAATTTACGCAAATATAGTTCTTCGTTACGAATTGTACAGTTTAGCTATTGAAGACAGGTAGGCATATTACATAACCTGGATAATCTATGTGAAAGCAAATTAGTGTCAAAAAATTCAAATCACCTTAACCTAGTGTTATAATAATAATATGTAAGGTGGATTTAGGGAACCTGTATAGGTTCCTTAGGTGGATTGCTTGCGTCGCTATTAGTGCATGGATAGATTGACAAGGCCATGTTCTAGCCTTGAGTACCAAACTCGCATGTTCAATAAGTGATCCAAGTGTGTTGAGTGCCCTGCGCCCAGGTAGATTTGGACTTGTTTCATGTGTAGCCTTAACCAGGCTATCTGCATTGATATTATAAAGAGACAGGTGGTGTTATCTTGAGCTATTGTTCATAAAAATAGTCGCCTTTGAGACTATTTGATTGCTTCTTTCATCATCAATCATTGTACATGTTATCTAGGAGTTATTTGGTTATAGCTCCGTGTCCATATTTTAAAGGCAGCCTACTGACCTTAGTGTCATCTTGTGAATTTCCTCAAGAACCCCTATTCCTATATCACTTCATTTCCTTCACAGCACACAGTCATTCTTTACCCCTCTCTTCGAAAAAGATTCAAACTAATCATCGGGCTTGGAGTAGCCAGTGCTGGTATATTTGAACCATGTGAAAGTTCTGCACATAATATTGATGCAAGTTCAAGGGAAGTTTCCCTGTCAGTGGTTATTAATAAATATTAATCATTTCAAGGGTTACCCAAAGATCCGTAGAAAGAGCCATGCTGGGTATCACCCTGAGAGATAGAGTAAGAAACGAGAAGATACGGCAAAGAACAGGGGTAACAGATATTGCCCAGCGTATCGCATCTCTCAAATGGCGGTGGGCAGGTCACATGGCTAGAGATCCAGATGATAAGTGGTCAAAGGGGGTCTTAACCTGGAAACCTAGAACGACTACCAGGAGCGTAGGAAGACTACGATGGAGAGACAACCTGGTCAAGTACATTGGAGCCAACTGGATCCAGAGAGCCCAGGATAGAGCGGCGTGGAAGCAGATGGAGGAGAAATTCGTCCAGGAGTAGGCTGAAGAAGGGAAGAATAATCATTTCAAGAAGTTCGATAGTACTTGTTTTTAACCAGAATTCCAGCGCCTCGTTATATAGAAATGTACAGTTCCACAAAGAAGGAAGGAAGTTATTGTATTAAAATCCAGAGTCCAACTACAAATACAAGGAGTAAGAAAGCCAGTATTTGTATATATGGAATGGAAACATAAGTTTCCAGTATTGACAACAATATAAGGTTGGATCTCATCATTTATCTTAATTATTACTTATTAATATGTAATTACCCTAGATGTATACAAACCTATATTATTATAATTTTTGTTGTCACTTTATTCATTTGTTATTTCTATTCTCAAACTCATTTATTATTACATTAAACTTGTCATTTCAGTTTGGGCAAGAAAAACAGAGTCACTATCCTCTGGGTGCCCGGCTATGTCGGAGTAGAGGGTAATGAACGAGCAGATGGACTGACCAGGAAGGGTGCGGCAACGTGACTCTGTGGACCGGAACCGATCGGCGGCCTGGGCGACACTTTCTTCCAGGAGGAAATCGAGAAGAAAGGTAGACAAAAGAGACGAGAGCTCAAAGACTCCACAGAAGGAAACCCACCCAATAAATCGGGGCCCTGTATAAAATTAAATCAGTAATATGAAATTAAAATAATTTGTTTATTTTATGTATTAATTTGTATGTACATAGTTTAGTAGTTACCAACGAATTTGGTATCAGTAGGATAATTACAAATCATTGTTTTATAATTGCACTATTATTATAATTGTTTTCAGCCACATGCCCCAGTTAATCTTAAATAAATATGTTTTTATATATTTTATATATATTATAATGGTAAATAGGAAATAGGAGTAACAGGAAACCAAACATGGGACCTATAGGCCTATGATTTAGTTTTAAGGTGAGGTAACTGACGCATGGCAACGGTGAGGCTCGCCACTAATCAGGTCGCGTCTTTTACCGGGGGAGGCGCAAAGAGGAGGGCAGAATGCCGGATTGGTGTGTGGAATATAAGGGGAGATATGGAAGGTAAGATGAATGAATTGCGTGATGTTTTGCATGAGAGGAACTTAGATATATTGTGTTTATGTGAGACGAAAAGAAAGGATAGAGATTATGATGTGGTGAATGGAATGGCAGAGATGTGGTCTGGAGTGCCTGAAAATGAACATGGACGTCAGGGAGTGGGTGCAATATTATCAAAAAGAATGACCGAATGTATGGTGAAGCGTAATGGGTATGGACTGGTAGGACCAAGACTCATCTGGATTCGTTTCAAGGTAGGCATGACCAGGCTGTTCCTTATTATAGGCTACGGTCCAGGGAATGATGCCTTGGATGCTGAAAAGGATGAGTTCTGGAACTTAGTGCGGGAGACGACGGATAAAAGACGAGAGAATGAAAAGCTAATATTAGCAGGTGATCTGAATGGGTGGGTCGGAGTCAGAAGGATGAATTTCGAGAGAGTGTTGGGAATGCATGGAGATTATAGGGTGAATGATAACGGAAAAAGAGTGTTAGAAGTGTGCTTGGAACTGGATCTCTTTGTGGCGAACACATTCTTCGCACACAAGGGGATCCATCAGTACACCTGGCAAAGAAAGAAAGATGATCGTATTGAAAAGTCAATGATAGATATTGTATGTGTGGACTCTGAACTCCGGAAGGCGACAAAGGACACCCGAGCATTTCGGGGCGCTGGCGTGTGGACTGATCATTTCCTTGTGATAACAAGGATTGATTTGTTCTCCGGGTGGCGTTCGAGGGCTCCGAAGTTGGAGCCTGTCCGGAGAATCAGGGTCGAAAAACTGAAAGAGAAGAATGTTCGGGATGAATATGAAAGCCTAACTAACGAAAGGCTAGAAGTACATGATGCTGAGGAACGCTCGACGAGTGAACTATGGAATGTTATGAAGGAGGTGCTAGTAAAGAGTGCAAGAGAAGTATGTGGAGAAGCGGTGGTAGGGAGAAAAAAAGGTGATGCGTGGTGGGATGATGAGGTGAAGAATGCTGTATTGAGGAAAAAGAAAGCGTGGAATGATGTGCTTAGTGTGAAACGAGGTGATGGAGGTGAGGAAAAAAGAATGAAGGATATACATAAAGCATGTAGGAAAGAAGTATATATATATAAATAAGAAAAAAACTTGAAGAAGAAGAATGTATGAAATTGTCGAGGAACGCAGAGGAGAATTTGAAAATATTCTGGAAGGAGGTGAAAAGAAAGAGATCTGGAAGTGAGAAGAACAGCATGAATTGCATTAAAGATAAGAATGGTGAGTAAGTGACGAATGGAGAGGAAGTTGTTGAACGATGGAAAGAATACTTCGAAGAATTGTATGAAAGTGGTACTAATACGAGCCAGACGAATGAAACAGATAGTACGAACATAAATACTGCTGAGGACGAGGAAATAAGTATGAACGAGGTTGTGCTTGCATTGAAGAAAGCAAAGAATGGTAAAGCTGCGGGATATGATTGTGTGGCCATAGAGTTCATCAAACACAGTGGCCAGAAAATTCTCGAGTGGTGCCTGAGGCTCTTCAACGTGTGCTGGGGGAGTGGCTGCACTCCTGAGGATTGGAGGAGGGCAGTCATCTGCCCCTTGTACAAGGGGAAAGGCTCAAGGTTGGAGTGCGGAAATTATCGGGCTATCAGTCTGCTGAGCTCTGTGGGTAAACTGTATGGAAAAGTACTGATTGAAAGAGCAAGAAAAGTGACTGAAAGTAAAATATGGGATGTCCAGGGTGCTTTCATGAGTGGCAGGGGGTGCACCGATCAGATCTTCTCCCTACGGATGGTAGTGGAAAAGCTTCTGGCTAAGCACCAGAGGCTCTTCTGCGCGTTCGTGGATCTAGAGAAGGCATACGATCGTGTGGATCGAGAAAGACTGTGGCGTGTGCTGTCGGAATATGGGGTGAGCGACCAGTTGATTCGCGCCATTGCGTCCCTATATGCGGGGAGTTCTGCTTGTGTCAGGGTGAATGCTGCGTTTTCACAGTGGTTCACGCTCACAAAAGGGGTAAAGCAGGGTTGCGTCATGTCACCTTGGTTGTTCAACCTGTTTTTCGACTACTGCATGCGTCCTCTAAATGAGCTGAATGTTGGTGTGGATCTAAATGGAGTGAAAGTATGTGCGCTAATGTTTGCAGATGATTTAGTGTTGATGGCGGATAATGAATACGAGTTACAACGGGTAGTATCCTGTGTGTATGAAAGCTGCGATATGAATGGTATGAAAATGAATGTAAATAAAACGAAAGTATTAGTGTTTGAAAGAGAGGAAGTAAGGACAAATTGTATGATAAAAGCTGGTAATGACTGTCTGGAGTAAGTGAATGAGTATGTATATTTGGGAAGATTATTTACTAGAGATGGACGCTGTGATGGAGACGTTGAAAGAAGGAAGCTGGCCGGAACTAGGACGAATGGTGCACTCGGTCCGATTGTTGGTAGTAGCAATGTGTCTATGAAAGCAAAAGTGCTAGTGCACAATGCTGTCTTGGTGCCGACCCTAATGTATGCAAGCGAGACTTGGACATGGCTGAAGAAGGATGAATCCGGGATGAATGCAGTGGAAATGAGGTCGCTAAGAAGAATGTGTGGGAAAACGCTGAGAGATAGGATAAGGAATGAGGTTATTAGGGAAATGAGTGACTGCAAGACTGGTGTTGTAACTAGAATGAAAGTGAACAAACTGAGATGGTTTGGGCATGTTGAGAGAATGAAGGATGACAGGATGACAAAAAAGATATATCTGAGTGAACGAAGAGGTGTGAGGAAACGCGGCCGCCCCAGACTGGACTGGACCGATCATGTCGACCAGATCCTCAAGGATGGGCGTGTTTTGAGTAAAAGGAATCGGAGAGCGTGTATGACAAACTGTATGAGTGTGACGGAAGCTAAGAGTGTGTGTAAGGATAGGGATGTCTGGCGCTCTGTCCTCTCTGCCTACCCCGCAAGGGACGTGGCGTGAGGGTATAGATAGATATTAAATTCTAATGATTGTTTTATTGGTATGTTCTAGCTAGACCGGTGGAGAGGTTCATGGTACAGTCAAGTGGACAAGCTCTCGATATTGGAAGATCCAGTGAGGAGCGGAAGAGGAGTCTCTTGTTCCTGGCACTGTTAACCTCTCCACTGAGGATATTCCCGGGTTGCAGCAACCGATGCTTAGGAATGTTAGGAATCAAATCGTACCATCAGCGCCTAGTTTAGTGAACAAAATTTTCGTGGCGGGAATATTTAAAATAAAAATTTATGGATGAAATAAAATAAAGATTTCATGTTTTCAGTCATTTTATTTATAAGTGGGTGTCTGCATGAATGATAATGGTGTATATATAAACATAAGAATGCATTTCAACAACATTAGCCCTACTCTTTGGCAAAATTTAAAAAAAAACTGTCTTTGTCTGCAAAATTAAAAAAAAAAACATCTCTTCAGGGTTTTTTCAGGTTTTCTCTTCAGTCTTAATACTGGCTGTAAATCCTCAGGATACATAAGATTATTTCTTTGTATGCTACTACGCAACTATTGATGAAATGAATCTGAAACAAACAATAAAAAGAATATTTACAAGGGATGAGGAGGAGAGCCGAACATATAATACATAAATAATTTCACACATCTCCCAAACTGACTCGGCCTTGTATACATTTCCTAGATTTCTCTACTCTGTCTAAAACTGTAAAAAAAATCTGTATAAAACTCACCAAACTAGAGTAAAATTTGTTAACTCTGCAAATAACTTAAAATCTATAGGTATCGATACAGATAAATCCATTGATATCCTGTAATATAACTTGATGATGAATAAGTAACGTCTCATTCCAGTTTCCATACATTTGGCGCGGTTTAACATATTTTTCCCAGCTGTTAGGAAAACTCCATACAATTTATTTTCCACGGATATTATTTGCTGCTAAGAGAGTAGGTAATCTAGGCAGGTACTTACTAGGTAGTGAAAATGAAACAAATGACTATAGGGTCCTTGCATGTTTTTTTTTATTTTGGTTTTCGGTACATTAACTATAAATTAAGGTTTTCCGAAAATTTGAGATTTTAATTCTCTGTCTTTGTGGATATATTTATAAAATAAAGTCTCATATTCGATTCTAGCGCAAAAACAGGTTTTTGACTGGCCGCCATATTGTGACGTCACTTTCCCCAATTCCTCCATATATAACCCACAAACAATCAAATTTCTTTCTATGAATTTCATCGTGTCGTGACGTCACAATCACGTTAAACAATGGCCGCTCGTTTCAGAGCACCATAGAAAAAGTCGTCAAATTAACATTTTCAATTAATTATTATAAATTAACGGTAAATTAAAATTACATAATTTAATTTTATTTGTAATTCTAGTAAGTAGATTTATCGATTTAATATATTTTTTGAACGATAAAAAAAATGCAAGTACCCTATTGTTAGAATAAACTGGCAACATTGTTTTTCTAACTTGTGGTGGCGGCTTGAAGGGATTATTGTAGTAATTTTTCTTTTTCCAACTCGCAAAACTATCTTTTCTTCAAAATGATTTCTCTAGCGCTACTCTGTAATATTTTCGGCATTGTAGGTTACTTGTAAAAGATACAATGTGAGAATATTGGGAACCTTTGACAGCTCTTACGCCAAGATTCAACAATCAGGGCTACCAACAATACAATCTAAACTCCACTTGCAGGTAACGTCCGCACGGTGGACAAGACGGATGAAATTATTAATAGCCACACACGTCCTGAAGTTCAGGAACTGACATACGGCAACTGAACTTCCGGACGTTTGTGGTGAGCCATTGAAGTTGCGCACGTAAAATTAATCATACATACATCAAAAGCGTATACAGCGCGCCATCGGTGTCACTCGCAACTACAATGCTATTTATCGGCAAATTCAAACTCATATTTAGGCGGCGAATTCAAATCCACTTCCAAGCAGGTAGGTACACGACCTCAAGAGAAGGCACTCACTAGAGTAAAAAATTACAATCTAGCAAAAAATGTGACAATTAAATCACTCACATGTTCTACCAACATGTAAATCTCTAATTACTAGTAAGTACCAACCCTTGTAATTAAGGTAAACAATATAATAAAAGAAAAAAATATACACTAGATAATAATAATATAACTCATTTATTTCCAACTCAAAGATACATTATATCATACAAATAAATAAACAAAAAAAAATATATATATATATATATAAGTAAAATCTCCCCTCAGAATTGAGCAAAACTCGTGCTGAGGGGAAGCTCGCTTCCAACAATATCAATCAACATATCATCATCGAATCACACATCGAGCCATCGATATTTTAAGTACGCTCCCGGAATTTTACGAATTATAAGCGATTTCCAATATTTTTTACGTATAAATTAATAATGATATTAACGAAGGTGAAAAGATATATTTACATTTTCTAGCGTAATCCGCATTTCCACACTACATTTGGGCATGTAAAGTATATTTTTATTACCTTCAATGTTGTCTTGGGTGGGCGAAATTATTGTTTTTAAGCAGGATAATATATTATTATATGATCGACATTTAGACAGCTTGAATTTCTGGAATATCATAAATTAAGAAATGATAATCGTTTCATGTAAATCATTTAATATATATTATGAAATTAATTATAAATAATTTTAGCGGCAGTGTATTAAGTTAATGAGTTACATTATACAAATTTATTTATTTATATAATTATTCCTTTTTATTTTTTTACCAATACAACACAACATGTTAAAAAAATGGTATCGATGGTATTCAATATCGATGTTAATATTGAGCATTTACATCACATTAAATCATCCAGTTAAGAAGAGAAGAAAAAGAAAATGGAAACGACGCTCGAAAATAGTTCGAGGCTATGCTAACAACCAATCAAATACAATGTTCTATTTTAACAATTTCATTTTTTATATCAGGAGAGTGAGCATTAGTGGAGAGAAACTAATTAACTTTGGAAGCACAAAGCTCCACGCAATTCGACTCCAAGCTCGACTTGTATTTGAATTACTATATTATTAACTTTTAAAGGTCGTGTTGACCACCTCTGAATAATTCCTGCTTAATTAATATCTTAACAAAATTGAATACATACATATATGTATATGATATTCTGTGATGTAAAATAATCATCGACATCATAAGAGAATGTCTTCTTGGGTCTTTCTTGCCATCTATTTCCGTGCTGGAAGAAATTGCCATGTGGCAATAAGTACACCCAGTGTATAATATTTGTTTATGCAATAAACTGTTTATTATTATTATTTTTAACGTATTGGAACAGTTGGCCCTGGACCGGGTTGGAACCAGTCCAGTAGCCCCTGGTCTAGGGATCGGACCTAGACAGCCAAATCATTATGGGCGTCCAGCCTGGACCTCAGGAAGTATAAATAATAGAAATGAGACCCACGGTTGAAAGATTCCTCACATCCCAAAGCGTGGGTTGCTGCAGCTCATGCAGTGGAGAGGTTAACAGCGCCAGGAACAAGAGACTCCTCTTCCGCTCCTCACTGGATCTTCCAATATCGAGAGCTTGTCCACTTGACTGTACCATGAACCTCTCCACCGGTCTAGCTAGAACATACCAATAAAACAATCATTAGAATTTAATATAAAAACATATTTATTTAAGATTAACTGGGGCATGTGGCTGAAAACAATATAGTGCAATTATAAAACAATGATTTGTAATTATCCTACTGATACCAAATTCGTTGGTAACTACTAAACTATGTACAAATTAATACATACAATAAACAAATTATTTTAATTTCATATCGTCCTCGTGTTAGTTTCGTGGGTTTCCTTCTGTGGAGTCTTTGAGCTCTCGTCTCTTTTGTTTTCCTTTCTTCTCGATTTCCTCCTGGAAGAAAGTGTCGCCCAGGCCGCCGATCGGTTCCGGTCCACAGAGTCACGTTGCCGCACCCTTCCTGGTCAGTCCATCTGCTCGTTCATTACCCTCTACTCCGACATAGCCGGGCACCCAGAGGATAGTGACTCTGTTTTTCTTGCCCAAACTGAAATGACAAGTTTAATGTAATAATAAATGAGTTTGAGAATAGAAATAACAAATGAATAAAGTGACAACAAAAATTATAATAATATAGGTTTGTATACATCTAGGGTAATTACATATTAATAAGTAATAATTAAGATAAATGATGAGATCCAACCTTATATTGTTGTCAATACTGGAAACTTATGTTTCCATTCCATATATACAAATACTGGCTTTCTTACTCCTTGTATTTGTAGTTGGACTCTGGATTTTAATACAATAACTTCCTTCCTTCTTTGTGGAACTGTACATTTCTATATAACGAGGCGCTGGAATTCTGGTTAAAAACAAGTACTATCGAACTTCTTGAAATGATTATTCTTCCCTTCTTCAGCCTACTCCTGGACGAATTTCTCCTCCATCTGCTTCCACGCCGCTCTATCCTGGGCTCTCTGGATCCAGTTGGCTCCAATGTACTTGACCAGGTTGTCTCTCCATCGTAGTCTTCCTACGCTCCTGGTAGTCGTTCTAGGTTTCCAGGTTAAGACCCCCTTCGACCACTTATCATCTGGATCTCTAGCCATGTGACCTGCCCACCGCCATTTGAGAGATGCGATACGCTGGGCAATATCTGTTAATCCTGTACTTTGCCGTATCGTCTCGTTTCTTACTCTATCTCTCAGGGTGATACCCAGCATGGCTCTTTCTATGGATCATCGGGTAACCCTTGAAATGATTAATATTTATTAATAACCACTGACAGGGAAACTTCCCTTGAACTTGGATCAATATTATGTGCAGAACTTTCACATGGTTCAAATATACCAGCACTGGCTACTCCAAGCCCGATGATTAGATTGAATCTTTTTCGAAAAGAGGGGTAAGGAATGACTGTGTGCTGTGAAGGAAATGAAGTGATATAGGAATAGGGGTTCTTGAGGAAATTCACAAGATGACACTAAGGTCAGTAGGCTGCCTTTAAAATATGGACACAGAGCTATAACCAAATAACTCCTAGATAACATGTACAATGATTGATGATGAAAGAAGCAATCAAATAGTCTCAAAGGCGACTATTTTTATGATCAATAGCTCAACATAACACCACCTGTCTCTTTATAATATCAATGCAGATAGCCTGGTTAAGGCTACACATGAAACTAACATGAAACAAGTCCAAATCTACCTGGGCGCAGGGCAAATTTTTTGACACTAATTTGCTTTCACATAGATTATCCAGGTTATGTAATATACTACCTGTCTTCAATAGCAAAACTGTACAATTCGTAACGAAGAACTATATTTGCATAAATTTATAATAAACACGTACGGAATATTCACATATAATAAAGACTACCTACAAAAAATGCATAAAGAATTGATTTAAAAACGTACGGAATTCAAGTCGATTTGACTATTTCCAATTCCAATTGTAAATTCATATTGTAATTTATGTGATGTACTGGAAATGACCATACGATAAATAATAATCCAATTCCAAAAATCTGTATAAATCACTGTATTTGTCCGTTCCCGTAGCCTAAAACCTGCATAAACACCGACGGCTTCGTCCATGTTTATTCAACCTACTGTCAAAATCAGCTGAGCCCCCGAACAACTGTTTATTAACAAGTACGACCTTGCACGACTGATAAGAAAGTACATGCGTTTTGTATTGGTTTCCTACCGCCCCCTTTCCCCTCTCACCTGCCTCCCCGCCGCTTGGTACGTACTCGGTACGTATGAAGAACGTCCGCCTTTTTTTTTTTAGATTTTGGTATATGAATGGTAAGGCATTTTTTATTTTCAGGTATTATCTTGTTTCCGTACACTTTTCTAAGTAAAATCCAAATTTTTGTTATTGTTACGTACATCACTGCTTGATATTTGACTGTCATTGGTTTTGTCAGAATATATATCTCTTAAACGGTTAGCGTTCAGGAAAAAAACTATACTTTTCTAAATTTGTATGTAATAATGAACAATTTTCTTCAGATCAATAAAATGCAGTCACAAAATTCAAAACTAACCGAAATAAACCTACAAAAAGAATCCTTGTCTGCTAAAGAGAAAACGGCTACTCGTTATAAGAATAAGAATCGGGATGTCATGATGGAACTGGTTGGCAGTAAAATACCGGAGAGGAACTTCAAAAGCACATTCCAGAAATGCCAGGAGGATCTTAAGACTGAAGTCAATTGTCTCAATAAGAAGCTGAAAGAGAAACAACACGAGATCACGTCTCTCGATTCAAAGAGGAATCATCAGAAGGAAGAATTGGTGAAGAAGAAGTCGGAATTGTCCAGTGCTGAGGAACAAATGTATAATCATTGTGGGAAATTATCCCTGGAAGATAAGCTGACTAAACTTGATGCGGAAATAGAAGCTTTACAGGTTAGTGTTTTAAATCATGGCTGAAGGTGGGGGGTTGGGGGTTCAAACCCCTCCCGAAACTTTTATTTTTTATTTTATGTGACACCCACAGAGACATAAAAAAAACATGAATACATTATCATGCAAAAAAGAAAAACATCTCATGTCGACTCTCCAATTAAGGGCGCCCGCAGCATACGCCAACAACAAAGGCTGTCAAAAAAAAAATAATAACTAAAGCCAATCAGTGCTCACAAAAATACCACCAATTAACGAAGTCATTATACAACAAAGAAATCCCTTAGCCAAACCACCGAGGAGAAATGAATCACATTATTATTACCACATCGTTTTTTCATCATGTCATAAATTCTCAATAATTATTGTAAGAATCCATTAAATGACAAGTGTTTCATACAAAACTTTGCCTGCGGCGCTAGTTTTAGCCCAGAAATATATCCAGATGCGTTACTATTTCAAAGACAACCAAGTTCATCAATTGACCGATTATTAAAAAAAAAATTTAGGCTCTATTTACTAGTTTTTATTCCATTCCTTATTCACATTTCAGGACCAAAAAGTGGAAGTGTCTTCCTTTGAATTTGTGAGGAAGAAGTTTGTAGAGAAACTGAAGGAAGAAAACCCATGTTGCCCACTTTGTCACAGAGGGTTTGAAGGCCAACTTGAGGTAACAAAACCACTGTGTAAACCCTGCATGAACCCTCGAGAATTTCGTAATGAATGGGGTGTATATTTTTGTAATTGACTTAGTCTTAAGATTATGTAATGTGATTACTATTTTGTTTTAAGGTGTCAGAATTAATCAGCGAACTAAACGATACAGTTCGTAACGTTCCGAGGAATCTGGATAACGTACTTAAGAACCTTTCGAGGCAGTCTGCATTGAGAGATCAGTTGGTATCAATGAGGCCTCTGGATAAGAGAATACAGACCTTGAAGAATGAAGAGCTTCCGGCTTTAGAATCTGCATTGGACGTCACAGAAAAGGTAAATATATTACTGTCTGTTTTCTTTTAGAAGTCTCACAAAAGCAAGCCTGAGCAAACTTAATTTAGTATTGCTTGATGTGATAATAAGACATGGTTACATTCTTTGGCAATTTTCAAAGTATATTTCTTAACTGGTGTTTAAAAATAAATGCTAATTTTTGGATTGTTAGAATAAACTGGCAACATTGTTTTTCAAACTTGTGATGGCGGTTTAAAGGGATTATCGGAGTATTTTTTTCTTTGTCCAACTCGCAAAACTATCTTGCCTTTAAAATGATTTCTCTAGCGTCGCTCTGTAATATTTTCGGCATCGTAGGTTACTTGTGAAATATACAATGTGGGAATATTGCTATTTTATAAAAAAATGTATTAATGTTTGCAGTCACTTCAAGAGGTCCATGATGAAGTGGATGAACTCCAGATGTCTGTATCTGAACCAGAACGTAAACTTACAGCTGTGGCTGCTATGTTACCTGATCTACTCCTCCTAGATCAGACTATACAAGAGATTACTAATATTAATAAAGAGGTTTGTACTTCTCACTAATCCATAAGTTTTAAACAGCTTCCTGATAAGTTATGTAAACTTCATAGTAAGCTATGTAAACTTCCTAATAAGTTTTGTTCAACTTCCTATTAACTTGTATATAACTTCCTAATAAGTTGTGTACACCTTCCTAACAAGTTGTGTACAATTTCCTAATAAGTTATGTAAACTTCGTTATAAATTTTGCACAACTTATAATTATTTATTTTTTCTCATTAGTTTAGCACAACTCGCTCACCTAATAAGTTGTTTGGTCAATACCTACAGGTATTGTTACCAATTTATTTTTGCATAATGTTACAATGGCAATATAGGTCAGTCGAAATTCAGACATCATCATAATAACATTGGTTGGAGATAGTTGCTCTTTTATACATTGAAATTAGTAGTCATTCGTGGATTTATTGGTTACTGTATCGATCAAACCAAAATTAATCGTATTAAAAACATAACTGTGAATATAATTGTGGTGTATAGTGTGTGCTAGCCTGTCCTTCGTGTCCACATCCATTCCCCAATTCCTTTAGTCCAAGGCATGGGAGAATTCGGAGCACACCAGGAAAGGTACTTACCTTTCCTGGTGTGCTCCGAATTCTCCCAAGCCTTGCAATACAGTCGCAATACAGTCCGCTTTTTTTTCTAACATAAGTTTTGCACAATTTCCTAATACTAAGTTGTACACACATTCTTAATAAGATATGCAAACTTCCTAATACATTTTTTACAACATTTTCCAGATCGCCAAATTAGAAGGGCAGTTGGACGGCATTGAGTTCGACATGACACTAGATGAAGCAATCACAAAGCAGGGCACCACGCGACAGGAGACACAGAAGAGAAGAGCTCTGATTAAAACCAATCAAGCCAAACTCAACAGGCATAATGAGAAATTACAGAAAGCAAGGGATCACAAGAATAAATTGAAAGAGGAATCGTTGAAGATTCAAGCTAAGGTAGTTCACAAATTCGTTATGATATGTTCTGAGAATTACAAGGTCCTACTGAAAACAAAATGTTTTTTACAATTATTGTTTTCATTTTGATTATCTTTAGATCCAAGAGTTGTGTTCTCTCCAAACTCAACTAGAAGTGACTGTAAAGGATAAGGAGAAGGCGGAAGTTGACCTCCGCACTTTAATAGAGTCTTCAGAATGCCTGCAGAAAGAGTTGGAGAATTCTGAGAAGAAAAAGGAAAAGGCTGTGGAGAAGAACAGGTTTGTATTATTCTTAAACTTATATGATAATCATTTCCTACTCTCGAGTTGAATCGAGTGCCAAGTCTTTTAAATAATCTTCTTCTTCATTAGCCTTCTTCCCTCCACTGCTGGATATAGGCCTCTTCCAACTGTTTCCACTCATCTCTGCTCTGACCCTTCCGCATTCATATTCCTCCAGTGATTTGGACAATCTCTTTGGTGGCCTTCCGACACTCCTTCTATCTGTCCAAGCCTCCACTTCAATATTCGAACAGTCTAAAACAGGGGGTAGTCCATACTTTCATCTATGATTGTCTTCAATTTCAAGACAATACTCTCAGTATTGGCTGAGAACAATTTATGCCGAATGACAGCATATAGGATAACAGATCTAATTATGGACATCTATTTTAGGGCGCAAATAAAAGAGCAACAAACAAAAGTAAAGAACTACGAACAACTTCGTAACACAGTGGCAGATTACAACAAAGAGATTGCAGATCATTATGCAAAGGATATAATTGGACAGTTGGAGAGACTGAAGGTAGCGCTGAGTGAGTTGGAGGAGAAGAAGAAACAACTCACTTCAGAGATCAAGTCCTTGGAGGAGACTATTGATGGGATTAAGGATGACATCTCCAATCAGCAGGTATACCAATATTAAGATATTGTATTTGAATTATTTTTGACTTACAAATTTATTCTTGTAATTGGTAATTGTTAGGTATAATACATAAATTTGGTACTTGGTTGCCTCACCTGCCATTAGCAAAGTTGATTGTGAAATATGTTCTTCGGCTTAGCAATAATAGATGGCGGGTGTGTAGAAACTACCACCCTCTCCCTTCAGCCGTAAGAAATGCAACAATACATTAGTACTTAATGTACATGAAATTCGACAACACAGCCGTCGCTCTTCGTGGTGTAGTGGATATGATCCCTTCTCGAATCCCAGCTGAATTCGAATCCCAGCCGGGGTGAACTGAAATGGCGAATGTTTCTCGAATGTAAAGTGATTACTTAAGCCAGCCGAGGTCGGTCGTAAGCCCGACAGTGTTCATCCTTAATTCTTCTACACTGTTGTAGAAATACTGCATTGTTTATTTAAGTTTTTGTTTAGTATGTATTGTGTGTTTCAGTTGAACAAGCGTGACTTGGATGACAATCTGACGTTGAGGAACTACCAGCAGGAGGAGAAAAAGTTCCAGGAGGACATCAGGAAGATAGATGAGGACATGGGGGAGTTGGATGAGATGACAATCATGGGGAGGAAAAAGGACCTCATACACAAACATCACGAGTGCACCATGGCCAAAGCAACCACTGAGGGGGAGAGGAAAAAACTTGAGGTAGGAACAAGATGAAGCATTTCTACCTTACAACGACGACATAATTTCACAAAATCCCTGATTTTCCTTTCTTTAATCCTCCGCAAACGTCATTCTAGTGGCATCTGTCACCTGGTCGGACCATCTCATTGGTATACGTCCGGGACTTCTCCTGCCTTCAGCTCGGCCAGTCATTATCATTTTTTCTAAATTGTCTGGCTCCCATCTTACAATATGCCCAAAGAAACCAAGAAATTTCCTCAGACATACTGCAGACAAAAGAGTTGTAATGTGTAGTGAACATGGCTGGTAGTATTTCACAGGAGTAGTGCTCATACATACACACTGCGTACATCTCAATAGGTTCCCCCACACGTCTCTCTTTCAATCATTTTTCCCTTCATTCCAGGAGTTCCTGAAAGACGCCAAAAGAGAATTACTGCAGCCGCAGTTTAAGAATATCAACACAGATTTTAAGAAGAAGAACTATGAACTCGTCTTATTGAAGGCGGCTGATCAAGATCTCAAGAATTACTCTGTGGCAATGGATCTGTGTCTCATGAAATTCCATAAGGAGAAAATGTCTAAGATTAACAGTATTATCAGGTAATATAATATCTTCATCTGAGAATAAAAAGGGTGACAGGAATGAGGTTATTAGGGAAATGAGTGACTGCAAGACTGGTGTTGTGACAAGAATGAAAGTAAATAAACTTAGATGGTTTGGGCATGTTGAGAGAATGAAAGATGACAAAAAAGATATATTTGAGTGAGCGAAGAGGGGTGGGGAAATGCGGCAGCCCGAGACTGACCTGGTCCGATCATGTCGACCAGATCCTCAAGGATGGATGCGTTTTGAGTAAAAGGAATCGGAGAGTTGTAATGATATAGCATTTTTTTTTTTATGAAAAGGATCTGGGTTTGCATACACAAACCCAAATACTTTCGTCACACCTTGAATTAGGCTGAAAGCCTGTATCGCAAAGTGTGGAATACGTCGCCACTACTTGTACTTGATGTGAATACAGATATATTTTTGAGTAAACTCAAACAGTTTATTTTTCAATTACAGAGAGATGTGGCGAAACATTTATAGAGGTAATGACATAGACTACATCGAGATACGAACAGACGAAAACGAAGGAAACGCAAGTGGCTCCAAAAGAATGTACGATTACAGGTAGGTTGTAGCAATGTACAAGCCCATACATGCGTGATACAAAATACGTTAAGATCCTATATGCTATCATTTGGCTTCAGCGCCCTGATTTGTTCTCAGCCAATACTGAGAGAATCGTCTTGAAACTGAAGATAGTGACAAATGAAAGTATGGACTAGACATTGGCTGTTTTAGAATTACAATATTTGGAAATTCCTTAAATAAAAAAATATTCCGAAAGTACCCCTAAAATTTACGGGATCTGAGGATTTTCCGTTCGGTTTTTCAGATATAAAAGTATAATTTAGCCAAAATACTGCCAATTATAATCTTAACAAATTGGCTGTTTTAGATTTTTTAATTTGTTCCCAGGCTCTTCTTGAAAAGGTAAAATTCACATTGTCGCTTACGTTATTCTTATTACGCGCTAACATTCTCATACAAAATTTGAAAAAGTTGAAGCAATAATAGAACGATTTTTGCTCAGTGCATATAAAACCTTAAGATTGAAGTATGACTTTGTTACGTATGTGCTTACAGGGTAGTCCAGCGTAGGAACGATACAGAAATAGACATGTCTGGGCGTTGCAGTGCTGGACAGAAAGTTTTAGCATCACTGATCATTAGGATGGCCCTAGCGGAGACGTTCAGTAACAGGTATGTAAGGCAGCTATACAAAAAATTATCGATGCCGTATTCCTTCAAGTGCAGTGTGCAGAAGAATTAAGGATGACCATTGTCAGGCTTACGGCCGACCTCGGCTGGCTTAAGTGATCGCACGACACTCGAGAAACATTTGCCATTTCGGTTCATTCCAGCTGGGATTTGAACCCAGACCCTCGTCTTGCATAGTAGGGATCTTATCCACTATGATCTCGGGATGGAGAAATTACCTGATTTATAATACCAGTGACCCATGCAAAAATTAAGCGTGTAATATTACCATTACAAAATACTCGAAACAATACCAATAAAGAGTGGGAACTCAATTCTACAACCCGGAAATCCCCACAGAAAACGACATATTTTTAAAGAATTCTTATTATTATAATAGACATAAAGTGATCACTTAAGCCAGCCAATCGTGTTTAATAAGCATCGGATTGCCCATTCTGTGTCTTCCCCAAGGGATGTCACATAATTCTGCATTGATAGCTCTACCTCTTATTTTTGTTGAGGAAAAAAATATGGATCAAATACCTACTATAATAGTTGTTGCAGGTTTTCACGATGATCCATATGTAGATTTGTTTTCGGGTTAATCGTGTAGTGATCAGATGCTCCGACATTTCGGCAAATCTACTGACGCTCACAATCCGTGACCAAAGCGGCAGTAGGTTCGCCGAAACGTCGGAGCATCTGTTCACTACACAATTAACCCGAAAAACAAATATACACCTACTATAATAATTTAGATAGTATATCTTTAAAAAATGGTATTATTTGCCATGCATTTGACTGGTTAAGTATTTTCAGGTTTGGAGTGTTAGCGTTGGACGAGCCCACAACCAACTTAGACCGCGAGAATATAACTAGTCTATGTAACGCCCTGGGGGAGATGGTCCTCTTGAGGGAGAAGCAGAAGAACTTCATGTTCATCATCATCACGCACGATGCGGAGTTCCTGCAGTCGCTGGGGAGGATAGACAAGCTGACCAGCTACCTGCAGGTGTCCAGGAATAATGACGGGAAGTCCAGGATTAAGAGAGTCAAGCTGATCAACGATCGATCGGGAGAATAGATTTTTCAATACAACAAAAGTAATTAATAGGGACTGGAAAAAACGGTGTTATTTTTCGGGAAATGTGGTGTTATTTTTCACAATTTTGAAAAAATGTGTTATTTTTCATACATTTGTGTCATTAAAGTGGACAATTTTGCAGATTTTAATTCAAGAATATAAAATAATTGATCGTGAACAATATTTTATACAAAAATCCCTAAAACAAAAATATTTGAGAAAAACAAAAAAAAACCTTTATTTGCAAAAATTTTTTAGTGTGGTTCTTCTTACCTTTAAGGCCACATTCCTTTTGATAATGTTTCAATTACGATATTTTCCAAAATAAAGGTCGAAATTCGCGTTATTCCTGTAAAAAGCACGAAATCCGCGAGTAAATTCATTTTATTGTGATCGCGAAATTTTCCAGTCTCTAGTAATTAACCATCTGGTCATTTTTTAAGATCCACAGATTACATTCCTACGATAAGTAACTTATTAATTGATGAGCTGATCTTTATTTTGTAAAAATTATAAGTAACACTTTTTTTTTATGTACAAAGGATCTGGGTTTGCATACACTAACCCAAATACTTTCCTACACACCTTGCACTAGGCAAAAAGCCTGTATTGCGAAGTGTGGAATACATCGCCTAGTGCCGGGGTTTGAACCTGGCACCTCACGCTCGAGAGACTGCCGCCTCAATCAACTGCGCCAACCATGTACTTGAGACGTTAGGTTATTTGAGAGGCTCTAAGTAGCAAATTGTACCCTCACAGGGTTTGATAAAGCTTGCTAACGGGTGACAGTAATGGTGTAATAGAGCCCGCGTTTC
The DNA here is from genome assembly GCA_963576895.1 of Ceraclea dissimilis. Classification (NCBI taxonomy): domain Eukaryota; kingdom Metazoa; phylum Arthropoda; class Insecta; order Trichoptera; family Leptoceridae; genus Ceraclea; species Ceraclea dissimilis. The sequence continues at coordinate 17,115,430 of OY756364.1, forward strand.
AATTTAATTGTGATTTAATCCATGGTTCCATTAGAAAATTAAGCTTCGTCTAGTTGCAAAATCGATGGCTCCAAACTAGATTAGAGTAACTTCAAAATACCAACTTTACAGGAGAGCTAAACAAAGATTGTATTTTATAAATTTTATTTTACACAATATTCTAAATGAAATTGACTTTTGTCAGGTAAACATTCTGTCCAAAAATAACAGAAAGCATCATTGGGTGGATTTGCCTCACAGATAGTAAAATTATATAAATTAATCTTCCGCAAATAGTACATGAGGCTAACTGGGGAAGATGGGATTTGGAGAACGCTTTGTAAATCAATTGTTACTGATTTGAATTCCTTGTTTTCCGAAGCTCTCTTTTCGCCCGCATTTTTTTCTTCAATGGACTGGACTTTTCTTTCAATGTGTGCATTGTTTTCATCTTCTAGTTTCACCTTCTCTTCCGGGGAAGCTTTTTGATATCCATTATATGCCATACACTGGTCCCTTTTTGGGAGAAAGATCCTTGCGATTCGCCACATATCTTCCAACCGTCTTGCCTGAGGCCTCCTTACACTAAATAAACTATTATTATTTAGCTTTTGGCATCGTTGCGTATTTTCACATGGTTAGAATCTGACATCCAATGCCTCCAAACGATTTTTTAGATAGTTTTTTTTTTTTTTTACAAGTGTTTACTACATCTAACAAATAATGATTCTACGAAAATATAAATTTATTAGTATTTGTGAAACTCTCGGAAGCAGGGTTGAAGACAAAGTCCGGGTTTATTTGTGCAGTCGGAACAACAAAAAAGAGTATCCCAACGAACATTATTTTTATAACACAGGGTACACCGTTTTCTTTTAGCTGCCCCAGCGGAATTTTTGTCACATAATGTGGGAAGATGAATATTTTCTTTGGATCTTCTAACTGTTGATAAAGGTTCAGGTTGGTTCTACTTCAATGATACTCAACCTTTTTTTTCTTCGGGCCACATACATATATTTGTAAAGCTACGTGGGCCGAAGTTTTCTGATGAGATCTCACTCTATTGTGATGTTGTATGTATTTACATTTCAAAATGTTTCAGGGAAACAAAATACATTCTACATAAGTACATATATTGATTTTTTATCTGAACTTGTATGATTTCTTTCTTCACTGAATAAAAGTTACTTTAAAATTTCACCAGTCATCAATCACAATCAATTATGTTTTAATATTTCTATTTTTCTTTTCGAGGCTTTTCTTGATGCCTCCTCTTTGAACTTTCTATTGGAAATTACACAGAATCTTTTAATGAGAATTTTAAAAGTAGAATCAATAATGTTTTAAGTTCGTTTGATAAAGTTCTTCACGATGTAATAAAAAATCAAAATTGACATCAGCATGCAATAATCGGAAAATTGTCTTTTTGATATCGGTAAAGTGAGAGCTTACATTTAGAAAATTATTAATCTTTGACGGACGGACGCTTCTACACAATGTATAAAATTATTATTCGCATAATTAAGACCCTTTTTTATCATTCTTCGTCAGCCTTGGTCCCTCCACTGCTGGATATAGGCCTCTTCCATTTGTTTCCAGTCTTTTCTATCCCTAGCCTTTCCGACCCACTGCCTACCCGCTACCAGGTCGCGTCCCCCCCCCATCTTTTCTGGGGCCTTCCGACACCTCTTCTGTTTTCCCATGGCCTCCACTTTACGAGTCTGGATGTCAATCTATTTTCGTCTTGGCGTGCAATGTACCCTGCCCATTGCCATTTTAAGTCTTGCTGTACGATCCATGACGTGACAACTTGGGTTCTTCGCCTGATTTCCTCGTTTCTAATTCTATCGCTGAGGCTCACACCCAGCATCTGTCTCTCCATGGATCGCTGTGTGCATTTTAACTTCTGGCAACTTCTTTGGGTGATGGACATTGTTTCTAGTCCATATGCCGTCACGGGCAGGACACATTGTTCGTGCACTTTGCGTTTTAGGCATATTGGGACTTGTTTGTTCCCGTAGATGGATTTAAGATTTTCTCTTTTTTTTATCATTATACTCTTTAAATTCAATAAACAAATTGTTTATATTGGCCTTATTACCAATCATCAGAGAATTACACCTATCGCATTGGGTGGCCTGATTTTTATTATAAATCCACATACATACGCACAAGCCTGCGCCTCTGCACTCCCTTCAAATTTTTCAAAATCAATGTCTTTTATAATTAATGCTTTATTGCTCTCCTCTCCGTTTGAATCACAAATTTTAATTTCATCGTCAATTGTTAGAAATCGTTTCAAATTATCTAAAATTTCACTCCTATCATCTTCGCAATTCTTTTTATTGCTTTTTATTATTAAATTATTTAATAAGCAACTTTTCAGACCAGCTATGAATTGACAACTTGTCGGTTTCGGATTAGAACCACAATTTGATCTTATGGACCCAAATAATTCTTCCAAGGGATCTTGATTCATGCGCCTAGTAGAAAGGCTGGGAACTTTCATAATTTTAAGATTATGCCACAGCCTTTCTACAGCATTTATGGTTTTAATCCACCCGTTTTGAGAAGGCGGACATTCCTTTGTCTTTTAAATCTTATATTCCTAATAAAACTAATCATTCCTCTCCAAAACTCATTTATGCATGAGAGTTTTTCTGTTAGGTTAGTGGAAAGTCTTTTTCCTCTTTTTAAATCAGGCGTGTCTGCATTTAAGCTGTCAAATAGCTGATCCATTTTATTCAGGAACGTGGCAAGGGCTGTGGCTTCTTTTGTAAGTTCCCAATGCTGTCTTTTTTTGTCCACCTATTTTTCTAACTGAGCTCTGTCTTTTTGCCTTACATGATCTCTGAAAATACTTTCATCGCTTTGTCCCATTTTATAAGAGGAACATAAATCGCATAGATCCTTTCTTGGAGAAAATATAGAAATGTTCTTGTTGTGAAATATTTTGTTAAATAGTGAAATGCTAACAGTTTGAGTAGTTTCCTCGACGCATATTTTATTGTAGAGATTATAGACTTCAGCCAAGACGTAAAGTTCCCTATTTTTTCTTGTTTGTAGAGTAGTCTAGATCATCCGGGCTGTGTGGCCGTGGTCCAATGGGATGTGTAGAATTTCCCGACGTTTTGCCCATCATCTATGGAGGGTTTCTTCAGGGGTGTGCGATTGTGTACAATGAGGTAATGGACGAATTGTCCTCTTCAGCGGTTGTACGGTGTGTGTGCTCGCTTGCATCGATGTATGGGAATTTGTGGTGTCGTGGCGGGCGGCGGTCGTGCACGACTGTGTCGTTAACAAGGATGGAGGGGCGGGGCATAGTATGGCGGATGGTGGATCAGGGGTCGCCAACTGTGTGTAATCGTGTTTTATTATTTTATGTTTTAGCGAAGGTTTCCAAATTGGGTTTATTTTAATACTTTCTTCTTTTTTGTTGAAGTTATTGGTGTGTTTGTATATCTCAATTGCCTCTCTGTATATTCGTGGGAAGTAATGATTGAGTGTCGAAAGTACTTTCGTCTCCTTGAATTGGATGTCCCGGTCACAGTTTAGTACGTGCTGAGCTACCGCCGACTTGTCGTCTTGTCCTAATCTACAGCAGCGTTTGTGTTCCTTGATGCGAGTTTTTATACTTCGTTTGGTGGTTCCCACGTATTCACGCCCACAGGAGCATGGTATGCAGTAAACACCTGGATTACATAACGCCTCCCTGGGGTCCTTAGCTGATCTTAAATGTTGTTGTGATTTCTTTGTGGGCACGAAGAATAAAGATGTACTTGAATTTATTTCGATAAACCCTGATTCATTTTTCATAAAAAAAATAATAATGAAATTGAAAAATCATAATACCGAAAGTGCCTTGCATACTAAATTTTTTTTTAAATATTTATGTAAATTACAGGATTCACAGGTTACCTACAAATACGTACAGTTTTTTGGTATGTTATAAAGTGAAATGTGTACGACAATTTTACATTTTGGCCAAAAAATTAGTTACTCTAATCATATTTGGAGCCATCAAAATAATATAAAAAATATCCATCTATGACTTTATTTATTTTACTTTACTTATTTCAATATTATTTCTCAGATATTATTATTATTAATTTTGGGCAAGCAGCCTAGGCTGATGGGCCCAAATCAATGTCTGTGCCATCCGTCGTTCTGAGAAAGTCATCTAATCTGTTCTTAAAAACATTCACTGATGGTGCTTGTATCACATTTTTGGGTAAACGGTTTTACATATGTATTCACCGCTCAATTGCAAATAAATTTCTTTCTCGGATTACTGTGAAACCGTCCCTTGGTGAGCTTCATAGAATGTCCTCTCAGATGGTTATTAGTAGTCTTTGTATTATGTAACGATGTTGATAAAAAAATGTGGGGTTTATCGATTGTTTATGATTTGTGTTATTTTATTCATGTTGTTTGTTGTATTATTAATTCGAAAAGTGATATGAAGTTACCTACTAGCATTTAACATTGTTTTGTATTAGAAATGAAATATTGTCTAGATTTGTCTACTCAATAAAGATATGTATATTTTGTTTCAATGCGTTTGTACATAAAATATTGTATGTATGATTGTTTATTCTTAAGTAATGTGAATATTTTTCTCCAAATTACAATTTTATTACATTTTTTATTCGCAGTTTTAATTTTAATCCAGCATTTGTATACATATTATTATTATTTGTTATAGGGTAGGCAGCTTTTGCTGTTTTGAACCAAGTCCCAGTTAAGTTGTGTTTATATTATCTAGTCTATTCTTGAAGGTGTTGGTGGTAGGAGCAAGTACCACTGACTCTGGCAACTGATTCCAAGCACTGACAGCTCTATTGGTTGTGAAGTGTTTCCGTGGGTTGGATTTGAATCTTGTTGTTGTCAGTTTCAGCTGGTGTCCTCTCAGGTGCACATTAGAGTTTATGGTAAACATAGCCAGAATCTCACAGGAATAGTGATTTTGCAACACTTTGTATAATTCAATAAGATCTCCCTGATCGCATATCTCTTTCAGTGTAGTTAGTTTAATATGAAGACTGTTTTTTTCCAAACTCCAGTCCTCCTAAGCACGAAATATGTAGGAGCAAGATTTACGCACTCACCACAAACTCTGCGATTTTTGGCTCGAATGCGTCACTCGTAGCCGAGCTATGGGCAATTGAATCCAACCGCTATGACTGATGCTCCCGCCAAATATGAGTTACGAAGTGCGACCCGTTTTCTGCAAGCCAAAAGATGTAGTGCTGCTGAAATTCATCGCAGAATGAGCGAAGTGTACGGTAAAAACTAATAGTCAATTAAAATTAAAACAAATTTTGTACTCAAATAATTTGTTTTTATTTTAAAACTTAACTTCAATCTATCACAAAATAATCTTAGTAACTATTGTATCTCGAATGTAAGTAACATGAATTATCATTAATAACTGTCCCATCATTCACAAATACGCATGTTAGGCATATAGTATTTACATTATACAACCACAAACCTAGATAAAATAAGACTAGACACTGTCCCACTAAAATTTTTGTCTCCTGCAAATTGTAACGAGTCAATAAAATAGCAACCATGAAGTTTGTCACACATACAACAAGTGCTTCCTTGCTACATTGCTCAATAAATTGTTGCAGAACAAGAGACATTGTAGACATGCAATATTTGTCTCTGTCTTGGGAACTATTTTTACCACTTGCAGATATGTTTTTCAGATGCTCCGTCGTTTCGGCGAACCTACTACCGCGTTGGTCACGGATTGTGTGCGACCAAGGCGGCAGTAGGTTTGCCGAAACGTCTGAGCATCTGATCACTACACGATTAACCCGAAAAACATCTGCACATGGATCATCGTGAAAACCTGCAGCAACTATTTTAACCACTTATTGAAAGAAGATTGCTTTATCGTGCAAAGTCTATAAGTATATCTATACGTACATCAAATCTAACATATTACATTAACGGAAACAAATCTTAAATGCAGTGTACCTCTTTCCAGACAGTAATTCTGTATGCTTAATCATTTTACGTGGGATGAAATTACTTTTCTACTTAAATTAAGTGATGTATTCAACATACATCCATATTGGTAGATAAAATAATAGAATACTAAATTAAATTAGAGGTCAAATCTCTTTGTAGCGAAGTAACAATTCCCAATACCTCTACTCCATTCTTCTCGGGTGTACCGTGTGTGGATTGTCGATGTTATCGAGCTTTCGTTGTTGACAAGTTTGGTTGGAATATTTACATACTCTGGTATTGACATGGTTTAAAGTTAGAAGACAACATACTTTTATGTCAACGTGTTAAATAAGAACAACTGTTGAAGATTAACTGTTGACCACTTTTGACACAGGTCTAGTGTCGATGTACTGAAGTGCCGGATTAACGAGACTCTACCGTAGTATAATGTATCTTCAATTTATTCCTCAAAAACATTTGGTTCCGTGGACTTCGCTACACCGAGATTTCACCTGTACGGTAATGTCGGCGCTGTCTGGAAAAGGGTAATATTAAAATAATACTTGTAATACTGTAGTTCATTATGAGAACCATCCCTTTTTATTCTGTTTATCGTGCACCGCTACGTTGTACATTATTGAGTCAGTCACTTGTTCGGCATCCACATTGATTCCATAATAATCTACAAAGTCTCCCTTGGGGTTCACAAGGTACATTATAATTGTATGATCCACCTGGAAATAAATCAAATAATCATTTTGAAGATCACAATTTATGTTTTGTGAGAACATCGGATTTTCTACATGTCATAGTTGATTAGTTGAGTTATCTCAACAGATATACAGCATAGGATGGACTTTCCATCAGGCTTATGACTCGTCGGCCAGTTTTATGTGATCACTTTACATTTAAGTAACGTTCACCAATTCCAATCCATCCATTTGCCGCGGCCGGCGATCGAACCCGGACCTCCAACCTGACAAGCTGGTATTCTACCATAAATGTTTCATCTCGACTCAGCTACCAACCATCATAGCACAAGGGTAGAATACCAGTTTGTCAGGTGGTTGGAGGTCTGTGTTCTATCCCTGGCCGTATCAGATGGATGGACTCGAATTAGTGTAAAGTGATCACATTAAACCAGCTAATGATCAGTCATAAACCTGATGGAAAGTCCATCCTTTGCTGTATATCTGTTGAGATAACTACTTGAAATAATCATTCATTATTTACACAAAACGATCTCAAACGCTGTCTTTGTTACACACTGTCAGCTGAGAACAGCAAGGTTCTAACTGACACAGTAATGGTGTAATCAACAGAGTTCTCTCAGTGATTTTTTCATAAATAAATTTCTAAGCAAAGTTATTCTTACAAAATGTCGAGAAAGAGACGGTTTTCGAAGAGGTTACCACGTGTAGCTTTGTGGCAACATTGGAAAATTTAAGACTACTCTATTACTAAACTGACAAGACCGAAATGTTATAAATACAGTATTTTAGGTCTTACAATATAATCTTCGTCTTTGTCTTTGGGTCCAGCACTGAAGTACACTCTGTAAGCTTTACAAGCCTTGGCAACCTGCTCCACTGTGCCAGTCAGACCAAGGATCTTGGAGGAGAACTCTTTAACATATCTGGAAACAATTATCAGTTTGCATGAATAAACATTCTATGAAAAGTTTGACAAACTTAGAATCATAAATTTAAAATCCTTACTTTCCGACTATTGGAGGTGTATCCCTTGTGGGGTCGACAGAGATGAACAGCGGCTGCACAGGCGGAGCTGCTGGTTCTTTCTCTGAAAATACATCCAAATATACAGTCTGTCAAGAAAGAGATGGGCTCGGACTAATGGAGAACTATAATTTTGTTTACTGGCAACAATGACATTTCTATTGAAATTCTACAAGGGTTGCCACCATCCGAGCGCACAATTTTTATGTCATCGTCCAGCACGTTTTTATATATCTGCACTCCCCACCCCTATACAGTTGCCCTAAGGAAGAACCAGATATAAACCAAAATGTTGAAACTGAGATAATCGCAAAAACGCCTTGCATCGCCCATATAACTCCATACGTTTGCATGACATAGATGGCTTGAAAAACAGAGGTTGCGTATGGAAGCTCAGACTTTTTATGATTGAAATAGGTAGATCCATGGTTGAAGTACTCATTTCGATGAAAAACTCAAAATATCTAAACGTGGCGTTTACACGGTTCTTGCTTGCTTGTATAGACACATTTATTTATAAACACACTTTAAAGTTATCTTGTCTAAATAATTAACACAAGGACATGGAGGGATTGATATTGTTGTAATACTCACCTAATTTATCAATCACAGTAGCCATCTTTTCCATTTCTTCAGGACAAATGTCGGGGCAGTGTGTGAAGCCAAAGTAAATGAGAAGCCACTTGCCTAAGAACTCTTCACTCTTTCTCAGTTTGCCCTGCGAATGAAACATTTTTCTATTAAACAATCGTAAAAATACAATATGCAGTCGAACAACTCGCAAAATAAAGAAATTTGTGATTTCATTCTTTCACAGAGAGACAAAATGAAGCTGTTGGTAAATTAAAGTATGTACTAACCTCAGTGTCAACAAGTTCAAAAGTTCCTCCAATAGCTGCCTTCCCCAACTGTCTCGATCTCTCCTTCTCAAGCATTGCATCCTTCTCAGCCTTAATATAATACAAGAACCCCAGCATGACGCCACCGACTGCCGCTGTACCGGCAACAGACTTCCAAGTTATGGGGCTTGCTGCCTTCTTCCCGGGCCTGACACCCGGAGGAGTCGGGGGTTTGATATTTAAACAAATCGGACTCGTACATATTTTTCTAAGCAGAGGAATGTTGAAACTCCTTGACAACAATCTTGAACTCAACATCTTTCAAGTGGGCACTACTTTTGTATCATGAATCTGAAAGAAACGTATTTCAAATTAATTTTACACATAAAAAGCCTCTATCTATCTATCTATACCCTCACGCCACGTCCTTGCAGGGTAGGCAGAGAGGACAGAGCGCCAGACAGCCCAATCCTTACGCACACTCCTAGCCTCCGTCACATTCATGCATGCAGTCATACATGCTCTCTGATTAATTCCTTTTACTCAAAACGCGTCCATCCTTGAGGATCTGGTCGACATGAACGGACCAGGTCAGTCTCGGGCGGCCGCGCTTCCTCACACCTCTTCTCTCACTCAAATATATATTTTTTGTCATCCTGTAATCTTTCATTCTCTCAACATGCCCAAACCATCTTAGTTTATTCACTTTCATTCTTGTCACAACACCAGTCTTGCAAATGAGCCAAAATCGTTCTATTATGGCTTAAATTTTTAAATGATAGAATAGATTTTGGTTTATTGTATAAAAAAGCGATCGAATATCAAAATAATATCCACTAGAGTCACTGCGTCGTGCTTTAAACATGTTATCAACCGAATTACAGCATTATATCTAACAAACTACGGAAATAATCTCAAGCTTCAGTAAATTTCAGAGGTAACTTTGAAATTATTTGTTATCACGAAAATTTAACATAATCAAATTTCTAACCGCCAAAGTTAACTAAAAAATATTCTCATTTATCCATGTTTTAAGTCTTAGGATGATATCTTTAGTATTAGCTCAGTAATCTTACTTTTCCCGACGCAATTTTTCGCGTGTTCATTTATTACTGCATGACCCCTTACATTACAATTATAGGCAGTTACATAGTATCACAAATAACTAAACTAAAATCCTACTACATTCCATACTGTAATATTCACAATAAACCATATTTTTAATTACATCATTAAAATTAGAGAAAATTTACACTGTACTGGAGTAGCTGACATTGGGTCTAAATAAATATTGCAATCGACCAATAACAAAAATAATTCGAATTATATTAAATACACTAATGCGTGGGTATTTTAAAGGTCAGCAAATATTGATTCAAAATTATTTTATAGTATAACAATAATAATAAAATTGGAACAAGGAGTGAAAAACTAACCTAAATTGTTGAAACGCCGAAAATGACAGATGTGCGATTGACAGATGGGAAATTTGCCAATGTTGCCATTCTACGATGTTGCCATCGCTTTGTTGTTGGAACTAAATCTTCTTTTTTCGGGATTTCCCCTTTGGCGGATGTTGGCGTTTCGGATGCTGTCAGATGATTCACGTTTGTTTTTGTCGCATAATATTGTGTAATTTAAAGGTATTAAATTTATTTTATCAAAGTTTTATCCTTATTTTATCTTATTTGTGCTAGGTAACTCATTTTTCTTGTTTAGAAAGTAGCGACTGAAAAGTTTGGAGTTGTCATGGATTTGAGATTGTTTACCATAACAATTTCATTCTTTGAGATGTCAAAAGTGTTCCACATTTGCAGTTTTTCGCTAGAATAAGATATTAATTATTTTACTATTTTTCCGCGATGGACGAAGAGAAAGACAAAGTGAAAGATAAGGACGCAGAAGGAGGTGAAAATGAGGAGGGAGAGGAAGGGGAAGAAAGAGAGGATGAACAAGTGGCGGAAGAGGAAGAACAAGAAGAGCTTATTGAAGAAGTGGAGGAGGAGGAAGAAGAATTTATAGTTCAGCCTTTTGCTATGCAAAGTCCTGAAGGAACCATACCCCCAGATATATTTGAATTCATGTATCCTTTGTACTACTTTTACTTTTACTTTTGCAGCATTTATTACTTTATTACTTTTTCTTGCTAATATATTCTTAACTAATATATTCAGTCACTCGTACGGATATGATTGTCAACGTCCGTACAATCTGTGTGCCTTGGATGAAGATACCGTTGCATGGTGTACTGGATCCTATGTCACGTTCTATAATCTCAAGACTAAGACAACAACATTCAGAAGGAGCAGCACTGGAGGGTCTATTGGGGCAATAGCGGTAAGAAAGATATACAATACTACTGGTTACGTCTGTCTCATGCAAGGCTAATGTGGATATAGTTCATATAGGCCTTTACATTGTGACATAACTTCATAAGAAAGTTTCAATGCAGGTTTAATGATCTATTCATAAAAGATCATGTTATTTTACATCTTTTGTATCTATTTTTTGGTTACAAATAATCCACAAGAATCCTAAAATCGTCTACAATTAGTACAAAAATAATCCCATGATAAATTAATATTTTTTGGATTAGTTTTTTGATAACTTAAGCGTACTTACCACAAAAACATATTGATAGTTTTTTAGTAATCACTTCTAATCTATTTCACAAAAACAGATTTATTTTACATCTCTGGTGTTTGCCATATAGTATTGGTTTTTCGGTATAAGAAATATTCAATCTCATCTCATGAATAACCGTAATATCTAGAAAATATTTGAACAATTGTGTAATTACATAATTTTCTTTAAATTTCTTAATTTAGAAAAATCCTGATCCCACCCTGAGTCACGTGGCCATTGCTGAAGGAGGATTGCCTTGGGCTGAACCTTTGATTTTGATATACGAATGGCCGTCAATGGAAATGCTGTATATTCTAAGGAAAGGGACAGAGCGTTCGTATGCTAAGTTAGATTATAGGTAAGCATAAATATTATTACTTTTTTTTAGATATTTTTAATGTTTCATTATTGTTATATCCTCCCCAGAACAAGAGTGTTAATCATATGTGGGGAGTAATGACATTAATTAATAGTTTGTTTTATATTTTGCTTACTTATGAAGTTTTCAATGTGTAAATAAATAAATATTATGGAACATGTTAGTTCAGATGGTTAGGACATGTAGAGAGAATGAATGATGAAAGAAACACAAAGAAAAAATGTGTGAGTGAAAGAAGAGGTGTAGGGAAATGTGGCTGTAAGACAAGATGAAGATGAGGTTCAAATCCCTATTGCTAATTTACTTCGCTATTCCGATACAAGCTTTTCTAGGTTACTCTTCTTCTTCTTTGTCAGCCGTTTTAATTCCAATGCTGGACATAGGCCTCCCCATTGCATTTCCACAGATCCCTATCCTGGACATTCTGCATCCACTTGCTTCCTAGGTTACTAATTTGTAAACTCTAATTGGCAGCCCTAATGGTAATCTGATGGCATCTGTGGGTGGCGCCCCTGACTACAATCTGACTGTGTGGAACTGGCAGAAACACAGGATTATGTTGCAGGCCTCAGCGTTCACATACACTGTGAACAATGTCCTCTTTTCTCCATACATTCCTGGACAACTCACCACAAGTGGTTAGTATTAAAATCTTGTATTAACTCGGCCATATTAACACAGGGGGTCACGTTTTTGCGAATTTCCAATAGATATCTCACTGTACACATCCAAAGAGATTACATAGGTAGTACTTAATATATTATGTCGATGTACACATCTAAGACTTAAAGTGCCTTTCGGCGAAGGTTGCTTACTTCTATTGAAATCATAAAATATTTGGATTGTTTAAATTGGGGTCTCCGCTATAGATGCACAAAGTTCCGCTAAGTATCTCAGCACACCTGAAATAAAATTGTCCATTGTTTTTTCTATTTCTTATAACACAATTTTTATTTTTTATATAATCATTATTTAAAAAAATGTGATTTGTGTAAATGTGTGTTTTTTACATAATTTTGATGCCATTTAACCAGATTTGAACTTATTCATATTTCAGGGGCGAGTCACGTAAAGTTCTGGAAAATGAGTCCAACCTTTACGGGTCTCAAATTGAAAGGGGATCTCGGTCGCTTCGGTAAAACAGAAATCTGTGATATCCTCGGAGTTTACCCCATGCCCGATGAGAAGGTACAGAATTTTTATTTATTTATTTATACACTTTAAAACAGTTACGATTTTGCAAACAACATAAATATAAATAAACTATAGATTAGTGTTACTACCTGGATTTGAGTAATATTCGAGTTCTGAAGAGGATCAAAACAATAATGAAACAAAAAAAAATCCTACAATACATTTAGGTTTTGTTCTATAATTTTGAGTTTTACGATGAATGAATACTTGTGTTCTATTTTTTGCCCTGCACAGGTGTTAACGGGATGCACGTGGGGAAATATTCTAGTTTGGGAAGGAGGTCTGGTTAAGTTGGAGGTCAGACGCAAAGGCAAGGCCCCTTGTCACGATGGTCCTATCACATATTTCTTGAGGAATGACGAAACTGCTGAGGTACGATTGTTTTATGACTTATTGTGTCTTTAAAATGCGAATAATTGCTTCAGGAAAATGAAGATTAGGTACTCAGGTAATACTAAAGATATCATCCTAAGACTTACAACATGAATAAATGAGAATATGTTTTAGTGACTCTAGCCGGTAGAAATTAGATTTTTCTAAATTTTCTCGATGAAAAGTAATTCAAAGCCACCTCTGAAATTTACTGAAAATTGAGATTATTCCTGTAGTTTGTTAGATATTATGCTGTAATTTGGTTGCTGAAATGTATAAGGTAAGACGCAGTGACTCTAGTGGATATTTTTTTGATATTTGGTCTCCTTTGTACAATAAGCCATAATTGATTTTGTCGTTTATATTATTCTTATTTTGTGCTCATATCTCATACAAATTTTTTAAAAGTTGAAGCGATAATAAAATGATTTTTGCTGAGCATTTTTTGCTTCTTACAACTATACATCATGATTCTTGTGTTTAAGATACTAAAATATTTTTTTCCTTTCCAGGTGACTACGGTGGGTATGGATGGTTTCATCAAGTCCTGGTATTGGGAGACTGTGGACGAGGCTGTCGTTGGCGCACAAGAAGGTGGTAACTTCGTAGAACTAAACAATGTTACAGAGTTCTGTGTCCCTGGAGCGGAGATTGTTAACATAACACGAAAGAAAGATTCGCTGTGGTTTGCTCAGGTTTGTAATGAAAAAACTTAAATAAAAAAAAGTGTATTGCATACTTAGCTAGATGTACATATAAGTTTAATCCTGCCCGCTCATAGTTATTTGTCATACAGATCGTGATGAATATGAGATTTGATAATAGAGTTGTTGGGATATAATCAAGAACCCAACAGCAAAGTCTAAAATATTTTTGCATTTTTAATACAACATTGGTGCTTACATGTCGTTTTGTAATTATTATTTTTTCTCATTTACCGTAATATGTATTTGATTTTTTACTAGCCTATGCCCTAGCCAAGATTCTGCTCTATCATTACCCAAATATGTAGTCTGAGAATTCTCCCGTATAAAACCGATTTCTGGACATAGAGATTGCAGCAATGCAATAAGCTCGCCCTAGTGAACAAATGTTTTAACATCTTTTACTTGCTATGTTAACTTACTGCTGTATTTTGTTCACTAAAAGTGTAAATAAATTTAGTACTAAAAAATAATGTATAAATAATTATTCAATAGGATGCTCGTGGGTCAATCTGGACAATAGATTTAGACATTGACTCGCCTAATTGGATGGAGCCAAGGAGGGAAACAAGGTGGCACGGGAGTTCTATTGTGGGTCTAGAGGTGTTGCGAGGTTCAAGCGAGATTCTAGTCTCTCTAGGAGGTGACGGGACCTTAGGACTCTCGGAGATACCCTCGGGACCCATGAGATGCCTTACTGCTTCTATCGGAAAGGCCACTTGCTTGTTATATTTTCCGAAAAAGGTATACATTACACTTTAATTACAATTAACATGATACGTTGTTACAATTAACAAGATGTGTTGTTCAAATTGGAATGAAATTTTGTTTTACAATTAACATAGTATGTTACAATAAATATGAGTTGTTACAATTAATATTATATGTTGTTACAATAAATATGAGTTGTTACAATTAATATTATATGTTGTTACAATAAATATGAGTTGTTACAATTAATATTATATGTTGTTACAATAAATATGAGTTGTTACAATTAATATTATATGTTGTTACAATAAATATGAGTTGTTACAATTAATGTGATATGTTGTTACAATTAACATGTCGATATTAATTAGGTCCAATAAACATTTGTTACAGCTTGACAGAACTGGTAGAATACTTCTGATTGGAAACTCTGATGGAAACATTAAGCTAGTTGCTCTCTTACCGGAACTTTTAGAAGGAAAGACTGAGATTGTTACCGATGATTCCTGCATCAATGTTTTACAGGTAAATATTTCATATTATTCCTTGTAAATTCCCTCACGTCACATCCCTTTTGAGGTAGGCAGTGAGGACAGAATTAATTCAGACTACCCTATCCTTATACACTCGCCTTCCTTCCTTGAGGATCTGTCCAGGTCAGTCTCAGACGGTTGTACTTTCTCACGTTTCTTCTTTATATTTATTTATTTATTCATTCTTAAACAATAAAAGAGGAGTACGTACAATCAAATATACGTACCTACATATTTTTATATTCATTCTGTCATCAATCATGCTCTCAACATGCCCAAACCATCTAAACTTATTCACTTTCATTCTAGTCACGACAGTCCAGCTAATTTAGATTATTTTAACCACCATCCGTACATTAGTATTTTCACGTACGTAGATGGTATGAATGTAGAATTAGCATAGAACGTAGTTCAGTCTCCATATGCTAAATAGTGACTACCTCTTTCCATACCACTATCTTGCTAATTTCCTTTAGTTTTGAATGTTAGCCATGTTTTATCAATTCTAGTAATATGTAATTTCTATTTCAGATATTGAAGCCCCACACAGACGCAGTGACAACGATGAGTTTGAACAACGATTGTGACACCCTAGTGACAGCCTCTATGGACTGTACACTGTTTGTCTATAGAGTCATGTCTACATACAATGTACCACAACTTGTACCACTCTGTTACATTGACACACCTAAGATTATTAACCACATCAACTGGAGTCAAACTAATGTAAGAGAACTGCCATAATTTACTCATATTTAATATGAGTTTAGAATGCAGTATTCCTACAACAGTGTAGAAGAATTAAGAATGAACACTCGAGAAAATATAGTACTTAGTGACCTCTCCTGCCATTTAGTGAAGTGGATTGTAAACAGTATTCTTCGACTTGGCAATAATAGATGGCGGGTGTATATATAAAAATACCACCTCTTCCGACAACAGTTTGAATGGCAACAATACGTAGATACTTAATTACAGAATTCGACAACACAGCCGTCGCTCCTCGTGGTGCAGTGGATAAGATCCCTACTATGCGAGACAAAGGTCTGTGTTCGAACCGCAGCCAGGGTGAACTGAAATGGCGGATGTTTCTCGAGTGCAAAGTGATCACTTAAGCCAGCCGAAGTGGGTCATAAGCCCGACAATGTTCACCTTTAATTCTTCTACGTATACTACATATATACTACGGAATGTAGAAAAATCCAACGCTTTACAAGGATAATTTGTAAAACAAAAATAATTCAAGTAACACTGTTGTTATTATGTTGCAGAGTTTGAGTATGTTTATGTGCGCCAACGATGGACTTCTACTGGAAGCTGAGCTTCCATACTTTTCGGAACCTCCTCCCCCTAGTACCATCACATTCCATCAAGATTTTGTATTCGTACACGCCCAGCACTTCAAAGAGTACAGGTGAGACAATAATATGTATTTAGAACCATTGATTCTGTGTATTCGTGAGAATGCTGTTCTGAAATTTATACACTCAGCACGGCATTTGATTTATACACTATAACCTATTTGATTTGTTATATTAATTGACGAAATGCTGAACGGAGTGTTTTACACTCTGATCGCCATTGATTTTTCTTATGTCACATTGTTTTCACCATAATATTTCTGGTAAGATTGCATAAGTACTAAATTGCCTATGTCCAGGAATCAGTTTTACATGGAAGAACTCTCAGTCTGTGTTTTGAGTAATGTTAGAGCAGAATCCTGATTCAACCATGTGTTTTGTTTACAGTTTACGTTTCACTCTTCCCGATGATGAAGATGAATTGATGTCAATAGATTCAGAATCGGAAGAGGAGAAACCAAAGAAGGAAGAGGAGGAGGAAGAAGAAGAGGAAGAAAAGAAAGAGGAACCGCCTGAAGTGGAATTAGGTATTAATAAATTATCCATAGCGTTAGATGTTAAGAGAATGAGTGGTGATAGTATGATTGAATATGAGTGAAAGAAGAAGCGTAGAAGCCATCTGAAATTGAGCTGGGTTAATCATATCATCCAGATTATCAAAGATGGATGCGTTTTGGGTAGAAAAAATCTGAGAGTATATCTGAGAAATTGCATGAATGTGACAGAAGAAAGTAGTGTGTTTAAGGATAGGGCAGTCAGATATTATGATACGATGAAAAACTGTGAGGTAACAATGTGATTTTTTGTGAGGTTTTATCATTTAGTATGAAAAATATATCTACTATACCTACTATAACATACACCTATTCCAATCTCTAGGGGGGGGGGGGGCAGCTATCTTCCCTACCCTTCCCGACAACATCCATGGCAATAGTGACAAAACGAAATAAAATACACTCGTGGCCCGAAAAATAAATTTATTATTTATTATTATTTATGATATTGCCGGTGCCGGCAGATGATAACCTTAAGGTTCCTACTTTACATCAATAGAGGTGGTTGAAATGTCGCGTCCATTTCTCAACAGGTGGCGTTAGTATAGAATTATATATTGTATTTTAATTTCCAGTAATCTATCGTGAGAAAAGCAGTAGACCTCTCCTGTTCTCCGCCTGGGATCCTTGGGTAAAGGACACACTGTGGATAGTGACTGATGGACTTGGCTGCATTCTCAACTACAAGCCAAGAAGTAATATTCCCTTCATGTTCACTCCATTATCCGAAGATTCTTGGGAGACAAACATATGTTCTATGAAATATTTGTGAGTGAACTTTTTGTAATACGTTCTGTGGTACTATATTAATGTATTGCTTAGTATTTGTAACATTTTCTTATTTTATTTATCGGCATTCCACCCATAAAGAATGAGTGATCTGTGAAATTGTAACATATTTCCTGGTATATGTAACATATTGCTTGGTATTTGTAATACAGTCCCTAGTATTTGTAACATGTTGTTTGCTATTTGTAGCACATTTCCCAGTTTATATTACATATTAAATTGTAGCACATTGTGTGTGATTTGTAATACGTATATCGCTAATTTAATCCTATTTGTCACGTATTTCCTGCTATATACGTATAACATATTGCTTAGTACATATTTGTAATACATTCAGTGGCGTAACTAGGGGGGGGCGGGGGGGGCGGTCCGCCCCGGGCGTTGCATTTCAGGGGGCGGCAAAATGGCACAACATATAAAAAAAAACATCTTGATAAAACACACAAATTAAAAAAAAATCTCCGATTTTTCTAAGATTATTATAAACATCTATTAAATTACAATAATTTTCAAAAAAAAAATTGCCTGCGGCGCAAATTAATCCTGTTTGCGTCTTAGGTACATATTATTTATAGGTGTTCAAATGAGTTAGATTTACGATATCTTATGCCTAAAATTTCGTCACTTCTTGCATGTTCGCTTCCCCTATATACAATACCTGTAACCATATATGTTACCTACTATAGAAAGACAACCAGGTTCACCATTTCAGCATTTTTTCTAAAAAATTTCGCCTGCGGCGCTCTTCTTTGATATTTTTTTAATGTTTTTATTTTAAGAAAGTAAACAAAACTACAAGATGACCTTCATTTTCACTTCGTTTAATGAAAAAAATTTCGCCTGCGGCGCTATTTACGTGCTTTATTAAGCCACATCTATATTAAAATTTTAGTTGCTATCGCTTAGCTTCAAAACTGCAGACACCAATGGGTAGGTATGTACTTGTATAGGTAGTACCTATTAGGTACTTTAGGGGTCGGGTGGGGCGGCATTTTCAGAGTCCGCCCCAGGCGGCACTTATGCTAGTTACGCCACTGAATACATTGGCTGATATATGTAGCATGATATTTGTAATATGTTGCCTGGTATATTTGACATATTGCTTGATATTTGTAATACATTCCCTGGTACGTGTAACGTATTGTTTGGTATTTGTAACACATTTCCTGGCACGTGTAACATGTTGTAGTATCAGAATACTTTCCTTGGTATATTTAACAAATTGCTTGGTATTTTGTAATACATTTCCTGGTGTATAAAACATATTGCTTAGCATTTGTAATACATTCCCTGGAATATGTAACAAATGGTTTGCTACTTGTAAAGCATTACCTGGTATTTGTAACGAATATAATTTGATTGTTTTGTTCATAGGGAAGAACATGACATCATGATGCTTGGAAAGAGCGACGGTGAAATATTGATGTTCCATCAGCCAGTCACAGACGAAGAGACGTTCCAGAAGAACTTCAGGAAGAGGGAGAAGAAGGCCATTAAAGACAAGATCAATGCCAAGCCTGAGCTGATAATCCGGGCAGATATTGTGGATCATCTCAGGCTGGCTATGCACGACTGTACGTCGGGGAGTATCACTCATATGGTATTCACAAACTCGGAAAAGTAAGAATATTATACCTACGTACAAAATATTATTTGTTTTATAGATACCTACAGGCTGTCAAGAGAGAGACGATCTTGGATTAAATTAGAGCTCAATTTTCGTTTGCTGGCAACGATCTCATTTCTATTGAAATTGTTGTAAAAATATTTTTTATCTATCTGTCCTATTATTCCCATACTTGATAGGCAGAGAGAGCAAAGCACCACACACTTGTATCCTTAATTGCTTCCACCACGTTCATATATTTTCTTTGTCATTCTATCCTCAGGCATTCTCTCCACGTGTCCAAACCAACTTGTTCACTTTCATCCTACTCACAACACTCGTTTTGTATCATCTTGTAATTTTTACTCGATTGTATTTTTCAGATATTTCTTCACGGCTGGCACAGATGGAAACATATTTTCCTACCATTTCTCATTGGCACCTGAAGTCAAGGAAGGGTTGTCTTACGATGTTATACACGAAGAAATGCTGGTTATTTTTTTAAATATCTTTTCAATTATACTCGTAAACTTAGATGGCTTGGGCTTGTCGAGAGAATGAATGACGACAGAATGACTAAAAACTAAAAAGACGTATGTAGGTGTGAGGAAGCGTGACCGTCCGAGACTTATGTGGACCGATTGTGTCGACCAGATCTTCAAGGATGGACACGTTTTGAGTAAAAGAAATCGGAGATTGTGTCTGACAAGTTCCGTGAATGTGACGGAAGCAAGAAGTGTGCATAAGGATAAGGCGGTCCTCTCTGCAAGAGAAACGGCGCAATTGGATGATAGTTTCAAATATTCAACTCTAAAACATACTCGTCATGAATCATAAATAATCCACAGTTTCCCCCTTTCATTTCAAATATTTTTGTTATTTCATTTCCTAGTTGATTTTAGAGAAATTTTCTCTGTAAAAATATTGTTCCATTTTTTCAGCCCGAATTGAAAGAGTTACCCGAAGAAGAAGCCATCTTGTCCCACGAGGAACTGGCCCGGGAGAAAGAGAGGCAAGCCTTGCTGTTGGCTGCAACGTTACACAAGCAAAAAGTGAACAATCAATTGGCGGATCTCACTATAGAATTCAAACAAATATTAAAAAGGTATGCTTAATCTCATAGAATCGGAATGCTACGTTATTCACATATATTTCTAGAACAAATGGTTGGTGTAACCTTTTTATTGCATACATATTTTTCTAGAAAGAATGGATTGTATTGCATATATTTATAGAAAAAATGGATTGTATTGCATATATTTATAGAAAGAGTGGATTTTATTGCATATATTTCAAGGGAGAATGGTTTGTATTGCGTATAGTATTTAATGGATTGTATTGCATATATTTCTAGAAAGAGTGGATTGTATTGCATATATTTATAGAAATAATGGTTTGTATTGCATATATTTCTAGAAAGAATAGTTTGTATTGCATATATTTCTAGAAAGAGTGGATTGTATTCCACATATTTCTAGAAAAAATAAATTGTATTGCGTATATTTCTAGAAAGAATGGTTGTAACTGCATATTTATCTAGATAGAATGGTTTATATTGCACATATTTCTACAATGAATAGATTGTATTGCAAATATTTCTAGAAACATGGCCCTCCCACCGAGGCAGCAAGTGGATC
This sequence comes from Ceraclea dissimilis, assembly GCA_963576895.1. NCBI lineage: Eukaryota > Metazoa > Arthropoda > Insecta > Trichoptera > Leptoceridae > Ceraclea > Ceraclea dissimilis. Next base: position 17,136,413 of record OY756364.1, read on the forward strand.
TAACCCTGGATTGGCGTATCATTGAGGAAGAGGGTAAAATATTAGCGGACGCTATGTCCCTGACCAGAAGAAAGTTGGCATATCCTCTTGCAGTTTCCTCACTGCGACTCCATAAGCTGATGTCAAGGAATGTGGATCCTTTGGATGTGTTTCCATTCCAACTCAATTCTATGTTGTGAGCATATTTTGTTGACGAATCTTATACATAATACACAGTCGTGCACAGTAGTACAATCTGTCAATAAAGAGATGGTCTTGGATTAGTTAGAAACTACAATTTTGTGTGCTGGTAACCATGTCATTTCTATTGAAATTTTGCCACTACAGTTGCCAATAAGCTATACATGCAGCACTTTCATCAAAATCATCTCTCTTTTGATAGACTGTAATTTGTTAGATATTTGGACGTCTTTTATGAAAAGACTTTGTGTGCCCTTGGTTTTTGTTCGTAAGTTGTAAAAAATTTGAATAGATATCATCCATTATTTTAACCTTTCAATTAATTACATAGTTATTGGATCGAAATCTTGTACATTTTAGAACCCCTGGATTCAATGTGAAGATAATACGTCAAAATAAATTACCGCCTAAATTTTTTGACGACATTGAAGTTGTGAAGAATAGATTGGACGAAGCAATACGAAAAGCAGAGTAAGTTAAATTTTATCTGATTGTTTTTTGTGTCAATTTATAATATTGATTGTAAATTTATTTATTCATTTTTGTCAAATTATTTTGATCGTCAATTTTTTTGTTCATATTTGGAAATTATTTTGATTGTTATTTTATTTGTTCATTTCTGTCAAATTATTTTAATTGTCAATTTAATAAATTGTTCATTTCTGTCAAATTATTTTGATCGCCAATTTATTCGGTCATTTCTGTCAAATTATTTTGACTTTCAGTTTATTTGTTCATTTTTGTTAAGGTGCGTTGGGGTAAGTCCGAATGGTTTTTTGGTGAGATGGCACATGGTAATTTGTATCATTCATCACATGCAGTCCACCAGGTTTAGCACATATTTTTTTAAATATTGGTAAACATAAGACTTCATTCTTCGTTACAGTATATTTTTTATCATCAGAATCGTAATCGTTAATTAATAAAAACCAGTTATATTTATGATTAAAATAGAACCTCACATGGGGTAAGAACGGAAAATACTGGGGTAAGACCGGAGTTCATGCTAAAATCACTATTAGACACTTTAGGGCACTGAGATTTTGGGACAATAATGGTACGTTGTCCTAATGACTAAATACATTAATTATTTCTTTATAGGAAACTATTTACTCCCTAATTTAAGAAATATATGATTTATGAATTTCGGTCTTACCCCAAACGGCCTTGAACTACCTTGACATTCCAACTGTTTGCAATAATATTTTATTCACATGAGTAAAGAAAAAAGTAAAATTATGTCATTAAAATCAAAGCTTTAGGTATTTTAATATTTACTATTGTAACAACATTAGCTACGACATATAGGTGTCCTTTAATGGGTGTACTTATATAATTATTTTCGTCATTGACCATTTTTTCCTATCTCTTACCATATTCCTAAAAAATGCGGAAAACCACGAATCGGGGGGGTTGCAGCAAGATTTTGATAAGCAACCCTAGTGCGATGTATTACCTTATTGGTAAGCTATCATTTATACCACATTTCGATCAAAAAACAGATACATACGTCATAATTTAAGCAGCGGGCTCTCGGACTATACATGCATGTATTTGGTACAGAGCAGAGCATAACAATTTTCGAAGAAATAAACCTTTGTTAATATTAGTTTGAAAATAGTATTTCAAAAGTAGGAAGTTATCTCAACAGATGGTCACATTAAAAAATAGCGGTTTTATTTTTTGATGTAGAAAAGATAGCAATAGTTTGGAAAGCTATGGAATTTAGTATGGAGTTCCAAAATGGGGAAAGAACGGATAATTTGAATTCCGATCTTTCCCCTAACATTTCTGACGGGGAAAGATCGAAAAAACACGTACAGCTTAAACTACGACAGATAACGGGTTGTCATTCTACATACATTGACCTTACAGCTATAAAATGCATGAATATCAATAATATAAACACATAACTTACCTGGGAACGATAATATAGCCGACCGGGAAAGACCGGAAATCTCGAATTTTCGCGGAAAAATTTGACGTTTACAAAATCACTCACTACACATCCTCTCAGCTCAAGAGACAAATCGGACTGAGCTGAGGCGGGGCGTAACAGAATAAAGTTTCAAATGCAAATGGTCAGTATAAACAATGTTGCCAGAGTTCATCACAAATTCAATTTTTCGGTCTTTCCCCATTTCCGATCTTACCCTAACGCACCTTATATGATTATCAGTTTATTTGTTCATTCGTGACAATTATCTTTTATATCAATTTTTTTGTAAATATAAGTACATATTGTAAATGATTTATATCATTCAAATGTTTCGCTGCAAGGAACGAGGATTTGTTTTATGTTCCACAACAGTAAGTAATATTCACATTTTTTTCGTATAAAATATCACAGAGTTTCTGCCTACGAGTATGAACCCAGTTTCCCAATGCACTATTGGTCCATTCCTATGCGACAAACAGTTCATTAAACCAAAACTAAGGAACCTATATAAAGGTAGGAAGAACTATTGAACATTGAGCCCCTTCTACTATCTATGACAAATCTATGATGGACGCCGTTTTCGATGCAAACATATGATTGCGTGTCATATTGCTTGTCCACAATTGCATGAAGCCTATTTATTTCAGGGATTTTATAATCAGTGTGCAAATTACCTTTGGAATATAACCTTTGTAATTAAGTGGTAAATTAGCGTACTCTACATAGGGAAAACATAGCGTATACCTAGCGGAAATGCTAGGTTCGGAAATGGCAGCGGTCAAGTTTTGTCTATGGCTTTATCCGTTAAGACTTCCTACATTTATATAGGTTCCCTGACCAAAACAAAACCGTATGTAATTTGCACTGCACAAAAAGTATTGTATGCCTTGTGTATTTTACAAGGAACAATGTAGGGTGTTTTGCTAGAATTTTTGCAATAATTATGTTATTTGAATGATTGTAGGATGTCTCTGGATAAGGACGACCAGGGGGAAGCGGACGAAGGGGAATCTGAAGACGAGGGACCAGATGCCCCCCTCCTCTACTGGTTGCCCCCAGCCCCTCCCCCTCCCAGAGCTCTTGTCACCTCCCTGAGAAGCTATCTACGCAGAATTACCATACATTATGAACAAGAAAAAGAGGTATTGAACACAATTTTTTTTTTCTATTTCATCAAACATACGAAAAATTGCACTGGGAAAAGTAAGATAACTCAGCTTATATTAAAGATGTCATCCCAAAACCTAAAACATGAATAAATGACACTATGTTTTAGTGACTCTAGCAGTCAGAAATTATTTTTTTGTAAATTTTCTTGATAAAAAATAATTCCAGAGTTATCTATGTAATTTACTGAAACTTCAAATTATTCCCATAGTTTGTTAGATGTAATGCTGTAATTTGGTCTATAAAATGTTTAAGGTAAGATGCAGTGACTCTATAATATTTTTATATATAATGTAAATATTTTTTTGATATTCTGTCCCCTTTTTATACAATAAGTCAAAATCGATTTGTCAATTACGTTATTCTTATTTTGCGTTAACAGACACTCTCATATAAAATTTGATGATTTTGTTTTACAGTGGCAAGCCCATTTAGCGAAGCACTCGTTTGATCACGTAGAACGTGAAGGTGCTGCCGCTTTGGCGTACGAAGAAGCCCATATCGGAGAATATCATCTGAAGAGCAGACCTGGAGCTATTCTGCCGACATCGAGGGGAGCTATCACATTGCATCAAACACATTTACAACTGTTCGTCAATAGACAAGAGGTTAGAAAATACTGAATATCTATTGTTTTATAAAGAGAAAGGGATAATAGGATTCTTGACTCGAGTTAAATGATTCAGAGTCATGTCAAGGTGTGAGTCAACTTAGGACTCATCTATACAAGATTCGGCTGTAGACTTAGGTTAATATTTTACTAAAATGTGTGTCATGCATCAAGAATTTCACTGTTTTTCGTCATGAAGAATTTCAGAAAACAATGACATTTGACAACAATTGGTCGGCGATTTCATTTTCATAATTATGTATTTATAAAACTGGAGACCTGACTCGATTCATGGCCTCAAAAGACTAAACTTGAGACTTGGTGTTTATATATGTATTTAAAACACTGGAGACTTGACTGGAGTCATGGTCTCAGAGATCAAGACTCAATTTGAGACTTGGTAACTATGTATATTGTTTATATATTTTAAGGGCTTGAGACTCAAGTCGTGGCCTGAAAGATTCGAGACTTGACTTTAGACAAGTGACTTGGAGACAATGATTTATATGAACTTCAAAACTATTCAATTTATGTATATTTTTCACATACTGTTTGGTTTGTTTTAGGTTTGGACTAAATAATGATATATTTATAAGTTGTTTCTCTTTCTAGATATACGAAATACAGAATCAGTTCAATAAGACATTATTAAATCTGAGAAAGGAGAAGTCTGAATTGGTGATTAAGTTTGCTGAGCTTGACAACCGTTTAAAGACAATAGCTCAGGCCCTTCCTTCTAATATGGTGCAGCCATCTCCATTTGATCCTCTGCCTTCCCTTAATGAGGATGAGGAGTATCCTGAACTGCACCTGAAGGTAAAATTCATAGATTTCTGTAAATATTCCGAGTATTTTTGTAAATTTAAAAGCAAAATGATGCAGGGACACAATATGGTGAATGTTTTTTGAAGAGTTGAGTGTCTGAGCTGAATGAAAGTGAACAGGTTGAAATGGTTGGGACATGTATAATGGATGAATGATGGAAGGGTAACAAGGAAAATATACCTGGGAGAAAGAAGAGGTCTCAAAAAGTGCGGCCGTCTGAGAACCCCGTGTCTTGACCATGTAGACCAGATTCTCAAAGACGGACGTGTTCCGACTGAAAGGAATCATAGAGTGTTTATGACAATGAATGTGACGGAAGCGAGAAGTGTGTGTAAGGATAGGAAAGTCTGGCGATCTGTTCTCGCTCTGCCTACCCTGCAACGGATGCAGTATGAGGGGATAGAATTTAACTGAGATTTGGGACAACTCACCAAAAGCTGACTGCCAATAGCAAATAATTATAAATGAATATAGTATGTGATTTTGATTCTGTTTTCTTTTTAGCTGTTAAAGCCAAAGCGTGCCAAGGTGTCTTTGGATTTTGGACGTCTCAGGAGATCGACAGTAGCCCCCCCTGCTCGTGAAAATAATACTTTTATTCTTAGGAGAGAAGGTGAGGACAATACAACATCGAACTATATAGTAATAATAATCAGTGTTGTTGACTCGAGCCTGTTATGTGACTCCCTTATTAAAAAATGCTGCATGACCCTCTCTCTCTTTCATTTTTTCTTACAGATCCAGCGGCGGAGTTTTGGAATACATCTGACATTAGTATTTATAAAACTAAAGGCACACCACTGGAAGAAGATTACAAAAGACATCACTTAAGAAAGTAATTAGATACAAATTTATGCATTTTATTTTTATTTGTAAGACTTTATACTTTATAATACAAAAACCAAAAAGCACACAAAGGTTCATGGAATGGCAGATGCTTGGTGTTAGTTTCCGGGATAGGTTAAGAAACGAAGAAGTTAGACGGAGAACCAATGTCGGCGATATTATGAGCCGTGTGTCAAAACTCAAGTGGCAATGGGCAGGACATATGGCCAGGCAGGGTGACACCAGATGGGCGCCACGAATATTGGATAGTGGAGGCCTTGGACAGATGGAAGGAGTGTCGGTAGACCACCAAAGAGATGGACCGACGACATTGTCCAAATCGCTGGAGGAACCTGGATCTGGAAGGGTCAGAGCAGAGACGAGTGGAATGAGTTGGAAGAGGCCTATATCCTGCAGTGGGGGGGAAGAAGGCTGATGAAGAAGAAGAAGAAGAAGATAGCGAAAAGTGCAAAAAATGGGCTCGTCCGGGATTTGAACCCGGGACCTCTCGCACCCAAAGCGAGAATCATACCCCTAGACCAACGAGCCACAAATACACACGACAATTTACAAATAAATCTATTAAACAATTGAGTAAATAGTTATATTATTTTTCACTAATTCAGCAATAAATGTGTTTTATCAATATCGTGTTTATTGCATATCGTAAATTTGCACAGTTGTCATGAAATTGCTAATTGTTCAATAAATTATATACTTAATTAATATTATTTTGTCACATGTATCTGTGGCTCGTTGGTCTAGGGGTATGATTCTCGCTTTGGGTGCGAGAGGTCCCGGGTTCAAATCCCGGACGAGCCCATTTTTTACATTTTTTGTCAAATAATTTATTTACCTACACATTTAGTGAACAAAATTCAGAAATTTGTAAACATGACAAATACTTATTGATTCTGTAACATTTGTTCACTAGGGCGAGCTTATCGCAGTATTGCGAGCTCTGCCAACTAACACCAATAACATTAATATATTCATAATTACAGTCCGTCAAGAAATAAATGGTTTTTGATAAAGGCGCTATGTGTAGCTTTTTGGCTAGCAGAATGGCAACACTTGTAGAATTTCAGTAGAAATATCATTGTTGCAGGGCAAAAAAAATAGTAGTTCTCGATTAATCTGAGACCATCACTTTCTTGACAAACTGTTCTTAATAATAAACCCATAGAGAAAAAAAAGATGGACATAGAGATAAATAGTAATACCTAAAAAACCAGTACCTACATATGTCAGGACAGGAAGGGGGAAGGAATAGAAAGGATGAAATAGGAAAATTTTCTAATTTTTCAGTTTGTTGGTGGAGCAAGAGGAGATTATAAAGTTCATGCGTATGAAGATGTCCGAGTGGGAGAAGAGATTGAAGGAGGCCAGCAGAGAGAGGGAGAGAGCACTATTGAGGGCACAATACCTTAAACTGAACCAACTGCAGCTCACGCAAGAGTTTATTGTCTTGGACTCCATGCAGTTTAAAGAGGACACACTCATGGACCTTGTCAGAGGACATCAAATGGATGTAAGACCATACTTACATATTATTACTCATTCTGTCGTATCTATAAGGGTAGGCACAGAGGATAGAACGCCAGATTGACCGATTGATTCTGTCACATTCATGTAATTTGTCATACACACTCTTTGATTTTTTTTACTCAAAATTTGTCCATTCTCGAGAAATGGTCGACATGATCAATCCAGGTCAGTCTTGGATGACCACGCTCCCCCATACCTCTTCTTTAACTCACTTATATCATTTTGGTCTTCTGTCATCATTCATTCTCCTAATATACCCAAATCATCTTATGTTTGTTCACTTTAATTCTAGTCACCACACTGTCAGTCACTTCTAAAACTTTTAGAATGGATGGTTTAAGCCTATTTCTGAATATAGGGTAGATAAAAAACGACATATTTTTTTTTGTTTTTAAATGAATCTGGGTTATCGACATAAACCCAAATACACCTTTGTTCACTTCACAGTAAGCTTGAAAAGCTTGTGTCGTGAAGTGGAGTAGGTCGGCTTCGGAAATCGAACCCGCGCCCACTAGATTAATAGTCACCAACCAGGCTATCGACCACCTCAATAGAAGTTTATGAAGATCTGATTCTTACAGGACACTCAAGAAAATGTAAAAAAATGGTGCCCAATCATAGAACTCTGGGATCCGACAATAACTTTGTTACTAAAAAATTGTATTGGTTTTTAGTGTAAATTGGCCCTGGATCAAGTGAGAGAACTACAGAAGCACACGGAAGAAATGAACAAGGACATAGCTGCAGGACTGGACCAGATCAAGGTTCTAGAACAACAGCAAAAGAGACTCGGGCTAGAAGTTCCGAAATACACCAAGTTCCTCAAACGTGTGTTTAAGAAGAAACGTAAACCGCCCAAGAGCGACTCCGAATCTGGTAAGATGTGTACTTGAGTCATCTCGTATGATAATTTGAAATTTGCAAAAAAACCCATTGTTTACTGGGAATTAATTTGCCAAACTTCCTCACTTACCAATAAATTGTCATCTGAAAATTACCACATTGAGACTTTCATTTGCTATTTGTTACCACTTTGTGATTTACATTTGTTATTCATTACCATTTTGTGATTTACGTTTGGTATTCATACCGCTTTGTGATTTTCGTTTGGTATTCATTACCACATTATGATTTACATTTGTTATTCATTACCACTATGTGATTTACATTCGCCATTCAGTACCACTTTGTGATTTAGATTTGCTATTCATTACCACTATGTGATTTACCTTTTCTATTCATTACCACTTTGTATCACATTCAGTACCTATTCATTATCTCTTTGTGATTTACCTTGTCATTCTCTAATGACGAAATTTTATAATCAAATTCCAGAGAGCGAAAGTGAAAGCGAATCTTCAGAAAGTGAAAGCGAAAGTTCAGACAGTGAAGGGGAACTGGATATTGAGAAGTTGAGGATGGACTCCAACGTATGTCCTCCAGGATGCGATCCACAGATATTTGAGGAGACGGTCGAACTTAGAGAAATCAAGTACGTTTTTGAGTTGTTCATTTTGAATTTGTGTTATTTTATAGTTTTTTAAGGACCAAAATGCTCTTGAGTAAAAATCATTCTATTATCGCTTCAATTTTTCCAAATTTTGAATGAGAATGTAAGCTCTAAATAAGGAGAACGTATGCAGCAATCGATTTTGGTTTATTGCATAAAAAGGTAAGGTCATTCACAAACTATGTAATTTGTAGTACCTATAATTAATTACGTTATTATGTGACAGGTATGAAATTGAGAACAACATTAAAGAGAATGAAAGGAGCATTGAACTTGACAAGAGATCCGTCACTGTGAAGAATAAGGAAATTAAAATACTAACTCTGATATTGGAAGAGAGTCAAATGAAGTTACAAGAATTATTGGTGAGATTTACATGTAGTATTCGTTACTACTTTGTGATTTACATTTACTATTTGTTACCACTTTATAATTTACATTTGGAATTCAGTACCACTTTGTGATTTACATTTGGTATTCACTACGACTTATCATTGTTATTTACATTTCTTAATTTAATATTCACTGCTTTTTTTTGCTGTTGATTACAGGACATGAAACAGAAACTCTTGAATGAAATAGAGTGCACAATAGTGGTGCCGGTAGAGCAGTGTGCTATGGAAGGACTGCAAGGTGTGATTGATGGAAATCACGCCTGCGAAAACTCGGGGGCTCTCCTGTTCCCGGCTCCTTATATAGAAAAACTCAAGGCTCGCATTCTAGAGTTGCTCAGAGAAGAACAGGAACAGAGGAGACGATATTTGTGAGTTGAAATGACAACTTGAAATTGTGGAAGATTAACTAATTTAACTAGTTTTTCATTTAACTTTGGAATAAACTTAATGTGTTTTGTTCACAGTCTTAATCTCAATCATGTGAGAAGAATGAAGGTAGATTGTAGTTACATGGAGAATAAAATAGCAGAGTTGAGGACCAAATATCAAGAGATTCTAACCAATAAACTTGCTGTCGATAAAACTAAGAAAGGCATCAAGTAAGTGCAACACTAGTTAAAATTGTATATGTTCTAAGGCAAAAAAGTCATTTCTGTTTTTTCTTGCTTATATTGATGATTATTATATCATTTTAGAGATCCTAGTTTACTGAGCAGAGCCGGAGAAGTTTTAGACGCAGTGTTAATTGAAATGACACAATCGTTCAAAGTTGCCGCATCTTCAGGGTTTACTGTGGATATGAATAATCAATTGGCTGATTGGAAGGTTAGTTAATACTTTTCATCTTCAAGGCTCTAATTATTGACAACTTTGTATTCTTTACCACTTTGTGATTTATATTTGGTATTCAAGTTATTTGAAATTGGTATTCGTTACCACTTTATGATTTACATTTGGTATTCATTACCACTTTGGGATTTACATTTGGTATTCATTACCACTTTGTGATTTACATTTGGTATTCATTACCACTTTGTGACTTACATTTGGCATTCATTACCACTTTGTGATTTACATTATTTTAGTGAATATTAATTGTTTTCTTACAGTACATATTTCATTTTTACAGAAAAAAGAGATGAAATTGGAGCAGGAGTATTGTGCATTGCTTCAGAAACACACTGAATTACTGAAGTTAGGAGGCGCCTTACAGGCAGAACTGTTAGTCAAATCTGTAAGTTGCTTCGTGCATTCATTAAAACATTTTATATAAAGTTATTTAGTATTATTTTTTCACGTACCTATGTATATGAAAAATTTGTGCTATACTTAAAGTGCGTCCAACCTTGAGAATCTGATTGACATGATCAGTCCACAGTCTCTTAAAGTTATCAATTATTCTGTCTTCATTTTGCTCGACAGCCAACCAAGGAGATTCAAGAAATGCCTGGAGGAAGAACGGAAGAAGAATACAGGCAGGACATTGTGAGATTGAGGAGAATTAAGAAGGAACAACAACAACAAATTGATGTAAGTTACATTATGTTAACACATTATCAACTGAGAATAATAAGGTTCTAACTCAGAAGACCAAAAAAACTACTCCACTTCAGGACTTTTTTGTTATTTATTGTATTGTATTGTACGTAAAAATAACCTTCAGGTAATATGTCCACCAGAGATACTGATACAGAGGTACTGTATAGGTACATCTATAAAAAGCAATCATTGATTAAGCTGGTTTATGTGATCACTTTGTGCCCAGGGCAACATTCAACAATTTTACCATATCATACATACGTAGTTGTTGTGTGTGCATTAAATTTTGTGAAGTGATTTTTTTATTTCACATTATTTTGTCTAAATGATTGTAGTCTGTCGTCTACTCACATGACGTGTATATCAACATTCTACGCGCTCGAAAATCCAGGAATTGATGCAAAGAAATTTCTCACCAATGTTTTTTTTTCAGAATTTGAAGGAAGAGATTTACAATTTAAAGGTAAAAAATCCCTGTGCAGATCCTTCAACACGGGCCCCCACACTTCCGGGGGACACTGGGCCCCCCAGCGAGATTATAACCCCGCCCTGTCAGCCTTCTAAAATAAGGTAAATTGATAAAAATATCAAAATATTCTGATAAAAAATTTCAGGGCTCGTCCGGGATTTGAACCCGGGACCTCTCGCACCCAAAGCGAGAATCATACCCCTAGACCAACGAGCCAGCTGTTTCCAACTACATAATAAAAATACACACTGTTTTATTTTACGATAATTTTTAATTACTGCAATATATACCTATTTACATAGTCGTAAACTGATAACCGTTAATACCTGCAATTAAAATACCTGCAAAAAAGCAAAAATTAAAGCGATACTTTTATTGAGAATTACAATTTTGTTTGCTGGCAACAACGTCATATCTATCGAAATTCTACAAGTGTTGCCACTACCATACTATATTTGTCGAAAAGTTACAAGTATTTATTTTATTTCAAGTACAAGCACAGATATAGGTAAAAACATGAAAATAAAACAATGCTTTATTCATAATTCAGCTGTCACCCACAAGCATCCGCCACAGTTAAGTTAAAAGCATTTGCGTTCAATCCGGTTGCCTCACACAACCAAATCCAATCTCGCTCACACACTCATTTACACTGCAGTAAATGAAATATAGCGCCCTAATTAAAAGCCATCTCCTTCTTGATAGGATGAAGATAGTTACTACCATAACTTCTCTGTTCACAGAACCATTGCTGCATCCCTAGTGAAATGTTTAGCAGAGTCCGGACTAGATCTTTTACCAGATCTTACGTACGGTAGATGTCTCCTAGAAGATATATCTTCACTGCTTCCTGCCATAACCTCTGGGTAAGAACTTATAAAAGATATCTAAGTATGTTAGGCCTCGCTACTTTTGAAGATAGGAGAAAGAGATAGGATCTCAATGCTAAATCTAATAATAATCACAATGCAATGAGCGCCTGATTCTTACAGGAGACTTTTTTATTTTATTTTATTTTAAAAGAGCACAGACAGTCTTACAAAAAGTATATATAGTACAACATCAACAAAAAGTGGACCAGTAAAGGCTCAAGAATTACCAGATTACAGATATTTGAAAATGCATACAAAAACGTTGGGGAAAAAATAGTCATAAGATAGATCACCAAACAATAAGATATTAAACATTATTAAAAAATTCATATCTGGCAATTACAGGAAATTCATAACATCATCTGACAATTAAAGGGAATTCATAACGTCATCTGGCAATTCAAGGGAATTCATACCAATATAGTCTGGCAATTAAAGGGAATTCATAACATCATCTGGCAATTACAGGAAATTCATAACATCATCATCTGACACACTGCATATTTATCGTTATTTTTATTATTATTTCAGTAAAACTGGTGTAGAGGATGCAACAGCCAAAATCCTTAAAAGTGTTTGTCAGAATGTGAAACAAGAAGAACATATTCTCAGAATGGAACAATGCAAGAAGAGTGTGGCAGAACTTCTGAGACAGTTTGTGCAAGAAAATGTAAGTCACCACTCATGTTCTGTCCTTCTTATTTTATTTATTCATTTTATTTAACATATCTTATTGAGATGTCTAGATTTAAGTCTCTGACAAGCAGGAAAATTCACCCTGCGCTTTTAACTTTTTTACACTCTGACATAACGAATGTTAAATGATATAGGCGTGATGTTGGCCATACAATAAATAAATAAATAAATTTTGAGATGTCATAAAGTTTTCTATTTATGTTTATCTGCATGTAATCCTGGATTTTGAAGCAAATTAGCATACAATAGTATACACAACACAGAACAATCATTTGCTCAAGGCACACATAAAAAAATAAGACGACAACTGGTGATATGCTGGAATTGGTGGACATTGCCCTGGGCACAAAGCGATCACTTAAACCAGCCTGAGCTGATATGCAGGCATCAGATCACGTGTCAATGATTCTGTGTATATGTAGATGTATACCTACAGTCTGTCAAAGTGATGGTCTCAAATTAATTTAGAAATACAATTTTACGTGCTGGCAACAATGATATTTCTATTAAAATTCTACAAGTGTTGCCGCGATACTTGTCAAAAAGCGACATCCAGTGCCCTCGTGGAAAACCATTTCTTTCTTGATAGACTGTAATCTCTACAAGCCATAGACGTCCACATCCATCAGATCACGTTTATAATAATCCGTTGTGACTTTCAGATTCTCCTAGATGAAATGCGACACGTCACATCAGTGGTGACACAGTTGAGATCCTCGGAACCTCAAGATAAAGATAAGAGCATAATGGATATACTGAATGATGCCATCATGGGACTGCTTGAGGCTGGCATCAGTGTGGATAACTCTAGTGTCATAGATGCTGTGGTCGCTAATCTCATCTCCCAATATCCTGGACTCACGGTCGAGACATTTAGCGAAGATGCTCTGCTTGTGGAAGTTATGAGTGAGTAAATCATAATATTTGTTCACTAGGGCGAGTTTATCGCAGTAATGCAATCTCTGCCAGCTAACCTCAATGTAGTGTTTAACACAGTAAACTATTTGTGCCAATATACGAAGTCTGCCACTCAACCCCGCACACACACACAAGACAAAAACTATGGCAAAATTACAGTTTCCCTGTTGGTTTCTAAGATATTTATATTGTTACATTATTGTTGTGATCCTCCCCAAAACACGTGAGTATTACTCACATCCGGGAAGTATCACTAATTTATAGTTTATTCTGCATTTGTTTTTTAGTTTAAATTGGAGGTACCTGCTTTAAATGTGTTATGTTTTTTTATTAATTTTTACTTTTTAAGAAGATTAACACAAACCGATATACTTTCCTACACACTTCACAATAAGCTAAAAGCTTGTATCATGAAGTGCAGAATACATCGTCAGCACTAAGATTCGAACCCAGCGCTTACCTATTATGTCCGCATTTCAACCAACTGTGCCAACCATTTATTCGTAATAAATAAATGTTTTTCTTTTTACAGAACAAGGTATCGTTTATAAGAAACGACAGGTAGAAGAAATGATTGCAGCAGTCAGCAAGTGTATTGCTGCTCAGAAATTAGACTTGGAAGAAATGAGAGAACTCAGTCTCGAAGTATTTGAATTGAGCAGTACAGCATCCAGCATGAGCGTGAAATCTGGCACGAGCGCAAAATCACCTAGCGTCAAATCACCGAGCGTTAAAAAGGCTTCGTCAGCAATGTCTACGAGGCGTACTTCAGTCGCTTCGTCCGTCCCTCACACGAGTAAATCGGCTCCGAGCGAAAAGTCTTTAGTGAAGTTACCCAAAATAAAAAGTACGAGTACCATTAGAACCGCCAGTTCGGCGACTGTAAGATCCAAGATATCGGGATATCTTAGCAGTCATCATTCGAGTGTCGATCATGATGATTCTGATTAAGTTTTATTATTTGATAAGACAGACAGTATTACAGGTCATAAACTAAGATAAATGATATTTTGTTGTCTGAATTCCGTCCATTTTATCTTTATCATTACAATTTTGTATCTGTTGTGGTAAAAATGTTCATATTCAATGTTCTACATCAAAATGCTATACTTCGACAAAATGTCAAATAACAAAGTATATAGTCTGTGAAGAAATAGATGGTCTCAAATTAATTTGGAATTTCAATTTTTTGTTTTGGCAACAGTGACATTTTCATTGATATTGTACAAGTGTTGCCACTATGCCAATATTTCCAAAAAGCTACATGTGGATGTGGCGCCTTCATTGAAAACCATTTCTTTCTTGACAGTCTGTACAACGGTTCGATTTAATTTTAGTATCATTTTATTTAAGTAGTTGTTTTTTGAAAGAAAAAATGACAATTCTCCGTGATGCCAGGTGATGTTATGAATTCCTTTTGATTGCCAGTAGATGATGCTATGAATTCCCTTAAATTGCCAGATGATGTTATGAATTCCCATTCATCATTGCCAGATGACGTTATGAATTCCTTTTAATTGCCAGTAGATGATGCTATGAATTCCCTTAAATTGCCAGATGATGATATTAATTCCCTTTGATTGCCAGATGATGTTATGAATTCCTTTTGATTGCCAGTAGATGATACTATGAATTCCCTTAAATTGCCAGATGATGATATTAATTCCCTTTGATTGCCAGTAGATGATACTATGAATTCCCTTAAATTGCCAGATGATGATATTAATTCCCTTTGATTGCCAGATGATGTTATGAATTCCTTTTGATTGCCAGTAGATGATACTATGAATTCCCTTAAATTGCCAGATGATGATATTAATTCCCTTTGATTTCTAGACTACTATTTTATGCATTCCTTTTAATTGCCAAATATTAAACTGCTATTTTAATCATGTTAATTTTGTCATACAATTTTTTAATTAATAAAATCTGAAATCACACTTAATATGTTCCATCATTCTCCTTCTCTAAAAGGGCAGACAGAGAGGATTTCACAAAGGTAGTTTCATCTTCTTTTGTCTGCTCAGTGGTCGTGGTCTCTCTAAATTGTGACGGCTCCAGTTCTAATTCCGCCACATCGGAGTCTTCTATATCTTCAGCGATAGTTTGTTTATCTGCATCCTAAAAACACAGTTTCAATCAGAAATATGAGTTAAATAGTTAAGATGCATTTAAGCAATAAAGAGTATACTAATGCTGTCTTGTTTTGACTGCTAATATAAACTCTTTACGAGAAAGAGGCAAACAAAAGTGTCACTAGTTCTCTATGATTATGGTGTGTCTTACAAAAAACTGAAAAAGAGCGGAAGGGGGATGGTGGGAGAAAAAATTACATTATATTGGCAGAATAAAAGAAAAGGTGATCTTATGGAAGTTTTACGAACATCTGACTCTTCCGGGACATTCGAATATAATATATTTAAAAATAGTAAGGGCCAATTGTACAACCAAAACTTACCAAATCATGTGCACTGTACATTGGATTATCAAATTCCTTATTCAGAGATAGTTGGGAAATTCCTTGTACGAGGCTTCCTTCTCGAGAACGGTTCTCAAATCGTGCAAATGTGAAGGAACTGAAATTAGATTATGGGTTATTAAAAAATATTGCTTACTACATTTTTAGGATAGGTATACCAAAATTATTACACGTTAACTGGATTTGATCTGTGTTATGCAGTTCGATGGCAATAGGATACATTGTGAAAAGTTCTTGATCTGTGTCTGTATACGTATTCATGTGTTTGATGCAGTAAAATGGGTGAACTGGTTATTATAAAGATAATTTTATTCCAGTAATTCTATTTAAATATTAGATGTTTATTCACTCATATTTGATGTCTTATAGTACAATTACAACCAAGTGTACAAGAAGTCTTTCGAAAAATTCCGAATGCATGTACGCTAGGTAATATTAGATGTGGGTACTGTTTCATTGTATTTGCAGTGAGTGGCGAAAAGGCCTACAGCTGTAATGCCACTCACTGTTTTGTTTTTTGATAAAATAAATAAATAATATGAATGACATATTTCAAAATGATTTGACACAAACCTGTATCGCAGTCCACTGAAGGACGATGGTGGATAATGATAAAGGACGACAGCCAGGAAAGCTGATAGGACGACAAACAGCATAATGAGGGCTTCCCATCCCCCGTGGGATGCATTGGGCCCCGCCCAGGGTACTCCCGACAGAAGCATCTCACCACCACTCAACAGATTTAACTCTAAAATCAAATATCAAGCTTTTTTATATGATTATACCAAGGCCGATGTAAATAATATTGATCATATAGCCCCACATTCAAATAACATCATGGCCGGGAATAGAACCCGGACGTGTATTCTACTACTTACTTATTATTCAACTATGACGTGTAGAAAATCTGATGCTTATACAAATAATGATAAATTCATAAAATTCTTGAAAACCTGATACAGAGATTACATAAATTCAGGTGTATGACATAAATATACAGCGTCATCGAAAGAGGTGGACCCTATTTTAAAAAGGTACAATTTGGAACCATTCATGATAAATGAGTGATTCTTTCACTGTATGGTACCTGATGAATGTAAGTTTTGTTTGATGCACAATACAATAACTCATGCGCGGTCGACAAGGACAATCGGCACTATTCATATATACCAACTTCCAATATAATGTTGATCGTGCAATAGTAGTGCCGATTGGTTTTGTCGACTACGCATGACGTAGTCTGCGCATTGTATTGTGCATCAAACAAAACTTACATTCATCAATTACCATACAGTGAAAGAATAACTCATTTAACATCAATGGTTCGAAAGTTACACCATTTTTAAATAGGGTCCATCTTTTTCGATGCTCAGGACTGCATATTAATAGTAGTTGCAGGTTTTCACGGTGATCCATATGTAGATTTGTTTTTTCGGGTTTAATCGTGTCGGCGAAACGTCGGATAATCAGATTATCACTCGATTAAACCCGAAAAAAAAAACAAATCTACATCCTACATATACGTTTTTTAATAGGGTCCATCTTTTTCTGTATATTATTTACCTTTTTTCAGTGCATCAATAAGTGTCCTTGCAACGTTTGTGCTGATTCCACTGTATTTATTCGAATCGACCAACACGATCTGAAACATATTATAGTTGGAGGACAACCACTCCTGGCTGTAAAGTGTTGGACGGGAATTATTGTGTACAATATGATTTCTGGACACAACTCCAACCCAAATGTCTACACCTGTGTCTTTGGCAATCTGAGTTAGGACAGTCACCTTTACCTTCAGCAATCTGTCCATTGTGCCGACTGTTATCACTGCACCTGAAAAAAGACAATATTTTACAGTTTTTTTTTAACATTTTTATTTCTATTTGTCCTCTTTCAACCTAGGAGTGGCACTTCGTATCCCAAGTCTCGCAACACTTTATAAACGGCAGTAACTTTCACTTTCGTACTTTATAAAAACCATCCCTTTATAAACGATCTCACCCAAAACATTTAAATTTTCATAGAAACGCTAGGCGGCTCTCTTAAATAAATGGTTTTTCTGTTCTATTCTATCCTCTCAGCCGCATCCTTTGCGGGGTAGGCGGAGTGAAGAGATCGCCAGACTTTCCTATCCTTACACACACACTTTCGTCACATTCATGCAATTTATCCATACACACTCTACGATTCAGATTTTCTAAGATTACTAAGACTCTACGATTCCTTTTACTCAGAACATGTTCGTCCTTGTGAATCTGGTCTGGTAAAGAATTGGTCAAGTCATGAGGCTCGTGGACGGCCGCGCTCCCTTACACTTATTCTTTCTTAAATTTTTTCTCTTTGTAAAATCTCTCATAAGTTTTTCTGGATCGTTTCTATAGTTTGACAGTTAACTTCACTGCTGGATACAGAACTCTTCCAAACACTTATATTTCTTTTCTATAACCCACCATTCTCACCCACTGTCTAATAAAATTATCTAGGTTATCAAATTAATTAGTTGTTCCAACTTACCACACAATTCACAGCAATGGTAATACGGTTTGACAGGTTGCAGACATTTAGGAGGTTGGCACTCCTTATAATCACACAGTTCGGGAGGGACATTGTCCTGACATGTCGGATCTCCATATTTGTACATCGTGAAGAACTCATCTCCAACTATCTTTATAGTAGGAGCATCAGAGAGAACATTCTCATCTTCTGTGTCTTTCTCGAAAGACGATTCGATGGCTTGCCAGTCATCATTCGAATACTCCTATGAAAAAAATATATTAACGATTTTTTTTATGTTTTGCTAAAAAATATCGGTATTTTGACCGGCCATTCTGCTAGTCCTTTGAAAAAAATGCATGGAACATTTTTTGTAGACAATTTAATAAATATTGTTTTTATTTTGACCACTTTCTTCTATCTCTTGTTGTATTTCTAAAAACCTCGTAGGCATGGCCGTAGGCAGGGGGGGTCTGAACCCTCCCCTTCCTACGGCCCTGAAAATTCTCATCCACCGTTTTATACATAGGAGAAATGAAACACATTATTACCACATCATTTATTCATCATCCCATCAATGATTAAGTACCTAAATCCATTAAATCATAGTTGTTCCATTAAAAATTTTCGCCTGCCGCGCTAATCTGATTGAATCAGGGGTTTGTTCACAAAAAATAATCTGAACTTTTAAACAATTCTGCTAATAGGGTCCTTGCATGTTTTTTTTTTTATTTTGGTTTTCGGTACATTAACTATAAATTAAGGTTTTCCGAAATGAGATTTTAATTCTCTGTCTTTGTGGATATATTTATAAAATAAAGTCTCATATTCGATTCTAGCGCAAAAACAGGTTTTTGACTGGCCGCCATGTCGTGACGTCACTTTCCCCAATTCCTCTATACATAACCCACAAACAATCAAATTTCTTTCTATGAATTTCATCGCGTCGTGACGTCACAATCATGTTAAACAATGGCCGCTCGTTTCAGAGCACCATAGAAAAAGTCGTCAAATTAACATTTTCAATTAATTATTATAAATTAACGGTAAATTAAAATTACATAATTTTATTTTATTTGTAATTCTAGTAAGTAGAACTATCGATTTAATATATTTTTTGAACGATAAAAAAAAATGCAAGTACCCTATTAAATCATTCAAACACAATAGGTGGATTTTGGTTATGTGCAACGTAGCATCAGCGTGTAGTGGATCACCAGAATTGAGATCAGATGGATCAAGAATACAGTATGTCAAAAAAGATATGGTTTTTACGTAGGGCGCTACTTTTAGCATTTTGGCAGAATTTCAACAAATATGTCAATGTTGCCAGCAAACAAAATTTCATTTCCCAGATTAATTCGAAACGAAACCATATCTTTCTTGACTAACTGTACCTAGAGAGATCTCTACTTACTTACCCGTCCATTGATGGAGATGCCATGTACAAACTGTCTTCTAGTGGGAAGACGCCCCAGGGGTGTGTATTCTGGATGCATGAACACCTTGTCTGTGATACAAGGTAAACGATACAGATCTGGAAGCGCCAACCCTGAATCCAAGTGGTCATCTGTGGGGCTAATGTCGATGAACCAATTCTTTGGGTCTGACCAGCTGAAGAAAAAAAAGCTATTTCATAATTATTTTCAAAATGTATTTTGGAATATGGGTATCTTCTGTACCTACCCTTGTAATAATTAGCAGTTGTATTTTTTTAACTTGAGAATTTTTGGATCAAATGCTGTAGCCCCACCCCAAAAAGGATTTGGACTTTTGTATATATACAAACCCAAATACTTTCCTTCACACTTTGTGGCATCAATCTGCAGGAAGTGCCTTATTTTTAGAAGAACCTTATTTTTTTCCAAAGCATATTTAGTAAGATTGTCGAGATCTAAGGTCTCAAAAATCTCTTCTTTTTTTAAATGTCAATATGCCAACTCTTAAATTATTTTTTGTTTTTTTGAACGACAAAGCATGTATAAGTAAGCAAGTACTCACGCGTGCAAAACGTTCCTTTTATATTGAACAACTTCTCCAGGGCATTTGGCAACTGGCTGGTCATCACCACTCAGAATTAGACCTTCGAATATAATACTCCCATCCACAGGCAATTGCAGTTCTTTGACGCTGACATCCGTCATGGGGACGCGAATCCCATAAGTTAAATTCGTGGGGAAGACCACCTTATCCCGGGGGCAGGGGATCTTCGCTGGAGACCACATGTTGGGATTGGTAAGATCGTCTTGGGCGATCCATATCTTATTCAATTGTACAGAAGATTTAGCAAACATCAATAATAGGATTGTGTAGATCGCGTCCATTTTATTTGCGCAACTTTGATCACGAAATGGCTGACAAAAAGTCAATTAAACTGCTGTTTTCAAATTAGAAATAGTTCACCAAAATAAGATCACTTCTACAATACTTTAGCACGAAAATAATGATCTTGTTGATTAAGTTGAACGAGTCAAACTGATTTCTAAAATGACTAAATGAAATTTGATACATTTGGTGGGCGTCAGATTATTATCAACCAGATCTATATAGCCCACATATTGTAAGTACAAAAAAACTGCACTTTTATTTCTCCATATAAACATTAAATTAACTAAAATTTACTTAAATTAAAATGATAAAATAGTACTACCAGTTTTAAACTATGTCCCCTAAAGATTTGCGCAAATTTTTAATATGCTGAGACATTGGGAAGTTGTTTAAATTTCAAAGGGAAAATGTAAGCTAAGCTCGCCTCGGTGAATATTTCTCTGGTCAATTAAATTTAAAACAGTACCTGTTTTGTACTGAATTAGTGTATGAGATTGTTCACTGAAAGAATAAATAAATATATTTAAATATTATATAGACAACGACAGATGAAGTTAAATAAAAAATAAGTAGTAAAAACGTTTTGATTTGTTATGTTTTCATTTATTCAAATTTTTGGTGAACAAGATACAGAATTATGTTAACATTACAAATATAAATCATAACATTTGTTCACTAGGGCGAGCTTTTCTCAATGTTGCGATCTCTGCCAGCTAACCCCAAAACAAAATTACCTTGATACCGGAGCGTTAAATCCATCTTCTACATTGAGTCGAGTTGGTTTTTTATTTTATTTCATCTAATGGTACCATGACTGTAGTCAATACAAAAGTACGCACAATATAAGATACCATCAATTAAAGACCAGTGAAGGTTCTTCAAATTAGTACATGCATACATCGAGTATATGGTTGGCGCAGTTGGTTGAGGCGGCAGTCTCCCAAGCGGGAGGTGCCAGGTTCAAACCCCGGTACTGGCGATGTATTCCACACTTTGTGATACAGGCTTTTAGCCCAGTGCAAGGTGTGCAGGAAAGTATTTGGGTTTGTGTATGCAAGCCCAGATCCTTAAAAAAAACCAAAACAATACAAAAATAATCCCTATGAGAACGAGAAAACTACGTATGTAAAAGTATCAATGCAATAGTCCTGTGTAGAGCTATTGTACATACATAAGGTTATAATCTACACAAATATATGTATTATACATGGTACATATTATGTAGGTACTATACACGGTACATATATGTAGTATACATAAGTACATAATATAGTACATACATGTATGTACATATTTCTATATGAAACAATTTAAATAATAATACAATGAATGGATCATCAGCTTCCGTACTTCAAGTCTCTTATCTCACAACTCTTTATAACTGGACTGGAATGAAATGAACAGTCACACAATAATACAGAACAATAGGTGCAAAATAACAGTGACAAAATGATTAACTATCTATGTCGTACCTAATGTAAATCATGCCATTGATTGAAACCAAGTAAACCATACTTTTTTCCATTGCCGAAAAACAAATTTTAATAAACATTTTTTCATTTCTATGAGACATGTTTTTGACGTAAAAACGTGCATTATGTTTTTTATCGCAACTTTGGAAATAGAAGAAAATTTTCTCCAGTGAAGATTTCCATCATCACAGGAACTTTAGGTAGTACCTATAGCCCAGTAAAACGAGATTTATAGCGTAAATAATTCTCGGAAAGCTGGAAACTGTTTTAATCTCTTCACTAACATCCAAAGAAGATTTCTTGAAGTTTGCACCAAATTTGCGTTTGTGCTAACTACAGGGTGACCCAAAAGCCGAAACATTTTTGTATGTTTTTCAGTTTTTCACTGATAACTTCTAAAAGATTGTAGTCTTATAAATGAAAGTACGTGATATTCTGCGTCGTTTGAGCATAAATACTCTTTTGTACATCAAAAAATAATTATGATACAGACACTGCCAATTACATATTAATTTTCTCAACAAATTGAAATATTCATATTTTTCTCTTTTGTTGTTGAATATCTCCTTAAATCAGGTATTTACGGCAATATTTTACTAAACATATTTAATGGTGGGTTAATTTTCTCTAACTTGTGATTAAAACTTTACACCTACAGTTCGTAGTTAAGGATTTACAGGTGTTGCAAGAGAGACGAGTGAAATAAAGAAACAAAGATAATTTAAATTTTACTCTTTAATTTTATTAACCTATAGTTTTTCAAGTAAAATCTAAATTTTCAATACTGTTACGCCACTGCATAACATTTTATAGGGAAAGGAATATTTTTTTTACCTTCATTGGTTTTATTAAAATATCTCCTAAACGGGTAGTGTTAGGAAAAAAATGTTTATTGAAAAATTTATTTACAATAATTTCTCTATATTATGATTGCAAAATAATTTATTATACTCAAATACTAAGTGAGGTAGACTTGATTAAAAATGGTATATAAAAAATAAGTTCATACATATCCTCACTTTTTGTTATATAACTCCCTGACCAAGCGGTGTAGCACCAATTCGTAAAATTAAATTTAAAGCTAAATAAATTTTCTATAAAACAAGTATAATAAATTTTATTTGGAAGTTATAATAAAAATGTACTAGATGATCAATATCAATATTTTGTAAAATAAATCCACGCTTCCCATACAAAATGTTCCTGCGTAGCAACGTGCCTCTATACAAAATCAAATTTGAACATCTAGTACTTTTTTATTATAACTCTCAAATTAATTTTATTATACTTAAAAAAATTATTTACCTTTATATATAATTTAATGAATTTATGCTACACCGCTTGGTTTAGGAGTAATTTAACAAAAAGTGACGACATGTATGAAGTTATTTTTTATATACCATTTTTAATCAATTCTGCCTCACTTAGTATTTAAGTTAAAGAAATTATTTTTCAAATGTAATATAGAAAAATTATTGTAAATAAATTTTACGATAATTTTTTTTCCCAACCCTACCCGTTTAGGAGATATTTTAATAAAACCAATGAAGGTAAAAAAATTACTCTTTTTTTATATAAAATGTTATGCAGTGGCGTAACAGTATTGAAAATTTGGATTTTACTTGAAAAACTATAGGTTAACAAAATGGAAGAGTAAAATTTAAATTACCTTTGCTTTTACATCTATCATTTAAAAATTTCTAAGAGTATTTATGCTCAAACGACGCAGAATATTACGTACTTTCATTTATAAGACAACAATCTTTTCATAGAAAGCATCGTATAGAAGTTATTAGTGAAAAACTGAAAAAAATACAAAAATGTTTCGGTTTTTGGGTCACCCTGTACTTAGCACAAGCGCAAATTTGGTGCAAACTTTGCATGTTAAATAAGAGATTAAAACAGTTTTTTCAGCTTTCCGAGAATTATTGACGCTATACCCCCTTTTCTGATGTTTTTACACTGGCCTACTATTTATACGAGTACATACTTACGTAGATTCCACTGTTGCATTTGAAACAGCTATACAGAAAAACAGCCACATACAGAAATAGAAACTATATACCTAGAAGTACAACCTACAATTAAAATTTACAGAACATGAATAACATTCAAAATAATGGACATGTCCTGTCGCCGTCTTTTCTATAAGAAGACAACGACAATATTATGGAGCTAGAAAAAGTACCCACTTAGTACGAAGAACTATGGTGATATAACTACGTTCCATACTAATTCTACGCACCTGCTTACGCAGATATTAAAATCGTATATATAGATGGTGGATGAAATAATTAGATCTGCAAATTCTTTTAATACTATAGAATTGACTGTGAAATATAGCAGCACTGTGAATATCCCATTTGTCACAGTTATATTCTTCAGTCTTCAGCATCTCTCACCATTGTATAGTAACAATATCATCCATATTATTGTTTAGTCTTTTGTAAGGTACCATCAGTATTGAGTAGAGTCCTTTACTGACCATCAGATTATTCTGGACTCCTTCAGTGCCGTTGGAGGAGGACAGCCAAGCCCGTTTTGTCCTGTCAATTTAACCAATCAGAAATTGTAACCAAAAAGTGTCAAGTTTTCAAGAGTAAAAAATGAGCAATCTAAAAACTTTAGTGTATAATCTGTTTGTTATATATTGTGCTAGTACTCTCGCGTATACGGAGCAAGGTAAGTCTATAACTATAATGCTATATTATTACCATTGACAGAACATGTAGAACATTCAAAGTTAAAGAAAAGTAATAAGACAGCGGTATGAACAGAGGGGATCATTATTGTGCCGTCCTAAGTATAAACCAACTTAAGAATATTTTTTTTCACAACTTCTATTTTTCAATTTCAAAATCTGAAAAATTATGTATCGATGCATGCAATAACAATATGAATATACAAATGAAGATTTCTAAATACTGATATTTCAGACCCAATGCTTGTGTTTTAGACCCCACACATCTGAGCCTTTAATCCTGTGATATGTGGATAGGTGAATGTTTCCCATCATTAGGCTGATGAGTTTATATATAAAATCACGACATACGAGTATGTCGACTTTTCTGGCTGGTAATACTGAGAAGTGTGTTGGCATGTACATGGTTGGCGCAATTGGTTGAGGCGGCAGTCTCTCGAGCGGGAGGTGCCGGACTCAAATTCCAGCGCTGGCGATGTATTTCACATTTTGCGATACAAGCTTTTATCCTAGTGCAAGGTGTGCGGGAAAGTATTTGGGTTTTTGTATGCAAGTCTCTATGTAAAAACAAATAATTGTCTGAAAACTTTATAATTCATAAATTTATTGTATTTGGATATGTCTGTATTCATGTGCAGTATGATAGCAAATGAAATGCTATTTCTGAATTAATTAATGCAATTGCATCCTCCGACCTACATAGGAATTAAATAGAATATTATAATTAGATTGTTATAAAATGGCATTTTAATTTATCATTTGTTTAACTTATCATTTCTGATACTATTTATAACAGTTTATTTTTATTATAAATGCACCGAGAATCAACGATATCTAGGTATAGTTTTATTTAGAAAGAAAAATGGAAAAATATTTAGAATAAAATTTTATAAGGTTTATAAGAAAGACGATCGACTGTAAAACGGGTGTAGTGGCTAAATTAAAGTGAATAAGCTTAGGTAGTTTGGACATGTTGAGAGAATGAATGAGGGCAGGATGACTAAAAAGTAATTATATATATGGAAGTGAATTCTGAGTTGCTCATGTACAGGTAGAATTATATACTTACCTAATACACAATATACTCGTAATATGATAGTTTATAATTTTACATTTATAGGTACATGTTGATAGATAACTACATATGTGCGTTCAGTATCAGTTTCCGTTCACACAGAACACATCAGCAGCTGATATACAATAATTATGATTATAACTATTATACGGATAGCACTAGATGGGTCGCAATTTTGTTTGATTTTATAGAAAACCCAGGAACAAAAGTATTAATAAAATAAAAAATATAAAATTAATATCGGTGAATGTTACTTAAATGTAAAGTGATCACATTAAGCCAGCCGACCATCAGTCATTAGCGTGATCGAAGAAGACAACGACAGATGAAATTAAACAAAAACGTGGTAAAATGGATACAAAACCAAATCGTCGACGGGTTCTCTCTCCCTTTTCTTTGACGTCAAATGTTATACTGTCTTGTTTTTCTCTGTCGTATCTTGCTATCAAACGTGCATCTTATCTTTGAAAAATGTTCGCCCATGTATTGAGTTAATTTATTCTTGGATTAGATTAGTTACAAGTTATATTATAAACTGAATATAACTTGTAACTTAATAACAGTTACATTGTCCTGTCCATATATCCAATGTCCATCACCACTTGGTGGCATTGTTGGAAATAAATTGGACATGTAATAATGTCATTTGGTTGGTCATTCTTCAAATGTTAGGGACCTTGAATTAGTCTGAATAGCCGACATCTATGTAACGTAATAAAATATAATCTAGTTTGATTATATAACTGTGTCGTAATAATCTAATATTGCACGTTACTCAAGGAAGCAATAAACTTTTATATAGTCCACAATTATATAAAACTTTGTTATGCTGTAGGAAACAAGCGTGAGTATAATGAACGCAGACCCAAACTGTGGCCTCAAACCGGCCCGGGCATTTTCAAAGACGTCGGCCCCCTACTTTCCACGAAAGTAGTAAATAGCGCCGCACGAGTTTTTTTTTCAAAAGGGTGAATTGATGAACCTATAATATAATATATAAATATAATATGATAAGAAGGACAATGGACATTGAGGTAAGGCCCAGAAGACCGGGCAGACCCCAGACCACATGGATGTCCACAATCGCCAGGGATCTAAAGGGGGCAGGGCTTCGGGCGGAAGATACAAGGGACCGAAAGACTTGGAGGATGAGGACTAGGAGAGCCGACCCCAAGTAAATGGGACAAAGGCTAGGGCGAAGAAGAAGGTGAATTGATGAACCTGGTTGATTTAAATACTAAGGCATCTGGATATATGTCTACACGATAAAGAACTAGCGCCGCAGACGAAATTTTGTCATAAAACGTAAGAAGACAGGGAAATGAAACATCGCGACCTGTCCCCTTAGTACATTGTTCAGAACATTTTTTAGAGGCAAGTTAGGCAAAGCCTAAGAGTGGCAAATCGAGGAGGCGGCAATCCGAATGAATACTAATAGTTTGTTATGTATAAAAAGAATCGCCTCGGCACTAGTTTAACTGCGGCGCTATTTATTTTATTCAATTTATTATAGGTCTTCCTTTTTATTCACGTCTGCAATTTTTTCCTAATCTCTTGTTCATATGACGATGCACGATTTGCAAACTTCCTTAGTAACTACAGTCAGACTGTATATGGTATACCCCATTTTGTATATGAGTGATCCCGTCTACAGATTTCTATGAGCAAGACTGGACAATACGAGACAACACAATAACAGCGTCTTATTGGATTACATATTATTTATTAACTACATTGTACCTCTTATAAAGTACCATTCATTGAATTATACAATATTCACACTATACCTACATAGTTTGTGATAGCATCACTCTAACTATCTGCCCGACGTCGAGGCATATAAGCAAAATATCTACTAAAATTGAATCACGCTATAAATACTTAAATAAATAAATAAATAACATACCTACTAAACTCTATTTTTGACACACTTGTGTACAGGTAAATAGAAGTAAGTTATGATAAAAGTTCATTTCAATTTCAATACATTTTTACATAATAGTTATAACACAAAAAAGATGCTAGCTCAAGATCGTAGAGCCTGGGGTGATTGTAATGGGTCCATATCAGGGGCGAAGAGTGGACTTTTTTGTAGAAAGGGTGTATTTGGGTTTATCGAAATAAACCCAAATACACCTTTGTTCACTTCACAGTAAGCTTGTGTCGTGAAGTGGAGTAACTCGGCATCAGGGATCGAACCCGCACCCACCGGATTAACAGCCGAGCCCGTTACCAACCAGGTTACCGACCACATGAATTAAGAAAAACTAATCTACAATCAAATAAAAATATAAAATGTCATGTTGAAAAGAAAAAAATATCTCTCCAATATACCTGCCAATTTACTTTAGGAATATTGAAATATTTTTAATAAAATACACAGATATTAATTAGTAAAGTATTAAAAGTAAAGTATTAGCTATTTAAATTCAGTTGATCGATTTTGTTTACATGCTGAGCCAAGATAGATCAATTTAGCCTGGTTGATGATGTCCTTAATTCATTAAAATATTTCAATTCTGCTTTTTTTCATGAGATGACAATTCAATTCCAGCTGATCCCGCGATACGAGCGCCATGGAACGCCACCTATACAGACAACCTCAAGAGATCCATCTTGGCTGGGTATGACAAGTTTGCCAGACCGACTCATCACTTGATTGCAACCAATGTTACAATGGCTCTGAGCATCTACCACTTTGAGTTTGATGATATAACTTCTATCATGGTGTTACATGGGTGGATGAAGATGGTAAAGTTAGAAGCAGTTATTTTTCGATTATTTTTTTATTTTTTCTACCATATTGTGGTCAAACGAAGATCCATGAAAGAACCAAAATACTGACATCCACATGCCTCCATTTGATAGATTTCCTTTGGGTCTAAAACTTCACAGTTTCTCATAAATACTGTGGTATTTTGTAGGAGAGTCTCCTGAGATTCTCAAAAGAAAAACACAGCAAATACTTCGTATCGGCTTTTTTATTTGTCTGTCTGTCTTTCTTTCTATAAAACTTATTTCTCTAAATCGTTACCCGAAAATAGCAAAGTTCTATCTGAAAAGACCAAAATGTTGAGAAGAAGGTGAATGCTTCAAACACCCACATATTTTACAAACAAAACTACCCCACGTTAGGGTTTTTTTATTAAATGTACTCGTAGATTATATCAGTTAGAAAGATTTTCACTCAAAAAGTCAAAATCTTAAAATTTGAACCTTGTTACTCACGCGTGAAAAAATGATAAGTCAAATCTGCTTCCTGTAATGGATTTTTTTTTCAGATTTATGAATCACTATTATTGCTCATGAATGGATTGTAAAGGTACATTATTCTTATATCCTTATAGCTCTCAAAATACCTTATGAATAATTTCCAGGCCTGGAACGATGACAAACTCCAGTGGAATGCCTCAGACTACGGAGGACTGAAGAGTCTCCACGTGGCAGACCACGAGGTCTGGCAGCCAGATGTTGTGCAGTACAATAGGTGAGTTATGAATAAAAATGTATTCTTATCCGATGTACGATTAACACAAATCCTAGCAGACATTCTTTAAAATGACCCACTGATACCAACAGAAGTAAAACAATCATTTTATTAATACACTACCATCTGAACAGTATGACACACTTCCAAGTCAATAATCCATTAGAGTGTATCAGTTTTAAATGACGTTTAAAACTGCTTCTATTGTAAGATACTGCTGAACTTCAATGCGCTCTAGCGCCTAAGCCGTTAGTCTGTCGAAAAAACTTTGGTAGCATAAACTATAGAGACATTAATCTAGGTGCTTTATTTTTCTATTATACCTTTTTCTCTATTAAGTAAAACTATGACATCACGGACATTTCGCGCGTCATTAAGGTTCAAAGTCGCATGTTCAACCGTATGATAAAATGTTAAAAATAGCCTTTTTTTAACTTTTTAGAGGTAATTTTGCTTCATTCTAAAAAACTTTTACCTTCATTCCCTATAGCCCAGGAAATTTAGCTTTGTAGCGTAGATAATTGTCGGAAAGCTGGAAACTGTTTAAATCCCTTCATTAACATGCAAAGAAGGTTTCTTGAATTTTGCACCAATTTTCCGCTTGTGCTAAGTACAGGGTGACCCATAAACCGAAAAAATAATGTACTTTTTTCAGTTTTTCAGTAATAACTTCTAAACAATGCTTTTTAGGAAAATGGTGTCTTTTTATAAATTAAAGTACATAATATTCTGCGTCGTTTGAGTATAAATACTTATTTGTATCTCAAAAATTATTGTGATACAGACACTGCCAAGTACATACTAATTTTCGGAACAAATTGAAATATTCGTATTTTTCACTTTTGTTGTTGAATAACTCCTCAACTCAGGTATTTACGGTAATATTTTACTAAAAATATTTAATTGTGGGTCTATTTTCTCAAACTTGTGATTAAAAGTTTAGACCTACGGCACACAGTTCAGGATGCACAGGTGCTTAATGAGAGACGAGTGAAATAAAGAAATTTATTAAATGATAGATTTAGATATGTTAAAGGTAAGCTAATTTAAATTTTACGATTTCATTTCATTAATGTATAGTTTTGTCACGTAAAATATGATTTTTAATACTGTTACGCCACTGTATAATATTTTATATCGAAAAGAGTATTTTTTTTACATTCATTGGTTTTATTAAAATATCTCCTAAACGGTTAGTGTTCGGAAAAAAATATTTATGTCGGAATTTATCTAAAATAATTTCTCTATATTATAATTCAAAAATAATTTCTTTGACTTAAATACTAAGTAAGGTAGAATTGATTAAAAATTGTATATAAAAAATAAGTTCATACATGTCGTCACTTTTTGTTAAATTACTCCTAAACCAAGATGTGCAGTATAAATTAATTAAATTTAATTTAAAGCTAAATAAATTTTCTATAAAATGAGTATAATAAAATTAATTTGTGATTTATAATAAAAAAGTACTAGAAAATTGGTGCAAAATTCAAGAAACCTTCTTTGCATGTTAATGAAGGGATTTAAACAGTTTCCAGCTTTCCGACAATTATCTACGCTATACCCCCTTTTTTAATGTAACTTCACCGGTCTACTAGGTAAAGGTTCAATTTTATTTATCTGCCTTATTTTTCCCAAAGCATATTTAGCAAGGAGTTTGATTTTCTATTATTTAACTCACATAAGTTTGTTTTCACTTTCACGTCACCTGAAATTGTAATTTTTTACGGTGAGTGACTTGGAATAATAATCCTAGACTTAGAATCATCAGCCTGCTGGAGTAATCTCTTAATTAGAGTTTGATCAATTCTCTTATATTATTCCAGCGCGTCTGGGAATGTCATGGATCAATATGGAAACACGCACTGCATCGTCTCATCAGATGGAAGTGTACTCTGGGTCCCTCCGACAAGACTAACTTCTTTCTGTGTCACGGATTTGAAGAGATGGCCCCAGGATGAACAATTGTGTCGCTTCACATTTGGCTCCTGGACGTATGATGGGAATCAGCTTAATATTTTTGCTGATTCTTTGGGAATGGAGGGGGATCACAATGTAAATGTGAGTACCAATATCATTCAATTTCATCATTCATCCTTTATATCTCTACATGTCTCAAGTTGTTAACTATCATTTAAAAAGTAACAACACCCGTCTTACTCCTATCTCTCAAAGCTTTTCCACACATTCTTCTTAACGATCTTATCTCAACAGTATCGAATTTGACACCTTATTCGTCCTTCTTCAGCCACGTCTATGTCTAACAGCAATTCAGAGCCGGATTTGTCAAAAGGATTAGTAGACCGGGGACTATGGGCGGCAGAGATTTCAGAGGGTGGCAATCGCCCACTTTTCACTTTTGCGGGAATATTCCCCCCCCCCCCCTGTCATCAATTTTTGTAGTCAAGGTAATTACAGGATGAAAAATTGATAGCGGAGAAGGGGGGAAGGGAGTCAGAGCCTATTCCTATGAGAAGCGGAAATCCGGCCTGACTAGCATACAGCAGTGTCGGCACCAGAACGACGCAGTGCACCAGTAGCTTTGCCCTAATAGATACCTTGCTACTTTTGGGTCTTTTGGCAATAGGTTCAACTGCCCCATTCACACTAGCATAGTGGCATTGGCCACCCTTCATCTTTCTATGTCACTTTCTTGGTGGACAGTGTCATCCCTTCTAAACAAACTCCTAAATTTTTCATATATCCACTCAAATATTAGGTATATCGATTTAATCTGACATTGACCATAATGCATATTATTTGACACCACTAATTCATGTCTTTCTGATTCCAGTCTGACTATCTGATTGAGAACACTGAATGGGAACTGCTCAACATAACTTACTTAAGAGAAGAGAAGTTTTATGAGTGCTGCGAAGATGCTCCATTTATGCAGGTATAAACTTACCCCGCTAAATCCATTTGGAGTGATGTGCTCGGAGTAAAGATTGTACTATTATCATTAAATAATGTATGAAAGTGTAAGCACAAAATAAGAATAAGATAAGCGACAAAATCGTTTTTGGCTTATTACATAAAAAGGGGACCGAATATAATAAAAAACATCCACTAGAGTCATTGCGTCTTACCTTAAACATTTCATCAACAAAATTACACCATTATATCTAACAACGGGAACGAACGAAACTACGGGAATAATCTAAAGTTTCAGTTAATTTCATTAGCAACTTTGGATTTTTTCTATCGCAAAATTTATAAAAATCACATTTATACCTGCTAGAGTCGCTAAAACATATTGTCATTTATCCATATTCTAAGTCTTAGGATGATATCTTTAGTATTACGTGAGTAATTTTCCTTTATAATCATGAAATGTAATCATGGCCTGTTTCTAGCACCATTGATAGGAACGGCCCAGAAACTGCTTGCATCCGGATTTAAGTTCTAATTTTTGCTAAACGTAACTTAAATGGTTTTTATTTCCTTAGATAACTTACTCCATTCACATCCGTCGTCGGGGCAGTGTACGCGCTACAGTCCTCCACTCCCAGGCCGCTGTGGCAGTCGTCCTCTCACTACTGGCTCACTGTCTCCCAACGTCTCCTGTGGCAGCCGCTCCTCGAGCCATCCTGGCCGCTCTACCTCCAGCCATACTCGCCATCGCTCTCTTCTATTTGGGACACAGATTACCACCGACTCACTACTCTCCTGATATAGGTAAGTTCAATAGAATCTTCTCTTACTTTCCTGGAGTCTATTGTTCATATCTTACTGAATAAAGAACCTATCTATCTATCTATCCATTACGTGAAAACTAAATAATAAGTAATCGGAAGAATACTTCTTAAAACCAAGAAGATTTTATGACTTCACATACTCGAACCGTTTTTTGTGGTTCTCCTAACGATACCAGAAACGTACTTCCAGGACGCTTGGATTCCATTATATCGATGGCCTCTCTTACAAAGGCCTGGCAGATTAAAAATTCGTAAAAAGATGTGAGTTCTACACGTAAACTACCTTCGTAAGATACCAAAACCGTCGGTGTTTTCAAAGGCTTGAGCTGGAATAAGTCTGACTTACAATCTGGATTTCTTTCATGCAATACCACACATGACCCCACACGACCCTCAGGTCCCCCTGAAACGCCTTAATCTTTTTTGTGGTACAGAACTGTATTGTCAACGAGTCAACGTATATGTTTGCAAAGTTTCAGGTCTCTAAGTAGTCAGGAAGTGGTTGAAAAATCGATTACTAAATTTGCGCACAGACAAAAAAAGCAGCGGAGTGAAGTCAAATAAACTAAAAAAAACCTCAAATTAATGTTACTCAAACAGCCATTTATTTTCATGAGCATGTTGTGAATACCTGACTAGTTATTTACACAAATAATAGGGCGTCATTTTAACTCGTTGTTTTGTATTGTTTTTCATTACATTTTATATACAGTCCATGTTTGTTCGTGTGCCTTGTGGTAATAAACAAGGTAACACCTTGAGAGTACAAATTACTTAAATTAGTGGACGACAGAGGACAGTTGATTGCCTCGGCACTGGCACACCCATTATGTAAGACTGTACCGATGTTAATATGTACCTATATCTAGTTATCTTCAAGATTAGAGTCGCGAGTTCCAATATCAGCCAACTACATTGAGGGTAAACCCACCTCCACCCCTGGATGTTTCAGTCAGCTTGAGTTCCAAAGGAGGGCTCAAGGTTTTCCGGAAGGGCTCCCCTCTACAACTTATACTTACTTATCCAGCCATCTCTGTCCACTGCTGAACATAGGGCTCCCCCGTACTCCTCCACATATCTCTATCTATGGAAAAAAGATATTTCACAATAAACTGCATCAATTAGACTCTGTCAGGTGTCGACGGACGGCGCCACGGACCTTCCAACTAATTAACTTCACCACTCACACATTACAACAATTTACACGTGCCTAAAATTTAAATTACTGTCGTTCACTAATATAAATCAATTTGCTACGTGCTTCAAAATCCAGGATATGGTGAATTTTTTTTATCAAATTTTAATTTGAAACAAATTATCTACACAAATTTTAGGTATTTTTATGTACTTTTTTTTTAATTCAGAAAGGATCCATCAAGTCTAGGAGTATTTTTCGTTTCGATTCCACTCCGTTTTCAAAGCTTAAAATTCAAAGATAAACATAACGATACAAAATCGAGATCCAGATGAAATTGTGACGGAGACGAAGTGAGATCGTAGTAGAAGTGAGATTACAAAGTACCTAACCAGATGTTTTAAAGTAATAATATGTATGTTATTTGTTTCTAGTGTCCCTTTACACTGGCAGCTTGTACCTGACCCTCATTTCTGCAGCGATATCAGTGCTCGTGTTGAATGTGGCCAGAGGGCGACGAGTCATGCCGTGGTTCCTGAAGAAGTTCCTCAGCTGTAAGGCGGCCAGGTTCCTTGGAGCTCCGCCACTCCATAATGCCCATGAAGTAAGCATTATCACAATATTACATCATAAGAACTAACGAAAGGGTTTCTCAATTCCAATTTCTCCAGAAAGAGAGCGGATCTTATAGAAACATAAAAAATATTAAACGAACACTACGACAAAACATCCTGCGTCCTCCACAAGGGAATTGACGTAATGCAGCACTGTGTAAATTTTGGCTTTCTCTTTATTTTTAGAAAAGAAAAGAAAGATTTATAAAAAAACTGTAATGTTATTCCAACTGCACAATTAAATCCAGTTTTTCTTCTTATTTTCTCTCTCTGTCCTCCACTGCTGGATATAGGCCTCTTCCATACTCCTCCATTCCAGTCTGTTGTTTGCTGCTTGCAGCCAGTTTTTTCCCCCCACAGCGGCTATGTCGTCAGACCATCTCTTTTGGGGTCTTCCGACGCCTTTTTATTCTCCCAAGGTCTCTATCTTAAGATTTTTGGGGTCCATCTTGTGGGGTCTTGTCTTGCGACGTGTCCCACCCATTGCCACTTCAGACTTGCTACGCGATCCATGACCAATCCCAATCCTCCATGATCCAGTTACAATACCAATAATAAATTAGCTGTATCCAAAAATGCAAATAAATCAGTTATTGAATTGTCCCGAAATCTTCCCATTTCAATAAAACACGAAGTTGAAATTTCTTTTCCAGTCAACCAGTGAGGAGCTACAGGCTGCTGGATCAGCGTGTGCTGGTGAGGCAGAGACCACCTCCAGTGCAGCACCCTCTAGATCTTGGCTCGCCCTGGCTACATTCCTCGACAGGCTGGCTCTGTTACTCCTTGTGATCGCCTTCGTCCTCATATTTATCATATACCATTGTTAAAAAATATACCTTTCTGTCGCAAATTAGGGAGTGAGATTGTGACATACCCATAATTATATTTTGTATGCCAAACTAGCTACACACGCACCCACTACAAATTCACCAAATTAACTACACACTCACTGTAAATTCACCAAATTAACTACACACCTATCGTAAATATTCACCAAATTAACTACTTCACAGTCATCGTAAATTCATCGAATTGACTACAAACTCACCGTAAATTCACCAAATTAACTACACATTCACCATTAATTCATCGAATTAACTTTAAACTAACCGTACATTTACTCTAAACTAACCACATGTTTGGCAAATATAGACTGCAAACTAACCACAGATTTGGCAAAATATCTGAAAACTCACCAAAAAATGCTCATCTTTTGAAGTTTGCATTTAAGCTTAAAAAGTTTTTTTTTGTAAATTACCTATGATATTAAAAAATAGAGATTAACTAATTATATTTATACGATTGTATTATATTTGTATGTATATTTCTACATTTTGTATTTAAGTATTTCTATGTATTATATAAAACTTGTTGTATTTTTCTAAGGCGATTAAATAATTTCTATATTACTGTATATTTGTTGTAATCATTCTGTAGACCTTTATAATTATGCAAGATTTTGTATATAATACCCAAACAAATTTTGGGCTTATTATAAAATAGATAAAAAAAATGTTCTGCTTATTTTTAATATCAATGTCAACGAAACTTCTTTGTTATAAAGTGCAACATGACTTGCCAATTCTTTTGAACTACCCAACACAGAGGCGTAGATATTCTCAGCCGCCATGTTATGGCGCGCGGTATGCGAACGTTATTTTTTCGAACCGCCACGATTTGGCGTGAAGTAAGCGAACGTTCTTCTTTGTGAACCGCCATGGTGTGGCGGGCAGTATGCCGATGGATTGAAAACTTATATTGAAACTACCAGGAGTGCATAAAAGTCAGTGGGTAGTCGCCGTATAATAAAACAATTTTGCCCATAGTTTAGTTAAGTTGTATGGAGTTAGATAAAGGGCAAGTTGATAAGGTTAAATGCTCCCTGAGGTATGCCACGGTGTATGGTGAGGGGTTACGGTCAAGAGGTAATGGTCAAGCAATCTAAATAATTATTTATTTCTGTATCTGATGTCTGCACCCGAGAAATCTTACAATAAATGTGTGAATTTGATTCAAGCAACTAGAAGATTCGCTTGCAGGTAGGCAGAATGGAGAGAATGCCACACTATTATAGGGTATCTACAGCACATTCGTTGCTTTCGTCACTTCATCATACACACTCCACGATTCGTTTTATTCAAAGAACTTTGCCCTTGAGTATCTGATCGACATGGTCGAGCCAACTGATTCTTGGACGGTCACGTTTCTCAAACCTGTTGTAAACCTACGCATGTTTTATTGTGTTGTCCTGTCATCCATTCATTCTCTCGACTTGTCCAACCCATCTAAGCAAGTTCAATTTTATTGTGTATCCTCAAGTATTTTCTCATTGAATTTCTTACGTATTTTCAATCAGCGAAACAAAATATCCAAGAATTTACAGAGGGTATTTCCCATTGATTAGATACAATCGTAGAGTTAAGGTAATCTAAAAAGAGTTGTAGGTATTGAGAGAGCGTTTTATATTGAATCTTATCTTTTGATTTCTCAATCATTCCCCTATAGCGGTCACTACCTTCATCCCCCTCCACATATATTATTATTAGAAGGATTCTCTTCCTTGGCTGTGATTGTTTCACACCCCATAATATATTATCACTTCTTATACTCTTTCTGATTGTCTGTGTTGATAACTGAATGTGTTCATTTCAGAAGCCATTCAATGCTCTTATAAACAATCAAGTAAACTAACTGAAAGTTTAGGGTTATAAAGGGCGATATGCTACTATCTTTTTACTAACAGTTTAACTTTTCTCAAATTACGAATATGTACGAGAGTGTAAGCGCAAAATAAGAATTACGTAAACGACAGAATATATTTGGCTTATTGTATAAAAAGGGGACCAAAATCCAATATAAAAAAATATCCAAAAGATTCACTTCACAACATTTTATCATTTGTTTGACAGCATTATATCTAACAAACTACGGGAATAATCTCAAGTTTCGTTAAATTTCAGAGGTACGAGTAGTTTGGGAATTATTTTTTATCGACAAATTTTACAATAATCAAAGCTTTAGCTATCAGAGTCGCTAGAACATATTATTCTTATTTACCCATGTTTTAAGTCCTAGGATGATATCTTTAGTATTAGCTGCGTAATCTTACTTTTCCCGAGACAATTTTTCAATAAGCTGGTTAAGACAGTATAAGCAGTGACATGGCTGGAATTTTTGTTTTAGGCAACTCCGTAGCTTGATATTCTAAAGAAGTCTGCAATTACCGTTTTTTCTAGGATTTGAGACAATAGGTAAGTAAATGATAAAAATATGTCGAGAAACAAAACATAAAACGTTTATTTTTTAAACAAAATACAATATTCTTATATTAACACTAATAATAACTAAGTTATATCTTAATTACTAAATTTGTCTTGCGATATTTTCTGTTGTTGACTTTCCGCTTTAAATGGAATAATAAACTTCTAGTAAAAAAAATCTAGTTATATGGACAACAAATTCGGTACTAAATACCGCTAAATGCATATACTATTTGAAATAAACGCTATTAATTACAAAAAAAAACTTAATTGTAAAACGTATGTAGGTACTAGTTGAGATTCCGAAAAAGCTTCGTTCTTATTAGTACAGTAAATGGGGAATATCGTTGTATGGGCGCTATGCAAAAGGTCCGGTAGTCCTGAATTTTTGACTACCGGACCTTTTGCGTAGCAAATGTAGTCATTTACTGAGCTATATGCTTTTTTAACATAAATGAGTGATGAAGAATAAATAAGTGCGTATGTTTTTTTTTCTTTTTAAGACAGAAATTAATAAAAAAAAAGTTATTCAAAAAGCCAGGCCTGAGGAATAGTCAAGTAAAAATGTTGTTCTACTTATAAAGAATGCATCTATTTTAGTACGGAACTGAATTCCGAACCTTTACAATGTTACGGAATTCAAGAAAGTTCCGGTCATTCCGTTCTACTTTCTCCCCATAAAGGTACAAAAGAGAATGAGTAGTTGGAATGACAGAAATCTATTTAATTGTCATAAAACTATGCACCAATATTGCCCAGTAACTTTTACTAAGAATTTAGTTTTCGACATTTCGGGTTCATGATTTAGCATTTAGTCCGAAATTACAGCAAAATTTACTATTGTCATAGAAATATTTACCACTTCTCTTGATTGAAAATAAAAGCGTTTCAAATTGGTTTTTCCATATTTCGAGTTCAATATATATGATTTAACATTAAGTCCGAAATTACAGCATAATTCTCTATTCTTTTAGAAATATTTACCACACTGCCTTTGAAAACCTATGGGATTACCTACATCTTTCAATGACGGATTTCAACAACAAATGTCTAACATAAACTATATTTAAGTACTAAAATATTTAAGAGGAATTGGGTGTGAATTGTGATATTTTGTGATAGAACTCTGAGGCTTCTTGATTGTAAGGATGTGATGGAGAAAAGGAATGTGGTTGGTAGGGCCAGTAGGGGGGCGGAAGGAGAGGTGGCCCCCCAGGAGGCGGGGGAGGAAGCGCTAGAAGTGAAGCGTCGCTGCTGGTCCCAGAACTCCCTGCTGCCTGGGCCTGACAGGCCGCCATAAGGCCGTGGAAGTCAAACTTGTATGCGTACCTCTTGCCGTGCACTTTGCTCATTATGTTTTTGTCGTAGTAATACCTGGAAAAATGGAAATTAACTGTTAGTGCACGATTGGTTCATTGCGTATAATTATTTATCAACACGAGGATTTGCTTGCTGTGGGTGTGTATCAGAAAAATACTTTCGGTTTGTAATGCCGTCACTCGAGAAAAACTATGTTCTAACTGACAAAACCAAAATATTAAAAACTTATTAGTCTTGCTGTTTATAAAACTATAACTTCCCAACATTAGTGCGTTTTTTAATTTTTTGTAGGTACTCATAAATTATGTCGGTTAGAAACATTCGCACACTAAAAGTAAAAAACTCATAATTTGCATTAAGGCGAGCTTATCGGGAAATTCGCTAGTTATTTTCAGACGGCCACGTGGCTTTTCATTAATATATATCAGTTTTTTTCAGGTTGTTCCAAGTTTAAACCGGAAACTTCTTTTAGTACATCCTATTCTTCAGGCTCATTTTTGTATCTACAGGCTAAATAGTTACGACAGACGAAACATATTTTGTATAGTGACATCTTACCGTAGTGCTCGGCTGAGTTTGTCATAATTCATATTAGGTTTCGCCTTCCTCTCTCCCCATCGTCGGGCCACTTCGTCTGGATCCGCCAGCCTGAACTCTCCCTCACTGCCTTCCCACGCGATGCATCCTCCGTTGGAAGTGTCTCCCAATAGCTCCAGAAGGAATTGCCACAGTTGTATCTGTCCTGAACCGCTGGACACTAGACGATGGGACGCTGCGTTTAACACTTGATAGGGATCTGAAACAAAGAAAGGATTATTCTAAAAAGGTTGATTTAGATAGCAGAATGTGTGAAAAAAACGCTGAGAAAGAGAATATAAGAAATGAGGTGTTTAAAGAGATGAGTGGATGTAGGACAAGGATGGGTGTTGTGACTATAGGATGGTTTGGGCACGTGGAGAAAATGTCTAAATGAAAAGACAAAGAAAATACATGAGTCTGAATAAGAAGGTCTGAGGAAACATGGTCGTCCAAGACTCAAGAGTCACCTAGATTGAACATATTATGACAAGATTGGCGAAAACTAATTGGAGAAATCGTCAATCGCTTAAGCGTGTATGACGAATGTTGCGAAAGTGATGGAGGCGAGAGAAGTATGTAGGGAGTGTGGCGCTCTGTCCTCTCTGTCCTACCCAACAAGGGATATGGCGTGATGGGATAAATAGATAGAATAAATTCTTATTACAGTTTTTTCCTCAGCAGAACAGAGCCTTTACCATTATGTGGACATCCACACAATCCAATGCGGCATTATGTGAACTCTCTTGGGGTGGACGCAGGAAGGCGTTTCGACGATTACGAGTTAGCATTGGCTGGTTTGATCGTTTCTCTTCTTATTGGAGACAAATTTATAACAAAACGGATTGAAATAGAATGAGGGTCCATAATATTTATATCAACAAGTTGATTTAGGTGAGTATAAAATGACAAGTGTAACATTTTACATTATATGTACTTAAAACAAATCGCCACAAAACTACTTGACAACCTTATATTATTTTGGCTATACGTAACACTTTAAAAACATTTTAAGATTTATTTATTGGACAATTCAAGAGGCGTCGTTTTTAATATAATGCGTCTAGACGCCATCAGAAAATACCACAAAAACAAAATAAAATTGAGCATCTTATTATTATTTCATTAACAGGAAAATGTCGCGAATTAAAAATAAGATGTTGGATCATATTATTTAGATGTGTCATATAACTGAAATAAAATTATGTATGCCAAATGATTTTAACAAATTTAATTGTCTCAGAATGCTAAATGATGTCTAACACCTGAATACCCTAAGAGCCCAACGCTAAACATTGACCTATTTGTTATTTATTCGAAATGTGAATTAAATTAAGGTTTACACATAGGGTAATACTACCCCACAGGGTTTCCTAGAAAAATATTTCCGCGTTCACCCCTGGCCCCCCGAATAAGTCCCTCATGGTAAGAGATACGAGAATGTGGTCAATGACAAGACAATTATAACCCTTACGAAATTTTCTACAAAAAAAAACGTTATGTACGCTTTTAGATAGGACTAGCAGTTTACCTGAAATATAGCGACTCAAAATACCGGATTTTTTTGGACATCTCCTTCTTATTTTCTATCCCTGAGG
Source organism: Ceraclea dissimilis (assembly GCA_963576895.1). Taxonomy (NCBI): domain Eukaryota; kingdom Metazoa; phylum Arthropoda; class Insecta; order Trichoptera; family Leptoceridae; genus Ceraclea; species Ceraclea dissimilis. The sequence continues at coordinate 17,178,142 of OY756364.1, forward strand.
TCTACACCGATCATCTGTCATTCCATGGATTTTTGTATTCAAAAACACTTGCTATAACTAAATTTATTAGAAAGCAAATACACACATTCACCCCGTGCTAATATCAAATTGGGTTCTATATGTTTTCTTTAAAGGATCTGGACTTTCACACTCTGCACACCTTGCACTAGGCTAAAAGCCTGTATCACAAAGTGTGTAATACATCGCCGGCGCGAGGGTTTGATCCTGGCACCTCCCGCTTCTTTTAGAAAAGTAACGTGTAAAAAACAACACCTAATTAAGCATCCGAAAAGAACAGATTTATTTATAGGGGACACTTGCATAAAGTTAACAGACATACATAATTACATACGTAAAAAACAGAACTCAGGTCAACCCTTCCATTACTATTGTCCACAGCATAAACGCACACACTATTTAGAAAATTTAAATGCAATCCGATAATTTTACGATATATGAAACTGGTATCCGATATTCATCAATAGGTATGCTTAATTGATAATTGTGTATAGGACCTACCTAGCCATTCATCTCTTACGGCATTCCTATGGTGACCGTTACTGATCATGGATCAAAGTATCAGGGTACCATGAAGTACGGGGGGTATACTACATAATGTGAAGTCCTACTTTATTGTGAGAGAGAACAGGATAATGAGTCACAGCACAGACATTGTAGGAATTTGATATCACTCCTCACGACTTTGCACTACCGGTATCTGCACAATGTTAATAATTGTTAACATCACAAATTCACAGCGCATACTTCTCTAAGGTATGTTGTCCTGGTACAATAATCCAAACTTTATCTTATACGCTAGTGGAATTATTCATCTTCTGTGACCTATTGGGTTCGCATCTCGGCGCTAGCACAACCAATTTGCTTCAAGGGTCACGCGAAAAATTGCATTCGGAAAAGTAAGATTACTCTGTTGATACTAAATATATCGTCCTAAGACTTTTAACACGGATAAATTTTTGAGGTGTTCGCGCCGGTAGCCGAGTTGGTAACGTGCTAATCTGATGATAGCGGGTTTGATCCCCGATGACAATTTACTTCACTTCACGACACAAGCTTTTCTAGCTTATTGTGCAGAGTACAAAGATGTTTACGGTAAGGCACAGTGACACCAGCAGGTATTTATTACCCGTGGATGGTGGATAAAATAATTTTAATTTGCAAACTCTATATCCTATGTTTCGACAAGCTCCTAACTTCACGTTATTCAACAATTTGAGGATCACACCAATTACATAACATTTGAGAAACAATGATATAGTAAAATTTTCCTATTACTTCAGAGTCCATAGAACACAGCCCAGCGGGAGACGCTAAGATTAAAAACAGTGAATAGTAATTTGATCACCCTGTATCTATTATATACAGGGGGTTATAAAACTAGATAATTTGTAAAGATCTTAGTGTGACCTTAGGAAACATCCTATACCTACTTCTATATTTGTCATTTTTAGCTTATCTGTATTTTAAATGATTAAGTATATTTAATACTCAGAATTTTGATTTTTTTACTCGACCATTGTGGAACATATTTTTATGCTAATGTACCTAATTTTATGACTTTTACTAAAATGGATGGTACTTACCTACTTTATTATTTTAAGTACTTAATCGTAAACATTTTTTTAAAAAGATTTTACTACTTCACATCCTAGATCCGTTTTTCGCGGTCTTCCAAACGATACCAAACACGCCCTTCCGAGGTGCTTGAGTTCCTCCATTCCAATGGCGCCTCCCGCCAGATTCAAGGACAGATTCAAAACTTGTAAAAATAAATAAGTACATACTACACAGCCATACCTATATAGTATGTACTTACTTACATATAGAAGGAAAATAGACATGCTCTATTAGTTAGAAAAACTTGTTACAGACTGAGGTTTTCCACTGACTAATCTATAAAAAACATTAACAAGGACCTTGAAAATCTACAAAGCTATCTGTAAGGGTTGTGGTAACATTTTACTAAGTAATTTAGATATTTGTGGTAACAATTTACTAAGTAATTTAGATATTTGATTACCATAAAGATGATGGTGCGAAGGATGTAAACGCCTGGCTGTAAGCCAAAGCCGTCCTGAAGTATCTGTTCCTATCTGCATTGTCCTTATTATCACAGACGTTTACAATACTTTCAAAGATACGCCACTCAATTCGTAGTAACAAATAACTCAAGTAGGTTTAATAACTAAACAAGTAAAACAACACATCACTCTCTCCACTTTTTTATCTTAAAAATTTATTTCATTAGTATTTCACATATGTGCGTAGTTTTGCGTTGGCTGGCAGAAATTGCCATTTGACAATAAGCCTCCCTTTGTATGAGTTTTTTTATGTATGCAATTAAGTGAATTTTATTTGTGTATCCTTTATTACCTACTATTATTATTTATTTATTTATTCTTTAAGTGGACAAGAAATTAAAAAAAATGACATAGTACAGATCATAAATCGTCGTTCACTAGGGCGAACTTATCGCAGAACTGCGATTTCTTCTTACTCCTTAATATTTAAAATTAAGTGTGAATTGTATGTTGTGTTTTTTTATTGTTAAAGGCTTTCGCCGTAGAGAAATAAATAAATAAACAAACTATTAATAGGTATTTAACTAAACCAAACTAAAATATTTTAGTTTTAGTTTAGATGAGTATTACGCGATATTTCATATATGTTTCAAAAACGTTAATTGTTTACACGATTGTAACAAATTTCATATTTATAATTAAGTAATATATGGTATTATTATTTCTAAAAAGTTCGAATCGGAAACGGAAAAAGTTTTACCGCGTCGGTGGGAACGTTTCCGGTTCACAGGGCGATACGTTGTGAAAGTGACGGAAGTTCCGGTGTAGAGGAATGTCCGGTCCCGCCTCCAACATCCCCCGCGCGCATCATCCCTATCCCCTCTCTTCATCAGACGCACTCACAACCCCTACGGAAAATACTTTACAATGAAAACTACATATTTTCACGAGGAATATGTTTTAGTTCGTCATTTTCCCATCAGATGTCACTAGTTGTTACCAACACAAAACTTGTGTCACCAAAATGCTTTTAATTTCCTCATTACGCGAATTATCTACTAATTAACATATTTTAAAACATACCTATTTTAATATTCAAAACTGAGGTAGTGATTTTCAACATTAAATGCTTTCCAAAAAACGGCCATCAAACTTTTTTATCTCTATCTATCTATCCATACCCTCGCGCCACGTCCCATGCAGGGTAGGCAGAGAGGACAGAGCACCATACAGCCCACGCTCCTAGCCTCCGTCACATTCATGCAATTTGTCATACACGCTCTTCGATTCCTTTTACTCAAAACGCGTCCATCCTTGAGAATCTGGTCGACATGATCGGACCAGGTCTCTCTATCAGGACCAAACTCTTTTATAAGGATATGATAGAATGAATACGTGAATAAGTTGATATGGTTGGGACACGTAGAGAAGATGAATTATGAAAGGACAACAATGAAAGTATATGTACATGGACTAAAAGAAGAGGTGAAAGGAAATGCAGCTATCAGTGAACCACATGGCTCAACCACGTCGACCAAATGCTAAAGGATGGACGTGCGTTTTGAGGAAAATGAATTGTAGAGGTGACAAATTGGATGAATGTGACGGAAGCAGGAAAGTTGTCTAAGAACAGGTGTGCTGTTCTCTCTGCTTATCCTGCAAGGAACGCAACGTGAGGGAAGCGTTTCAAAATGATGTTTGATATTTTTCATACAATAAGAATGTATGCGATGACTCCTGTTGTCTAGGACTGGTTGTAAGTACAATATGTATGAATCCTTTAGACCCGCCCCTTGCCTTATGAGGTCTGACTTCCAGTAGTGACATTGGGAGTCCTTGTGATAATAAGTTTAACTTGAAGAACAAAGGTGAAAGGCTTTTGTGTGATAAGATAAATCTATCTAATAGAAGCTGTGTCTATACATTAATATTATCAATTTTTGACATATTATGATAACAGGGTGGGCCAACTTGAACTGATGAGTGATATAAAATGCATATAATTTTCTGTGTTTTTTAATGTTTTTTTTTATTAAATGAAAGAGTCAATTAATTAATAATTCCTTTAAAATCTAAGTGTGTAATAATATGACCTACCCTTTATGTTAGCAGTTGATGGCTTTTTTAATTTTTTTGGGGTGTATGATGTTTTGTATTTTTTTCTTTCTTTCAACAAACTCCACAAAAAACAGGGCTGTCAAAAGTGTCAAATCTAGGGAACGATGCGACCAAGCTAAATTGGCAGCTTTTGAAATTATTCGGTCAGCAAACTGTTCTCAAAGAATCGGCGATGTGGCTCTCCCCAGTCTCGCCGTATGCTGTGAGTACGAACACATAAAATTTTGTTAAATTCCTTACAATCTACAAAAAAAATGAAATAAAAAATATAAAAAATACGAAAGTTGTGTACATTTTAAATCGGTCCATCAACTCATTAAAAATACATAATATTTTTTTTTAATGTTTTTTTGTGAACTTAAGTGGCTAACGATGACTCAGCGTCGTCATCTCCATATTCTCTCTCTTCTTTTCAATGTTCTGAATAATCCTGCTTCACCTGACTACCTCAAGTCCAACTTCACACCCTTGGCATCTCATACCTTATCTCTACGTTCGAGTGGACGCCGTTTATTAACCATACCTTCACATCGCACATCTTTCTTCACCTCTTCTTTCACTACACACGCGGCTAGATTATGGAATAACCTTCCACTTCCTATCAGACTAGCTCCAAATATTCTTACTTTCAAGGGTAAGCTGAGACATATTATTATTTTTATTTATTTTTATTTTTTATTCTTTTTCATACACTTGTATGTATTGTGTATATCAAATGTATGTCACAAGTGGTTGGTTGGCAGACATTACCTACGGCAATAAACCCGCCATTCGGAGAATTTTTTTTTTCAATACAAATTTTATTTGTTCATTATTTTATTTATTGTGCCGCAATGATTTTTTCGTGATGGATCCACGGTTGCATCGTGGGTCTTCACACAGAATGTGCCGGACTCGAATTTAGCTGCTGACGATGTCACTTCACGACACAGGCTTATATATTCTACAAGACGATACAATATGTATATTGTATTGTACAGCATTCATATTTCAATGATATAGAGTTTGACTATAAATAGGAGTAAATGCAAAAGCTTACCTACACGCCAGGCATAATACACAGTTACGGTGAAATTTCATATATAGATATAGATTAGTATGGGTACCTACTTGTCCATATTCCAACACTGACTGAGCTGGCAGATTATCTGAAGAGCCAATAACATGGAAATGTCCTCGCGGGGGGCTAATATACGGAGATGAATATCTCTAGGCGAGCGTCAATAAAACTACACTTCTCAAAGTGTAATATTATTTGTAAAAAAAAGTTGTGTCTACAATAAATATGAGAATGCCATGAATACATACAGTATGGAAATGCAAAGAAATATTAAATTTTATTTTGTGTTTTTGGCCCACGCATAATAATAACCTATTTTAATTTATTATCATGCTTTTGTTTAAACTTCATCTGTTGTTGTCTGAATCTGAACTTTCAGATTCAAATTTAAATAACTTCACGATTTCCCAACACCTTGAAATTTTGCACACATATTTTTGCTTTAGGTGACAGTTCGAAATTGTAGTATACTGTTTTATCATAAACACGTTTGAATATTTAAATTTCTTATATGGGCCTATAAGTGAGTGTGGTTCTTAGAGAGCATTTTACGACTACTTCAATATTTAATTCTTTGTTCCAGGGCGAATTAAAAACTGGTTAAAATAGTGGAAACGAACGGTGAGTATATCGCGACATCGCGGTTTCTACAACTAGCCCATAGGTATTATGTGCTAGAGTGCCTAATACCTATGTGTGCGACAAGTTATACCTATAGTATTATTTGTTATGCAAGGTTTTAGAATCTCTGCTTTTTCGATACACGGGGGGAGTTATTGGAGAATTTGTGGGGGTTGCAGGATGCAGGGTGGAGGTTGGTTGGTAGTCACATGAAATATTCATGGAGAGATCAGCCAAGATTTAATTAGAGAGATCTATAACTACCATCTCCCTTTAAAGTTCCTCTCGGGAAAATACGGCGATCAAAAAGATTCTTTTTTTTTATGATTTAATCCCGCATTTCGTTTTATAGCATTGATGTTATGTTTTAATGATCGCTGCAGTTTTACTCGTAAGTATAAGATTTTCAACTTTTACATTGGGTGGCGCAAAGGTGTCTGAAATCAGTACATAGTTTAGAAAATTTCATGGTGCTGGGATATTCGAAAAAACAACGACAGACAAAGTTAAATAGAATGGTGAAAATAATGGCTATCATATAAATTTAATTATTAGGTCCAATTCCGTATAACTTTCTAACATAAGGGTATTTTAAATTACTCCACTTCACGACACAAGCTTTTCAAGCTTACTGTGAAGTATACAAAATGTATTTGGGTTTATTTCGATAAATCCAGATTCATTTTATATTTAAAAAAATGCTATAAAATAATTGAAATAAGCACAATTTATTTTAGTTATAGTAAGCACTTAATTATTAGTATCAGAATTGGTCCTAATATACCTACTTATCATCATGCAGGCGACTCCAGATTAGCAGACGGAGCCATTTTTATTAATGCTCAATTAGATAGATCGACCATTGTTATCACATTCCAATAAATAAATGTTAAAATTATCTCAAAGACCGAAACTTATAGTTCGCCCAAGGAAAATTCTTAAAACAGTTTTTTTCTTACATTAAAATATGAAGACGAAAATGTAGACGCGCACAACAATGACAGATAAAGTTGAATAAAAGGGTTGTAATAATGATTCTCTTTTAATTGATACTTAAATAAATAAATCTTTATTGGCCAGTAAATACGCATATTGCAAAAGCAATATCTTACAGTCAACCCAATACCTACCAGACCTACCTATCAGGCGACTCCAAATTAGCAGACGGAGCCATTTTTATAAACATTAAAAATGATATAAAAAAACTCGAGCAAAATATGTATCAATATTCTTGTCAAATGACAAATGTATAAATTAGGTACAGTGGGCGGATCTTGTGGACGAGAGGCGTGTTTAGTGAAACATCCGCCCAGTTCCCCCTCTCCATGAGACCCAAGCCCCTCCCAGCTAACCTTTGTATTCCGGGAAGGTTACAATTATATTGTTGCGGTTAGCGCCTATTAATAAACTGCGCGGAAAATTAGACGCAGGGGTGTGAAAATTTTTCTCGGATTAATTGGTGAACAATTTACAATGTACAAAAAACTATTGGGATACTGTAGTACACTAAGTCCAGATCCTCTATACTTCTAAAAACGTAAAAATATTTTTAAAAATTTCAAATATCGTTATAAAAACACACTTTGATATAAGAAAAGGCGTTTTCGTGAGATACGTACCGCAACGAGGGTTGCATGCGGCGACTGGATTCTCTCGATCGTTCGGTATCTCTCGATGGCTTGAGCTGGGCAAAATTAGTCTTTAACTTATTATGTAATGTAGCTCACTATTTAGTTAGGCGTGTTATTCGGGCGTGCGGAGGGACCTTCAATATGGGCAAAATCTGACTTTCGATCTGAATTTCTTTTCAATTCCCTGTCATACGATACCACATATGACCATTGACCATGCACACACCCTTTGGATCCCCTCCAACGCTTAACATCTTTTTTGTCTCTGGAAAAGACTGATCCAATGCGGTATACAGAATCGTAATTTCAGCTAGTTTAGACAACTGGTGAGTTTCTGGTTGCATGTGATTTGTAAAGTGTTTATAGAATAAGTATTTCCAATACGTAGTAGTTAATGATGACCCTGTTTCCTATGAGTAATATACTCGACGACTCAGCATGTTTGTGTAGATTTATAGAACGTCACTTCATTCTAGATATGGACTTGTGTTATCTACAACGTCTCTATAAATACCTAATATCAATATTTATAAGGCCACGCTATATCAATACCATTAAGGTATTTCCCACAAAATGAGGTAAACATCGACAAGTAACAAGCAAAAGTAAAAAATAGGTACTCTGACCGATCACGCTATCCTGCTTTTTCGCACCCTAAAAAAAACATATTAAGGGCTTGGCACCAGGAATGACGTCACAGTCATTTCCCACGGCATTAAGGTTCAAAATCGCGTGAACAATCGCATGAAAAAATGGTAAAAATGGCGTTCTTTCCATTTTTTGGGGTTAATTTTGCGTCTATCAAAAAACTTTTACGGTTATTCCCTAGATAAATGTTCAATGCATCTACCCTATTTTGTTCCAAAGCATACTTGTAACGGTTGTCGAGATATAAGGTCTCCCGTTTTTAGAAATTTTTGAAATGTCGGTATGCATACTCTTAATGCTGTATTTCACCAACTTTTTAGGTGAGGAATAGCGGAGATAAGTCTTTTTCTTTTCATACAAAATGTGTGCAAGGTGACCCCTATATCCGCTATTCCTCACCTAAAAAGTTGGTGAAATCCAGCATTAGTCAAATATAACGAAAATCTCATTGACATCAAGCTTTCAGAGACAAAATCAGTAAAAAAAATACTAGAGGCTTGACCCTACAACTGTTATGATACCAATTTTAATTCTTAAAATTTTGTTCACATCAGGTATGTAAAAATCCAGTATCAGCTATTTTTTTCTAAAAAACTATTAGTTAAAATATGAATTTTCAGAATGTGCATGAATGCACAAACCTAGGAGTTACTAAGAAAATAATGACTTCTTTATTACAGAAAATAAATGCTCTTAGGAATCAGGGTGAAAGTCTTGTGGAATAATTTTCCCATTTTCTCACCGCATTGAAAATACAACTGCGTTTTGGAAACAATGTTGGCGAATGGAGTTTACTGGTGGTATCGTATCTACTATGAACTACCTAAGATGGAGGGGGTTGAGAAGATAGGGGGGCGCCGGTGAGTAATGGAATAATGAGCCTATTCCGAGTCAAAGGGCTTTAGGTTCAAATCTCCCGCTGTGAGAAGTTATTCTTCATTCTACACACATACCTACATAGAGGTATAGAAACTTCTGAATATATCTACAATGGTACGATTTCATTGATTTCTGTAGTTTTTTTAAAGGTTCGTTTACACGAATATTGCCGAAATAATTGCTCCAGTTTGGGCAATAAGAGTTGCAGAGCAATTATTGCTCGAAAAATTTGCCATATAAGAGAACCTTAAGAGTTTTTCTCTATTAATTTGAAATTCACTATTATACTCGTAATAAAAAAAGCAGATTGAAAACTCGAAAAAAGCAGATTGAAAAATATTATATAAGTATATCGTATTCTGCGTCCCCCTGGGATCCCCAGGTTGTACAATAGGCCCCACTCTTTTTAATATTTTTCGAGTGTCCTGTAAGATTCAGGTATTCGTAAAACTAGCATAAACATTGGATATCATAAAAAACTATAATTATCTTTACGCTATAAGTATACAACATTCGGAATGAGTAACGAAAATTATTGCTGAAAAATATATGTGAAATGGCTCATGAAAGTTTTACAGAACACTCGAAAAAATGACAAAAAGGGGGGGGGGGAGTTAATAGTACAATCCGGAGGAAAATAAATATGTGAGTAATAATTCATTGATTTATTCAAACCTGCGTAATGTATGCGTAAAATTACCATATGATTTTGTTGTCTATTTTTACACTCGCCTCGTCAAACATTACTAATAGATACATTACTATTGTGACGAAATAATAAAAAACGGCGCCAACACATATGTTTCCTGGTCACTTGATGCTATGAATCAGAAAAATCACAATACTTTTAATGTTCAAAATGTACCATAGTCTCAGTACATAGTAACTATAATATGCATACGATACGATGTATAGGCATGTAGGTATAGTAGGTATCTGTAAAAAACAGACATTAAGCTCGCAATGTGTTATTTAAAACTTTGGTAGGGAGGTACTTATTCAATACCGAGTCATGTCTAGGTATCTCCTAATTGGATAAAATGAGAGACGGATTGACATTATCTGGTGAGATATAAAATTATTGTAATTAAACAATCATCTGAATACATAAAATCACAAATATCTATATCTACACCTGCCCTATGGCAAGTGAAGTTATACATGAAAGCTCAAAATATGCACTAAAATATATTCATTGTTACTTTTTTTTTAATTTTTCACATAATTGAGATACATATTACAAATACTTAATGAATACTATAACATTTGTTCACTTGAACGAGCTTGTGACAGCGCTGCGATCTCTGCCAGCCAACCCCATTTTTTATTCATATTCGAAATAACTAATCGCAAAAAAAAAAAAAAAAATCATTTTAAAAATCGCGCGATTCGACGCAAAAATTAAAATTTAACAAGCGAAACGTCATTATGATAAAACATGCAGTACTTTTTATAATTTTAAGCTGTCACCTAAAATCGATATTTCAAGGTAAGACATTGGAAAATAAATTTGGAGAGGGAAATGTAGACCCAGACATCAATAACAGCAAAGACAGACCTAGTAGTTAAATAAATGTGCGGTAAATACAGAGTCATTTATTTATTGCAACTAGTTTTTACCAACAGTTTATTCGATATCCCTAATCTTTATCTTTTATTTATTACGAGTTACGACAGATATAATGTCGATCCGTTCATGTCTATGACTACCCACGTAGGTTCTAGATTATTAGAAAAAACGTGTTCTGGCCTATGCGACGTCGGTAGGTATATTATTTGCCGAACTTACATCAAAATAGCGCCACATGTACCTAGATACATAGACAGATAGACATATTAATATCTGTTGATTACTATATTGTATATTAAAATACCTATTTCCTTTCTTCTAGGAAATATATGACCAAATATAGTCGGCACCAAACACACAACACCAATTATGTATAATATAGTAAGATCTAGTACTGGTTGTACCTATTAAAGACAATGCCATATATGGACACGGAATAGGAATTAGATCTTCTTTGATATATTATTTTTAGAGTTTACTCTACTCGTATGACGTGTTGGACCGATATAAGTTGGGACGACAGGAATTGAGAAATATAGGAACCGAACCGTAGGAGGTCGGGGATTTAGGTAGGTAAGATCATTACTTCGCCCAATTTTCAAAAAAAAATTACTTGCGACGCCATTCTTTCTTTTTTCGTAGTTTTTGTACACGACAATTATAATGCTTACCGTTACTTCACAATTTTAACATCGAAACACGACCTTTTTCACTCAACTTCACGAAAAATGCCACGCCTGCGGCGCTATTATTCCGACTGTACGGTCAGGTTTAGATTTCATCCCCTCCTCGCCAGTGTCAAATACTATATCGCCCCCCTCGCCCTCCCCCGAAATAAAAACCTATATACGCCACTGGGCCATAAGGGTCGGATTGTGCACAAGCATTTTCGCACACTTTTCGTAGACACACTGCTACCACACTTTTTTTGGTCCGGTGTTGTTCCAGTGAAATAGATTTTAATGATTGTTGTTGCAACATTATACTTCTGTACACAAATTGATTCAGCGTCTACTGTCTTAGAACAGACTTCAGTCTAGTGAGGCGGTAAAATTTTACCAGATAGTTGAGCGACTGATGTTTTGATTTATTTATATGTATGCATGCCAAAATTCATTGTTGTTGTATATATCTGGAAAATAAATTTCTTTCATTCATTCATTCACAAACAATTTGTCTGAATGCACCATTCGCCCTTGTACCGCGGCCGGCCAGCTTTTCTTCCAATGTCTCCAGCGTCCATTCATTCAATACAGCGACTCATCTCTCTGTAATAATCACATATATTTTGTGCTGTCAACCCTCTAGTGAAGTGAAATGATGTGATATTATTATGGTGAGGTGAGGTGATGTCTATCTGTTATGGTAATGGCTAATGATATTCACCCCTACCCTTCACCCTGTCCATATAACATTCAATCTCTAGGTATAATATTATACAACTCAGGGGTTGCGGGTGAAATATGGACATCTATATGAGAGATGGAAAGTTAAGCGTTGTGGAACACATCTTCTCAAAACTTGCAACGCGTCCTCTTTTATCAAAAAATTGAAATTTACGCCTTACGTTATGCAACCTTTGTGTAACATAACGGTAAATAGACCGGTGAAGTTACAATAAAAAAGGGGGTATAGCGTAGATAATTGTCGGAAAGCTGGAAACTATTTTAATCCCTTCATTAACATGCAAATAAGGTTTCTTGAAGTTTGCACCAATTTTCTGGTTGTGCTAAGTACAGGGTGACCCATAAACCGAAAAAATCATGTATTCTTTTCAGTTTTTCAGTAATAACTTCTAAACGATGCTTTCTAGGAAAATGGTGTCTGTTTATAAATTAAAGTACATAATATTCTGCGTCGTTTGAGCATAAATACTTCTTTGTACCTCAAAAATTATTGTGATACGGACACTGACAAGTACATATTAATTTTCTAAACAAATTGAAATATTCGTATTTTTCACTTTTGTTGTTGAATAACTCCCCAACTCAGGTATTTACGGTAATATTTTACTGAAAAAAAATAATTGTGAGTCAATTTTCTCTAACTTGTGATTAAAAGTTTAGACCTTCAACACATAGTTTATGATGCACAGTTGTTTAAAGAGAGACGAGTGAAAATAAGATATTTACTAAATGATAGATTTAGATATGTTAAAGGTAAGCTAATTTAAATTTTACGATTCCATTTTATTAAAGTATATTTTTGTCAAGTAAAATTTAAATTTTCAATACTGTTACGCCACTGCCTAATATTTTATATAGAAAAGAGTATTTTTTTTATATTCATTGGTTTTATTAAAATATCTCCTAAACGGTTAGTGTTATGAAAAAATATTTATCTCATAATTTATCTAAAATAATTTCTCTATATTATACTTGAAAAATAATTTATCTAATTTAAATACTAAGTGAGGTAGAATTGATTAAAAATGGTATATAAAAAATAAGTTCATACATGCCGTCACTTTTTGTTAAATTACTTCTAAACCAAGCGGTGTAGCGTAAATCCATTAAATTGCCTTTAAAGCGAAATAAATTTCCTATAAAATAAGTGCAATAAAATTAATTTGGGAGTTATAATAAAAAAGTACTAGATGATCAATATCAATATTTTGTAAAATATTCCACGCTTCCCATACAAAATGTTCCTGCATAGCAACGTGCCTCTAAACAAAATCAACTTTGATAATCTAGTACTTTTTTATTATAAATCACAAATTAATTTTACCATACTCATTTCATAGAAAATTTATTTAGCTTTAAATTTAATTTAATGAATTTATACTGCACCGCTTGGTTTTGGAGTAATTTAACAAAAAGTGACGACATGTATGAATTTATTTTTTATATACAATTTTTAATCAATTCTACCTCACTTAGTATTTAAGTCAATGAAATTATTTTGCAATTATAATATAGAGAAATTATTTAGATAAATTTCGATAGAAATATTTTTTTCCTAACACTAACCGTTTAGGAGATATTTTAATAAAACCAATGAATATAAAAAAAATACTCTTTTCGATATAAAATATTAGGCAGTGGCGTAACAGTATTGAAAATTTGAATTTTACTTGAGAAAACTATACTTTAATAAAATGGAATCGTAAAATTTAAATTAGCTTACATTTAACATATCTAAGCCTATCATTTAGTAAATATCTTATTTTCACTCGTCTCTCTTTAAACACCTGTGCATCATAAACTATGTGTTGAAGGTCTAAACTTTTAATCACAAGTTAGAGAAAATTGACTCACAATTATTTTTTTTTAGTAAAATATTACCGTAAATACCTGAGTTGGGGAGTTATTCAACAACAAAAGTGAAAAATACGAATATTTCAATTTGTTAAGAAAATTAATATGTACTTGGCAGTGTCCGTATCACAATAATTTTTGAGATACAAAGAAGTATTTAGGCTCAAACGACGCAGAATAGTATGTACTTTAGTTTATAAACAGACACCATTTTCCTAGAAAGTATCGTTTAGAAGTTATTTCTGAAAAACTGAAAAAAGTACATAATTTTTTCGGTTTATGGGTCACCCTGTACTTAGCACAAGCGGAAAATTGGTGCAAACTTCAAGAAACCTTCTTTGCATGTTAATGAAGGGATTAAAACAGTTTCCAGCTTTCCGACAATTATCTACGCTACAAAGCTAAATTTCCTGGGCTAAAAATAGAGCATGTGTGTGGATGGTTCTATTCATGTATGTATTTTTTATTTTTTTATTATTATTATTTTATTATTCGTATATATTGCTTTTTATACTACAAAGGCTAGGGCGAAGGCTAGGGCGAAGGCTAGGGCGAAGAAGAAGAAGATATATTGCTTTTTATATCTTTTATCTATATGTATTATATTAACGGGTACATTAAGCACATAATAATGTTATTTTTTTAAATTTATGCTTCATTTTATATGTCAAAGTTGGGTTGATTGGCAGAAATCGCCAACAGAAATCGCCCCTTGTGTGTAAATTTATGTATGTGCAATAAAGCTTTTGTTTATTTATTCACAAATGTTGAAACTTATTCGATTTCCTCAAACTCTGAATTCCAAGCTAATTTTACTAAATATCTAGTATTATTAAATGAGAAATAGAATGGTATTCTAATGTACTTATTATCTACAACAATGTAATATTTTCTTTAATGACACAATATATTTTTTGTGAAACACTACATGTGCTATATGAAATGGACAGAAATGAAACTCATCTATTTTTAATAAAGTGTTATTTTATACTTGTTGACTGTAAGATATTGCTTTTGCAATAAGTCCGCCCTTCAGCACACTATACTATTGTGTTGTTTTGTAAGTCTTCATGATTTTTTGCTAATAAAGATTTATTAATATATTCATGGGCGTTACCAGCCTCGGAGCTAGAGAGGCAACAAAATTTTTGAACTATGATATAGCATAAAAAACGTGCAATCAATATGTATGAAAAATGTTTTTTTTTTATAAAAAAACTGATAAAAAATAGTGCCGCAGGCAATTCTTTTAATGAAATTGATTTACATACTAATTTTAGAAAATGTATGATATGATGAGAAAATGTGTGGTAGTAAATAGTAATGTAATTTTTTGCGAGATTTTATCATTTAGTATGAAAAAATATATACCTATTCCAATCTCTAGGATGGCAGCTGCCCATGAATATATTTTTAAAACCAAACTGCGCACACGAACGATTGTTAACATATTTATATTTTCTAATAACTTCTCGACAATTACTATAGTCACCACAGTTTGACGATCGCATTCCTGGCACTCAGTGCAGGATTTCCACAACTTGGGATGTCCCGTTGCGAGTTAAGCCCCGCGAGCGAGACTTCGCCCTCGGGAGGCCGCCCTCTGCAGCTATACCACCATACAATATAACACCTACTCCATGATATAATTGACTGCCATATTATGCGATTATTATTTATTTATCATTCACTTCACCATCTATTAATAATCATATATACTTCATCTTTCATCCTTCACACGCAATAGAGTAGGAATGGCTAGACACATCACTGCGCTTCAATCACTGTTTATTTACTGTTATTTTTAATAGTGCGAGAGAAATAAATACTCGAAGAATTGTCCCGCCCGCTCTTTTCAGATATTTTTTCGAATGTGTTCGTAAACCTCCCATTAGACATATTATGTTCTTTTTTTAAGCAGTGATCGAGTTTTCCACACACAAGATTCATTGGTTATTTAACCCAATTATTGGGGTATATTTTCTACCACTATACTACTTACTATTGGTAGAAAATTAATAAAATTATTCATAAAGGAGTCAAAAGGACTATTATCCATCCCTTTTGCCTGATATTTAATCTGGTTAACGAACGCCTTTTTGGCTAAAAGGACAAATTCCTTGGATGTGACGGAAGAAAAGAATGTGTGTATGGATAGGACAGTCTGGTGTTCTATCCTATCTGTCTAGCCTGCCGGGGACATGGCGTTAGGCGATGGATAGATACTTATTTTGCAATGAAGAGCTTTGATTTTAACACAAACATTTCGTTTTAATGTTTTAATGAGAACCAAAAATTCTTTTTAGTACCAGAAGCGTTAAACAAACGCTAAAAATATATTTATCGCAATAATTCATACATTTCACATCACAGTGACAAATTGTTTTTTCACAGCTCCTGTTATTTTACATCCATACGTAATCATGTAAGTACACCTACTTACTTACCTATATTAAACACTCAGTCAAAACAAAACAATGCTATCGCGTTTATCTATTGTTTTATTAAAACCATAAACAAAACAATCACAAGCGATTATTTGAATGTCAAATGAGCTGAGGAATAAACCGCAAGCCGCAATGTATAATGGCTGGGTACCTCACCTACCTACCCAAGGACGTTGCATAATAAAAAATCATTATTTATTTATTTATTTACACATACAATTCAGGGGGAATTCCAAATGAAAATACTTTTGTTATGATTTAGGTAAGCATGGGCGTCGTCAGAGGGGCAGAGGGGGCAGCTACCCCTCCCCCCACAGATAAGTATATATTTTTTCATACTAATTGATAAAACCTCACAAAAATTCACATTATTACCACACATTTTTCATCATATCATAAATTTTCTTTTTGATTGAAAATCCAACAGATTCTTTGAAAAAATCGCATGCAGCGCTTTTTTTTTTTACAAATAACATTATCCATATAGATTATTGTACAAAGTATTATGTATAATACAAATAATCTTGTAGGCTTTCGCAGCGTGATGAATCCATTGCCATGTTGTTAGTTCTTCGGGTTTCACTGCGGGTCGAGTGGTTGAGTAACTGAGCTTAATACATTTGCAAATAAACAAACCACATCACGACATTCTTTATTATGTCTCATAAAAAAATATCGTCTGCGGCGCTATTTATGCGTTCTTAATGCTATATCATTTCTATTTTTTTTATTTTGTTGCTCCCCCGAGGCTGGCGGCGCCCATGTAGGTAAGTAATATATAATATACTTTATACATTGTTTGTGTTTCGTTATAGAAATGTCTGACCTTCAGTTCATTTGGGGAAAATAATAAAATTTATTATCTAATACATGAATCAAGTCAACTACGTAACAGTTATATTATTAGTTGATTGTGTCACTAAATAATCTAAATAGTCCAGTAAACAGACCATCAACAGGTAGTCATAAGGTAGGTATGTTAAATTAATCGTCGACACGGTAGTGAAGAATCCAATTTAAAAAAAAAAAAAACCCCTACTCCTCCGCCAATATAGCTACCTCGGTACCTACTATGCATCAATAAAACATGCTTAATTGTTTCGCTTTTAGAGCAAAAATAATTATTTGACAATTTGTTATTCATAAAATTTCCTTTCCATAGAAAATTTTGCTCTAAAGTAAGTAGCAGAGGAACTAAAAAGCTCCAAAAGTTGGCCGAATTTTAGTGTTTTATTTCATTTTGAGTTTCTTGCCATTTTTCGTCTACTATAGAGACGTAATCTTATAGAGAATTTAATTTGCTACAAAATGTTAAGTTCAAAAAGACGAAGTAGCAATAGTAAATTTAGAAAAATACGATGTAATAATTTTTATTATTTTTACAATTTTCTAATGTAACCATTAAAACCATTCGATAATGTATGGGGAATAGTTGACTTAATTAGGTTTACTTAGAAAATAAAACAAAACCCTAGACTGTTTCAAGCTGAGTATAATATATTTCTAATTACCTAATGGTAGTGATATTATATACCGTTGAATGTCAACTCATACCTTCGCATTTCTAGATATTATGTCAATTGTTTATGTGTCAATGACTGAGAAATGAAATACAAATCAGTAAGGAAGAGTATCATATAATTCCTACATCTAACCTAACAGTATAATTACATATCGATTTGCATGCAATATCGATCTATAATAATATATCAATGATCTAGTTCACTTATTTAGTCACGATCGACAACTTTGATTCATCGCAATCAGCTGTCGCCGCCATATAATAAACCCAATAAAATTACATTGCGCAAGCGGATGTTTAAAATAATCAGCCACCTAATCAAAAAGGTCATCATCATTACAAAATAACAACAAACACAGTAGTAGTATTAGAATGATCGTGTTTACGTAGTGCCCACGATTGCGACGTGACGTCAGCGACACTTTTCGCGGGAAATCAGATGCGTCATACATTATTAATATGGAGGCCGCCATTGCGTTTTGGCGGGAAAGTCTCTGCCGCGTCATCGCTGTTTCATTCATTATTACAAGATTCGTAGTAATGGTCGATTATTATGCTTATATTTATGTGTATGTATATTGTTACATCGTAATGAAACACGTTATTACTCACGGTTTTATGTGTACAGCAATATGAAAGACGGCCTTGCAAGATTACTTACAAAATTACAATGTATCAGTTCAGATATATTCGTATGTATTCCTAAATCGTGTTACTCTGTGATATCTTTAATCTTATAATGTTAGTTATCGACTCATCAATATTTAGAGATCATTTAAAACATCATTATTTAATATTTTTCTATCTATAATCTAAAAAGTAAATCGACTGATACATATTTACTCGTATTTTGTACATTACGAGTCCGGGTGCTTTCCCTGAAGAGAGAGATACCCCCGTTTTCACCAACTTTTACCTAAGAAGGAGACCCCTAAGAAATTTCCATACAAAAACAGAGATAATATTCTATTTATTGACACGCAGGCCTACCAACCACACCCTAATTCCATACAAAATGCAACACGCAACTCACCTAGCCTGGGCAGAGATATTTGGGCACCTAACGTAGGTGAGTTGCGTGTTGCATTTTGTATGGAATTAGGGTGTGGTTGGTAGACCTGCGTGTCAAAAAATAGAATATTATCTCTGTTTTTGTATGGAAATTTCATAGGGTCTCCTTCTTAGGTAAAAGTTGGTGAAAACGGGGGATAGACTTTTTTGAATTTGGAATTTAGAATAGATTTTTTTTTGTCATTAAAGAAAGGGGTAAAATATATTACACAATATAACAGGCAGTGGCGAAAATAGGTTTTGATTTCGGGGGGGGGGGGGGCGATATGGTATTTGACTTTGACGGGGAGGGAGGGAGTGAAACCTAAACCTGACAGCACCACCTAAATAATAGCGCCGCAGGCGAAATTTTTTGTGAAGGTGAGTGAAAAAGGTGTTAAAATTGTGAAGTAAAGGGTAAGTTAACAAAAACTACAAAAAATAAAGAATAGCGCCACAGGCAATTTTTTTTAAATGGGCGAAGTGATGAAACTGGGTGTGTTTCTAAATATTTTAAAATAACGTTTTTTATGTACCTAATTGTTTTACATTTCGGGGGGGGGGGCTTGGGCCCTATTATCGCCGCAGGCAGAAAAACAATGAAGCAATCGTAAATTAACAAGTTTTCACAAATTTTGAAAATTCATACTGCTTCTAAATGCTTTATGCTTTTATATTATGCTTCTAAAACAATCATCAATAAATGTGCCTATCTCTAATTACTATTTATATATGTAGCTAAGGTAGGTAGGTAAGGTACATATGTAAGTATATAAAGTTTAGTTCACTATATAGCAAATACCTATAACACTAGTTGAATAACCATAAAACATCACCAATGTGTAATGTGTTTGTGTAATTTAAATGCCAAATATTATTAGTAATCGCGTTATACTCAATACAATATGCTGGTATAACATTGTATAATGGAATGTAGGTATATTAGAAGTGGTTCGGCTATTCCAAGAATTGGAGTATTGAAATCATCTCAAACAGCCGCCTGATGGCTCCGCTGCGCTGGTCGGATGTCATGGAGTCAGGGAGGGGTACTCGTAGCTAGTAAGCACACTCTTACCTATATTATCGCATCCTATTAATAAGTCCCGCTTTTACGAGATAGCTTTAAGTGTAATTCTACAACGTAAGGACACAGAGCTGTTTAATAGATTTTGTAATTGTATATTAAGTCCTATGAAAGCCCAGAGGCTGTCGAAGCACACCCTAAAAAACAATTCAAGAACCAAATCGAATTTTATTTATACTCTACGTTTTGCAAAAAATATGTACTTTAATATAAGACGTTGCGTGGTTATTATTTTTTATATAAATTGACATCATGCTCGTCTATTCATATGAAGTCAAGTAACAAAGCAAATAACATTGTATAACAATGTACTGTACGAGTATGTGGCGTTATTAAGAAATCCACCCTTGTTGGGAGATTTTGTGCCAGTAAAAAGCCTTGCATACATTATTCATAATAAGCCATTTGAAGAAGAAAAGGGACAAAAGAAAACAAAACAATAAAAAAGTGGTACCTAAAATTCCTTGAGTTTCATTGACAGACGTGAATTAGAGCTCAAACGAGTCACGCGAAGTCATGTTAGTAGAAACAGTGTGTGTTTTATCTGCCATAAAATCGAGGATAGGTATCTAGCCAACAGACCAATATTCTACGTAATACAATCTGACGATTGTAGAGGTTCTACTGTAGATTCTTACCATAAAGATTAGATAATAAAACAGTTACTATAATATACTCCTAAAATAATGAGGATCTAATCTATAATTCGTGTGATGTCAAGTGAAAGATTCGACTATAACCTTTTCACGTAAAAATGACATTTGACCACCCATTCAGTTCCACTGAAAATGCTTTATAATCCAACAGGTATTAAGGTATTTATAAAGCCCATGTGTCTTTGATTTCCTGTGACTTTTTCCAGGTAAAAAGTATACTACACCTACTTATCTGTATATTTTATGTTAATGTAGGTATGGTAACGAACGTAAAGATTGGCTGCAAGCAGCAACCGACAGAAAGAAATGGAGGGGTGTGGAAAAGGCATATATCCAGCAGTGGAGGACAGAGGGCTGAAGAAGAAGAAGGTAGCGTACCCATCCATCATCCATCCACCCATTCACCGTGGCATTTCTCACAAATTGTGGTAACGGCGTGCACAGGTCATATGTACCGGTCCTCAAGGATGGACGCGTTTTGAGTAAAAGGAATTGGAGATCGTGTTTTACAGATTGCATGAATTTGACGGAATCTAGCAGTGTGTGTAAGGATAGGGCTGTCTGGCGCTCTGTCGTCTCTACCTACCCTCCAAGGGACGTGGCGTGAAGGTATAGATAGATAGAACAATATGTGTGGCTGTGCAATGTATCGAAGTCGCGCGATTTAAGAGCCTTTTTTGTAGTGTTCGTGAAAAGACGGATATACCCGCCTAACGCATTTGTGTGCATTCTTGTTCATTGTGCGCTCACTAAAACTACTATAACTCCGTGTACGGACTTGCGTGTAGTTACACTGTCTCACACTACAAAAAAGGCTCTTAACCTCCCGCGACTAGTATACATGGTTAGTAAATTTGAATTAATTCAATTTTCATGAAGAGATATATGTAGTATAAGCGTGGTTCATATAATATGGCATAGCTTACAAATATTACTGTTCACATAATCAAATCAAAGTTCACCGATTTCATCGAACTAACTGAATTATCCTCAACTGTTTGAAACCTCCGAAGATCACTTTATAGTGTGAGTTATTGAGAGGAATTGAGGAGCCTGCAATATTGTGAGAAGTTGGAATGTGTCCGGTTAAGCCTTATACCTAACAACATGTAATGTTGATACGCATTCTTCATGCCGCCCGTACGCCGGACAATACAATAATTCGCGAATCGGAAACCTTTTAATAAAATCACAAATTACACAATGACTGGTCACAGTCCGTCGACGAATTTTCAAAATTTATGAAAAACGCCATAACTTTTTGAGCTGTGTTTTAAATATGTTTGTAATGTTAAATAATTGAAAAAAGAATGCCTTATTTTAGTTAGTATAACTACGCACGTTAGTATTATATTTTACCTAAATACCTCTAAGGGCTCATATAAAATTATATTGGAATTCCTGTTTACAGGATACCCCCCCCCTTAAACACAAGTTTTACTTTATAAGGGGGGGGGGAGGGGAACGTTATAATTTAAGATCTAAATTACCAATCGTAAGTTATGTATGTACAATCTATCAACTTATTGTAAGCAGTGGCGGAGCTACCATACATGCCCAAAAGCCGGGCTTACCCAGTGGAAATAAGAAATAAATCTCCTAAATATTATATAAAGCGTTTTCCGATGGTTCTCATTCATTTAAATATCGCGCGGTTCAATGCCGAAAATGTATCAATTATCGTTAGATGGCGCTAGTTCACACATCCTAATTCTGTGAACCCGCGAAAAACACGTCATACAGCCATACACACAATCATACAGCCATCTTACTCTATCCCACTATTATCATTTGGGCTTGTCTCCCTTACCTTTTCACTCTCATTATTACGATAGTAGTAACATACATACCATTAATATAAGTATGTATAATCTACTGTCAAAATTTTGTATGAATTCATAAGCCGGGCTTATTCTGTGTGTATAGATGCAAATTGTAGACGTACCAACATAAAAATATTTTCACATATTAATCATGCTATTCTAATATGAGTAATATGCTTTATCTTTGCATTTGAATGTCAAAACAAACTTTATGCGGTAAACGTTCAAACAGTTCTTCGATTTTCGATTGTTTAACTATTTGAGGTTAAAAATATTATATTAGATGTTGTTTTAATAAAATGGGTGAGTGTTTTATTGTCAGGTGCGAAGAAATAAAGTGTACTGGTGTTTTGGCGATTAGAGGTAAGAGAAAAATACTAACTTTTACTAAAAATAATGATATTGGGGTTAACTGGGAGAGATCGCAGTTCTGCGATAAGTTCGCCCCAGTGAACAATTCTTTATAATCGTAATGTTCATTTATTGTTACTTAAAGAATAAATAAATAAATATAATTACTTCGCCAAAACCAATATCAAACTTATCAATAACTCTTTAAGTTACTAATAGTTCGGTCATTTCGAATAGTTCAGTCATTATGCAGTTCTAAGTTAGCAATATTTCAAATCTTTTGAAATGATAGCAGAATGATATCTGGGGTAGGGTGTTTCAGAATATCGAGTGTCCGAACCCCCATCTGGCGCGTCCCCCCATACGCCCCCACCCCCCCTCTGCGCGGTTTTCCTCAATTTTTAGAAAAACGGTAAGAGATAGAAGAAAACTGTCAATGACAAAAATAATCGTTTATAAATTCTCTACAAAAAAGGTCGGCTACATTTTTCATAAGACTAGCCGTTTACCCGCAGTTACCGGAGGAAATTCCGAAAATTTTTAGTCATGCAATTTTTTTTCATTACACATGTAATTTTTAAATTTTCTTTTTTTATATACGTGGGCTTACCTGACGTGGAAACCCTAGTCACGCCACTGATTGTAAGTATGTCTACTAAATAAATATATCAACTAAGTATAAAACAACATATTTGCAATAGTGGTTGCCCCAAACCTAAAATCTAGCAGGCCCACCGGGCAATAAATAACAAAAAAACTGCTTGTGGGTCAATTTACAACTTTTTTTGCACGTCGTAAAGGAATAGAGAGGTAGATAAAAAATATTGTAACTACGAGTAATAGGTACTATTATTTAAACGCATTACAGCTACCAATGGTTTATGATGACTACACAGATTAGAAATTTTCAGAATCGCTCAACTGGTTTAAGGATATTGGCTAACTGATGCTTTTGCACTAGGTTAGGTACATAACATAATAATAATAAAGAATTTTATCGGTTTTACATTTAATTCATCGAATTTTAATCAAATCTTTAGAGTCCTACGTAAGTAGGTGCCGCAATCAAGTATACAACCTCAAAGATAATAAATATCGGAGGTGGGCACCGTTATTCAAAAAGTTAACTTCGTTAATCGATAATCCGTTAACTAAAAAGTTAACTTCGTTAATCGTTAAAGCGTTACATTTTGAAAAATGTGTCGTAAGTTAACGTTAATCCGTTAAAGCGTTTATGTAAAAAATCGCGGTTAAATGGCATGAAATAGAACTGCATTAGTACAACTAATATCACATTTACACTATCGCGATGTATCCCAACAAAGTGAAATTTATTTTCCAACTCCCAACCCACATACGATACCATACATAACTCCATACAACCCTTGGATTATCTAATCTAATGCCAGCGCCGCCAGCGGATGACGTCTATTCAAACAATCAAATATTAACGGACTTAATTAACGGAAGTTAAATAATCCGTTAACAATTTTTGGAGGTTGGAAAAGCGTTAAATCGTTAACCAAAATGTTAACTTCGTTAATTAACGATTAACGGATTAACGCTTTTCTGCCCAGCTCTGGTAAATATCTCTTACACACATAGGTATAATATTCATCAATTTGCATTATATTTTCTGGGTAGCTGGGAGAAACCGAGATAAGTTAGACATATGTAGTACGAGTAAATATTTAGTATAGGTGTTAAGTCATTTTTGTGTGTTGATAGATATTATATGTACCTAGCTACCTACACATAATTTTTCTTTTTTTTGTCATCGCATTCATACAAATTATCATAGACACTCTACGATTCCTTTTAGTCAAAACAGTCCGTCCTTGAGAATCTGGTATACCTGGTCGAGCCTTGTAGTTCTTGGACGACCGCGCTTTCTTACACCTCTTCTTTCTCTCAGGTAGGTATCTTATTAGATTATATACCTAATTGCCTTTCTTCTTCTTCTCAACCCGAAACCGTCCACTCCTGAACGTAGGCCTCCTCCAAGTCTCTCCACTCTTTTCTATCCTGCGCCTTCTGCATCCATGTTCCATCTGCAAACTTGACAATGTCATATCTCCATCAGAGTTGGAGTCATCCGGGGTTTCTTTTTGATGCTCTAGGGTGCCAGCACAATTAACGGCCTCATCGCAGCCAAATTGGAGACGTTCAAAATGAGTGGATGGTGAGATTCGCGGCTGCTTTACAGACAAACGTGTTTTTATAAACATGCTACCAAAACCACTTAAAGTAAGTAGGTAAAGTACATATATACCTATACGTGATATTGAATAAAAAATAATGTCTACATTTTCGCACAATATCTAGCGTTTTCGCGAAATGGCGAAATTCTCCAAACACAAGTATTTTCATAGAAGTGTTATTTTATACACTATACTTAAGTGCGTACTCAAAACTTGAGTAGCCACTCATTTCAAGTTCGGTTCTTCTACAGTATGCAGAGCAATGTCAGGAATGCTGTTAAGAATCGAAACTACCTTAAATCGTTTCCACATTTTTTTTGTACATGCCAATAACTTAAATTATGTAACCTCAATTTGTCTAATTACTCGACACAAACACTCTAGCCTAGTGGTATTCTATTGAGAATTAGATTGCAGCAAATTTTTGCATCTCGATTGCCATTTTTTTCTCTCGTTTGCAGCTCTCTTCAACTCAACATACGTGGCGCAGTTCATGTCCTCGTGATGGCCGTAGGCAGGGGGGGGGGTTCAACCCCCCCCCCCCCAAATCCTCAGCTAACCCACCGTTTTATACATAGGAGAAATTAATCACATTATTACCACATTGTTTTTATTTAAAAAAAATACCTGCGGCGCTAATCTACTTAAAGTGATGGTTTGTTCACAAAAAACAAACTACCTTCTTATATATTTTATAACAAAATTTGTTTATCTTGTTGTTACTCAAAAATATATCCAGATGCGTAACCAGATACGTTAATTTAGCCATTCTTGAAAAAAAAATCAATCTGCGGCTCTATTTACTCGTTTTTATTCCATTACAGAACATCAAATTTTCCAGAGCTCGAACACCCTCCGAAATTGATTCCTGGCTACGGCCTTGGTCCTCGTACACCTGGTCCAGGTACCGCCGTCGGGGGCGCCCCCTGTAGTTTGTCCCCTAATTTATTACCAATTGCTCTTAGCAAGACCAGCCCTCGTCGGCCGAGCATAAACGGACTCCTAAACAAATCTTGACCTAAATTTTACGATTTGGTGCTTGAGACAATAATTTAGTACAGCTCATGAGTAAGGCAGTGACCGTGAATGTTGTATGACTGTGAGGTACCTACTGTGTACTGAGTATCTTACATTAAGGCTCGCGACCCAACTATGACGTCACGGTCATTTCCCGCGGCGTTACAGTTCAAAATCGCATGAACAATCGCAAGATAAAATGGTAAAAACAGCGTTTTTTATATTTTTTTTGGGTTAATTTCGCTTCAATAAAAAAACTTTTACGGTCATTCCCTAGATTTGAATGCATATAACAATACAAAAAAAAATCTCCGCGACTTTCGGAAAACGAGTTGATATCTTTCGGAAAAAGATCAAACGTGTTTTGTCAATTTTTTTTTGAGAAATCTACACAAGATATAAAAAATGTTTTACAATCATTCCCCAGATAAAGGTTCAATGTATCTCCTCTATTTTTTTCCAAATCATATTAAGGAAGGTTGTCGAGATCTAGGGTCTCCCGTTTTTAGCAATTTTTGAAATGTCAATATGCCTACTCTTAAATGCAACTAGTCATACGTAGAATTAGCGAGAGGTTCTTGGAAACATCAAATTATAATGACAACATAATACATACAACATATCTGTCAAATAATATAATATATGTCCTATACACTTAGAGGAATTACGTATTTGTCATTCGCTTGCGAGGACAGTGACACAAGTAAAAAAAAAATATTTTTCAAATTATTGGTGACCAAATTCTCGTAGAACCAGAATCTATGCTCTAGAGTCTAGGTTCCCAACCTTTATATCTCATTACCCCTAAGGCCCATCATAGAAACTGGTTTAACCCTCGCTCAATATTTTTTTTTCAGGGGGTGTTCTGCAGGACGGAGTGAAAGACGAAAACTGTTGACATTTAATTTTTATATCTAAAATTTTATTAACCAACAAAATACGGAACTTAGTTTTTTCTCCACGGTTCCTTATTTTATTTTATTTTACAATCACGACGTAACGTCAAAGATAAGTGTAATACCTAATTTGTATTTGTTTAATTGGTAATTGTATTTTTGTAATAAAGAATAAACAAGTAACTATTTAAACGTGACATTTTTTTGAATTATGACACTGCTCTCACTAATCAGCGTTCTTAAGCATGAAAAACAGACTTGTGATTGAATTACGAGTATAACGAATATTTTTTATTGACAAATCGAAGAAATTGATCAACAAACAAAGATGAGTTCCTAAAAATCTTTAACTCAAGCCTACTTACATATTTTTGTACAAATAATGTTCAACACTCTTAAGGGGCGTCGCCGACTTAAAAGTCTAAGAGGGACTACCGAATAATTCTTTACAAAAAACTTATACAAAAAATATGTTATTTTAGACAAATATAAATCTGGTTGTTTTGGTTTACTGTATACGTGATAAGCGACGCTAATTACACAGCATTACCTATATCAAACAAACTGTTGGAATAATCTCAAGTTTCAGTAAATTTCAGAGGTATTAAGGTAACTTTGATATTATTTTTTATCGAGAAAAATCACGAAATCAAATTTCTACTGTTAGAACTACCTAATAAAATATATATTCTCATTTATTTATTTATTTATTAAAGTATAAAATTAACTGGACCAGCTTAACAGCGACTATTGTTGCCTCAGCGCCAGTCCATATATATTCTCATTTATCCAAGTCTTGGATGCGGTTTTTCGCATGTTCACTGTTCAGTTTCTTAGAAATATCTACCTAGTATAAAAAACATTGTGTTTCATACCTATCTAATGCTGGATTTCACTAACTTTTTAGATGAGTAATAGCGGAGATAGAAGCAACTAAGCATCAATTTTGTGCAAAAAATAACGATACGTGGCTCCTATCTCCGCTATTCCTCACCTATAAAGTTGGTAAAATCCAGCATAACTAGGGCCGTCCCTACCTAATAACCTGCAAGTTAGGCAAAGCCTAAGGGCGACACTGTGGAAGGGCGGCAAATCGAGGAGGTGGCAACCTGAATGAATACTAATGTTTTAATAAAAATAATAATAAATTGCATAAAAAAAATGCCTGCTGCGCTAGTTATACCATCATTTGTCTTATGCATTATACTCAAATAGGAACAAACATGTTCATTAGCACCTCGATTAATTCTAAAAAAATTCACCTGCGGCGCGATTTATCTCATTTCATGCCAGATCAATATTGAAATCTTAGTTGCTCTCGCCCTAGTAAGATTTAAGGAGGTTATTTAGGTATCTATTAGGTAATTTACACATATTTTTGGGGGTGGCATTTTCGTGTTTGCCGTAGGACAGCATTATATCTAGGAAAAATAAACTCGAATCAACATAAAGAGTCTTACCTTTTGGTTTAGTCGCTTCATCTTCTTCGCTGTCACTGTCTGACTCCGATGGAGGTTTCCCCGTTGCTGACAATCGTAACAGCTGTAAGTGCTTTCTGAGCAGCCGAGCAGATTTACGAGATCCAGCTGCCTCTTGCAGTTCTGTGCCCTTCAGCTGTAACAGTTCAGTTCCAGTATCGGGAAACTTTGAAGGATCAGGCTTTGGTTTTAGTCTCCATTGTTTAGAAGACCACTTCAGCCAGGATTCAATGTCATCTGATTTCCATTCTGTTGGATCTGGAATTAAAATTAAAAACGAAATTAATTACAAAATATGTACAACAAATAATTTAAATAAATTAGATTTTCCGGAAAATTTGTACATTGAAATGCAAAAATCCGTAATTAATACTTGCAATATTGTAAGATGATTTCTAAATACTGATATTTCGGGCACAATGCTTGTATTTTAGTAGGCACCGCGTTAAGCCTAATCCTGTGATATCCGTAATATCTGGATAAGTGAATGTTTCCCAGTGTTAGGCTGATGAGTTTATATCATATCAATCATGAATGATAATATATAGACTCTTCTGGCTGGTAATACTGAGAAGTGTGTTAGCAAATCTTGCCTTCACGTTAAAATAATATATCAGAAAAATCACTTTTTGAGTTTGCAAAATTTATTACTGCTAGTGAGACAACTTGTTAGGACACTGATTTTCAATCTGAAAGTATACCTTCTTCATTTATAAAGAGATAACACTAATGTGTCTGAAAAATGACTATAGCCAAAAGACATATCGATTACATGAGAATATTAACCGGAAGAATAGATAAATAAATAGATTTTGTACCTGATGAATACAGTAGGAGTACCTATCCTACCTAGAACATCTCTAGCCGTCGGATGACTGGGGTTGTTATTAATGTAGGTAAACAATAGAATTACACAAAAATAAATATAAAATATATAAGAATCCATAATTATTAAAAAAAAAACTTATCAAATACATATTGCAAGATTATTTTTTAAACCACAATTTATGCTTTATGAGACCATCGGAATTTTTCTACATGTCGTAGTTGAATTTAACAAGTAGATATATCTCAACAGATACACAGCAAAGGATGGACCTTCCATCAGGCTTATGACTGATCGTCGGCTGGCTTAATGCAATCACTTTACACTTTCAACATTTACCAATTCCAGTCCATCCATCTATCGCGGCCGGGAATCGAACCCAGACCTCCAACCTGACTCTTGGCTTGTTTTTTCCGTATTTATTTTTATTTTGACATATTGTTTCTAGATCAGTTTTAATTTTCTTACAAGAATTAACGTAATTGTAACTTACTTCTCAATTATTTTCTTTTTGTGTTTCATCTAGATAGATAGTGTTTCATATTATGTACTACATAATTAGAGCAGTACTTAAAATCTCCACAAATATCCTAAAAATCTTCTCATCTATCTACTACAACCACGTATACGTGCCTTAACACGTAAAATATATTATAGTTCCAAAATAAAAGCTACTCACTTGTTGGTACCATTATTTTATTTCCTTCAGGTTCTTCATCTGAACTACTCCCATCATCCGAATCCTTAATATCCTCCGACACTAATCTCTCTTTAACATTTCTGGAAGGGCCTGCTATGGGTTCACTGATCCTCCCAGAGTCTACGCTTCCTGGGGGATCTGTAATCTCTACACTTCCAATAGGTTCAACACTACATCGAGAGGAACTGGCACTCCTCTGACTGTGGTGAAATTCTACGCTCCCAGGGCGCTCTGTACTACACCTAGAGGAGCTGGCACTGCGCGGGTAAGTCTGAATGTCCGCACTCGCTGGACGATCAATGCTGCATCTTGAGGAACTACGGGGGTATGGAGGAGGCTCTACACTCGACCTCGAGGAACTTCTAGGATATAAGGGAGGCTCGACGCTTGATCTTGAAGAACTCCGTGTATAGGGCGGAGGTTCTGTTGAGGAACTAATACTACGATAATAAACTGGGGGTTCGAACTGTGGCAAAGGTTCTACACTACACCGCGAAGAGTTCGCACTCCTCGATACTTCTGTTGTGTATGAACTTAAACTCACTATAGAATCTGTGGGACTTGTAGCGCACGTAGGTCCAGGCACTGTAACACTCACTCGTAAAGGAATATTCTGAACATCACACGACCTATCCACGAAATCATAGTGCCTATTACAATCACTGATATCATATTCAGACTCTAATACATTGGAACTATACACTTCACTAGTTTCTATACTTTGTTGTATAAGTTTATTCTCCCGCGCACTGATATCTGTAATCGTCTTTACTTTAGAACTAGATCTTGCACTGTACCTCATATGATGAGGAAGGTTTATGACAACTTCGGAAGCAGTGCTTCCGTAAGTTGAATATTGTTCTAGTGTCCTTGGCACATCAGGGATATTATAAATATCACATTGTTGTTGTGTAGTCAGTCTTCTAAATACGATTGGTTCATTTCTGGAGGTGGATGGTTCGTGGACTCCTTCCCCGAAGATGTCTTGTTCTGTGAGGGCGGGTAGTAGTGCTGGAGCGCCCCCCGCCCCCCATACTCTCTGTAACAGCATCATCTCTTCATCGTCCCTGTCATCGATCCTCTGTTCTCCCTCCCATACGCCATCCTGGTCTCCCATCCTTCCATGACTGCCGTACGAAGAACTATTCCACTATGACGGAACTTTGATATCAAACTCCCTCTCAATCAAAACAATCAAAAATCTGATTAAAATGTTGAACTTTCTTTGCGCACATTATTTGCGCTGTTACTCTCTCGACGTCACAGATTACAATGACCACTTTACTTGTGATGAATCTTTCGCACAATCAGAGAGTTTTCAATGAATCATTGATCTCAATGTGTACAAAGTTGCTTTTGTAAAAAACTGATATTAATCATCATTTCA
The DNA here is from genome assembly GCA_963576895.1 of Ceraclea dissimilis. NCBI lineage: Eukaryota > Metazoa > Arthropoda > Insecta > Trichoptera > Leptoceridae > Ceraclea > Ceraclea dissimilis. The sequence goes on from OY756364.1 coordinate 17,209,409, forward strand.
CAACGGAGATCTATACACAGACTTCTTCCTCTTCCACTCTACGGTGATTCACAAGATCTAAATTATTACCGGAAGTTTCCTCGTCTAGATCACATATTGTCTTGAATGAAACTACTAGTACCATATTTTTAAGCGTCGCTTATTCAAAATGACGCCTTTCTACGTCTTGCTATGTGTCATTGGGAATAACACTGACTCTAATGCAAGTTGAATAACATTTGTACCAACACAAACTAAATATGGATAAATTGCTGTCACAAGTTTTTCCCATATAGTTACCACAGTTATTTGACAATATTTTGTACCTGTTGATCGAAATATCACCATTGATTTGGGATTATTTTTAGCAGGAAAAACTACACTTCAACCCGAAAACTTAGAGAGACATAAAATGAACATTTATCAAAATTTTATCAGTAGGTCTACTTCCATTTCCCGATACAGACCTAACAGTTTTCAGTTACATTTTCAATCAAATCTTTTAAATAGTGTTGGTGATATCTAATAATTACATCATTTTTTTAAAATAAATTTTCCATCAGGTACTAGGTTACTTCAATTTGACACATTCACAAAACATTGCTACCAACAAAAAAAGTGTTACATTTTTGTGTTTTCACATTTCAGTGTTTTTTAATAATCGCCTTCGATTGTCTTAAAAAAGTGTTTTTTCCTTTCGCATTTCATTTGTTTTTTCACATTCGCATTCGATTGTTTCCATCAAAAAGTATTTGTTTACTTTCGCATTTCACTTGTTTTCCACATCCGCATTCGATTGTTTCCAAAAATGCTTATTTCTTTTCGGGTTTCACTAGTTGCACATTCGCATTAGATTATTTTCAAAAAGTGTTTGTTTACTTTCGCGTTTCATTTGTTTTCCAAAATCGTAATCGACAGTTCCCGACGGCGGCCGGCGGAGGCATCCGTAATTTGCCGGCAATCAGTCACTCTTGTAAACAGAATGGTAGCCCATCGCGTAGATGCAAACACTAAACTGAATTCAGATCTAGTGTGGATCGCCGTACGTTCGCCATACCACATTGTGAGTCATGACGACTTGAGTCAGCCCCTATACACCTGTCTTGTACAATATACAACCTATATACAACCTATATACACAATATTTATATAATAATTACGATATGATTACGTATGTATGTGTATTACACGGTTTCATTCATAAATCTCTAGTTAGTTGCATTTCATCTACACACATTTTCAGCTGTAACAGAGTATACCAACAGAAGCTCACTATACGATGGTTTTCATAATGATTCTTTACAATTAGTATTGGTTTGTACTCACGTTTCATTTTCTGAATCCTGAGATGACAATCCTGAGGTTGGTCTCCACCAAATACCCTGTCCCTCCACTCACCTCTGCCACACGCCAGCCTTGGTGGCTGCCACAGTGCCCGTACAACTGGTCCATGTAGCAATTTCTGGGGCCATCTCTACGGTTTTTCTTTCCATCATTCCATTCCTTCGAGGACAGTTACGAGCACACACTAATGTCTAATGTTACGGGCTATCATTTGGATCGTGCTGCTCAATTCTCTTTAGGAGTTGCCTTGTTTCTCAGACCCTGGTCAGAGCCACATCGTTTTCGACCAATGGTTCCTCACTATAGGAAAAAATCCCTACCACAGTCAACTCGTGCTAGACCCCACAGTGCATGATATGGCATGTTTCGGACCTTACTTGAAAAGATTCGGTATTCGTGTATAGTGTTGTTTTACATTTTGATTTAGCAACAAATAATTAGGAAAAATACTTATCAAAAAGCATACAAAAAAGTTATTTGTAGCTCAAAAAGTGAACTAAAATATTTTTTTATGAATAAATCACAAAACATAAGTTGTGACGTCACCACTTTCGTATGTTGTTTTTTATGACATTTTGCAGTTAAGGTCTACAATGAACTATATTCACGTCAGTCTCGCTATAGTACTACAATACATACTCCTTGTTTCATATAACTTGGCCACTGACTACATAGTAATTCTATACAAAAAGTGTGACAAGACGGATGAAACGAAATGTAGTTTGTAAGCATGCATTAGTAAACGTATTTACGGAAAAACCCTCATTACGACTGTGTAGTACCTTTCATATTTGTGTATATTATTGCGGCTATAGGTTAAAATTCTTTAATTATTATCTACTTAAGTGTTGCCTTTGCAAAAAAAGCGAAATGACTGGTGTTTAATAGAGCCTGCATTGTATTGGGTCGCTGTTTGCTTCAAGATTTCATACGAAAATTTAGTGAGGGAATTGGGGCCATAGTGACATATGAACATGCGTAAAACTGCCTCGGGAAAAGTAAGATTACTCAGCTAATAATACTAAAGATATCATCCTCAGACATAAAAATTGGATAAATGAGTCTCCAGTGATTGTAAATATGATTTTTGAAAATTTCTCGATTTAAAATAATTCCTAAGTTACCTCTGAAATCTGAGATTAGGTATTCCCGTAGTTACGCCTGAGATTGTTGCAAAGTGTCCACCCTGGACCAATCTTCTGATCAGATCTTCAAGAAGGTACAGACGCGTTTTGAGTAAAAGAAATCAGAAAGATTACAAGTTATTACAAATTGGACGGAAGCAAGGAGTGTGTGAGAGGATAGATACAGCACAATATTTGAAATTCATTTTTATCACTCCGAGATATTGCTTTTGCAATAAGTCCGCCTTTTAACACACTACTGTCTTGTTCTGTGACTCTTCACGATTTTTGGCTAATAAGGATTTATTTATTTACCATTTAGCCCAAACCCAACACGTACACCCAAGTTTATTTTTTTTATAAATCACAATTTATGTTTTGTGAGAACATCGGAACTTTCTACATGTCGTAGTTGAATATAACAAATAGTTAGTAGTGATCACATTAAGCCAGCCGACGATCAGTCGTAAGCCTGATGGAAAGTCCATCCTTTGCCGTATATCTGTTGAGATAACTACTTGGTATACCCAATAAGTTATAGATATACAATATATTATAGATATACTCAACTCGTGGGTCTCTATTTAATGTGTTATAGAGAAAGAGACTAGTGTAGAATACAAAATGATCCGAGTCGCCTCATACCAGGAACACATAACACTGCGGAGCAGATAATTTTTGCAACATTTTTCCTCATGCAGTCAGGTACATATTGTGTCTATATGAGAGTTTAAGTATACGCAATGTATAGACTGAACTGAACTGATTAAGATAACTGGAGCATTATATCATTCAAACTATGCAGTTCTCAGGTCGCCGTAGTTACAAGGAAGATGATATCAAAGATTGGCCGATTCACGGTTTTATTTACCTTCATTTGGCGTTGTTGTTGTCTCCAAATCTTGCAATAGAATTTTAACTCATTTCCAGACTACCTACATAATAGAATTTTGCAGCAAAATAGGAATATATTTTTTCTAAAGTGAAATATATCAAGTTGCGTACCATTTAAAAATTTTAAATAAGATTTGCCAGGTTAGTGAGGAATATTTTTTTAGTGTAAATAGTCTAAATTTGGTGATAAATTAAAAAAAAACGATAGTCGGAAAAGAGTTTTTTTCCAAAACTAGGTCTTATAGCATATTTTGGACTATAATCAAATAGCAGAATTATTCAGAGTGACGTATCACAAATTAAAATCCTAGGCTATGGAATTTTGTGGATTGCAACACTCGAAAAACTAAACGAAGGTGTCTATTTGCGGGAAATTAAAAAAAATTACAATATCTCGAAAACAACTCATTTTTTAGTTAGCTCATATTTCGATATTTTGATCAGTTATGACCACGTTATGACTTATGAGTTGCTCTAACTGATCCCGTCTACGAGATGACGTGAACTTTCGGTACACCCTGTGTATATATCGGTAATAAATCCGCCGTCATTCATTTGCATTAAATTTAATTGATTCACTAGAAATGGTAATTATTCAACCAGTCCTGTCTATCCAATAAAATACTATGACAATCATTAGGGATGTCAATCACAAGATTGTCGGTCATGTTAATACGCGTACATCGATTAGATGCGTGAATATGACCGTCATCGATTAGACAGATGTCCTGTTTTTCGACCGGCCATTACGGGTAAACTACTAGTCCTATGAAAAAATTGACTTAGCATTTTTTGTAGAGAATTTAGCAAGGATAATTTTTGTCATTGACTACTTTCTCCTATCTCTTACCATATTGCTATAAAATGCGAAAAACCGCGAAGAGGGACCTTTTCGGGGGGGGCAGGGGGGGTTGCGGCAAGATTTTGATAGGCAACCCTAGTGCGATGTAAAACCCTATTGGTAAGCTATCATTTGTACCACATTTCGATCAAAAAACAGATACGTCATAAATTAAGCAGCGGGCTCTTGGACTATAAATAAACAAATAAATAAGTGGATCTAAAATGGGATAGACAATAAAAATAGTCAACATTTTATAAATAATTCATCTACTGGAATCCAACTAGAAAGTTAAAATTTGGGCTTTTATCCGTTGAGGATATTATTTGACTTTTTTGAGATTTATTCATATTTAGCAATATTCTTATGGGTTTTTCTCCGGGAACCAGAGATTATTATTACTAACTGTTTATAGAGAAGAATTTGAGCATCTTACTTAGGCACTGAATATTTGTATAATATGTAGCAGATAGTGGGTGGAGGCCTGTGTATCTATAAGAAAAAAATGTGTTAATATTTTTATATACTTAAGTGTATTTTTATAAAATTTATTGCTGAACTAACAAAATCATTGATTGAGAAGAAGAGCGATACATCTAAATAAAAGTCTTTTTAACTAACTTAAAAATGTAATTGGTATCTACGGATTTTGAAATATTATAAAAACTTGTAAAAATATGAAGGTGTGAAAATTAATAATCCCTAGTGAAATAATAATTAAGATAATAAAAAAATAAGAGTAATAAAATCATTTATTTCCACCATCCGTGAACGTTTTTAAGAACAGATTGGATGACTTTCTCAGAACGACGGTTACGTTAAATAATAAGAATGACAAGGACTATTTCGAAGAAGGTGGTCGGTAGCTGAGTTAGTAACGCTCTCAACTGTCAATCTGGTGGGTGTGAGTTCAATCCCCAAGACACAGACAAGTTTTTTACGACTTTTCAATAAACATAATTAGTTTCCATGTTTCCTTCCTTGGACAAGGACACTGAAGGAATGTAAGTTAGGGGTGGGGTTTGTCGGGGGGCTCCCTTCTGGCCAACCCTGAGCCCACCTCTTAAAAAGGTGTTGCCAAGAAGTGCGGGTAAAGAGAACGCTATATGCGCCTGTGCTACCCGGGGATGCGGAGGGTCTTAAGCCTGTGGGAGTCCTTCAATGTAAACATAATGAGACACTAGATTTTCCATCGTACTGTAGTGTGTAAAAAGATGTACGTTCATTGAAAAAATGATAAGAGATATTTTGTGAGACTTTCGGCACAAAAAATATCTCGGACTTTATTTTAGTTACACCACTCTTGCCATGGACAATGGTCGAATTATTTTTTGCATATAAGCGGATGTCCAATCATACGTAAGACACTCCTATTTGCGAGGATTAGACCTGCCCCTATCGTAGTATATAATATACCAAATGTTACATAATACTGTAAATAGATTAGGTATAGGTATACATACCTACTTAGTAAATGGGGCATCATGTGGTGCAAAGAATTATTTTATTCTAAGTTTTTTTTTTATGTAGACATATAGATATAGTAAGTATATTATTGATGTAAATAGGTTTTTCCACGCAGCCAGCTCCAATATATGGACACGTTGAAAGAATGAATGTTAAAATATAAGATAAACTATAGGTACTATACTAGGTAGGTACATGATAGAAAAAATGTGAGAACGCGTAGTTTTTCGAATCTGGAAACCACTTAGGTTGTTCAGGTAGATCATGACAACTTTCAAAGACGAATGAGTTTTTAACAGGTAAAATATTGTTTTCTATAAAATTTGTTTTGATCTCTTTGTCTACACTATAAGTAACGCGACATGAAATTGCAATAATCGATTAAATTCAAAAGTTCTATAAAGTTGGCGCCAGTTATTAGAACTTTTAATTCAATACCAACAATTAAAAAACGTTATAGGTAAAATGATAAAACGCAAATAAGTTCACTTGGAAAAAACCGATCAATATAAATGGCAGTAAACCTACTATTTAATAAAATTATTCTGATATGTGCCAATATGCCAATCTGATAATATGCCAATATAATATCTACTATATCTTGTACCTAATGTCTATGCATAATCATACTCTCATATAATTACAGCGTTACACTTCTCGGAAATCTGCGAAGACTTAGGAGACGATAGACGCTATACATCACCGGAGAGGCGCCGTTTCTCTAAAGAATTATAATTATCAAGTATTAGGTAACATTTTTTCTTCTCTTTTGTTGAATTACAATGAGATTTAGCAGGTATAATATATTATCAACCTCATTCGTGTTATAAATATCATTAACAAAATCGCAATCTTAAAAAAAAAGAAAATTCAAAGAAAATTCGATGGTTTATCTCATAAAAAATAGTCACATCACTATTTGTGGAAAATTCCCTCTACATATTTTATTTTTGTCTCCAGATTATTATTTTGTAAATTTTCTAGAATATGTATTATCTTTTGGGTACATATGGTTGGCGCGGTTGGTTGGGGCGCAGACTTTTAATCCAGGATGCGCCCTGTTCGAATCTCTTTGCTGACGATGTATTCTTTTCTTCACGACACAAGCTTTTAGCTTACTGTGAAATGTGCATGAAAGTATTTGGGTTTTTATACACAAGCCCACATACTTTTTTTATAAAAAAAGGAAAAGAAAAAAAAGTGCATGATTTCGAGGTATGAGAAAAATCTGTAAAACAATAAAGAACGATGAAGAAAAATACTTTTTTTACAGCCAAACCACCATTTTGGGTAATTGGCAAATTTTAACGTGACCCAAAAATAATACATAGCTCCTAACCGTTAAGGGTTGTTCCCTTCCACGTACCCTGGATGATGAAGGAACGCTAGTTCCGATGTCATCCAATAATTATGCAAAAACAGTTCTAGAGAGGGCTCAGGGTTCGCACATGCATAGCTCCTAAATCATTCTAACTTATATTCTCAATGAGAATGTTAGTTAAATGCAAATATAGTCAAACGGGTTAAACATAACATCACCAAAAAGGCCGCCGAGAGATAATTCATTTTTCAATACTTCCGAATCACTTCCTTTCATTCACCTCTCCTTCCTAGAACACTACAACATCTAATTATTATCATTGACTCCATTGCGGTGCGGCGTGCCGCAGGGATCACTTTTGGGTCCATTATTCTTATCGACAAAAAACCATTTCGTTAGAATTGTTTGGTTTTATCCAAATCAACAGAATTAATCGAGAATCTTTACCTATAATTCTTATTAAATTTGTTCCCAAAAATAAAAAATATGCTGTTTCGAGGGCTTCGTCGCGTGGTCGTTGTCCGTTTAAAAGTCATCGCCCGTTTGATTACTTACCACTTAGAGACCCTTATTGAAAGGGTTGCTGGGAATTAGAAGGTCTTCAAATTGATATGTTTGTTTTCTGAGCCTTTCGATATGTGACCATTTAGTGCTACCTTAATTATTGTTGACCCTAAAAATTACAAGAAAATGGAAAAAATATTTAGGTATTTTAATCAATTGTACCTTTACCAATATTTAATAGAAGGGTTTCTTTTAGCAGGTGCGTATCTATTAAGCATTATGCTAGTAATCGACAAAATATAGCCCTGGGTCGAATCCAGCCCGCCGTTTGTTTTTTATCCGGCCCGGAGGATTAGGTATATTGTTTTATACACGAAAAAAATATCATTTTGTTGATAAAATGTGTTGTGTACTTATAAATATCTATTATGTAAAAATGTCACTTCGTAATAAAATTAAATGAACACTTTTATCTCTATAAAAAATAGTCCATTCCACAAGCGGATCCAGGGGAGGGGCTAGGGGGCTGAATCCCCCCCTCCCAAAACCATGAGTGACAGTACTTTATACACAACAAATCTAGGGGTTTCAGCCCCTTAGCCCCCCCCCCCCAAAAACGTTGAGTGACAGTGCTTTTTACCATGTGACGACATTCAGCCCCCCCCCCCCAATTTGAATCCTGGATCCGCCACTGGTCCATTCATAGCTTCATGTTTGCTGCTTAGCCTGCCAAACCTACAATTTTTACGATCTGACCCTTTCTAAAAAGAAATTATGTCTACCCGATCCCTGCTCTAGGTAATTCCTTTATTTCACGGTAATTTATTAAGTAGGTACTTAGATTGTGAGGCTTTCCATATTCATTTACCAAGTTTTCACTATCGGACATCAAATTCAAATCGTATTTCATAATGATATTTATTTTCAATACAGGCATACACATTACACATATCTATATCTGCATCCTCCTTACCTATAGAGATTATCTACATCCTAGACACAATATTGTGACCCTCAACACTCCTGTGTACTGAGATTTCTTGATTAGAGATGATGATTCTATGAACATATCCTATTATTAATTTGGAAAATGGGAATCCAAACTCAACAGTAATGACGCTATGGTATTTCTTACTGCGTGATGTCAACTGCTTGTAACACTAAACCGTATTGTCTTGACTTCTCGTGACGGATGCGGAAACATTTTACTTTCCGGTAGGTATTCCCCAGTAGACTGTATTGCGGAGATAATCGATCCCTCACATCTTTACCAAATAATCGTAAATTCGTAGCGTATTATTTTATGCACTGATAAGAACAGGAAAGCGCAAATCTTTTCTTGTCTGGGTGGGATTAACAATCTTCCTCCGGGTTGCCAGAATACCTACACTTGTTTATCCAAAATCCACCTATAGGTAGGTTTTGAGGCGGTCGGTAGCTTGGTTGGTAACGCGCTCGACTGTTAATCCAGTGGGCGCGGGTTCAATCCCCGACATACTCCACGTCACTTCACAACACAAGTTTTTAAGCTTTCTGGGAAGTATATAAAGATGTACCTATTATTTCGATAAACCCAGAATCACTTTTTTTCAAAAAAAATAAAAAATAGGGTTGCCATTTACAATTTCATGGTTTTTGAGTTTACACAGTAATCTGGTTAAAGACATTATCCGTGTTCAGGTCACTCCTAACGATTCCAAAAATACCTAAAACAAAATTCTAGCGAGAGTGGCGTGAGCTTCATGTTCTGGTTCAATTCTTCTCAATTTAATTGTAAGATATTTTTATTGTTTCGTTGTTGTTGCGATTCCCATCAAAACACGAGCGTTACTCACATCTGGGAAGCAAAACTATTTTCTTTTGCATGTAGAACCTACATAATATATTAATATTATTTGTGTTTGTACGTATTACAAACAAAAAATTTCCTTCAGACACTGTGAACCTGTCATTCTCACTGTCTCTCCCGGAGATACTAATAGGCAATAGGCGATGAGACTCGCAGCCACTTTAATAATAAAACAGTAATCATACGTTACTGATCCAAATCTTCTTTATAATTTGTAGGTTAGTACCTACACATTAGGCATTGCTCATTAGGTACCATACTACCACTATTCCTCTACATATGAATGAGGCTGTACACTGTACAGTGTACAGTGTACGCTATACGGTTATGCTTATGATTCACACTAAGAATGTCAGGTATTCATATTGGAATGTTCCCACGCGTGTAGATGATTGTATGACGACCGGAGAACAGAATATTTGGTCCAGTTAACCCTTGACTCCCCGCTGACGACTTGCTGCAGTAAATATATTGTACAAAATTTGACGCACCTTGATAATATTTTTTTATATTCCCAAGTATGTACAATAACAATCGTTAATATACCTATTACACGAGATCTCTGGTAAATAGTAGCAAAATCGTTTTATAATTTATTTATTTATTTCCAATCACACATACAACACATTAAGAGACCGAATAAGAAACATTCGAAGTAGAGAGATGTGCGAGATGTGCGAGGTCAAGAGATGTCGACAGATGGAGAAGGCAACGAAGGAGATGTTAGGAGAATGGAACCATCCAGGCTCCCTCACATTGTGCTGCACGGTCAACCACAAGGCAGGCGACCCCCAGGCAGACCATCGAAGAAATTAATTAACAGCTGGGAGTCGACCTCGCAGGAGGCTAACCTCTCTTAAATAATAGGAATCAGGCCTACATTAGGATTAAGAAGAAGGAAGAAGACACTTTTGGTGAACATAATACAGAGATATGTTAACATTACAAATATACTAAATCATAACATAATGTGCCGTTAATAATTTATGCCAGACACTCACCGTTAAGGGTTGCTCCCTCCCACTTACCCTGGATGATGAAGGAACGCTAGTTCCTATATCATCCAATAATTATACAAAAACAGTTCTAGAGTTATTAAACAGTTACGCAAGACACTGAAGGGTTAATAATATTATAATTTGAATTGTATTCACGAGATCGACTTCCAAATTCTTAATAACAATCCAGTAAGTATACCATCAGCCAGGTTGGGTAATTATTTATGATTAAACTTAAATTATAGCAATCAGGTAACACCCCAGAAATTCCTCTACCATGCATTCCTGGATTCATTCATAGAGTCCCACAGTACTGTACCTAAATATTAATTAAATCCATATTCCATATGTAAAGTAATCCTTAAGAGTATGCATACCGACATTTCAAAAATTTCTAAAAACGGGAGACCTTATATCTCGACAACCGTTACTAAATATTCTTTGGAACAAAATAGGCTAGATGCATTGAACCTTTATCTAGGGAATGACCGTAAAAGATTTTTTATATCTTGTATAGACTTCTCAAAAAAAAATTGAAAAACACCTCTGATCTTTTTTCCGAAAGACGGAAACTCGTTTCCCGAAAGTCGGGGAGTATAATTTTTTTTGTAATGATAATATGCATTAAAATCTAGGGAATAGCCGTAAAAGTTTTTTGGTAGACGCAAATTAACCCCAGAAATGGAAAAAACGCTATTTTTACCATTATATCATGCGATTTTGAACCTTAATGCCGTGGGAAAAGACTGTGACGTTATTCTTGGTGCCAAGCCCTTAAGCTGCCTTTTTGTTTATTATTACGTATACCTCCTAATCTCACTTCCGTAATAACGAAAATATTACCCTGAGGCGAGTCGTGAGTTACGCGTTGTGAATAATATTGGTAAGTATTGGTAGTGTACCTTTATCTAGTATGTAATTTGTATCGTTACAATTAATATTTTTTCTCCCACATAAAATCCCATTCCAGCTTCAACATACATACTTAGGTATTTTCGGTAGGTAGTAGGTACTGAGTAGATATTTAAAATATTTTTATAACTACTACTAGCAGTTGCGGATCCAGGATTCAATTTCGGGGGGGGCTGAATGTCGTTACATGGTAAAAAGTACTGTCACTCAACGTTTTGGGGGGGGCTAAGGGGCTGAAACCCCTAGATTAATTGTTGTATATGAAGTACTGTCACTCATGATTTTGGAGGGGGCTTCAGCCCCCTAGCCCCCCCTCCCCTGGATCCGCTAGTGACTACTAGGTATACGAGTAGGCAGTGGCGGATCCAGGATTTCATTTTGGGGGGGGCTGAAGATTAAAAAAAATTTTCCCGGATTTTTTTTTTTGTTACTTTTTTTTTTTTTTTGTTCCTCGCCTAAAATTTTCATTCATGCGGCGAAAAGATCGCGGACGGGGGAGGGAGTAATCCTGCCGTAATCAACTGATGACCTTTTTTTTTTTTTTGGTCGTCGTCTAAAATTTGGTGACCTTGACGCCTAAAAATTTGTCGAGCGGGGGGGGGTGAATTGCATTCAGTATACCAGATTTTCAGTTTAGTATTCAAAGCACTAAAAACGTCACTCAACGTTTTGGGGGGGGCTAAGGGGCTGAAATCCCTAGGTTTGTTCTATATATACTACTGTAATCCATGATTTTGGGGGGGGCTTCAGCCCCCTAGCCCCCCCCCCTAAATCCGCTAGTGCGAGTAGGTACTAATATGCGGTGTGGATGAGAACATCTCTTGTAGCTGTTGAGAGACACAAGATGACGAACACCTCCTCGTTTGCCGAGATAATATGGCGGATAGTACTTACATATGCAAAATGTATTTTTTGTGACCACGTGCGATGACATTTAGAAAACTCTTGAAGAAACATTAAAAAAGTGGAAAATAAATACATACCTACCAAACATACCTATATTATTCATTCATAATATTGTACCTAATAGCAAAACAACTCAAAATACTACGATGAGAATGCACAATATAATAATCTCTTGATACATAATAGCTATTTTACTTATTTACTTGAGAAGACTCGAACACGTCATAATAATATTATCACACGTGCCTGCAATAACTAAACTAATAATAATTAGCAATGATTCAGTGGAATGATTGTAATTTTCAAGAATTCGTGCGTCTAATAAACATTATTCATAACAATGAATAATATTCTGTTGATGAAGACTGATGATGACTCTCAAAATTTGGTACAAAACAAAGAAACTTATCTACCAACATCCATCTTTGGTTGGATTATTTTTGACGTCTAGTTACAGCAAATTATTTCGCTGTTGGTTGCACTGAATATTGGTGGTTATGATTCTATTGGTATCTTTTACAACTGTCAAACAATTTTGACGTTTCTCGTGTCACTTTGGTGCTGGGACGTTTTGCTCGATGTTTTGTTATTTATTTCGATAAATCTGTGAAATAATGATATTATAATACATTTTTAGTTTAATTTAAGTAGTTTTGTGTAATAACTATGGTTATTTATGGTGTTTACATAGTGAGTAAGTCAGGAGGACTGATTTTCAATCATGACCACAATGTTCCCAGGATAGAGACTGAGAAAACATTCGGTTATCCACTTGATATTAAACTACAATATGAAAATAAGAAGGTTGTTGTAGCCTTCGGACAAAGAGATGGCATTAATGGTAAAATTTATTTTCATTTTCCCCCTACCCACCAAATCCAAATATAGTTTGAATCCATGTTTCTGAAAGTAGATTTCTGGCTGTTAGGTATGTGTAGTACCGAGCCATCCTGATATGGAGAGGGTATCTGTTGAGACCCTAGTCGTCTGGTAGTCGGTTATCAAATGGGTCTGCTCTGGTATGATTGCATAATATAAATTATGGTCCAATAGTAGGAGGAGCCAAACCTATATGACATCAGCTCCAGTACTAAAGATTGTAGATTACACTGGAGCTATAGTTCACTGGAAGGTACTTACCTGACAGTGGCTTTTTGCTCAGCTCAGTGAAGAAACGTGACAGATTAGTACCCATTTTTGTTTTTAGTTTTAACTGTAAAAAAAGTTAAAAATGAACTGAAACTACCACATAGTTATTGTGAAGAATGTGGGTGTTTTTTTTTTAATGATCAGGACTTGTGAACACAAAACAACATACTTCGCTGCACACTTCACAGTAAGCTAAAAGCTTGTGTCGTGAAGTGCAGAAACTGTCGACACCGAGATTTAAACTGGGAACTCCAGATTGGACGGCTGCACTCCAACCATATATCAAGAAAATATTCCTTTAGTTTAATTAATTCTATATCTTTTTCAGTCGGTCATGTATTGCTGTCTGTAAATGGGTCTCCAGTGACTGGAAGAACAATAGAAGATGGACGAGATGTATTTGAAGTCATAGAAAAGAAAGAGAGTTATCCGCTCAACTTGAAGTTTGGGAGGTTAAAGATGACAACCAATGAGAAGATATTCCTAGCCAGTATGTTTTACCCACTGTTTGCTCTCGCAAGTCAACTGAGTCCTGAGCCAAGGAGCTCTGGGATTGAGAGCCTGGAAGCCGACACGTTTAAACTATATTGTTTCCAAACATTGACAGGTATAAATTTACAAACATAACATTACGTCGATTAGAAATGTATATGCAGCGGACATTAGTCCATTCAGAAGACTGAGTGTCAACCCAGTCATGTAAGATATTGCTTTTGCAATAAGTCCGCCCTTTAACATACTACAGTTGTCTTGTTTTGTGACACTCTTGATTTTGCCTGGTTTGATGGATGCAATCTGGTAAAAGAAATTGGACAGTGTGCACGACAAATATGTGCAAAGCTTAGTATTATATCCCCCTCACGCCACATCCCTTGCGAGGTAAGTAGAAAGATCACCAGACTTTCCTATCCTTACACACACTTCGCGTTTCCGTCACATTCACCAATTCCTCATACACACTCTACAATTCCTTTTACTCAGAACACGTCCGTCATAGAGAACCATGTCTACACGATCAAGCCGTGTGGTTCTTGGACGGCCGCGCTTCCTTACACCTCGTCTCAGGTGTACTTTCTTTATTATCCTTTCGTCATTCATTCTCTCTGCACGGCTCAACCATCTCAATTTGTTCATTTTCATAGCTAATAAATTTATTGGTTATCAAACAGTTTAACATTATTTTCCAGGTGTCAAATTCATGGTGGTCACAGAACCAAACCAGGCTGGTGTGGATGTAATACTCAGAAGGATATATGAATTATATTCTGACTTTGCTCTCAAGAATCCCTTCTATTCCCTGGAGATGCCCATCAGATGCGAACTGTTCGAGTCTAATCTACAGAACTTGCTGGATACTGTGGAGAAATCTGGAATAGCTGCACTTTAAACTTTAATTTAGCATATTATCGTTTATTTTATTTTGTTATTTACTGTAATATAAAATATATACTTTCCATTATTTATAAATATTTTTATTTATTTATAACACTTCTTACACCGAGTTGGGCGAGGTGGTCGGTAGCCTGGTTGGTAAAGCGCTCGACTGTTAATCCTGTGGGCGCGGGTTTGAGCCCCGATGCCGACCTATTCCACTTCACGACTCAAGCCTTTCAAGCTTACTGTGAAGTGTAAAGAGGTGTATTTGAGTTTATTTTGATAAACCCAGATTCATTTTTAATAAAAAAAATATGCGTGGACCAGTGCTTAGAAATTTTGGAATCAGTTGCCATAGTCGGTTGTACTTGTTACGACCACTGCACCGGATAATTTCATATAAACAAGATTTAGCTGGGACCAGAGTCAAGATGATTTCTAAATACTGATATTTCAGGCACAATGCTTGCATTTTAGGCCCCACACATCTGAGCCTAATCCTTTGATAACCATGACATTTAGATAGGTGGATGTTTTCCAGTATTAATCTGATGAGTCGATATACTATGTGAATGATAATATGTAGACCTCTCAGACTGATAATACTGCGAAGTGTGTTGTCAAGTTCTGCCTCTGCATAAAAATGACAATACGTACAGTATGGTTGAAGATGATAAATCTCTTCTCTATTCCTCTAATGTAGTCAAGGTGATTCCTATTAGTCCTGAAGATGGCCTCAGCAAGTAGGCCAAAAGCTCGACAACATCCGACAATCTACACACGGTACACCCGAGAAGAATGGAGAAGAGATTAACAAGGACTGTGAAAATCTACAAAGCCATCTGAAAGATGATATAGTTGGGAGTAAAGGAACACACCACATTAACTCGCCCAAACTTTTTATTGCATTACATACAAAAATCATAATATATGATGGACTTTTATCACTAGACTCATGATTATATTAAAATTTAAAACTATTTATATTATTATGTATAAGTATTAATATAATATACTCGTAATATATAATATACTATATGTTATATTTTACAACCTATATGTTATAGTATTTATATTTTATCTGCCGACTTGAATAATTGCATGCAAAACGTTGAAAAGAAAAACAATTTAAATAGATAAAATTGAGCCGCCAACCGACGGTACAGTATTGCAGTTCAAAGAACAAATTCGTGCAAAACTTTGTAGCAATAAAGCATGTTTTTTTATGTTCCAATTTCTGTGACTCAAAAAAGCATTTGGAGAGCAGTGCATTCATTGCAACATAACTGATAAAAAAATTGTATAAAAAAATTCTCGGTTATGCAGAAACTGAGATTGTCCTATTTCAGAAAACAGTTGTTTGTCTCTTATAAACGGAAAGACACTTTTTTTTAGCATCAAGATTCTGATGTGTTCATTTAGCGAATGACGAAGTAATTTAATCAACATAAATAATATGCATGCACCAGGAAAAAAATTTCTTCCATGTTTGCTGAACGTATCCAAATATCCGAAATATATCAGCAGTCATCGAGTTAATAGGAGATTTTAAAATTCTAATTATATTATTATATCAATCGCTTTATAAAAATTAATAATTTGTTATTTAAAACAAAACACGTACAACCGAATTGACAGTCTTACAATTATTATCATGCGTGTGTGTGAATATTGAAATATACAAGGGGGCGTATTATTTACCACTCACTAAATGGCACTGCAGTAAATGGAGGTCTTCACAACTGTCAATACTGTCATAACAAAACAAACTATTTGTTTATTATCCATAGAATAATAATATATAGTACCTGCCGTATCTATGCGGACCTCCATTTACTGCAGCTCACTCTGGTGGTGAAAAAAAAACAAAGACGCCCCCAGTCGTCCGTTCCGATGATAAATTCTAACATTAAACCAAACAATACACTACCACCATTAACATTATTAGTACTTTTCATATCATTAAAAGTAATTATTTATCCTATAAGATGTTATCTGCAAAACAAATAGGTAATAGTACGCTGTCTTGTATCAGATTGAAATCATTGAATGAAATCATCCTTTATGCCACCGGTATTTTACCTGATGAGCTGTTAAGGTTACTGAATGAGGCGAGATGAAACATAAGATGAGGCGAGTGAGCGTGTACATATGTACTAGTACTGGCTTCCATTGAGATGAGTTAGTATTTAGTGTACAAACTCACCATTTTTACGGTTCCCCATCATCGACTTTTTACTAAGCCATTTGTGGGATAGATAAAGAGTCCACCCTTTGCTGTATATCTGTTGAGATAACTACTACTAGTTGTTATTCAACTACATTATTTCAATATTCACTGATTTCATTCAACATATAGTAATCGAAACATTGTAACGAAATGATAAACAAATCTATCATACGAACACCATTTCTTTGCAAAGAAAATTTACAATAAAGGTGGCACGAGAAGACCGAAGACCGTTTAATAATGGGGTGCCTGTCGGTCGTAATGACCCTGTTTCACTGTACACCATTCATTCGTTTAACACATAAATCACGTAACGTATTCATATGATAGACCCACTGATTATTTCAACATAACTATCCATATAGTAGTTAAGAACCACCTATAATAAGGGACTGGAAAAAATCGTTGTTATTTTTCGGGAAATGTGGTGTTATTTTTTGCAAAAAGGGGTGTTATTTTCCACAATTTTGACAAAATGTGGTGTTATTTTTCATACATTTATTTCATTAAAGTTGACAATTTTGCAGGTTTTAATACAAGTATACAAGAAAAAAACGATCGTGAACAATATTTTTCGCATTTTATGTGTGAAAAACACGAAATTCGCGAATAAATTCGTTATCGCGATCGCGAAATTTTCCAGTCTCTACCTATAATTTATACATTGATAGAAAATGCAAAACAAACAAATTTCATGAGCATATGTACGTTAAAATTAGTAGTACATGTTTTTCCGTACTAAATCGTGACCATCTCTCTCCTTTCCGCTGTCATCTTACTTTAATTGTATAGTATCGAATGTTATTCAATAGTATGCAAGTTCTATCAACTGTATATAGCATTCTTAATTCCATACAACTATCCTACTGCAAACTTATCCGATGTCTTACATTACTCGTAAAATATTACACACCTACACGATATAATAGATTTATACCTACTCCTTCTTTTAAAAAATATACAGTAATTTTACATAATTAAATATATAGTTAAACAGAACGTGCAAATGATTTTTTTATTACTATTGACGTGTCGAAATCGAAAGGTAATATAATAAACAATATTATTTTGAAAAACAATTTTATATTTTTGCGAGACCATCGGAATTTTCTACATGTCGTAGTTGAATATAACAAGGAGTTATATCTCAACAGATATACAGCAAAGTATGGACCTTCCATCAGGCTTACGACTGATCATCAGCTGGTTTAATGTGATCACTTTACACTTAAGTGACATTCACCAATTCCAGTCCATCCAACTGAATGAATGAATGTTACTTAAGTGTAAAGTGATCACATTAAGCCGGCCGACGATCAGTCATAAGCCTGGTGGAAGGTCCATCCTTTGCTGTGTGTCTGTTGAGATATAACTACTAGTAATATAAAATCCTTTATGCAAAGTTCATAGGCTGATCCATGAATTCTCACGGGTAGTATTACGAAAACTATGAGTGTCCACTATATATATCACAGATTTAATTCTCCCTGTGTTCTCTCGAGGAACGGTAGAGGGCAAAAGTAATTCAATATTGCAGTACAGAATAAAACGTTTCTGTCAAAATGGAAACTTCATGCATGTCTTGTGTTCAGTGAATTCCATACCACTACGTACTAGCTGGAATGCACCATTCAGTAGATTCATAGAAAATTGGGTGTATCTATAGAGGCGAGTAGTGCAGATATATTGGGCCTTTTTTGTCCCACTCACACGCATATAAATCACATTGAAAAATCACGTTGTAGATTTTTCAATTTGATTACTGTGTCAAAAAACGAAAACAAATAGTGGCAACACTTACGATACATTTCAACAGAAATGTCATTGTTGCTAGCAAACAAAATTGTAGACCCATATTAATATGAGTCAACTCTTTCTTGGCAGACAGTATGCTGAAACATTCGGTATATAGTTTGTTGCTTTTGTTTAATACAAAAAATTTACTGTAAAGATTTTAATACGCCTTGACAACGAGACAAAACATGGCCTGATATAGCTGCACTACTCGCCCCTATGAACGAAGATTATTTAAGTGAACACTACATGTACAAAACGATTTGACAAGATAGCACACAGTTATACCAATATTAAGTAATGCTCACTAGGGTGAGCTAATCACTATACAGAGATATCTTCCAGCTAACCCACTTAGCTGATGAGTTCCAGCAGTAATAGAGTTGTACGCATAAAGTTAGGAAGCTACATATTACAAATTGATACAGAATGCAAATCAAACTCTTTATTACGTTAGTAGCTTAACGTAACTGGACGACAGAGTGACTCCTACACCTGTTTCTTATTAAAACCTCTACCTTGTAAGGCCAATGACTTTTCCTTGATTTCGAATGTTATTCAGTTCCATAAATTGTAATACATAATATAGCACTCCTAATTCTATGTGGAGTGGTATAGAATTCACTTAAAGTACAAATAAACTACTTAATTTAATAAAACCTATGGTAATTAATTAAAAAATCATATCTCTATAAGACTACAAACTACATTTGTTAATTATTTCATAAATAATCTAAGATTTGGTCACTGATGAAACAAAATAAATTATCAAACTACAATTCAATTGGTTTATTTCAAACACTCTTCAGTGTTGCAAACATTGCACTTGTATTTAAAATATATTATGTAGTGTTTTCATTCACGGCAACACCATTGAAAGAACTGTATAATAGGTACTGGCTAATGATCAACAAAAAATGGATGACATTTACGTCGGACATTGCAATTTTTTCTGTACCTCTGACAATAAAGGCTGTCCATTGATTTTGAATTAATTGTTTATGATTAAATAAACCATTTTTCATTTAAAACATGTATGAAATCAAAATGCTTTTAATTTTGTAATGCATAGCATCAGTAATACATACGCATCAAATACTATAACAGGGAAGTATGTTTTTGCAGAGTCTAATAAAAAAAATACGGTTTTCTGCAAAAAGTTTCAGCTTTTCGTTACATTTCGTACTTTGCAATGTCCGACACACAAAGTTTTCGAAAATGAGAAGTACTGTTGACAATCAGATGTAATCAAGGCTTATAAATTATGAGAATCGTCTGGTCAAATTCAACGTCTTTGAAGATCGAGACAAAATACTAACCGCCAACTTAAACAAATTGTTACGTTAAATAAAATTAATTAAATTATACGTTCTGTGTACTAATTATTTATATACATCTTATTACAAAATGTTACACAATGTATAGGTTATATTGTGGATTTACTGATATTGTGAAGCGGAAGAAAATACGCAAGATTTAAAAGCAATCAGTCGCAAAAACCAGAAGAAAAACATTCACAATTAAAAATCTATCTATTAAATAAAGTTTGTTACCGGGTGTGCACTCAGAGCGTACAGTATCAATGCATCAGACTTCCTCACCCTTGGCGACGAAGCAATACAATACATAAGATATCTAGATTTAAGTCTCTGACAAGCGGGAAAATTCACCCTGTTCTTTTAACTTTTTTACACTTTGAGATAACAAATGTTAAATGATATAGGCGTGATGTTGGCCATACAATAAATAAATAAAATCCAATATAGGTTCAGCACAATTGCAGTTTTTGTCTAATCCAATATAGGTTCAGCACAATTGCAGTTTTTGTCTAATCCAATATAGGTTCAGCACAATTGCAGTTTTTGTCTAATCCAATATAGGTTCAGCATAATTGCAGTTTTTGTCTAATAAAATATTTGATTTCTACACGCTTTGAGTAGAGGTCGTTTTTATATTTGAGATATGTGTAAAATACCCTACAATTATTCTACAACATCTCAAAAAAATAAACAACAACCTCACGTAATCAAATATAAACAATCTGCGGAAGAACTTTGTCAATACACAGGTCATGTTTATGTATCGATTATAATACATATCGTCATCTAAGAATAACAAAATTTACCTGACAAATTTTGAGATTTTGATTTTTCTGACATCATCTATGAGTGCAACCCAAATTGAGATAGTTTCGTAAATAACGTTACTAATAAGGTTCCATGTGGATTACATTGTTGGGTCATGTGGAGAGAATGAACGACGAAATGATAACAAAGAAAACATATCTAGGAGAAAGAAGAGGTGTAAAGAAACGCAGCCGTCCAAGAACCATGACCATGTAGACCAGATTCTCAATGACGGACTTGTTCCGAGTTAAAGGAATCGTAGAGTGTTTATGACGAATTGCATGAATGTGACGGAAGGATAAATAGGAAAGTCTGGCGATCTATTCTCTCTGCCTAACCCGCAAAGGATGCGGCGTGAGAGAATAGAATAAGGTTCCATCCATGTGTAAAATATATGAGTATTTGTAACTTCAATCTCTTTTTTCTCAACATTTGATCTTGTCAGTTCAAACCTTGTTATTCTGAGCTGACGAATTGTAGTTTTTAAAATTTACACCTGCACTATTCGTAGTATTAACTTCTTCACGATTCAAACATCGGTACACGATAAAAATTACTTCGTGAACATAAACGAAACACGTCAAACCATCTGTCGCGATTATAAATAATAGTAATAATAATAAGTATTACATATCCAAGATTCGTTACGAGTAAAAAAATGAAATGGGCTTTGGAGGAGCGTTGTTTCATGTCGTGTTAGCAGGAAGTGGGAGAGGGGCAGGGAGACACAGCGGGGCCCCATATTCTAACTGTACAATCGTCTGAGGCGCTCGCTAATATTGAGGGATATACAGGATTCCAACTGACGCAGTTCACTGTGCGACTGTGTCCACTCAACGTCACTATAGGTTCCTCCTCTCGAATATGCCATATGTACACCTACAAACAAAACAAATTATACTTTTATACACAGTTTCAGAAAGCATTTCTTATCCAACAGAGTTGTGTATGTATGGAGGATGGTATGGAGCTTGTTGTTGCACAAAGTGTGAATGTATGGACTAGACAGACTGAATGTGTGAATACTGTTGTGAGATCAGACATATTATCATAGCTGCCTGGCTGATATCACAGTTACTAATAAATACTGGTAAAATTCATTGTTGAAAAAGATTTGAAATGTCTTATAGAAGTTTTAAGAACACTCAACATTTGGGTCAATTCTACAACACGGAGGTCCCACATAAAATAACCATAAAAAAAAATTCAACAGTTACTGAAATTAAGATAGTATAATATACATATGTAGTACTACTACAATTTTTGAGAAATGAAGAAAGACCTATAATTCCTAAGATTTTAAACAGCACAAAATCAAAGAGGGTTAATTTAATTACTGTTTTAATGAAATATAAATTCTTACTTTATTATCTTCGCTGCCGGACGCAATGAAGTCTTGATTCGCCCCTCCAAAGCAGCTGTGTATTGTGAAGTGGCCCTGGGAGAGCCCGCGGTAGCGCCTGACCAGCGATCTCGCCCCCACATCCCACAGGTGCACTCCCTGGGTGGCCACATTCAGTAGAGCCAGCGTTCCACTGTTGTTTAATGTGAATGCCATCACTGGATGCTCCTCTTGAATTCTAAAACAATCACCATAACAAATTAAATAAGGTTGCACGGGTACTACATAGCCTAAGTCCAATAACCAGTTTTACACCGGAAAACTCGCATATTTTACATTCTCATATCTAGAATCCTTGCTAGGATATAGATTATTAAAAAGACAAATACCTATTGCACAAGAGAAAAGCGATTTAAATTACTAAATAACATGTAACCAATAAGGTTACATAAAAACCTATTTCTACCAGCTAATAGGGTTTGTCTAAACTACCATCAAAGCTTATACCAAATTGTATGATGATATTAACATGTAAATGATCTAAAGAATTAAAACAGATAGGTACATATCTTTGGTGATATCAGATATGGCAATACAAAAAAACAATTTTAATTGTTTCCGCTAAATATGGTCCAAATAGTGGTTCTCTTACACTGAGAAATCAGGACATATCAAAACTTACCCAAAATGCCAGATTTCACACAACAGGAATACATATTTTTTTACACCTTAACTTTTCGTCATATAACACGTATCACCAATGATATAGTAATAATATTTTGATAGAAATAGCTTACAGATTAGTATCGGTGAGTTCTTCAAAGTCGTACGACCGAACCCTATGGTGCGTATCAGCAGCCAGGACTGTACGCCCGTCTGATTTACAGGCCAGAGCGTTCACGCGTACTCCTTCCCAGTTGTACAGGATCGTTCCCTGAAAATAATACAATGAAACATGACAAACAATCCAACAGATATTACTATTATAATTGGTAAAAATAACACTAGCTGACGTTACAATATTACAGACACCTATGCATCTCACAATTAGACATGAGCGCCGCGCCGGCGCGCCGCCGTGGTCGCGAGTTTAGTCGGCGCGCCGTCGCCGGGCGAAAAGCGCCGCCGTAAGAGAATTTTGGTACTCTTTTACAGCAATAACGCGAATTTTCGCATATTTGACGCGAATTTTACCTTTATTTTGGAAAACATCATAAGTGAAAACATTATCAAAAGGAATGCGGCTTTGAAAGCAAGAAGAACCAAGCTGAAAAATCTTAAAACAAGGGTTTTTGTTTTTATCAAATATTTTTGTTTTATTTTGATGCATAATTTGAGTAATATCTATTTCATTAAATTATTTTTGTTATATTAGGTATATTAATTATATATTCACAGTAGCGTAGCGTGGGAGGGGCGGTCCGCCCCGGGCGGCACTTTTTAGGGGGCGGCATTTTTTGGGGAAAATTTAAAAAATCCATTAAATCACATTTGTTTTATTAAAAACTGGAAAAAATTTCGCCTGTGGCACTATTTTTCTCTTTTTGTACCATATCAATATCTAAATGTTAGTTGTCTCACTCCAGCCTAGAAGTTTTTTATAATTCCTGTAAATTTTCGGGAATTTTGGATTTATATGCCTAAATAAGGGGGCGGCGGATTTGATTTCCGCCCCGGGTGGCAGAAACCCACGCTACGCCACTGTGTATTCATTATGTTTGTTGTTAAAATAAATAAAAATATTTTTAAAAAATGCTGCAAAATCATCCAAATATATGAAAATTAACACATTTTGCAAAATTGTGAAAAATTACACCCCATTTTGCAAAAAATAACAACACATTTCCCAAAAAATAACACCGCTTTTTTCAGTCCCTACTCCCTAGTCATAAGCATAAGTGTTATGTTGTCAGGTATTAAAACTTTATAATTTTTTTCAATTATTTATGATCGTTTATGTCTTCAATTCCTTTATTAAAGAATAATCCTTTATAAAGCTCTATATTTAACACCAACAATGTGGTTTTCTTTATGTCCTTACTTCCTTAACAAAAAATCTATGGTTCAAGGCCACGCCGCCGTACGCCGCCGCCGCCGTGAAAAATTGTTCATTACGCCGCCGCCGCGGAATTGGCCGACGGCGCTCATGTCTACTCACAATATGATAAACAGTACGCTCATGCTATCTTACATTCACTGCTTCTAAAAATACTTAATAATTATTATCCTTTATCCTCTGGTACATGCATTACGCTGGTGTTTTCATTGTTGTCTTATTCGCAGGTTTGAGAGTTTGTATGTGAGAGAGTGTGTGTTTTGTATGTATTGTGTGTTTGTCCTTTTGTGTTTAGTAATGAAATACTGTCTAATATATGTTGTATGGCTAATTTGTATTTACCATTAATAGGGCAAGGTGTGAATTATACAAAATTGTTTAGAGATATATAATGTTGTACATACACACCTTGCCTGTAGGTGAATCTTTGTGTAAATAAATAAATAAAATAATTATCTTAAAGATCATGTTACATTATGATATTAGGCCCTGAAAGATAGACAGATAATTACCTCAAGATTGCATTGGTAGAACTGTCCTCTCATTCCCCCACACACAAACTTGGTGCCATCCCTGTTCCACGCCACAGCCGTCAGACTGTCGTCAGGGGAGTGGGATACTTTGACTAACAATTCTTCAGTCTGAAATTAACACAATCAAATTACATTGAGTCCAAAAACTATCTATCTATAAAAGAGCTATCTGATTCAGAGTAAATTAAAAGCTGTTCTCGACTCTAATATATTGCAGATTGCTGTATTTGAAACCGTGTCACGTTTTATATTACATGTGGGTTATTTATTTTTGAAATTTTATTTTATTCTATTACAATATAATAACACAGCTCAATGTAACAGCGATTAAGCCTTCGTGCTGAGCTGCATACAGAAAAAGTATTCCAATAACAATATTCAAAACATAAAAGGTAGAAAGTCTCCAAATACACATCATCATGCGCGATGAACACTGAATAAGTGACACCAAACATGTCAACATGTACTGCGACCTAATTCAAGTAATGGACTGCTCTTGCGATAGTTAATATATTCGTCCTGCCCCGTGGAGGGTAGGATAACATGTGTGTGAGTGCGCGAGCGACCGTAGGAGTCTGGAACGTATAGTTTTAATTCTTCTAGAATAGTTGGATTCATAATTGTGTCGTGTATTAATTTGTTATGGCTGCTAAATGAATCATTTACGACTGTCAGTCGAGTCTTACCTCCATGTTCCATATCCACAGTTCATTGCAGTCTTCAGGACCTGCGACTATGAGGTATTGTGAATTAGGACTCCAAGCAAGGCAGGATACACCGGGAGAATGACCCTCCAATGTTTTCCTACAAGTAATAACGAAGCAATTGTGGGGTCAATCAGATCAGAAACTGATTACAACATCCAATAAACCACATCCATGCAGCCCGGACAATTTCGTGATTTCAACATAACAATTGTTTACATACATATTAAAAAACCCACAACCCTTGCCAATCCTCACCATCCATCTCTCTAGTGGTTGACTTGAAATTTTTTACAAATTTTCGAGTCTCACTGTAATGGTAATTGACAACTACAAAAGTATTTTCTAGGGTTTCTAGTTTGTATAAAAAATACCCATCAGTGCGAATCACACTGGGGGATTCTAGAAAGTCTTAGAATTACTATGCATAATATAACAATACAAAATGTAGCATCTCAATTTCAACTATGCAGTAATTAGTCATTAGGCGAGTTAAGTAGGTATGCGTACTTTATTAAAATATCTAACATGATATGATAATTATGAATACCAGAGCTATGTAGATAGGTTCTAAGTACACATTACTGGCAAAGTTCCAGAACAAAGATAAAATGTAGTACTAGTAGGTAAATATATATTTATTATAAGATAACTAAGACAATAAGTCTTGTAAAGATTATTTGTCAGAACATAATGCGTATAGAGTATTATGAAAATAGTACATAAACTAATTCGTGTCACAACAATGGCACGTATGTATAATACTAAAGGTCCTATACGCTGTCATTCGGCTTCGGCGCCCTGAATTTTTCTCAACCAATACTGAGAGAATCCTCTTGAAACTGAAGACAGTGATAGATGAAAGTATGGACTACAGATTGACTGTTTTAGAATTACAATATTTAGAAATTCCTTGAATAAAAAAAAAAATTCTTAAAGTACCCCTGAAATTTACAGGATCTGAGGATTTTCCATTCAGTTTTTCAGATATAAAAGTATGATTTCATCAAAATACTCGTAATTATAATCTTAACAAATTGACTGCTTTAGATTTTTTAATTTCTTCCCGGGTTTCTTTTAAAAAGGTATAATTCACATGGTCGCTTACGTTATTTTTATTTCCCGCTTACATTCTCATACAAGATTTGATAAGAGTTGAAGCCATAAAAGAACGAACCACCAACTCCTTCAAAAAAGAGACTGAATAATTACATGAAAACATAATTAATTGACTTAGATTTGGGTCAAAACAGCAAAAGCTGCCCACCCAATACCAAATTATGATAATAATTTGTAAATAACAATATAAGGATACAGTAACATTACGTACGTGTATGACAAGTTAACTGTAACAACTCAATATGAATTCCAAGAATTGAGGTCTTTGGTTCAGCACACAATGCTCCTTTGCTCTGTATGTTACATCGGCTGTGTAATAATTATTTAAATGAACTTTTAGTAGCTTGGGGTAGGAAAGAAATTCACTCCAGACACTTCAATGATTTCAAACAATCTCATGTTGGCAAATAGGTATGGTTGATAATATTGTAATGATACCTATGTGTGAGTTTAAGGGTGTGTGGATCCAAGTCCCATATCATGACAGTGGTATCTTTGGAGCCTGTTGCCAACTTCAGGCCATCGGGGGAGAACTTGCAGAACCAAACTTCGTCACAGTGATCGTTCAACACCTGGAAGAACACAAAAATATTGATCAACGATATTCTATTTATAAGAAAGGAGAGAAGTCTAGACTGCACATTTCATACACACACTCCTAGCCTCCATCACATTCATGCAATTTGTCATACACGCTCTCCGATTCCTTTTACTCAAAACGCGTCCATCCTCGAGGATCTGGTTGACATGGTTGGACCAGGTCAGTCTCAGGCAGCTGCGTTTCCTCACACCTCTTTTCCCACACAAATATATTTCTTTGTCATCCTTCATTCTCTCAACATGCCCACACCATTTAATACGAAATTAGTATTAATTATTTTGATCAAGAAAAATACCTGAATAGGATGTGCCGGGAATGAATCTCTGGAACACGAATGGTCCTGCAGGAGGGAGGTGTTGGGGGGCAGGGTGGTAAGGAGGGCCTGGGACAGTGGGGGGGACAGGGGCAGAGGAGCTGTGTGGAAGCGACAGCGCTCTGCCTGACGAGACAGTGCCTGCCCCAGCAGTGAGACCAAACGGTGTGGGGGCAGCATGACGCGGGCGGGCAGATGGGCCTGGACTCTCTCCAGGACGTGGCCTCTGCTCTCGGGACCTGCGCCACTCCTACAAATAAAAGGTCATATAAACAAATACTATCCTTTGGCACTATTACAATTCTGATACCTCGAGTCTTTCACAATACATGTAAATAGAAATTGTCGCTGGAGTAACAATACCAAAATGTTGACAAAAGTGAGATCAAAATTAGAAAAAAAATTGAAATTTACAAAACTACCCCACTTTGGGCAGTAAAATTTTACCAGATAGTTGAGCGATTGGTGCTTCATAACATGTACTGATTTATTTATATCAAAATTCATTGTTTGTTGTAATTTTGAGAAAATAAATTTCATTCATTCATTCAGTGGTAGAGCACCAATAAACGTTAGTAAGCTCTTCATGTTCGTGGAGAGGTATTCTAAAAGTATTGTAAGTAGTGTTTATTACCAATTGGTCCTCTGGTAGAGGTCCCTGTTGTCCGCACACATCATGTAGGAGGAGAGCTGGTGCACGCGGGGAGTGTGGTGCTGTAGGGGAGTCAACTCATTCCTCAGCACGTGCAGGGCGTCCAGGGCGCGGCCCGCCTCCAGGTACTCCAAGTACTTCTGCTCCAGTAGCAGGAACTTCATCTCCTAATAGAAACAATACCAAATCATCATAAGATTTTAGCAAGGTTGCATAGCTACTACATCACCTATGTCCAGGTAATCAGTTTTACAAGGGACAACTCTAAGAGAGTAAGTATATAGAGCTAAATTCTGGCTAGAACATAAGTTATTAAAAGTCAATACTGCTTATTCTGATTCAATACTGTTTCTGTTATGGTTGGCTGGCAGAAATTGCTTGAAATTGAAATTATTAAGTGTTATCAGACAGGCAGCTATGGTGATATGTCTGATCTCACAACAGTATTCACTCATTCAGTCTGTCAAGTCCATTTTCAATCACATTAACACTTTCACTCATATATACAATGAAGATTATTTTATTTTGTTTTACTTATTTTATTCTCATTGTTTATTGTTCTGAATCGACCCTAGGCCATTTGCAGGCACTTGGACTCGTCAAAGTTACATGTTTACACAGAGAATAATAGGTATATATAAAAAAAAGAGATAAAAACAATAAATTTACAGGAAAGTTCAATGCCAAATAGAGTGTAAAAGGCTCTGTTGACACTTCCTCATGATCATAAAACTAGGTACATAGTACTCACAATAATCAATTACAATTACAAAACAACATGTATGCATTTGTGGTTCCATCAATCCAGACACAGGCCTGCCGGGCACACAAGCTGGTAATGTACAAAGTACCTACTTCACAAGTATAGACACAAACCTAGTAAGTCATTGTGCTCCCTCTGTGAAACAATTTCAGAAATTTGATAGCAGATTGATTGAGACCTTGATTGCATACCCGCCTGTAGGTATAGCTAAGTGTATGCTATCCGTGTCGATATGTACCATAAAATAATGTAAATAAAAAAATAAGGCTACACTGTGAGAACACGAGACTTATATACACTGCTTGGGTCTGCCTTGGTATGGAAATATGCTCAGTTGCGAAGATCGCCCTCTCATACAAAATTTTCGAAAAAAAAATTGAAGAGATAATAAAATGATTTTTATTCAGACTATATCGCTCCTTAGCCAACCCACTCTGTACACAGCTCAGCACAAAGGCTAACGCTGTAACGTTGAGCTGTGTTATATTGTAACTAAATAAAATAAATGACTAACACTTTCAATGTAGAACAAAGAATACCCCTTAGTTAATCAAAATGTGAATGATAAATCTGTCTAAACAGAAAGAAATATTTAAAGACAATTGAGTCATTTTTGAAATCATAATAACATCAGTCCAACTTAATGCACATTGTCTGGACTATGTATTATATGCAACATTAAGTAGTTAAATAGGTACATGATACTTATTTGTTGTTATTTTGATGATAATAATAATGTTCTTATTGCATCCATTGTAACAGATTATACAATGCGTAAACCAGAATAAACTAGTATTTTATTATGTTGATAACTTACCACGAGTTTATTAGGATCTTGATCAGAATCAAGGAGGTGATGCAACTGTGTGAGATCATGATCAGCCTTGGTCCAGTCTCCTTGGAGGACATGCTGGCGGAATGTGGCGGCTGCAGGATGCTCCAAGCGACAGCCTGTCTCCTCCATTAACATCTCCGCTGTGCGACTGTAACAGAAAATGTAACAAATAAAATATTAAACCAACGCTATGCCTGCCATGAACTGAAGCTTATGTTCCGCCTCAATCAAAATACTAAATTAAAGAGGTCACAGTTTGAAGCTACACAAACACAGTTTCAAGCAGAATCCCTGTGTGCTATATTTCTTTTTCAATAAAGTTGTGTATGTATGGAGGATGGTACGGAGCTTGTTGTTGCACAAAGTGTGAATGTATTTAAACAATGGACTTGACAGACTGAATGAGTGAATACTGTTGTGAGATCAGACACATCACCATAGCTGCCTGGCTGATAATACATGATAATGATAATATAATAAATATTATACAGACACCAATATAACCTAAGAATAAAAAAAGCACATGTAATTATTAGTGAAACTTGTATAGATAAATAAGGATACTCACTCATATCCTTGTGCCTTGAGATGCTGACCAATGAGACGGACAATCTCCTGGCCTAGCTGGTCGGGAGGCGGGCGGGGGACTATTGGGAGCAATGGTGCCGCATCACCGTTGTGTACGGCACTACCATTGATCACCTGCTGTCCTCCGTGCCCGTGGGCCAGCCCATTGCCTTGCTGTTGCTCTTCGTGCATGGCTCGGGCTCTTTTACGTGCCGGCCCTTCCTCCCCGCTATCGCTCGAGGCCAGGCTTATTCTACCTCTACACACCTACACACCTGGCGCTATCACTAATCACTAAACAGTCACCACTGAATCACTAGTCACACTAACTCTACACTCACACACACCAACACTACCTACACCTACTATACGCATCTCTTTGTCTGGATCGCATTACATTACACTAAAATCACTAAATGTCTGTATTAATACTCTCAATACGTCAAACACCAATGTTACGCGAAAACAAGGTGGAAACCACTGAGATTCGTATTATTAAGGGTTGAATAAAAAATAGTGAACTGTACACACAAATCAGCTGAATGGGGCAAAAACAGCTGTGCACAATCATACACAATAAGCTTCTATACTTCACTATACAGTACTAGTGCAGTGTATGACCTCGAGTCTTTGTGTTCCTCATTGAGATCGACGCAATGTCCTCCCTATGATAAGAACACAAAATAGTTGAAGCTCCCAACTGTACGATCGTTATATTGCACAAATAGAAGCATTCACATAAATCTAATTTACAACAATGCAATGGAATGAAAATAATATTATCCACAAGAAAGAAATTCAACGACACACAAACCACAGAAAAAAGCAAAACGCAAATGGAAATGGAGAAGCAAACCATGGAACACTGATGTGAATTTTACTAACAACGCATTTACGAATCCACACTAACGAAATACGCGAAATACTGTTCGAATTTCGACTCGATTTTGTTCACGAAAATACACAAACGAAAAAGTCGAAGTGAACAAATTAAACGCATGTTATTTTAATATGTTTTATTTTATAATATACCTAGTAGGTATTCAAAAATAAACTCAATGGCCCTCATTGAACAAAAAATTAAATAGGTATTTCTTCGATCACACTCCTCGCAGTTCAAGTGCAACAAAGTCCTGTAACTCGCTCTTCGCTCATCAACTGTGTTCTATTATAATCACAGACACAGAACACTAAACTTTATACTCTGGTTCTAATAAATTAAAAAGCTCAATAAAATTTACTCCAGTATAATATTATTTTAAACTTGGAAAAGGAGGTAGGTAATTATAGAAGTAGGGTAGCAATTTGTGTCGAAACGTCGGAAGTTGGAAGTACAAAAACATTTTAAATCCTAACGACATGAACAAGCCAACCAAGCAATAATTTATAAAATTCATAAAACTTGGAACATTATAGATTATCATGAAAATCATCCAAAAAGAAAACGATTTTTAGTGAAAAATAATTAGAGATTTACTGACTAGTCGGGATAGGGAACCTGTAAAGTCGGGAAAGCCGACTATCCGTCCAAATATGCCGATTATTTTAGTAAAGTTGGCGATTAGTTGGCAAAAAACGAAAGAAAATGAAAGGAATAAATTGCCAGCTGTATCTAGGTAGTAGGTACAATACGTTTATATTTTTGAGAATCAAATTCACCACAATATGGGAAATACGAGAGCTGAAAAACTAGTACCTAATTAAATTTCATTTTTTTTCCTACTTCTTGTAGTCGGGAGCGCCGGCTATCCGGCAAAAATGCCGACTATTTTAGTCGGCCGACTAATCAGACATATAAG
Source organism: Ceraclea dissimilis (assembly GCA_963576895.1). NCBI lineage: Eukaryota > Metazoa > Arthropoda > Insecta > Trichoptera > Leptoceridae > Ceraclea > Ceraclea dissimilis. Next base: position 17,241,505 of record OY756364.1, read on the forward strand.
TGCCGACTAGTCGTCTAATCGGCTTGTCGGCCAAATCCATAGTCTGCCCATCACTAAAAATAATGAAAATGTACGAAGACCGTGGTTTGGAATTTTAGAATTTGTTGCCATAGAAAAACTAATTTCTTGCTTGACAAGTGTTTCTGTTGTTTTGTTTATCTATGTTTATTTTTCCCTTTTCGTTCGTAATCGTAAATCGTAGAGGAAACGTTTTTTGATCTGATATTGTTTTTTTCATAAACGTACCTAGATATTTTTGCCCTAACTTCAGTGATAATATATTAACATACCCCAAAGCCCGAATTAATAAAGCAGAACCATGGGGTCGTCTAAGAAGCATAAGAAGGAATCCAAGAAAAGGAAGCATCGCAGCAGGTCACGATCTCCCTTATCCGATTCTCCTGATTCGTCCCGGGATAAAGAAAGGAGGCACCACAAGAAACACAAAGAGAGGAGACGGGAGAAGTCTTCAGACGGTGAGTGTAGTTAAATATGTTAGTATCCAATCATAAACCTAACCTCCAAAATGTGAGCGAGGTTATCGCGCGTAGTCAAAGGATATGGGGATATTGTTTGTTTCGCTCTCTTGGAGGTTGGGTGGTAAGTTTGGCCAGAATAATGTGTGTATTTGTTCCTTTCAGGATGACTGCTGTTATTGGGTGACTGTGGGTTCTGCTGAATAAGGTAGGTATGAGAATAAGACACATTTTGATAGCTAGATTGACAATTTATTGTTCGAAAGGATAAAATAAAATGTTATTTGAGTGTTGATAGTGACGGTGTAAAGGATGTCACGAAAAACTGATTAATCAGATTAATATCCCCCTTCGAAGTAGACAAACAACCGAGCAATTCAAAACAAGAAACAGTAGTGTTTCTTTTCACTCAAGAGTTGCGAGATCTCACACCGGGTCTTCTGTAGGGTGGCCAGAGGACAGAATGCCAGATTGCTCCATACTTACACACACAATCATAGCTTGCACCACATACATGTTCATTCAATCATGTTCATTCTTGGTGGTTTTTGGATAACTATGTTTCCTCACACTCTCTTTTTTCAGATTTATATATTTTCTTTGTCGTTCTACCCTCAGAAATTCTTTTCACATGTCCTGTACACGTCAATTGCTTCACATTCATCTTATAGTTTCACAACACTCGTCTAACATTCACTCATGTCACTATTTACCTCTGTAAATATGCAGGGCATCGAAATAAAACACAATATTTCAACAATCACAACAGCAATCATAACCACGTAACACGTCTACCCCCTACCATATCGTATTCTCCACCATGACACCTCTGTTCTATGTCTAATTTGGGCCCGATACCAGCGCCATCTCTTGTGGGTTGCCTCACTCTCTTTTCACCCCATTTCTCATGTCTCCCAGTATATTATTTCAATGAATGAATGAATGAATGAATATTTATTTCCTTGATAAGTACATAGGTATTATACAAACATAAAGTAAAATAAAGGTAAAAATAGATGGAATAAAATAAATTTATATGCATATTAGGGTGTCCCGTAAATGAAAATTAAAATTCCATTTTATGATAGCACGGAAAACCTGGGTATGGACGAGCAGATTACGGGAAAAATAATAAAAAAAATCTTGGACATATGTTCTAGACCTCTACCGGGGCCTGAAGTTCTGAAAATATAGCTATTTTCTACTGAAACTTACCTCAATACTTTGTGAATAATGATTCTGATTTTTGTATCTGCGAATATTGAGAGTTTGAGAAAAATATACGAAAAATATATACGATTTCAACAGTTGTAATTTGTTTTTAGTGGAGGAAGTTCCCGTGGATTCTCACTTGGAGAGACGCCACAGCCCTGAGCAGCCACCACAGCAAGAATCTAGCAGCAGAGGACATGAACGAGAGAGAGAACGCGAGCGTCCTAGCAGTGGTGCCACTGGAGGAGAGGGAGACGTCTTATCCATTGAGGAAACTAATCGACTCAGAGCAAAGTTGGGACTCAAGCCTCTGCAAGTTGAAGCAGACACACATGCATGTAAGTTGATCCATAGGGCTTGCAAATCTAATTATTTTATCCACCGTCCATACATTTGTGTCTTGACATAAATAAATAAAGCTTTACTAAACTTTAAGAGAAAAACTACGACAGTGTGAGAACAACTGCGTCAAAAGGTGGACTTAGGCTCACCACAAACGTCCCGAAGTTCAGTTAACGGAATCGACCGTTTTGCAAAAAAGTTCCGACCAAAGCCTCTTTCTGAATTTAAAATCGGGGTGACGCTGAATTCAGAGAGAGGTTTTGATCGGAACTTTTTTGCAAAACGGTCGATTCCGGAACTGAACTTCGGGACGTGTGTGGAGAGGCTTATTACACATATTGTTTGGCACAATACCTACAAGTATTGTTGCAATTTTTGTTTTCCCATATAATGTTACAACAATGGCAATTATCAGTTGAAAATTTAACATCGTTCGACCAACATCAGTTGGATATTCGTCACTTATAATTGCGTTTGTTAAATCAAAATTCATGTATTCTTTGCTGTATAATTGTCTGTGTATAACTGTGACTATAATTGTGGTGTATCTGTGTCTGCAAGCCTTTTCCTTCTTCTCCACATCCACTCCCCAATTCCTTATTCCAAGGCTTGGGAGAAATTGGAACACCACAGGAAAGGTAAATACCTCCAGACAACACCATTTGTTTTTTTGTAGTTCTGATCAGTTTCCTACTATTTTCGCAATACAGTCCACTTTTTTTCGTACACGTGTAATAACTTACAGCCAACCCTGATAAGGAATAAACATAACCAGGCTTCTAAATAGTGACCCTCTCTTTCTATACGGCCATATTGTTACTGTTCTTTAGTTATGAATGTAATTCATGTTTTATCAACTGTAATACAAAGACATTATATATTAAGTACTAGACATCTAACTCCATGTATTTTCAATAGAACGGAAGTGACGCAATTTCACGCTCGGCACTTTTTAGTCGCAAAACTCACACTATTAACAAGATATCTATAATAAAAACTAAAACATCTTTATAACTATCATTTTATTCCTAAATAATGTTAAAACTAACACAGTTTTTAACTATGAGAGCAAAATTTCGAAAATGTTGCCCACAAACAATCAAAATTCTCCATAAGATTTGACAGTTTGTGGGCACCAGCTTACTTACACTTCTAGCATTGAGTACGCCGTCTAGGTAGTAATTAATATATAATGTCGTTGCTATAATATTATGGCGCATTCATACTGCTTTATCTCTAGCAGATTTCTTCTTCCAATTGATGTTTATTTCTGTATTTTCACAGCGGATGGTAAAATAGTTGACGACCTGGGGGAGTTCTATCACAAGCCAGCTGAGAATTTAAACAAAGTCAAACAAAGAGAGAAACTCAAGGAGCGGATTACAGAGAGGAAGGAAAAGAGATTAGCAGAGTCCAAGTAAGTAGCAGAACACAGAACGCCAGACTCCTCCTTTCTTACACACACCTCTTGCTTCTGTCACATGCATGCAATTTATTGTACACACACTTCTTTTTTTCACTTAAATCCTTCGGACCCCAGAGGTTCTTGGACAGCCTTATTTCCTTACACCTCTACTTTTAACAAGCTATGTTTTCTTATCCTTTCATCCTCTCTACATGTCCCGACCATATCGCCTTGTTCACTTCTAGCAACAACATCCCATTTCTTACCATATCTCGTAACCATTTGGTCCTCCTTGTTGACAAAAGTGAACCCATTCACAAATTCAATTGTTATTAATGTTTTACTATATTTTGAAATTAATGCAACTATTTTCATGCCTTCAGGTTGCTACAAGTTCGTGCTTTGGGCGACTCAGATTCCGACGAAGATGCGTCAGCTTGGATTCAGAAAAACAGAGAAATTACTAAACAAAAGGAAGAAGCTGCTAAAAGGGTATGTAAATTAAAATCAGTCGGTCAAAACTGGTCAATAAAATCAGTAAAAGTCAGTATTTTTTATTATTACTGGTCAGTAAAAGTCAGTTTTTGATTACTGGCCCTTTTAAAACAAATTCACCTCAGGATTTTTTTTGCCTGTGACAATTCTCATTGTTTTGGAAATTAATTGAGGCTAAACTTTATATTTTAGGCAGCAATTTTGGATGAATTGGACGCTGAGTTCGGTCTGGGAGCGTTGGCCGAAGAAGAAGAGGTTCGCACGAGACGTGAGGCATACGGCGTGCGTGATCTGAAGGGACTTAAAGTTGGTCACGACACGGAGCTGCTGCCGGAGGGGAGGAGCGTTGTGTTGACTCTGGAAGACAAGGGGGTGTTGGATGAAGAAGAAGATACCCTAGTCAATGTTAATCTCAGGGATCAAGAGAGATATGATAAGGTACTGAATAGTTTCATTCATTTTAATTTCTATGCAGAATTCAGAGATCATTATTAGTTGAAACGCAGATTTCCGAAATGCCTTCTAATTGTTAGAATAAAGTACTACAAATTGCATGCCAGTGCTTTCGATGATTAATATTCCATTGTTTTACAGAGCAATCTAAACAAGAAACAGAAAACCGCATACAATCCTTACGAAGGTACGGACGATCCCGAGTTGTATGGAGCCACTGTAGAGAAGCAGGTGCTGAGCAAATACGATGAGGAAATACACGGAGAGAAGAAGAAGAAGGGATTTGTCATCGGAGACGAAGACAGACTGGAAATGGAGAACTTTAAGAAAATGATGGTACTAATTTATTTGCTTATAAAATATGGGTTGTAGAATTGACACCTCAATCGTTTTAAATATTTTTTCGAGTGACCTGTAAAGGTTAGGTGCTTGTACAAATTCCGTAAGACATTTCACATCTTTTTCAGCAATGAGGTCCACCACTCATTCTGGTTGTCATATAAATGTGCACCTTGAACATTTCCCCCTTACCATTGCTTCCCACAAGTTATTGAATCATCAGTTTCTTGTGTCATTTATTTGAGGCCCGTATAAAATACTCATAGGTCTTGATATTATCTACTCCTTTCTTCTTTATAATCATGTATGTACATCTGTAAATAATTGTAAATATGTATGTTTCCATCCTTGGACAAGGACACTGGTGGAATGTAAGTTACAGGTGAGGTTTGTCGAGGGACTGAGCCCACCTCTTAAAAATAGTTTGCTAAGAAGTGCGGGTAAAGAGGACGCTATATGCGCCTGTGCTACCCTGGGGTGCGGAGGGCCTTAAGCCCTTGGGAGTCCTTCAGTGTATGTGTGTATGTATCTACTAATTATTATTCTTTACTTTTCAGATCAAAGAAAAATTATCCTCAAAGCGATTGGAGTCTTTAGTATTACCCGAACCAAAGTTAGCATCTGTTTATTATACTGAGGATGAACTCAAAGCAAAGTTCAAGAAGCCAAAGAAGAAGGTAACAATACATACATTTATTTAGAAAATTTTGGAAAAGTTGCCAAGCACCCTATCTACTATACTATAAAGTAAAGTCGGTTTTTTTGTAAGTGTTCGCAGAACACCCGCAATTTACAATGGATTGCTGCAAAAATTTTGAATAACATTTGCAATAATATAGGCTGTGTCCTAACGTGGCCGGTTTTTGGACAAAAAGATTTTCCTAGGAGATGCCATGATGATGAAGGGATTCAAGGGTTTTGTGAGGTCGTGTGTGGTATCGTATGAAAGGGCGTTGAAAAAGAAATTCAGATCTTAAGTCACATTTTGTCCAGCTCAAGCCTATAAAGTATGCCAGGTTGGTTTGTTAAATTTACCGTTGCGAAGCACGGGTAACTCAGCTAGTTATTACTAATTTCAAGAAGAGAATCTATATGCCAACTTCGTAGATACCATGTCTAGTTTCTGAGATATTTGTATACTCTAAAAAACTTTCCACCCCCTTAGGGGTGGAAATTTTAAAAATCCTCCTGTTGCAGAAGGTTTTACATTGAAACCTATCTAACCTATCAGATGTATGTTGATGAGTGTGTATGTCAAGTCAGGATAACTTGTTAGGTAAAAATTACGATTTGTCAAATAATCTTATAGGTTTTCGCAGCGTGATGAATCCATATCTTCGTTGTTGGTTCATCGGGTTTCCTCGCTGCGTGTAGAGTGGATGAAGTTCATCCTGAAGATGGCGGTAGTATCGCTGCCGAAAGCTCGGTCCTTCAACCACTTACAGTGAGGAAACCCGAAGAACCAACAGATTGCTAACAGATGTTTTGATTCATGCATGAATCGATGTATATGTACAAATATGTTGCATCTTGTGTTTGGCTATATTGTGTGTTGTTTATTGTTTGTAGGGTAAACTGAGGAAGAAGATGAAGGTGGAAGACAATATGATGGAAGAAGCAGAAGCTAGTAGCCGGGGTGCACTCATCACGGATGACACAGGTGTGTACTATTTTATGCATTATCATCATCATGCAATATTCAAATGTCTTGTGAACATTGTTATTGGTAGAATAACACTATGTGACATCACAGTATGTAATCACAGCGTGACATTATATGTTACCTACATAGCTAATGTATACAAATATCAATACGAGGGTGCCAAAGTCACCTGAAAGTTTATTAAATAAACCAAATGTGAAATGACCATAGTACTTTAAAATATTTGAAATTATTTGTTTGTGGAACATTCTATGGCGAAGCCAACGATAGTATACAAGCCTGGACCCACGAATAACATCACCACCCTGATACGTGACGTCACCTTGTATCGGTGACAAACACCTTGTCTCGGTGACAAACACTTGAACTACGGAATATTTCTTCCCATAAATTTTCTCCCAATCTTGTTCACGTCATCATCGTCAAATGTCAGTTGAGCCGGGCCTGTATGATAATATTGCGTCCGGCCTCGTCTGTGGTATACTTTTGTTTTTTTTTTTAAATTATAGAACAATTGATTTCAGTTGTTTCATTCTAGAAACATCCTCTTCCATATATGATGTCTATTGATCCATTCTATCAACTTCTCTCATAAAATTATAACTTCATCCTTTCTCCGTCCTGGTGAACCTCCTGCATTCGTAAGCTACATTCTTATAGAGAATATATTCCCCAACATTGTTTCCAGATGTGAAAAGCGAAGTGTTGAATTCTATGAAGCTGGAAGAACAAGAGGACGAGCAGGACAATGAGTTGGAGCAAGCGTTGGCTAGAGCTAGGAATCTAACTCTAGCCAGGAGGAATCATACGCTACCCAAGGTAATGTAAAATGTTACAATCAAATACATACAACACATATAGGTAGTATTATACTCTCTCGCCGTGTCTCTTGCCGGGTAGGCAGAGAGGACAGAATGCCACACTCCCTATCCTTACACACATCTTGCTTCCGTCACATTGATGCAATTCGTCATACAAGCACCCATCAACTCCTTTTATTGAAGATGTGGTCGTTTAGATCAAGTCAGGACAGCCACATGTTCTAACACCCCCTCTTTCGACTACACACACTTTTTTTGTCATCCTGTCATCACCCATTCTTTCAACATGCCCAAACCATCTCTCGAGAATGCCAGTCTTTTTTTTTATTTATTTACACTTTTTGTGAGCAAAAGACAAACGTGGGTTAAAGTTACAAATATAAATCATAGCAATTGTTCACTAGGGCGAGCTTACTCTTACAATCACTTCGCCTTAAACATACTTTTGTAGTCACTGATTGTCTTGTTGAACTCACATTTCCAATGTTACGTTTCAGTTGGAAGACTTGGTGCATGCCGTGAAGAAGGAGGAGGATGATGAGGAGTTTGAAGAGGCAGTTGTGGGTGGCATTGTGTTGGACAGCACGGCAGAGTTCTGCAGGACTCTCGGGGACATTCCAACTTACGGTCAGGCGGGCAACAGAGACGTGGGAGCTGATGAAATGATGGTCAGTAAATAGATAATTTTGCAATACTATCTCAGCAGCGGGCGGGTCATGTTGCCAGACAGGAGACAGTACGATGGACTCCCAAAATAATCCTTACTAAATTCTCTATAAAAAAAATCTACACATTTTCTTTCATAGGACTAGCGGTTTACCCGCAATCGGGAAACCTAAATGAATTGTAACCTACATTATGAGAAGTAGTTTGACCAGAGTGAGAAGTCTTCCATCTGTCTCGCGAGTGGTGATGTTTTTATTTTGATGTGTGTGTTGTCTGTCGCAGGAACTGGAAGAGGAGGAAGATGTGAAACATGCAGGAGGTGCTTGGAGTAGTGTGGATCCCGACGTGGAAGCTCCCGTAGTGGACGTCACGAGGGACGGAGGTGGGGCGCTGGAGGCGGAACCTCGCTTGGATGCGGGGGTGGGGGGAGCCCTGAAGTTGGCCCTGAGCAAGGGATACCTGGAGAGGGGGAGGGAGGCCAGACCTGCCCCCCCGGCACTGCCAAATCTCAGAGCTGCACATTATTCTATAGATGATAAGGCACACAAGTAAGGACTAATTTACAGTGAAACTCGGATTTTAAGTTCCCGCATTTTAATTTTTTTTTTGTCGGTCCTGTTTCACCCCCATACATTCTAGAACAAAAATTTCCCGAATTTTACGTCAGGCGCGAAAAACCATTCCCGGAATTTAAGTTTTTTTTCGGCAGTCGAATTTAGTTCCAAAATTTTAATTTTTTCGCTAATTTGCACCGCAAACCTTGAGTCTACAAACTAATCTATACAAAAAAGACCTTTTATCTTTGTTTTCGTGAGTATAATAGTAAGATAGCTTGCTTTGCTACATGGACTGTTTCAGTGATTACTTAACGGTTGTTGATGTTATGTTACAGTGATGATGACAAGCTAAATCGCAGAGAGCGCGGCCACTCGGGTCCTGTGACAGACTTCCGAGAGAAGGATGGCTTCAAACCCAACGTCAAACTGGATTACGTGGATGATGAAGGAAGACCACTGAAACCCAAGGAGGCCTTCAGGTATCTCTCACACAAGTTCCATGGGAAGGGACCCGGCAAGAACAAGCAGGAGAAAAGGATCAAACAGAGTGTACAAGAAGGGGTAAGACAACTAATTACTAGTTGTAAGAAGAATGTGTGGGGAAATAGGATAAGAAATGAAGTGATTAGAGTGGACTGTAAGGTGGATGTTGTAACTAGAATGAAAGTGGGCAAGTTGAGATGGCTGGGACATGTAGAGAGAATGAATGATGAAATAATTGCAAAGAAAATACACATGGGTGAAAAAAGTGGTGTAAGAAAACACAGCTGTGTAAGAACCACTTGGCTCAACCGTGTCCACCATATGTTCAATTTGTACATGCTTTGAATAAAGTGAATCATAGAATGTATATGAAGGCAAGAAGTGTGTATAAGGAAAGAGAAATTGGGGAACTGTTCTCTTTGCATAGTCCGTAAGGGATGCAGTGTGATAGAGTCGTTCATTACTACTAGTTGTAACATGTAATGGCTTTCTTCATCATGTCAGTTTTACAATTGAATTATGTTTCCAGCTAATGAAGAAGATGAATTCAACTGACACACCCCTGGGGACGTTGGCTCTCCTGCAAGCGAGACAGCGTGAGGCTCGGACCGCATTCTTAATCTTGTCTGGAACCAAGAAGTCAACACCGCTGTGAACTGTGATACACTATATTTCATAAGTAATGGCTAACACTAATACTATACCATTACGGTATATCCCAGTAGGGGGGTAACCAGTAAATACAACACAAAATTAGTATACAACAACTTTATACATGCCTGTATGACAGTATATGCTTCTTTCCCATTCATAAATAAAATAAATAAATAAATAAAATAAAATAATCTTTATTGTACTAAAAATTATCGTACAATGGGCGGACTTATTGCCAAATGGCAATTTCTGCCAGCCAACCCATAACAGAGATTAAATTGAGATATACCTAATTATAATAAGTACCAAAAGGGTACCTTAACTTAACAATAATCGAATACTAAATACATACACAGATAAACATATTCATCCCATCATTAATATCTTTTCCGTACGCTCCCAGCAAACATAATAGGTTGTATAGTTGTTGCGGGTTTTCACGATGATTTAGATATACAGTGAAACTCGGATTTTACGTTTTTCTGGGGACCACCGGAAAAAAACGTAAAATAGGGGAAAACTTAAAATGTGGGAAATGATATTTTAGTATGTCCTATAAAAACGTAGTTACTTTTCACTGTTAACTTCATTGTCATGTAGTAGGAGTGATTTCTTGGCAGTAATTATGTTTACAAGAAACAAAAGTGAATTATATCACTAAAAAACTAAATTGAAGGAATTGAATTTTCAGAAAATACCCCATACAATAAAAGTCCGTTAATTCAAATTCCAAAGAACTGAAAACAGGAAAAAATAGAATTACGCGACACGAACATTTGAATTTCGCGCCAATTTTTAATTTTAAAATAAACTGAATAATTTTATAAGGAAAACTTGCGATTTTTCGGAAGCAACCCAGGTGGATGTCGAATATTTGTCACAAATTTGATTCTCGGGATAAGTACGTAATTTAATGCGCACGACATGACGTAGGTCCACGCATTTCACATTACCTAATAATAGCACTTCGTACACAACACAATTTATATCGGAGTAAACATTGAAACAACTATTTATTACTTTTAGATTTCAAAAAGTCACTTACTTTAGTTGATTTTATTTTTTATTTTGACACGAGTTTATCATTAGGTACATGTCCAATGACCTAGTTAAAACTTTTGAAAATATCAAATGGTGTGTCGGGCCCTTCCCGAGTTACTTCTGAACACCTATTAAGGCTGACAATACACATTTGTATTTGTGGAAATATAAATTGGAATAACAACCAAACTTAATGTAAATTAAAAAGGAATCTTTTTTTTTTCAAATTCAACAAAATTGGTGCCCAAAAATTTCGCGAGTAGTAAATCACAAAGCACTGTTTGGAATAATACGCACGTGTAGGTAGGTATATATTAAATACCTAAATAAAACGAGTAATGTGTATGTTGCACTACAATGAACTGGATAAAAAACTGAAACTTTAAAGTTATACTAAACACTTCCGGCGATTAAAATTAACATGTTACTATGCGCTGCACATGTTGACATTCTCTGTAAATCACCCCACGCATCAAGACGTAGCGATGTACTGAGGTGTTATGAGGGGGAGATAAGATAACACCGCCCACCACGTGGAAGTGTTGGCATTAAGTAAAAAGGTAGCAATGTGACTTTACACACTTTCTTTGCGTAATATTTTTTGTCCAACTTTTTGACAAACAATTAAATTTTACGTGTACAACTTTACGGCCGAGAAAAAAACGTATAATCCGGGAATTGTTTGGGCGCCTGACGTAAAATTTGGGAAATTTTTGTTCTGGAATGTATGGGGGTGAAACGGGACCGACAAAAAAAAACTTTAAATCCGGGAAAACGTAAAATGCGGGAACTTAAAATCCGAGTTTCACTGTATTAAGATGATTTAGAACAAACCTACATTTTCTTTTCTATACCCTCACGCCACCTCCCTTGCGGGGTAGGCAGAGAGAACGAATCGCCAGACTTTCCTATCCCGACACACTCTTCGGGCGACACTTACTTAGTCCATACACAAAATACTTAATCTAATATACACAATCAATAAATACACAGTAAATGTTAGAACAAAAGCGGACTATATTGCGAACAATGGGGAAAAAAACAGATCAGAATCACAAAACAATGTAAGGTACTTACCTTTCCTGGTGTGCTCCGAATTCTCCCAAGCCTTGGACTAAAGGAATTGGGGAATGGATGTGGACACGAAGGACAGGCTTGCCCACGCTATAACCACAATGATCCACCACAATTATAGTCACAGTTATGTTTTTAATACTATTAATTTTGGCTTGACCGATACAATAACCAATAAATCCACGAATGACTACTAAATTTAATGAATAAAAGAGCAACTATCTCCAACCAACGTTGTAATGATGATGTGTGAATTTTGACTGACTTTTATGCTATTGTAACATTATACTACCAGATGAAAATGGTAACAATACCTGTAGGTATTGTACCAAACAGTAAATAAACCATCAATAAATACACAGTAAATAAACCACACTTTATACAATAATAATAACACTCGGGGAAATAGTTTGTACACCACTGCTACATAATGATGACAAGTGTTGTAGAATCTCTCCGCTACCGACGTTATTGCAATCAGCTGACTTCGTGTGTTCTGACCATGTGACCTCGCTCTCGGCGGGCGGGTAGTAGATTGTACACCAACTGTTCAGAGCATTATTCCTATCGCTTTATCTCGTAGCTTGGCTCGAGCAACGAGCTGTGCGTCCTCTCACTCGCACCTTACGCATTTTTTGCCGCAAACACAGATGTTTTACGATACATTTTAATTATATTTGTATTTTATTTTCTTTATTATTGGGATTGTATGATCACTTATCAACTTGTACACATTATGTATAAACTTATGCTAAGGTAATAATAATAGGTTGTAATTTGTAGTTAATCACCTTTATTATGTTACCTATACTTTGGTAACCTCACCTAAATCAGAAATAAATTGCGATATCTTGCCCTGAAAGATATTGGCAAACGTTTACGTATATCGCTAGCTGAAGGCCACAAAATGAGTTGCCTAAGCATGTGCGCTAACACTTGCAATGTTTTGTTAAAAGAACGGCAAATCGAGGACTCCGATTTGCCAAAGTTTGCTCTTAATAATCGGTAAGGTATGTCTAACCTTATTTTCTATTGATGTTTTGTGTCTAGAATCTGGCGTAAGAATTTATGTATACACATTTCCAGAATTTATTTGTATACTTTCTAGAATTTTTGTGCACATACGTCTAGAATTTATTTGTACACCTTCTAGAATTTATGTACACATATTTCCAGAATTTCTTTGTTCACCGTCTAGAATTTATGTGTGTATATTTCTAGAATTTCTTTCTACACCTTCTAGAATTTATGTATACATATTTCCAGAATTTCTTTGTATACCTTCTAGAATTTATGTGCACTTACGTCTAGAATTTATTTGTACACCTTCTAGAATTTATGTACACATATTTCCAAAATTTCTTTGTAGTATAAATTTATTTCTTATGGTGGCGGTGGAATTATGACCCCCGATAAAAAGGCAATCACACTAGTAAGGACAGAAATAAATCATTTCATAAATCCTACCCCTCTGCACCTGCAGCGCTTTACTAAAGTCGTACACACCGTATCGGTTTGGGTTTGTTTATGCATTGATTGAGTAAATTCTAATAAATTTGAATCCACCGACCTTTTGCTACGGAAGCCATGTTGCTTATGTGTTATACATAAGAGGGTTTATTATGGGGCTTATTTAGTCTACCAATTATTCACCAGTCTCTCCACACTGTGGGCTTGCAACACAGAATAACCCACCTTTTTTTTTTTTTTTTTCGTTTTTCAACATGGGAAACTCGTTTGATAGTATAAGACCACAACGTCTTATATCTTGTCTATTTTTCGTTTTTTACCACTTGGCCTTCCAACATCCGACCCCTCTTCAGTGGTCCTGTGCCCTTTATTTTGGCCCCGAGCAGATGCTCCACCAGGGTCCCGTCCAATGTCTTGTAATGTGCAGCTTCATGTAACTTGGATGCTGTTATGCGCCCATAACGCATTTCATGCCACATATTGCAATCTGCTTGTTGCATTGTAAGTTCTGCAACTTCCTTGCAGCTCTCAATTTCCATTGCCCCACGACAGAACAAGACAAAATCATCTCCGTTAGCGCCTATATTGTTATTAATGTATATTTCCATCAAGTAGTGGATACTTAGACTGTCAACATTTGTCTCATCGTTAAAATAATTCATCAAGAGAGTGTCAGTTTTGCCATATAGTAATTCTTTGGTTTTTGACACGACAGCTTACAGAATCCCACTCGGTGTTGATACATTGGCAGGTGGAAGACGACCCATTTCCGCACAAGTTACAAATTTGACTTGCCGACCAATTTCTGCCAACTTTGACTTCTTCCAATAGCAATGGACTGATGCTCTGACAAACTAACAAAATGCTTATTCCCAAGATAAAAATCTATGACAGCCATGGAGCTGATTTTTGGCAAATTACCCGATTGCCCTTTTACAAAACCCTTTTCCGTCATATTATAACGTGAATAAATTTAAAAAATTGTAAAGTAAAAAAAGAATTTCAACCACTCTTGATTTTATTTAGAAAATTTCGACACAAAGCTATTAAACAGTGACATGCCGTCAATGTTAAACAGCAATTCTATTGGAGAAATTTATACAAAGTTGTCCTTGTCCAATAGGTTTAATACTAATATTATCGAACATCCCCAGTAATGACGGACCATCTTTGGGTAATGGTTATCCGAATTCAGTAAATGCTGTCAATAAGTCATTTAGAGATGGTATTGTCTCTCTATGTCTCTATGAGAGAGGGTGGTTCGTCAGTGTCGCTGTGTATGGGCAGGTTACAGTTAGTTTGGATTTTTTCCGACTCCCTGTAGCTTGCTTCTTTGCGTCTCAGATGGGGGGGCCCTATGTTGCTCAATGCTGATAGCCGCGGTATTGGTGTGGGTTTTAGCGTGCCACTGATAGTTCTCATAGCTTCGTGGAGTTGGACGTCGACAAGATGAGTATGGGCGCTCGCATGCCACACTGGGCAGCAGTACTCTACTGTTGAGTAAATCAACGTGATATCAGCTGTTCGCAGTGTCGGTGTGTTGTATCCCCATGTAGTGCCGGTGAGTTTGTGCAGGATGTTCACACTTTTTACACGGCTTTTTAGTTTTTTCTGCACGTATGTCAGGTGCGGCTTAAAAGTGAGGGACCGGTCCAGAGTGACACCCAGGTATTCAGGGTGTTCTATGTTTTCCACTCTTCTTCCGCCAAAAAAGACATCGACTTCTTTATTCCCACTTCGGAAAACCCTTGCGATTGTCGGTTTCAGTGTTAGGAAAACAATCATCAAACAATGTTAAATAGCATTTCGTGAAATTTTGTGTTTGCGCCATTGACATCACTGGCATTATAAACATGTATGCTTATGTTGTTTATGAGTTATAAGAGGGTTTATTATGGGGCTTATTTGGTATATTTATTCACCAGTCTCTTCACATTATGGACTTGCAACACAGAATAACCCACGTTTTTTCTGTGCTAAAAACATCTGCAATCACTTGGGTTACCGTCGCTGAAATATTTTTCTCTCCAGTTTTGTATCACTGGACATTTTATTTCCACAACGTACTCCTCGCAAATACCATCTGGTGATGCGCCAAACAGGGGAAACTCCTTTGATAATATAAGCCCACAATGTCTTATATCACGTCTGTTTTTTTTAGTTTTTTTAGCACTTGGCCTTCCAACATCCAACCCCTCTTCAGTGGTCCTGTGTCCTTTATTTTGGCTCTGAGCAGATGCTCCACCAGGGTCCCGTCCGATGTCTTGTAATGTGCAGCTTCATGTAACTTGGATGCTGTTATGCGCCCATAACGCATTTCATGCCACATATTGCAATCTGCTTGTTGCATTGTAAGTTCTGCAACTTCCTTGCGGCTCTTAATTTCCATTGCCCCACGACAAAACAAGACAAAGTCATCTCCGTTATGGTTGCAAGACTATTGGTATTGGCTCTTGGTCGTAGTCTTTGTTGTTCAGCATGTTCCACGCGGCCAAAAATGCCGGTAATTGTTGACTTGCCGACCAATTTCTGACAACTTTGACTTCTTCCAATGGCGTTGGACTGATGTTCTGACCCGACTTTGTACCCAGTGCGCAAATGCAATTGCGTATTTACAAAAATAAATAAATAAAGATACATTTCTTACCTTGCAGCTTTAACTACACGCATTTCACCGCTAACAAAATGCTTATATCCAAGATAAAAATCTATGACAGCCATGGAGCCGATTTTTGGCAAATTATCCGATTGGCCTTTCACAAAACTGTTTTCCATCATATTATAACGTGAATAAATTAAAAAAATTGTGAAGTAAAAACAGAATTTCAACAACTCATCATTTTATTTAGAAAATTTCGACACAAGGCTATGAATTTGTGTAAGAAGGGTTACAACGGTGGAATTCCAGTTCCGTAATAAATAGCTCCTAATATTGGTTTGATCAGAGGCATATCATAAATGGCAAAAGAGATCGGCCAGACTTCAGAGGCTCTACTATTAGACAGTGACGTGCCGTCAATGTTAAACAGCAATTCTATTGGAGAAATTTATACAAAGTTGTCCTTGTTCAAACAAAGAATTCAATTGTACTTCATCAAACTAATAAA
Source organism: Ceraclea dissimilis (assembly GCA_963576895.1). Classification (NCBI taxonomy): domain Eukaryota; kingdom Metazoa; phylum Arthropoda; class Insecta; order Trichoptera; family Leptoceridae; genus Ceraclea; species Ceraclea dissimilis. Next base: position 17,257,763 of record OY756364.1, read on the forward strand.
ACCTGAATCCAAGTGTTGATTCAACAAAAAACATATTAAACATACATTAATCAGTCTTGGCCTTCTGAACTGTCGGATTCAACGCCATCTGGGTTATTTACGCCTGCGTCATATTTTAAAATTTATGCGTATATATTTCTAGAATCTCTCCGTACACCTAGAATTTATGTGTACATATTTCTAGAATTTCTCCGTACAACTAGAATTTTACGTGTACATATTTCTAGAATTTCTCTGTACACCTAGAATTTATGTATACATATTTCTAGAATTTCTCTGTACACCTAGAATTCATGCGTACATATTTCTAGAATTTCTCTGTACACCTAGAATTTATGCATATATATTTCCAGAATTTCTTTGTACACCTAGAATTTATGCGTATATATTTCCAGAATTTCTTCTTACGCCTTCTGGAATTTATTTGTACATATTTCTAGAATTTCTGTGTAGACCTTCTAGAATTTATGCGTATCTATTTCTAGAATCTCTCTGTACGCCTTCTAGAATTTATGTATGCATATGTATTTCTAAAATTTCTTGTGAATGTTTTGTTTCCGTTGAAATGTTTCCATGTGATTCCTTTGCCTTGGAGAGGTCATGGGATTTAGTAATCCTGGAGAAATCCTTCTCTCTTACATGTGCGTAATATTCTTCTATTAATTTTATTTTTTCTCCTTCAGACGCATTCATAAACGCTACACACTGGTCTTTTTTCGGTTTAAAGAAAATTATATTGAAGGTTTTTGATCCTAATTTGCTCTTTTTTTGCGGGATCATTTTTTATTCTCTCTTGATATCTTTTTTCGCATTCATAAACGCTGCACACTGGTCTTTTTTCGGCTTAAAGAAAATTATACTGAACTCTGTATTAAAAATTTTAGAGTACTTTCCTTCGCCCGGGCTCAATCCCTGCCCCTCTCAATATTTTATGTACATTCTGTACATCGTAGCCAATGTGAGGGTTCCCTGCAGGTATTCTCTGGTACTATTTACCCGACAATAGTGTGACTCAATCCTCGTGAACTGATCGATATGGTCACGCACAGATTGTTTTACCACATCTGGTAATTTTACGTGGTTTCCGTGTAAACCACGAAAATCTTTGCTTACTACGCCCTCATTATTAACTTTTGACTGGGCCGTCGCAATGGCTGTTTTAGATATCGACAGTGTATTCTTGAAAAATGATTTGCACACCCTTACTTTTTTTAGTTCTTAAAAATATAGGTGTAATTTAATTTCCTCGCGGTACTTTCTGGGTGATTTAACAGTCATACACTTATTCAGGTAGTCCCGTTAGCGAGTTTTGTCTACAAGCTGGTAAAACTCTGTAATAATATTATGTCCTTTTCACACGTTACACGGTACATGCAGAACTCAACAAATATAACCACAAGACGCGCAACACTCGAATCAATATATGTAAAACTCAACAAATACATATATAGAAAAATCGCGATGTAAACATTTAATATAAATCTAGAATTTCTAGAATTTATGTGTACATATTTGTAGAATTTCTTAGTACACCTTCTGAAATTTATGTGTACATATTTCTAGAATTTCTTAGTACTTTGTTCTAGAATTTCTTTGTACTTTGTTATAGAATTTCTTTGTATACTTTCTAGAATTTATGTGCACATACGTCTAGAATTTTTTTGTACGCCTTCTAGAATTTATGTGTAAATATTTCCAGAATTTCTTTGTACACCTTCTAGAATTTATGTACACATATTTCCAGAATTTCTTTGTACACCTTTGAATAAAATTGTATAAAGCTCACATGGTGTAGGTAAATTGTTTCCAGGTGTCAAAATGAAATAAAAGACATATTATTGTGCGGGGGGGGGGGGGGGGGGGGTTATTGATACTAACATGACATTCAGTACAACAATTTATGTTCCTGATTGTTATATGATTTGTACACCTGACATTTCACACCTTGTTCAGCAATGAAGTTATATGCATACAGTATTTACTGGTTATCACATTACTGGGGTGTACCTATACTATATTTATAAGTTGTATATAATATATTAGTATATAAGAATTAGCCTGTAGGTACATTATGAAATAAAAAGTTGTACATAGTATGTTATATTGTTTTATTTTCATTTTATAGTACAACCAATGCCCCTTATACTACTGAAAGAATTCTTCAGCCAAAGGACTGTGTCTATAGGAGTGAGGAGTGCAGATGTATTGGGCCTGTTTTTGTCTCAGTCCCACTCATGTAAATCATACAGAATCAATTGTGGTTTTGGAGATTTTTCAATTTTATTATTACTTTTGAACTGTTAGATAAAAAAATATATAGGCTGTCTGAACTGATAGAGTAGTTAACATTTGGTGTATAACATGCATAGACTTTTATATTGAGTACCTAGATGTCTGACTCCATGTATTTTCAATAGACGGGAAGTGACGCAATTTCACGCTGGGCACAAAACTCGCACTATTAACAAGAAATCAATAATAAAAACAAACTGTCGCTTAATTCCTAAATAACGTTAAAATTAATACAGTTTTTAACTATGAGAACAAAATTTCGAAAACGTTGCCCATGAAATGTCAAAATTCTCCGGTTCCATGTCAAAATCTCAACTGTCAAAAGGGTAACCTACTATTGACAGAATCGCAACTCAACACCGGGAAATCTGATGCTGTTGTTTTTTTTTTGTTTTGTTTTTGTGTGCAATAAAAAAACAACCTAACCCAACAATATTGAAATTGGCGGCAACAGGTTTTCCGGCGATGAGTTGCGATTCTGTCAATAGTAGGTTACGCTTTTGACAGTTGAGATTTTGTCATTTGAGTTTCTGTCCGGTTACCAAATTTTCCATACGATTTGACAGTTTGTAGGCACCAGTTTACTTCACTACTAGCATTGAGTATGCCATCTAGGTACTTAATCTATGATAATGTTGCTTTTACTTCTAGGAATAATTTTCTATGAAGATTTGAATACGTCATGACGGCAACATTGGTTAGGGTTTGAATTCTGTTTCGACTAGACTTGGATAGTTGCTGCAGAATCCTTCGTCCTGATATTCCATGTTACACGGCCTCGCTACCTCATTACCACCAAGTCTTATCCACTTGTTTAATACTGGAAACATATAAAATAAATTGTAAGCAAATGTCTAGCGTCTACCAGTGGTGAAGAGTGGGTTTCTGCAGCAGGGAAGCCCGGACTAACATTTTTTTTCAAAAAATGAATCTGAATAAACCCAAATACCTTTGTACACTTCACAATAAACTTGAAAAGCTTGTGTCGTGAAGTGGAGAAGGTCAGCATCGGTGATCGAACCCTGTGCCCACTGGATAACAGTCAAGAGCGTTACCAACCAGGCTACCGACCACCGAATGTCGATAATAATCTTTTTGGCGAATTTTTAATAGGAAATTAAAAATATTTGGGTTTATTTCGATTAACCCGGATTAGTTTTTTTTTAAAAAAAAAAAGGATTCTAAATTTTCGCAATCTTTTGTCAGGAAATTTTGTTGACAGACCTCGGATTCGGATTCAGCATCCCAAAAACATATGGAATGAAAGAAATCCAGAATACCCCACAACTTTCCATCGAGAAAAACTGTACCGTACCAGGACATCCTTTTACAGATTGGAAGAACTGGATCTTGTCAGCACAGACTAAATATTTTAGAAAATGCAGAACATTTTGCTCACCCCACTTGGTGCCCCTAAGCACTGGACAGGCGGCGTGTAGCGTGCCAGTGTTGCCCTCCCCAGAGTCGTGTAGGTTGTACCAGAATACTGCAGAGGCTTTCTTGGGTCGTACACTGACCCCTAAATACGGGAACACCGTATTACCCCCTTGCTCAACATCTGTCATCTGGAAATGAACAAAGATAATTTGAAGACTACAGGGGAAAAACAAGGAATGTCGATCAAAGGCATATTTGCGTAAATCAACATTTAATTTTTAAGCGTCACTGACATTCATTGTTAATGCTTTTTCCTACGGTAGGTACTGTTACTTACTAGGCATATTGACATCGACGGCTTTTGCTTATTTGCGCGTGGACCCTCATGATTATTGCCTTGTACAAACAACCAATAAAATTGTCATAGTCGGTGACAACGACTTTTGTTGCTTTGACAATTTTGCAGGATTATAGGTACACACAAATGCCTTATATATACTTTAATTGTGGATTTTTTTGTTAGTGAAAGAAGAGGTGTAAGGAAATGCGGCTGTCCAAGAGCTACATGGCTTGACCATGTAGGCCAGATTCTCAAGTATGGACGTGTTCTGAGTAAAAGGAATCGTAGAGTGTGTATGACGAAGCGCACGAATGTGACAGAAGCCCGAAGTGTGTGTAGGCAATAAGCCACCAGGCCAATTAGTGCTATATTTTATTTCAATTAAATAAATAAAAAAAATTAACTTTATCTGTGAAGAAAGATATGGTTACCGACGAGGGCACTGCGGCACTGCATGTAGCAATCATAGTGGCGACACGTACCTATTTCAATAGAAATATGATCGTTGCCAGCACCTAAAATTGCAGTCCCAAGTAATCCTAGACCATATCCTTCTTGACCAACTTGAGTAGGTACATGGTTGGCACAGTTGGTTGAGGCGACAGTCTCAAGCGGGAGGTGCCAGGTTTAAACACCAGCGCAGACGATGTATTCCACACTTTGCGATACAGGCTTTTAGCCTAGTGCAAGGTGTGCGTGAAAGTATTTGGGTTTGCGTACGCAAACCCAGATCCTTTTTTTTTAAAAAAAAAACTGCAACTAATGAAACATCTGTCCTTTTACTAAATTCTTTTTAAGAGACGTATTCGGCTACTAAAGCTAAAAGTGGAAGAAATTGGAAAGCGTTAGAAGAGGCCTATATCCAACAGTGGAGGGACGTCTGAGCAAGAAGAAGATTCGGTTACTTCGTTGCCCGGCTGCAGGTGCTGCAATAGTGAAAGAATACCCAATTACTTACATATATTAAGATCGTTGCTAATCGATTTCCTCTAGGATCGCTACTGAACTGATATTTCTCAATTCTCTAAAACAGAAACAAAATTATAACCGACAAGTAATATTTAAAAAAAACATCGACACATTGTTATAAAAAAAAGTTTGAGTTCTCCTGGTTAAGCACATTCACGAGTCACCAAACACGGCGGTGAAAATCTACAAAGCTACCATAATAGACCTGGTTATCTAGTAGGAATTTACCTACCAATGTAAAGTCGTGATGCTGAGCATAGTGTCCACCTATTCCATAATTGGCTATCTGAGATTCCTCGGCGAACATCAGTTCGAGTCCCGTCATGTCTTGCATTCGTCTTGTTAGTTTTATTATCTCGGAGCTGTAGTCATTTGGAAGCCAAGCGTTCATACTAATCCTTACTTTATCGGGAGAGTCTCCGGTGTCTCGGATTACCTTGGCACGTTGGAACTAAAAGAATATACGAAAAAAAACAATCTAATACAGAATATATTAATAGGTAACTAGAGAAATGGACTAAAAATCGTTCTATTATCGCTTCGACATCTTAAAATTTGGTATGCAAGTGTAAGCGTGAAATAAGAATAATGTAAGCAACAAAATTTGTTTTTGGCTTATTGTATAAAAAAGGGCCGAATATCAAAATAATATCTGCTAGAATTACTTTGTCTTGCCTTAAACATTTTATCAACCAAATTACAGCACTATATCTATCAAACTATGGGAATAATCAGTCAATTTCACGAGTAATCTTAGAATTATTTTTTAATCGAGAAAATTTACAATCATCAAATTTCTAACCACTACAGTCACTAAAAAATTTGTCATTTATTCATGTTTTAAGTCTTAGAATGATATTTTTAGTATTAGCTGAGTTATCTTACTTTTCTCGATGCAATTTTTCCTATGTTCAATTACAATCTCTATCGGGTTGACTGTAAGATATTGCTTTGCAATAAGTCCGCCCTTTAGCATACTACCGTTGTCTGGTTTTGTAACACCTTATTTTGTGACTAATAAAGATTTATTTATTTTATCTATGCCTGCAAATGACCACGATAGATATAAATATGTAGTTAATTTCTCCCACCTTTGGTGTAACTTGTTTCTTGAGATACTGAATTTCATCATCTGTCATAATGTCGTGGATGACTACAATATATGGACTCAAGTAATGCTCCTCATATTTGAATGGTGCGATCTTTGTGAAAGGATATCGGGTACTTTTGTAATAACACTTCAATCTGAAATATTGGAATAATCTATTAATTCTCAAGGAAGGACGTGTTTTATTTATTTATTTACTTCACGGCACACAAACAGACATCACGGACATATAAACACAAAAAACAATACAGATCAAGTTCAAGTAATGCCCTATTACCTGTGTACAGAACTAGTCAATACAGTTAATAATTTATGAATTTCCAATGAACTAATAAACTACTAAATTGAACTAATATAACAAGGTTTTGAGCTTTTTGTGAAGTGTAGAAAGATGTATTTGGGTTTATTTCGATAAACCCAGATTCATTTTATAAAAGAAATATTAAAAAAAAAACCTACTGTTTCATAACACTAGGTGGCCTTCCTATGTCTTCCCTGCACAGCTTCTCATAGTCTGATGAATCCTCACTTCTATGGGGGTCCACTCTGGCTTTCACTTCTCCCTTGAAAGTAAGACACACAATCAAATACATTCAACTACTAGGTGACTGCTGGTAACTTTTAATGTCTTTGGGTACAAAGGAGAATGCTCAAAAAAAGCCAGGCGTGGCGTTAACAAAATGTCACTCAAATGGTAGGCAAAAATGAGTAAATAAATACTGCATAGGGGGCATCATCGTAATCAATGGCTTAATGTGTGAAATACCTATTCGAAATATACTGGGGTCACATGAATGGATTAGTAAAAGGAGCATTAAACAGTTACAATTGCGGTTTAAAAGCGTACAATATGATGAGTATAAGGTAGCCCGTCTTAATCTTCTTTTTCATCAGCCTTGGTCCCTCCACTGCTAGGCATTGAGCGATTGATTTCGATGATGCCCCTTATCCAGTATTTAATTACTCATTTTTACCTATCATTTGAGTTACATTTCGTTTGCGCCGTGCCCTTGTTTTTTTTTATATACTAAATGAGCATTCTTCTTTAATTAAAAAAATAAGTAAAACAAAATGTGGGCTTATTACATATGTAATATCTTACAGCCAACCCCACATTACAAAATAAAAAGAAATCATATAAAAGTGTGTATACCATAGCCGTTTCATTGCTGGCAATACTGCGGAACTTCTCCAGGTGCTCCGTCAATCTATAAAAACCTGGATCCATTGCATATAACTTTTCACATTTCTCTATTGCCGTGTGAACATCGCCTGGAATAGAAATTATGAAAGTAGGTGAACACCCAGACTTATTAATTGGAGACCTTGAGCAGACAAACACAGAAGAGACGAGTAGACAGTGCAACATTGGTAGTGGGTAAGAAAGGTGAGTGATATGAGATGAGAGAATGGAAACAAGTGGTTATCTCAACAGATATACAGCAAAGGATGAACATTCCATTGGGCTTATGACTGATCATCGGCTGGTATAATTTTATTTATTGTATGGCCAAACACATTTTTCTGTAAAATTTAAACCAACATCACGCCTTATATCATTTAACATCCGTTATGTCAAAGTGTAAAAAAGTTAAAAGCGCAGGGTAAATTTTCCCGCTTGTTAGAGACTTGAATCTAGATTTCTTATGTATTGTACTGCTTCTTCGCTAAGGGTTGGTTTAATGTAATAAGTAACATTCATCAATTCCAATCCATCCACCCGCCGCAGCCGGGATGAAATACCAGTGTGTTAAGCTGGAGGTCTGGGTTCGATTCCCGGCTACAGCAGATGGATGGATTGAAATTGAGGAATGTTGCTTAAGCGTAAAGTGATCACATTAATCCAGCCGACGATCAGTCATAAGCCTGATGGAAAGTCCATCCTTTAAGATAACTACTTGTTATTTCAACTACGACATGTAGAAAATCAGATGTTTCTACAAAAAAAAATTGCAAGAGTGGAAACGTATGAAAGAAGCCTGTATCTAGCAGTGGAGAGATAGGGGCTGTAAAACAAGGAGAAGGTGTTTTCCTTACCTAAATAGAAATGATTATAAGCAATGAATTCCATTAGGAGTGATTTATTATCATGAACATATTCTGTGGGATTAAACTTCTCTAGTGCTAGTGTAAACCATTCCTGGGCCGCGTTATAACTCTCTTGTCTGTAAACCTCTAGGCCGAGTTGGAAACAGTCATTGGAGTTCAGCGGAGTACTGGAAATGATACAAAATAATCCTGCTTAAACAACATATTCCCAATTATTTAGTCATGTCTAGAAAAAAGTGATCCCTTAAACCAGTTTTTTTATTTATTTGTTAACAATTAAGTACTAATTACATACAATTAAACTTTTTATCTTGCACATATGTGGAATGCTATATTATTGCAATGTGAATAACATTCAATTTTTTTTTTTTTTTTTAATTTTTTTTTTATTAGTCATAAAATATATACAAATTACAACAATTAAGTCACGCCAAACCTGACAAGTTTGTCGAACAATAATCTTATAATAGATATGTAACAATACTATCCTAATTCTACTATAATATTCTACTATAATAATACCAAGGAAAAGCCTCGTGGCCAGACATACATACAGGTTTCGGTAAGAAAACAATGGAATGGAGAGAGAGGGTCACCAGTTAGTACAAAAATATGGGGACTTTACTATGTTCCACACTATTTCTACGTAAGTACGTTCTCTTCTTCTTCTTCTCAGTCGGTTACGAGGATCGTGACCCCCATGCTCACGGATGAGTCTCGCCCATCCTTCTCGGTCCTGCGCCATCCTTGTGGATTCGTACAAATTGGCCCCCGTGATCCTTTTGACCACATCTGTCCACCTCATCTGTAGTCGTCCCCTTCCCCTGCTACCGTCAACCGTCCCAAGCATGATTTGGCGCTCCAGGCTGTCTGGACCCGCTCTCACAATATGGCCAAAGAAACGGAGCGTACGCTGCTCACACACTGTGGACAGGCGAGTGGAGACACCGAGCTCTCTCAGGATTGATTCGTTGGTTCTGTGCTCGGACCAATGCACACGGAGCAAACGTCTCCAGCACCACATCTCGAATGCGTCAATCCTGTCACGTTCTCGAGCTCTTAGAGTCCATGTCTCTGAGGCGTAGAGGAAGACGCTGAACACCAGCGAACGGACCAGCCTCATCTTGGTAACCCTAGTAATGTCGTGGCTTTTCCAGATCTTGTCGAGACGACTCATTGCGCTCTTTGCCAGTAGGATTCGGCGGTTCACCTCTTGGTCGCTCGTGCCTCCGACATTGATAAGGGAGCCCAAATAAACAAAGTCATTGACCAGGTCAATGCTTGCAGGCCGCTGAACAGCATCCTCCAGCACTCCCCCTCGATCGATAGTCATGATCTTCGTTTTGGTCCTGTTTATTGCTAGCCCGACTTTTTTGCTCTCCACTTCTACACGACAAAGCAATTCGTTGAGTTCCTCCATACTTGAACCAATCAGTGTGGTATCGTCGGCAAATCTTAAGTTGTTAATCTTTTCTCCTCCGATGGGGATTCCACCATTCCACCCATCAAGAGCCCTACGCATAATGCACTCACCATATATATTAAAAAGTTTGGGAGATAAGATGCAACCCTGCCGGACACCTCTTTCTGGGTGGAAGGGTTCGGACACGGCATCATCAATTCGGACGCGTGACTTGCCTTCGATATATAGGTTCTGAATCAGGAATAGTAGATGGTCAGGAACGCCCATTTCGCTCAGTGCTTGGAAGAGTTTTTCCCATCCCACGCAGTCAAAAGCTTTTGAATAGTCAATGAAGCACAATGCTGCCGGTGTGTTAAATTCACGGCATTTTTCGATGATTTGACGTATATTCAAAATTTGTTCTCTTGTGCCTCTGCCTGAAACGAATCCCGCCTGCTCTTTGGCAAGTACGTTCTACATATGTTAAAATTGGATGGTCAAAGTATGTCGATCGAGCATTGACAAGTTTGAGCCAAGGAGACCTTGATCGACCGCGTTTCCTTACATCTCTTCTTTCATTCATATTTTCTTTGTTATCCTTTCGTCATTTATCCTCTCTACATGTCCCAATCATCTCATCTAAGTGAGTACATCGTTGGCGCAGTTGGTTGAAGCAGCAGTCTCCCGAGCGGGAGGTGCCAGGTTCAAACCTCGGCGCTGGTGATGTATTCCACACTTTGCGATACAGGCTTTTAGCCTAGTGCAAGGTGTGCAGGAAAGTATTTGGGTTTGTGTATGCAAGCCCAGATCCTTTAAAAAAAAATATACTTACCCACATTTGACTCCCCGCAGTATACCTTCACTCATATCCTTAGTTTCCAGTTGATATGTCTGCTGTAGTCTCAGCATTGCCTCAACCGATCCTTCCAAATCTGCTTCGTCAGGGAATGCTTGTGTTGTCTTTAAATTTGCCACGCCAGTTTCAAATTCTGGAAAATTATTGCCAGCGTGTCAAGATAACGAAAATCTACATTTTTTTTTCATTTGTTGGATCTTGAAACAAGCGCAGAGGCAAGTTACCAAAATAACTAAACAACTAAGAAACCTCCAATATGTGGATCTTGTTAAGGGCTTACATATATGCACTGAGCAAAAGTTGTTCTATTTTGGCTTCAACTTTTTAAAATTTTATATGAGAATGTTAGCGCAAAATAAGTATAACGTAAGCGACAATGTGAATTTATACCTTTTTAAGAAGAGCCTGGGAACAAATTAAAAAATCTAAAACAGCCAATTTATTAAGATTATAATTACCAGTATTTCGGTTAAATTATACTTTTATATCTAAAAAACTGAACGGAAAATCCTCATATCCCGTAAATATCAGAGGTAGTTTTGGAATATTTTTTTATTCAAGGAATTCCCAAGTATTGTAATTTCAAAACAGTCAATCTGTAGTCCATACTTGCATCTATCACTGTCTTCAGTTTCAAGAGGATTTTCTCAGTATTGGCTGAGAACAATTCAGGGCGCCGAAGCCGGATGACAGCATATAGGATTTTAATGCCATAGAGAAAAAGAAGAATATATTATGGTAAAGTACAGTTTACACCTACCATTAGTAGCTCTCCTCATTAGCGTCATAGTTTCATTCCAGTCAACATGTAATTGCTTGATAATTCTGAATGAGTTAATAGGATTGCTGACATACGCTTCAGGATTCTTACTGGCTGTCTCATATTCAGACTTGAGAGATTCTACACGTCTAAAAATGAAAATAATCGTAAAAGAAAATTACGAACCACGCTTATATTTCTTCGTTGTCGGGCTTATGACCGAACTCGGCTGGCTTAACCGGTCACTTTACACTCGAGAAACATTCGCCATTACAGTTCACCCTGGCTGGGATTCGAACCCAGACATTCGTCTCGCAAAGTAGGGATCTTATCCACTACACCACGATGGCTGTGTTGTCGAATTCTGTGTACATTAAGTACCTGCGTTTAAAAAGGATCTGGGCTTTTGTAGGTACACAAATCCAAATATTTTCTAGCACACTTCACAGTAAACATTGTGAAGTGCAGGATACATTGTCAACAACAAGATTTGAACCTCGCATCTTCCGGTTTAAGGTCCGCACTCCAACCAATCGTGTACTCAAATATAAGAGCATTAACTTACTTTTTCATTTGAATAAAACTTTCTTCTTGTCGTTTCAAATACGTATCATACAATTCCAACATTTTACCCTGCGTTTCCACTAAATATTCCATGAACGTAATGGAACTGAATACCTCTGAACGCACATGGGATGCGGAAATAAAAAACACGAGAAAAAACAAATTTAACAAAGACATTTTAACAGCTAAAAAATAACTAATATAAAACAAAAGTAAACTAAGATGACAAAATTTTAAATGTTAAAAAATTTAATTCACATTCTACGTGTATTGCATCGTAAAATGTTGTACTTGTATCATCATTGGCTACAATATAAAAGTGAAAGACAAATCATTCGTGGTTATGTCTAGATTGTGCAATGATATGCAACGTGTTATTAAAATAGGCACATCAGTTATATCGAGTGAAATATGCAGTTTTTACGACTGTAAATATGCAACTTATGAAATGAATGAAAAAGTATAGGATGACCGAAAAGATATATGAGCGAGAAGAGTGTGTTGGAAACATTGAGAGATCAGAATAAAGAATGAGGTTTTCGAAAAATGAGTGAATACATTTAGAGAGTTTGAGCATGTTGAGAGAATGAACGATGACCAAAACGATATACGAATGAAGAACATGGACCAATATTGACCAGACGAAAAATTGGAGGGCATATATTATGACAAATTGCATGAATGTGATAGAAGCAAGGAGTGTGTTTAAGGATTTGGCAGTCTGGTGTTCTGTCCTCTCTGCCTACCCTGCAAGGAATGTGTCACGGTTGGAGTTGTACTATCATTGATGATACGCCGTAAAATAAGATAGGTATTACAAGCTATGTTTACCATGAGCTCTAATGTGCACCTGAGAGGACATCAACTGAAGCTATAGACAACATTATACCTAGACATCCAACACACACAAACACTCCCACAACCAATGGAGCTATCAGTGCTTGGAATCAGTTGCCAGAATCAGTTGTACTTGCTCTAATCACTAACTCCTTCAAGAATTCACTGGATAATTGCATATAAACACAATTTAACTGGGATTTGGGTTAAATCAGCCGAAACTGCTTATCCAATACCAAATAATCATAAAATTTGAAAATGTTCATAATATGCATGAATATTTGCATATTATTTTACTCTGGTCTTTACATATTGTTATCCTAAGTACCTATTGCATATTAAAATAATAGTGAAATATATAAAAGTTATTATCATAGCAATAAAGATAAAATGTCTATAATCCTTGAGCATTGCACGATTGGTATTGGCATTGCAATATAACAAAACAAGCAGGTATAATAATTAAAAATCAAATAAAGTGAAAATTAATAAACGCATGATTATTTAATAAAATCGCATTGTTTCAAAATATTAATACCTATTCTAGCTATACCGTCAAACCGTATCCCTTATGAGGTAGGCATATATATCCTCAAGGCTGGGGACCCAACAATGACGTCACGGTCATTTCCCACAGCATTAAGGTTCAAAATCACGTGAAAAAATGACAAAAATTGCGTTTTTTTTTACTTTTTAAATTTCAATGCTGCAATCTCTGCCAACTAACCCCATGGTCAAAGACTGTTTCTCAAATATTTATGTCAAGGTTAGCTGGAAGGACATAAATGTCGCAAAAGGCTCGCCTTGGTGACCACTTCTCTGTGTTAAGTGCGTTTGAAATTTGTAATGTATTAAGAAACTTTTTTTTCGCATCATGTGACTTTTGGGTGGAGGTGTCTTAGGGTTCGCTTACACGAGGCAATAAATTGCTCCACCATCGGCAATTTTGCGTCACAATGACGTCACGACGACATCAATTATATTGCGTATTGCATCATTGACGTGAGTGGAGCAATTTATTGTCTCGTATAAGCGAGCCTTATGCAAGTATTATGAGCACCTGACTTTTACAGGACCCTAAAAAAAAATGTGTAAGCTATACTACAAACCGGAGATATAATTATTTATTTATTTCAACAATGTACATACAGAATAGGGTTAGTTGTAAATAAAAAAAAAATGTATTTGATATATTTATTCAAGTCATAAATAAGTCGTATAAAAAATCTCATAGAAAATAATATTTTTATATAAATGCATTCACCAACCACCATCACCAATCACCTTAGCTTCACATATTGTCAGATAGATGGCAGGATGATACACTAATATAATATTGCTATACAATCATATAACATATAATAATGACATACAAGGAACATTTTGGTAAAATAACAAACACTGGATGATAACTTCTCAATTATTCTTGTAAATAAATATTAGCTATGAATGCACGGTGAGCCAAGAAAAACATTAGTTTGAAACTATAATTTCATTTGCTGGCAACAATGACACTACTGAAATTCTTCAAGTGTTGCCACTAAGGTTGCCAGAAAGCTACAAGTAGCGCCCTCATCGAGAACCGTATATTTTTTGACAGACTGTAGTTTGTTGCGACCACTCATAAATAAGTGAACAAAGTGATCACTTAAGTCAGCCAATGATGACTAGTAAACGTCAGAACACCTATCCTGCATCCTTCCCAAAGGAGGAAAAACTGTAATTTGTGTTTTATTCTGTTTTACAGTTATGCGATAGTCTACGAGTGTTCTACGGTTTGTTCTAATATACTAATCAAGTCTTCTACAAGAATATTTGAGAAAATAGTGTAATTAATAAGTAGTAGTTTTAAATCTAACTTAACCAAATAGAGATACTAATGTCATTCTTTATAAAAATTATAAAATATGGCCACATCAGTAAAGATTGAGTATAATAAATACAGGATTGAATTGAGGTGGTGAGAGCAAAAGTGGGATAACCCACAAAAATGCCTAAACTGAGAAAAATGCTCTCAAAACTGTTTTATGAAATAGAAATGGTGTATCCCACACTTTTTCTTTAAGTCACATTATACTTGAACACATTTATTTGCATGTGGCATATCTCGCTTTTGCTCTCAACGCCTCAATTGCAACAATCTCAAAATTGAAACAACTCAAGTTTTATGAGTTACAAGAATTGATCTACATAATTTATAAATCAGTTTTATAAATACACAATTTATCAAAAGATTTATATCATTTACATTGTATGAATTAATTTTATATAATGTAAACGAATAAGAACTTTTGACAAATTCAGACATATTATAATGCTTAGAAAATTAAACATTTTTGTTCATTTAACAATAAGTACGTCAGTCAGATATACGTAACACGTAGATAAGGTTTAATTTTTAACATATTCAGATCTCAATGAGTATTCTTCATATAGAGAACTAATAATTTAATAGTTTTTGTAAATACACTTGTAAATATTAATCAAATATTATAAATATTAATTACAAATTGTAAAAATTAATTGAAAATTGTAAAAATTATTCAGGTAAATGTTGTAAACATTACCAAGGTGGACAATATGCAATTGATGTTTACGATTTGTAATTAATATTTACAGTTTGTAATTAACATTTACAATTTTTAATTAGTAGTAATTACAAGGTGTAAACATTAATTACAAATCGTAAACATTAATTACAAATTGTAAACATTAATTACAAATCGTAAACATTAATTACAAATTGTAAAAAGCAACAAGGCCAAAGCAAAACTGGCAATTTTTTAATTACATATTGTAAAAAGTAGTAAAAAAAACTGCCCAAATAATTGGCATAGATATGTAAATTATGATACATAATACATACATACATTAAAAAATTGTTTTTAAAATCTATGTACATGGTTATCAACGACTGTAAAATTGAATGTAATCGACAGTTTACGAGAACCGTACCATTATTTTAATCATTTTTTGTGTTTTTCCGTGTTGACGGCTGTCGTTGGTTTAACCCCACTGAAATGCAGAAAAGCAGAGATAATTTGGCAAATAACAACACTGATGCTGTGTAAAAAAAAAACATTTAAAAAATAATTAGTACAGCAAATCCAATATTATCAACGATAATACAATGCGGAAATTACGAATCAAATCGTATATAATGATACAAATACTAGATTAAACGAGAGATTCTGTATCTAAACCACAACCCTTAAGAGAAATACATACATATCTCTATGTAATTTAGTAGGGCTGCAGCTGTATTGACTAATAGATATTAAGGTTCGCTTACACGAGCAACTAAATTGCTCCACACCGGGCAATTTTGGTCGAGAGGGTGAATTGCTATGAATTCGAAATAATTTATCAATACCATTTGTACGAGTTGCCGCAATTATTGCTCGTGTAAGAGCTCCTTTAACTTTATTAAACACTATGACAAGATTGTCGGAATGGAATTCAACCACGATCAAAGAAATAACTGCGACCGATTCGGCAAAGCTTTAGGGCCATTTCTTAGTCCGTATACATAGTACTTGTCACAGTAACAATTCTTTCATCGTTTAAGGGCCTATATGCACTGAGCAAAAATTGTTCTATTTACATTTCAACTTTTTAAAATTTTGTATGAGAATGTTGGCGCGAAATAAGAATAACGTAAGCGACAAAGTGAATTGAATTATACCTTTTTAAAAGAAACCCGGGAAGAAATTTAAAAACCTAAAACAGTAAATTTGTTAAGATACTAATTACCAGTATATTGGCTAAATTATACTTCTATATCTGAAAAACTGAACGGAAAATCATCAGATCCCGTAAATTTCAGGGGTACTTTCAGAATATTTTTTTATTCGAGGAATTTCCAAATATTGTAATTAAATTATACTTCTATATCTGAAAAACTGAACGGAAAATCATCAGATCCCGTAAATTTCAGGGGTACTTTCAGAATATTTTTTTATTCGAGGAATTTCCAAATATTGTAATTAAATTATACTTCTATATCTGAAAAACTGAACGGAAAATCATCAGATCCCGTAAATTTCAGGGGTACTTTCAGAATATTTTTTTATTCGAGGAATTTCCAAATATTGTAATTCTAAAACAGTCAATCTGCAGTCCATACTTTCATCTATCACTGCGTTCAGTTTCAAGATGATTCTCTCAGCCAATACTGAAATTCAGGGCCCCGAAGCTGGATGACAGCGTATAGGACCTCAACGGCAGCATTATACACATAATTATTTATATTATATTATTCTTACTATATTGACAAGGACAAACTGTGATGGAGAATGTCGTTTCGGAGAAATGAATCACGGCGTGGTAACATGTGGGAGTTAGAGGGGAGACAATCAAGTCTGAGGGACTTTTCTCACTGGTTTGGGATACACTTTGTTCATGCCTTCTCGTTGATATTCTAATGTGCAAGGCTTCAAGAGCTCCTGGCCGACTTGATGGAGCCATTTATTTGACACTGAAAATATAAAACAAATTAGTCATATTAGTTTTTTGAAATAACATCGGAATTTTCTACATGTCGTATTTGAATGTCGTAGGTTATCTCAAAGGATATACAGCAAAGGATGGACTTTCCATCAGGCTTATTATGTTTCATCGGCTGGTTTAATGTGACCACTTTACACTTAAGTAACATTCACCAATTCCAGTCCATCCATTGCAGCAGCCGGGATACAATGCCAGTGTGTTAGGGTGGAGGTCTGGGCTCAATTCCTGACTGCGGCAGATGGATGGACTAGAATTGGTGAATGTTACTTAAGTGTAAACTGATCACATTAAGCCAGTGGATGATCAGTCACAAGCCTGACGGAAAGTCCATCCTTTGCTGTATACCTATCTGTTGAGATAACTACTTGTCAAAGAAATCGCTGTACAGCAATAAGCTCGCCCTAGTGAGCATTACTTACGTATTATCTTGTTGAATTCTATGTTATGTAATATTCAAAGAATAAATAAATATTATCTCACCCCACTTAGATCCTTGCAGCACGGGACAGGCTGCATGCCGAGTGGCAAAGTTCCCATCACCTGAGGGGAACAGGTTCAGCCAGAACACCCCGGCTCCTTTGATGGGCTTCAGGCTGAGTCCCAATTCCGGGAACACTGTGTGCCCACCCTGAGCAACGTCAGACATCTGGGGGAATATACAACAAACACATTACAAAACATTTAAGAATTTGCAGTGTTGTCTTCAAATCTCAAGTCTTTGAAGCTATGACCATTACACCAAGTCTCATATTGAGTCGAGTCACATAGCATTTAAGAATAGGCGAGTCACAAGTGGAGTCACATCTGAAACTTGAGTTCAAGCGATTTGACTCGAGTCCAAATTATTTGACTTGAGTGCAACCAATGGTTGAGAACAACAAGTCCAAGTCACTTTAGTAGAGTCAAGTCACTTGACTAGAGACTTAGTAACATGACTCGAGTCCCCATATCATTTGACTCAATTCCAAGTATTTTTTTTTTTTAAAAAAGATGTATCTGATATATCTTTGTACACTTCACAGAAAGCTTGAAAAGCTTGTGTCGGGAAGTGGAGTAAGTCGGCATCGGGGATCGAACCCGCGCCCACTGGTTTAATAGTCGAGCGCGTTACCAACCAGGCTACCGACCACCTCGATCGACTTGATCGAGTTCAAGTCATATGTCTCGAGTCTAAGTCACTTGACTATCCAAGTCATTCCAGTTACTTGACTTAAGTCCAAGTTACACGCAAACTAACGCGAAGGGACATTTGGTGACCAAATAGTAAAAAGGAAAGAAATATTACTTACATAAAATAATACAGTAGCAATACGATTGCCATTCCCCCCTTCTCCACCAAAAGCCTTAGTCTCATCTTTCTGAAATGAATAAATACCCATATTTAAAAAAATAATCGACTAATAATAAAAAAATATTCGAATGGCGACGTTAGCGGAGCTCTAGGTCAACCAAGCTGGGCCGAAGTTTAGCAGTAGGAGAAGTAAAAAGAACTTTATTATTATTATTTGTTATTGGGTAGGCAGCTTCCGCTGTTTTGACCCAAGTCTCAGTTAAGTTGTGTTTATATTATCTAGTCTATTCTTGAAGGTGTTGGTGGTAGGAGCAAGTACCACTGACTCTGGCAACTGATTACAAGCACTGACAGCTCTATAGGTCAAGAAGTGTTTCCGTGGATTGGATGTTAATCTTGTTGTTGTCAGTTTCAGCTGGTGTCCTCTCAGGTGCACAGTAGAGTTCATGGTAAACATAGCTAGTAGAATCTCACAGGAATAATGGTTATGCAACTTAAAAAATAAACTTACCCGTGCAAAATCAAAGTGTGGTTCGTAATGTCCTCCAATCCCATAGTTGGCCACCTGCAGTTCCTCAGCTGTGTCCATGGACAGCCCAGTCATGTCGGCCACTCTCTGGCTGATGCGAGCCACTGTCTGGTGTTCATTGTCCTTCAACCAGGCAGACTTGCTTATTCTATACTTGGCGTACACTAATTCTCCCGTCTCAGAGTCCTGGACCGTGGCACGACGGAACTGGAAACGTGCAAATTTACTGTGTTATTCTTATTTGCAAATAATTCTTTGACTGTATTAATGATATATCTGTTAAACACGTAAAAATTATATACGAGTTTTCCATATTTTATGAATAATCTGGTCCAAAACCTTCTACCTTATCCCTCCGTAACCCTTGCAATGTAGGCACATGCACCTCTCACTTCCACTCAACATACGTCCGTCCTTGAGAATCTGGTCAATATATTAATTCCAGGTGACAACCATATTTTCCAACACCCTCTCCTTGAGACTTATATATTTTCTTTGTCAATAGATCCTCAGACATTCTCTCCACATGTCTCAACCTTCTCAACTTGTTTACTTTCATTCTTAGTACAACTTCCTTTTTGTAGTTACAGCCACTCATCTCTCTTAATCACTTTATTTCTTATCCTATCCTCGGGTTGGCAATCGAGATCGGAATTTATGAAAACAATTTTGATAACCGAGAGAACAAATGATTTAAAACAAAAATACTGACTTACCCTAGGTTTGGCATAATCTTTGATGAAGTTCATCTCCTTCTCGGAGAGGATGTTGTGATAGATGACCATGTGGGGGTCCAGGTACACCTGCTCCATCTTCATGGGGGCCAACTTGAGGAAGGGGTGTGTGTCGCTGAAGTAACGGCACTTCAAACTGTAACATAATATAATATGCAAAGAATAACTACATAGCAATATGCAATATTATACTCGAGACTTGACTTGAGATTAAACTTGGTAGTTCTACATTTAAAAGACTTACGACTTTACTTGAGACTTAGTAATTTTACATTTAAAAGACTTGATACTCTACTTGAGACTTGGTAGTTCTACATTTAAAAGACTTGAGACTTGGTAGTTGTACATTTTTAAAGATTTAAGACTTGGTAGTTCTACATTTAAAA
Source organism: Ceraclea dissimilis (assembly GCA_963576895.1). Taxonomy (NCBI): domain Eukaryota; kingdom Metazoa; phylum Arthropoda; class Insecta; order Trichoptera; family Leptoceridae; genus Ceraclea; species Ceraclea dissimilis. Next base: position 17,277,766 of record OY756364.1, read on the forward strand.
GACTTACGACTTTACTTGAGACTTAGTAATTTTACATTTAAAAGACTTGATACTCTACTTGAGACTTGGTAGTTCTACATTTAAAAGACTTGAGACTTGGTAGTTGTACATTTTTAAAGATTTAAGACTTGGTAGTTCTACATTTAAAAGACTTACGACTTTACTTGAGACTTAGTAATTTTACATTTAAAAGACTTGATACTCTACTTGAGACTTGGTAGTTCTACATTTAAAAGACTTGAGACTTGGTAGTTGTACATTTTTAAAGATTTAAGACTTGGTAGTTCTACATTTAAAAGACTTACGACTTTACTTGAGACTTAGTAATTTTACATTTAAAAGACTGGATACTCTACTTGCGACTTGGTAGTTCTACATTTAAAAGCCTTGAGACTCTACTTGAGACTTGGTAGTTCTACATTTAAAAGACTTGAGACTCTACTTGAGACTTGGTAGTTCTACATTTAAAAGACTTGAGACTCTACTTGAGACTTGGTAGTTCTACATTTAAAAGACTTGAGACTCTACTTGAGACTTGGTAGTTCTACATTTAAAAGACTTAAGACTTTACTTGAGACTTGGTAGTTCTACATTTAAAAGACTTGAGACTTGGTAGGTCTATATTTAAAGAACTTAAGACTTTAGATATGACTAGAGTCATTCCCTCAAAAACTGGAGACTTATTTGAAGACGACACTGGCAAATAGTACATAGATACATCATCGTAATCTGGTCAAATTAGGAAAACTAAAAACACAATCATACATCACTCTTATAAATAATGTTTTGATGACAAAATTTATAAATATAGAAAAAACATACTCTTTCTTTATGGATTCTGGAATATCCAGTTCGCCTCTGCACAGCTGTTCATAGGCACTTTTCTCCATAGCGTGTTTAGTGGGAGCTGGTGGGTCTACAGCTACCTCCTGTAATTAGATGTCACGATTACGACTACAACATCGTCAAAAAGTGCAAAGCATTGAGACAAATCTGAAATCATACCAACCTTCTCACTTTCTCTCTTCTCTTTAAGTGCCTTCTCGTAATGTGGAATATTTCCCTTGGCCCTCGAGTGCTCCGGATCTATCTCCAACAGCTGATTGGTTAATACCAAGGCATTGTCTATGTTGCCCGTCATGTAAGATGAGAAGGCCAGGTACTCCAATATTTCACTCTTGGAGACAGTTTTGTTGTTCTCGAGTTGGTGCTTGGAGAGAGCTTCTGTCATCCACAGAGCTGTGTGCTCGTAGTCGCCCTGGTTGTACGTCTGACGGCCCAACTCGAAGCAGTCGTGGGAGGACATGGGAGAACTGAAAACAAGAAGAAGATAGATTGGGGTTGACTTGTAAGATATTGCTTTTGAAATAAGTCTGCCTTTTAGCACACAACTATTGTCTTGTTTGTAACTCCTGTCAATTTTTTGCCTAATAAAGATTTATAATATCTAAGATATGTAATGTAATAAAATTTGTATGATCAAGACCGATGTGATTGCAATCTGTCAAGAGAGAGAAGGTTTTTGATGAGAGTGCTGCATGTAGATTTTCCACAGTGGCAACACTTGTATAATATTTAAAAAAAATGCAGTTTTTGTGATCCAAATTGTAGTTTCAAATTAATCCTGAACCATCTTGCGACGGAATGAATTCTTTATGAATAAAGCTATGTCAGAATATTGTGAAATTTTGACAATAAGGGCTACCAACAATAGAAATAAGCAATACGTCACAGTAAATAACATCGAAACCGTCAAATTATCTGGAACAATCTGTACGTCTACTTTTTTGTGCCCACTGCTGGAACCTATTTAGTAGATTATCTTGATTATTTCTTACAATATTCAAATAATTACGCTCGGACAAGATATAAGAAAACCTCAGACGACGCCAAAAAGTCTGACGATGTGAGGTGAATCAGAGGAAGCAAGTGGATGCAGCATGCCCAGGATGGGGATCTGTGGAAAGTCAAAGGGGAGGCCTATGTCCAGCATTGGAATTAAAACAGCTGATAAAGAAGAAGAAGAAGATATAAAAAATAGTTTACCTGTAAGATATTCCATTGAGTCTCCCAGTGGCCACCTCAGTCGTATCCAGGAGATACAAGTCTTGCAGTCTCACTAATGCCGAGGCAGCCCCACTCAAGTCTTCATCCGTAGGGAGTTTCAGGACTTGTTTCAATGTGGTCATATTCTGGACGAAAGCTAGAAACAAATTAAAAAAATATACAGAGAAGATGGGAGGAGTTAAAGATATATGGTAAATGGGAGGGTTAAAAGTAGTACAAAAGGGGCGGAGTTTATAAAAATGGGAAGAGTTAAAGATATATGGAAAATTGGAGGGTTGAATGCAGTATAAAGTGGGTGGAATTAGACATACAGAGAAAATGGGAGGGTCAAACTTAGTATAAAAGGGAGGAGCTTGTACAAGTGGGAGGAGTTGAAGAAATATTATGTAAAATGGGAGAGTGAGATGCAATAAAGGGGGCGGAGTTTGTGGAAATATGGAAATTGGGAGGGCTAGACTTTTGTAAAAACAGGAGGAGTTAAAATTGTACTGAAAACAGAAGGGTCAAATAAAGTATAAAGTGGGTGGAGTTTGTAAAAGTGGGAGGAGCCTGTGTTAAATTCCAGTCAAATTAAAATAACTCACTGCTTCCTGGATCATTCTTCATGAGATTCTCCGTGGTCTCCCAATCTGAAGATAATCTCTTGATCAGCTTGAAGGCATTAATTGGATTAGCCAAGTAGTTGCCCACATCATCCATAGCAATCTTATGTTCTGTCATGTACTCGTCATAATGTCTGAAACACATTTCAACCTCTCAATCAACTGAACACAGAAATAGGAACAATTTGTGTCAATTGTATTTATACTGTACTATACCCTCACGCCACCTCCCTTGCGGGGTTGGCAGAGAGAACGGATCGCCAGACTTTCCTATCCTTACACACACTTCGGGCTTCCGTCACATTCATGCAAATCCTCATACACATTCTACGATTACTTTTACTCAAAACACATCCGTCCCTGAGGATCTGGTCAACATGGTCCAGCCATGTGGTGCTTGGACGGCCGCGTTTCCTTACACCACTTCCTTTACCCAGGTAAATTTTCCTTGTTATCCTTTCATCGTTCATTCTCCCCACATGTCCCAACCATCTCAAATTGTTGACTTTCATTTTAGTTTCAATTGTATTTGGATTACATAAATTGCATTTACCTGGTAAGCACTTTTAGCCTCTCCTCCTGAAATCTGACATAAGTCCTCAAAGAATCCAGCAGAATTCCTTCAGTCTCCAGGAGGCCTTCTATGTCAGCCAGTGCTGTGAAGACTTCAGCGTGGGTGAGGGAACTAATTAAACAGCATGAGAACACCGCAAACAGAACCTTCTTACATACGGCCATTTTCTGAAAACAATAAGAAAATATAAACAGTGGATGTAAGATGAGACAGTCTGGCGTTCTGTCTTCTCTTCCTGCACCGCAAGGGACGCGATAGATAGATGGAGACATGGTATGGTATCCCAACCACCAGGTATATCGTAATAATGGGGTAACTGGTAAATGCTGTATGGGTATAAAAAAAACGCATAAGTAGGTACAACATTCTTTTTGCGCAAGAAATGTGTGTGACGTTAAAAATGCATGCGAATTGTTGAAAAGGGTGTTGAATGTCTCATGGAAGAACTCGACTTTTAAAAGACACTCGAAAAAATATCGCAAACAGTGCAGGGCCAATTCTACCTACATCCTTAATTAAATTATTTCACCAGAAGCAAACACACATTTTTTTTTAAAACTATGCAACGGCGCTCTCCAAAATTCCAATCATCGCACAAACTGTATAACAAATCCAAAAAAAAATGACGAGAAAAAATAATATTCAGTAAGAAATTTCCATTATACATCATCCATCTCTGCTCAAACCATTATCAGTCAGTAAACTATTGAACCAAATTATACGTATATAGTAATATTACCTACTATGTAATCATACAAAATACTGAAACTCAACAAAACTTTATAGTAGGTTCTCCACTGATTCGGTAAGAGTGTATTTGTGTAGAGATAGATGTTTCTGGAAGTATCGGAACTGTGAGAGTGTATTGGTGTATGGAATAATCATCTCACTGTGTCGTGCACAGAGGCACGTACACATTATTTACAGCATCTGTATATGATAGAGATATCAGCTGATCTGAATAAAAGCTGGGATCTGAATACATAACATACGATGTACAATATGGAAACTAGACATTAATGTATGAAGTGAAGTGTAGTGCATACATATTACATTAGGAGTCATTTAAGAATAGTATCTAAAGCTATAATCTATCCTTATACCGCATCAAATTATGTTCTCCTCAATAATATCTCTGTATGCGTCCCTTGCGGGAGATACAGGGAGAATATTTAACTATTATTATATTTTCGGGTTGATTGTATTGTAAGATACTCCTTTGCAATAAGTCCTCATTTAAGCACACTACTATTGTCTTGTTTTGAAACCCCGATTTTTTTGCTAATACAGATTTATTTATTTATGTACACTGGTGCCGTTTATACAGTGGATAATATATAAATAAATAAGTGAATAGTGAAGCATGGACATTCCATCAGGTTTATGGCTGATCGTCGGCTGGTTTATGCGATCACTATAAAGTAACATTCACCAATTCCAGTCCATTTATCGGACGCGACCAGAAATCAAACCCAGACCTCTTTCGCAATTATTTATTTATTCTTTAAGTGAACAAATTGTATAGGCAGATATAATAAAATAGATATAGTACAGATTGTAAAGCATTGTTCAATTACGATATGTAGAAAATCCAAAATCCTCACAAAAAAATGTGACTAAAAAAATACATAAATGTTAGTAATACCCGTCTGTGACTACAATTAAGAAATACCAATAAGTGCAAAAGTTTAAGAATCACTCATCATATGTAGCAAAATGTACATTAGGGGGACACGTCATTATATTCCGCACCGAGAGAAACTATTCTATTCCATTCTATTCTCTATGTTTACCTTTAGCCAATGTACTCGGAACCGAATGATCTTAAATCTATGAGAGAAACTATAATATGTAAGTACAATAACAAAATCTAGGTTTATACTACAATAATATAGCTATAAATTATATTCACACGTATGAAAATTGATTGAACAAAGTGGGGTAACCACTACATACTTGCATACGTATATTAATTTATTAGGGTTACATGAGAAAATCACACACGAAAAATCTCACAAGAAAATAACACATTTTATTGTATAATTTGGTTGTCATCATATTAATATTTATAAAATTTACAATTTTTATAACGATGATCATTAAATTGAATTAAGTAGAAAATATCAGGTATGGTGTCTTATAAATCATAATTTCTTGGAGGGATCACATGGCAATAGACCCGCCATTTGTGTAATGCATGTTTATTGTGTTTAAAAAAAACGAAAAAGTTCTCGACAAAATCAAAGAAGGATCAAGGAAGACGCCTGTTTAATGCAATAGCAGAAAGACGTGCCAGATGGATCGGCCACATAGTGCGTCAAGAGGGTCTCCTATTTGAATTAATTGAAGGAATGAACGAGGAGACAAACTACAGAGGACGACCAAGGAAAGAATACCTGGACGACCTGTGCCAGGATATGGGCTTCGACTCATATAAAGAGTTAAAAAGAACCGCACAGGACAGGGATGAGTGGAGAAGGAGCTTTGCTGCAAACCAATCGTAACGATTAAAACTGGAGGAGAAGAAAATAAATCACCAACAATTTTGAATAAAAAAATGTTATTCCTTAGGTTTTCCCCGTGACATTTTTCCTGTGTGATTCTTTCATGACACCATTTAATAGGTACAATTTTATAGACGGACATGAGAGATATTTTCAATACTATATTCAATAAGATTTTCAATAGAGTAATAAATCTGAGAAGTTATATTATAGTGATGGATGTTGCAATGGAGCAACCTTTGTGTCTGTATTTAATTATTATAAGTACATACAAACAGTTAAATAATACACAACACATACACGTACAATATAATATGCGTGCAATATATTCAGTAGTAATTACTTAAAATTAAAGTTAAATAGTATAAAGATATACTAGGTTAATTGTTCGGCGTTGCTCTGATTCTGAACCTAAAATCTTAGACATTTTTATATTCCTCTCTACCTACAAACTTTCTCAATTTATTTTATTAAGACTCGCGACCCAACTATGACATCACGGTCATTTCCTTTAAGATTCAAAATCGCATGAACAATACCATGATAAAATAGTAAAAATAGCGTTTTTTTCCATGTTTTGGGATTAATTTCGCTTCAATAAAAAATCTTTTACGGTTATTCCCTAGACAAAGGTTCAATGTGTCTACCCCATTTTTTCCAAAGCATGTTCAGTAAGGTTGTCGAGATCTAAGATCTCCTCAATACTCTTTAAAATCCTACATTTTCTGTAGATATTTATTGCTATTTAAAAATGTGTACAGTAACATACGACATTTTATAAGAGCCGAAACTTCGGAAGCGCTACTACAAAACGATCAAGCTTGGTAAAACTTGCAAAAATCTTCTTGAAACATGTTTTTTATATAAAAAAAGTTAGTAAGTGTTTAAACAATATATTAAAGGAACGTACATAGTGAAATTATAAAAAAATATATATAAATAATGGACTCACAGGTAGATACAGTATACACAAAAACATTTAGTAACAATTTGTAATTACAATTGAAAATAAATAATATATGGTCTCGTGAGAATATAATCTTAATTAATGTGAACAGCACGTATACCCCATATTATGTTAATATAATATGTAGGTACTTAATGAATTTGACAGGTCAAGGACATATCATATCTGCATGACTACATGGCTAGGTGCTTCAACACTTTCAGTTCATTTATTTGATTAATAAATACGTGATTATAATTGCGGTTTACTATTAAATTAAAAATCGAATTAGAAATTAGGAAATATGTACGGATTCTAAAATTGACGACAGACATCATATTTGAAGGTTTTCACAGTGTGCGATTAGGGCTGTCACCTCTCCGGGTTTACCCGGAGTCTACGGGTTTGAGTTCTCCGGGCTCCAGGTTAGCATCCTATATCTCCGGGTCAGACTGGGATTTCTAGAGTAGGCCGGGGACTATGGGCGGCAGAGATTTAGAGGGCGGAGGCCAGCCACGTTTCGCTTTTTGGTTTTCACGGAATTCTCTTCGAGTTCCCCCCCGTCGACGATTTTTTCTTGCCCAAGGTCAACAGTTTTAGTATTTGTAACTTTGCCTAGGGACACCTAGGTAAATGTCAGGGCCTACGATTGTCTCCGAAATCTCCGGGCCTACCCTCTTCGAAAGGTGGCAGCCCCATGTGCGATTGACACTGTTTCTTGGTTTTTCGGGTGAACCGTGTGTAGATAAACTTGAAAGACGTTTCGACACTCCTACTGGGATCTTCCTATTCAGACACCAGAAGGAGTGTCGAAACGTCGACCAAGTTTATCTACACACGGTTCAGCCGAAAAGAAAAAACAAGAAACAATGACATCATATTTACCTATTTAAGCATAATTATTATTTATACCTGAAGAGAAAAAATGAGAAACACCTATGTTAAAATTTAAATAATAACGTAAACTTTACACAGCTCAATAATAAATCACCTGATAAAAAAAAGTTGCTGGACAATATTGCTAGTGGCATTGACCATGCAAACTTGAAAAAATATTCTAAAAACAGGTTCCAATAAGCCAACGACCTCTACAGAAATATAATGTATGCACAAATTATGTAAACAATACAAGTTAATGCTACGTGTTATTAAACTGAGCATTTGTTCATCAAATGTGAGAATTTGTATTATAATTGACAGATTTTATGCAGATTTGAACCATCAACTTAAAGATGACTCAAAAACCACACAAAAATTAACATGCGGTCAACACACAAAATTTACCAAAGATCGCATTTTCCTGACATATCCAAACACCTGGTCGCTCGTTTATGGCTCAGGCACCAACAGTTTCGCTTCGTTCAAAAAACTCTCTGCGACTTTCGGGAAACGAGTTTGTCTTTCGGATCGGAAAAAGATCAGAGGTGTTTTTCACACTTTTTTTTGAGAAATCTCTACAAGATATAAAAAATCTTTTACGGTCATTCCCTAGATAGATGAAGGTTCAATGTATCTATCCTGTTTTTTTTTTCAAAGAATACTTAGTAACGGTTGACGAGATCTAAGGTCACCCGTTTTTTTTTGTCGAATTGCCTAAAGTCTGTGGGAGATACTTAATATTGTAAGTACTTCATTTTATTATAATTACAATGAGCCTAACCGAGAACCTTCGGTCAAAACTACTATTTAATTTGGGTCAGAAGGTTGTAAGGATTGCATATTAAATAAATTCTGTTAGATACAAAGTACCTAAAACGGTTTTCACATCACCCAGGTATGTATTAAAATTTGCAACAATTCAATTTGGATAATTCTCGATTCCACACACGATTAGTCGCAACAAGAATGGAATATCAAAATACATATTATAGTCTTTAAAATTCACAACATCCCAAACCAACATCAAAACTTGAACTTGCCTAACTACATAATAAAACAAAATGTAGGCAGAGATGTTTACCTATCAGAATTTTAATTAAGATCATTATAAAGGTAGTTCTAAACTTGTAGTGTACAATGTACATATTGAGAACATAACGGATCAGCCTAAAGCCAGTTACAAATTCAATGCCCATTAAAATATAATATCAGTATCAGTAATATAGTCAAATTGTATAGTCTCGATAGGTATATTATATAAAAACACCTACAGACTAGATCTCGACTTTTCGCATGAAAATGTTTCTAATCAACAAATCGAGACAATAATTAACAAAATCGCCCTAAAATGGGGTAGTTTTGTAAATAAACAAGACAAATAAGAAGTAGTTATCTCAACAGATACACAGCAAAGGATGGACCTTTCTGAGGACATCAGAAAATTCGGAAGTTCTCACAAAACACATTTTGATTTTCAAAATTAAGACTAATAAGGTTCTATCTATATTTTGTGTTTTTTCGGGTGTATTGATTTCTGCTGTCTAGCTTTCGGCTCTCGTGCTAGAGGCATCTTCAGGACTAAGTTCTGCTAGTCGTAGTTCTATCTGTGTGTAAGGTTAGTGTGTAGTTTTTCAACATTTTAATCTTGTCAGTTATGCGATTGTTGGGAGACGAATTGGTGATTTGAATTCTTTAAGAAGAGTCCCAGACCAGGCAAAATGGCGCAATAAAAATTGTCCATAGTATATTATGCGAGCGACCAAGGATTGCATGCATGCTGTATGGTAAGGGGAACATCAGAGCACACAATCAGGAGCTGGCAAATGCTACTGGAATTGGAGAAGCTGGAAAAACTATTCGCTAAATAATAGCTACTTATTTTTCAGTACTCTTTCAAATAATGCTGAAGTAATCGTAATATACCTAGTTCTGGACAATTTACATCCAGACCCGCATTGAACTAAACCACACCTGCTTTAAGTTTTGTTTTGTAACCATGTACTTATTGATTTCATTCTTGTTTGCTGTAATTGGTGTACTTATCGCATTTTGTTATGTGATGTTTGGTAAATGTAAACGCGGCCGTCCAAGAACCACATGGCTGGACCATGTTGACCAGATACTCAAGGACGGACGTGTTTTGTAAAAGTAATCGTAGGATGTGAGGAATTGCATGAATGTGACGGAAGCCCGAAGTGTGTGTCAGGATAGGAGTCTGGCGATTCGTTCTCTCTGCCTACCCCGCAAGGGAATAGTATAGTATGTTTGGTAAATATGTAAACCTGACGGTTCCAAGTGCCTCAAATGGGGTCTACGGATGATTAGAGAACAATAAACAATCGTCCAGAATTCCGGAAGCCACTGAAGCAGGATGTGAAAATGCACAATATTATGTGAAACTAATGTACAATGTTGCATTTTGCACAGAATTAGCAACTGTATTGCATACATTACAGAGGTACTACTCTCCTCTATAAGTTGGCATTTGAAGCATGACACAATACAATGTGTTTTATTACATTGCAGGCATTTTCATTCCAAACTAAATAGGTATCATTGTTTCATGGTGCGGTAGGTGGTACAGCGCCCACAAAATCATATCTTGAATGTCAATGACCTAGCTGTACAATATAAACTCCACGAATTCTCTATGCCAAATAACTTTACGAGAAGGATCGCTGTGGGAAATCGCAAATCGCAAAATGATACTTATTATTTTGTATTGTATAAGTATAATTTATAAAACGTACCATGGCCGTCGCCGGCCTCGGAGCTAGGAGGGGGAGGGGGGCAAAAAAATCTAAAATTTGATGTACCATGAAAAATGCGTAAATATTTTTTTTTTGTAAAACGTAGTGAAGGAGGTCGTGATGTGGTTTGTTTATTTGAAAATGTATACTTATAATACTTTTGACAATCATGTGAATGAAAAATGTTTTATATAAAAAAGTAGTAAAAAATAGCGCCGCAAGGCAATTTTTTTAACGAAACTGATGAATTTTTATACTAATTTTTGAAAATTTATGATGTGATGAAAAAACGTGTGATAGTAATGTGATTTTCTGTGAGGTTTTATCATTTAGTATGAAAAATACATACCTATTCCAATCTCTAGGGGGGGCAGCTTCCCCCCTGCCCCCCCTTGGCGACGCCCATGAAACGTACCTATATTGTATAGGTACAAAAGTGACCTATCTAAGCTATTCGATTCTCTATATAAATTAATGTGTATGACGAATTGCCTGAATGTGACGGAACCAAGAAGTTTATGTACGGCAAGGGAAGTCTGCCATTCTATTTGAGAGAATAGAAAAAATAATACAGAATCACTTAACGTGCAGTATGCAGAAAGCGAATCCTAACAAGAGAAATGACATACCGATCTATAGATACAATTTCATCTGGTGATTGGTTTAATTTTCTATGTACTGCTGCCACTGTGGCGTGGTGAGTTTAATAGATACTTAAAATGCTATATGTTTATATGTATATCTGTATGTGTATAATATATTATGGATATGATGATTGATATTGATTAGTGGTAATTGTAATGTATGGTGATTGTCTGATTGTAGAATATCTGATCTACATTGCAGACACAATCAAGATATTTAAGTGCTCAGTTATTAATTTATCTAGATCTATCTATCTATACCCTCATAAGTCACGACACGTCCATTGCAGGGTAGGCAGAGAGGATAGAGCACCAGACAGCCCTGTCCTTGCACACACTCCTAGCCTCCGTCACATTCATGCATGCAGTCATACACGCGCTCCGATTCCTTTTACTCAAAACGCGTCCATCCTTGAGGATCTGGTCGACATGATCGGACCTGGTCAGTCTCGGGCGGCCGCGCTTCCTCACCCCTCTTCGCTCCCTCAAATATATATTTTTTGTCATCTTTCATTCTCTCAACATGCCCTGTACATGTTAGTTTATTTACTTTCATTCTTGTCACAACACCAGTCTTTCAGTCACTCATTTCCCAAATAACCTCATTCCTTGTCTTATCTCTATTAATTTAAATTTTAAATATTCACCGGACCATACAATTATAGCCATATTTTATTAAATCGTATTTTAACTCCTTTCCAGATTACCTACAGCTCTGAAACTTTCACCAGTTGTGTAAACCAGATGATATGTACGACTGGAATCTGGATCAATCTTCTCCTGACAAAAAAAAATGTGATGCGTTTGAGGGGATCCAAGGGTTGTGTGGGGTCAAGTGTGGTATCATATGAAAAGGTGTTGGAAAAGAAACTCACATTGAAAATCATATTTTGTCCAGCTCAAGCCATCGGCATACAGAGCAAACATCGGAGTGTTTGCTGTCTCATGAAAGTGCTCCACGCGTAGAACTTTTACTCATTTGTGTAGCGTTATTTTTTGTTACAAAGATTATAATAAAAGTGTGTCATCATTTTTATAATTTTCTTGTTTCTGTATCTAATCAATGTAACAAATTCATATCGACTTTTGCTAACATTTATCGACCTATGACCTATCTATCACTTTTTAAACTAAAACAAACTAAAATAAGAAGGTTTTAAATTTATTTCACTATGTAATAATTAAAAAAAGAACATCTTATTCTAAAACTAGATGCACCCTGCGCGCCTTGGTACGCCACAGACATTACAAATCCGTGAATAAGTATGAATTACATAATATCTTTATTAGTTTAATATGTTCGCGCACCTACGGATGTCGGAAGTATTACTATTCATATCTTCGACACCAAAACTATGGATTCGACACTAATATCGCTTTTTTCGTTCCAATCCTCCCTACAAATCTTCCCTGGGTCGAGCACAACAATTTGCCAAAATTTGTCAATCGGATGAACGGTTTGGGAGTCTATAAAGGGACAAAGAAAAAGACACTCTATTTTACAGTTACAGAATTAACCCCATCAGTATCACGATAAAACACTTATGAAATCGGCAATTAGTCAAACAGAGATGTTGTCAAGCGCCTAATTGTCAAACAATTTAATAATGAGTACATAGAATATACATAAAACAATGTAACTGATAAAGAATAAGATTGTTAAACTCCCTTATAGATTATAAAGATATCAGCTGTTATTTCCTATTTCTGTTGGGTATTATTCAACCTCCAGTCTCCACACGTGTGATTTTATCAGAGCTTCTACCATATTATATTGTTATTGAAAAAACAATGTGTCGCGTAACTTCAAAAATGTCATTACTTTTGTATTTAATTTCACAAGTACCTAATGGCAAATCTTTAAATCTATAAAGTAAAATGAATGACAGAATGACTCTGACTGACACAGTGACTCATTCACTCACTCGTCAACACAGCCAGAAAGACTGATCGTAGAGAACTGAAATTTAGAAGACAGAAAATTTACGTGCAATATATTGTCAGAAAATTTCTAAATGCTGATATTTCAGGTACAATGCTTGCATTTTATATAGAGCAGTACATCTGAGCCTAATCCTTTGATATCCGTGCAGTGGCGTAGCGTGGGTTTGTGCCGCCCGGGGCGGAGGCAAAATTTGCCGCCCCCCCCCCCCCCATAAAAAACTCATTCTTTTTTAATTTTTTTCATGCAAATATGACCTTGTGGTATTACAAATGTGAACTGCGCCGCAGTCGACTTTTTTGAGACTGTGTGAAAAGGGTCATGTAGTCAAGGTCGTTTGATTTATTTTATTAAAATAAATGTAACCTAGAACTGCGCCGCAGGCGAATTTTTTTTAGAAAATGTGTGAAATAATAATCCTCCTTAAACTTTTTGGATAAAGGTTCATTTGAAATTATAAATGAGCGACGGGCCGCAAGTAAAATATAATTCAAAATAAAACAGGGTTGGTATAATGCGCCGCAGGCGAAATTCTTTTAGAGAAATCGCTTAAGTGATAGGATAAACGCAACAGATTTAACTAGCGCCGCAGGCGAATTTTTTTTACCAAACAATGTAGTAGTTTTAGAAAATTCATGACTTGATGAGAAAACGATGTAGTAATAATGTGATTCTTCGGAAACTAGTTTTATATAAAGTGCTGTCACTTGTTTTGGGGGGTAATCCGCCGTCTGAATCCGCTAATGAGAAGAATATTATTTTTGAGTTATGAATACTCTCCAGTTGCAGCCTTTTCTGAAAAATGCCGCCCCCGTCCTTGCAAATTCTGAAATCTGCCGCCCCTAGGCCGACAGTCTAGGGGCGGCAGTTACTCTCGAAAAACTGACAGAGACAGATGAAAGTTTAAACACAAGAACAGACGCAGGAACTTTGCTTGTTACGATGCAGTCATTTTGTTTTCAAAATGCCGCCCCCCGTCCTTGTATATTCTAAAATCTGCCGATAGCCTAGAGGCGGCAGATTTGTGAAATTAGCCTAGTGCAAGGTGTACAGGAAAGTATTTGGGTTTGTGTACGCTAGCCTAGATTGTTTAAAAAAAATCCCGAAAATGCCGCCCCTTGAAAAGTGCCGCCCGGGGCGGCCCGCCCCCTCCGCCCCCCCCCACGCTACGCTACTGTATCCGTGATATCTGGATAGGTGAATGTTTCCCAGTATTAGGTTTATGAGTTTATGTATCAATCATGAACGATAATAATATGTAGACTTCTCTGACTGATAATACCGAGACATGTGTCGGCAAGTCCTGCTTCCATGTGAAAACAAAAAACGCCTATTAGGTACAAACGACCAGAGAATATCTACGTAATACGTATACACAAGATACTTGTACCTATATAAGTGTTTTGTAGGGCCACAGCACCAGGTTTTTGCATAAAACAGAAGCTTTTCAAGCTTACTGTGAAGTGTACAAAGGTGTATTTGAGTTTATTTCGATTTCGACCCTAATTCATTTATTTATTTAAAAAAAAACATCAGTTAGTGCAAATCGCACGGAGGGAGCACTAGTAAGCATTATAGGGTCTACGAAATGATACATAATTATTAATTTACCATACACCATGCGTGTCTGTATTCTACATGAATATCTATCTATCTATCTCACCCATGCAGTAGACCGTGGTACTTTAATATGAACAAACTTCAGTACATAACCGCAGTACATGTAATTACATTTACACATTGTGTGAGTTTAATTAGACTGATTCTGAAAACATAATACGAATACACATAGTTGCAAGAATTCGCTACATAATAATGCTATATTATATTCAATTATATATATTAGTAAGTACACGATAGATAGTATGTGAACTGAACACTTATGTTATCAACCATTGACGCTCCACAACAAGTTCGACGAAGGGCAGCTGCAGATACAGAGAGGTACAAACAAACCCACGACATTAGACACCCCCTATACCACCACCAGCCAACGGCCTCGCGACTGAAATCCAGAAACAGTTTCATTAAAGCCACCTCCTCCATTGACTCCTCACAACAACGAAGAGTGGAACTATGGGAAGAGGATCTCCGAGCGAGGCCGTGGATGGACCCACACGAGGGTATCCAAGTAGGCGAATATCTACCCTACTCCTCATGGATCACCCTCAACAGACTAAGAGTGGATGTTACGCGCTGTAAAAATAATCTCCAACGTTGGGGGTACCTGCCTGATGACAACATCCTCTGTGACTGCGGAGCGACCCAGGACGACAGCCACCTATGTATTAATATGTCTCCTGATGGGAGAGAGCTGCACCTCTGGGGACCTGATTCTAGAAAATGATAAAGCGATATATGTCGCCTCATATTGGAGTGGCAGTGGACACCTAAAGTTAGTAAGTATATAAGTATTGACGAAACGCTGAATGAGGACCTAGACCCTATTTAGCAAAATCTTACGTTATGAAGAAAAAAAAGTTAGGAAATGCAAATTCAGATGTCTCGCATGATTGAGATAGCAAATAAAAATAAATAAATCTTTATTAGCAACAGACCAAATATAAATAACAAATCTAATTAGACACAGAAGTATGACAAAGAGCGGACTTATTGCAAAAGGAATGTCAACAGTACGCGACATGCTAGTAAATGTAGGCATTTAAATTGATTATATATTTTTTCTGTTGATTTGCCAATGGTTATCCACCTCTGGTTTATTTAATCACGGGCTAATCACCTATGTTAATTAAAATTTATGATCAACACACATTGTTCAAATTTCCCGTAAAGTAGATCAATGAATAGTGAACATTCTACCTAATATCTGTAGTCTGTACAGTGTACAATGTGAATACTGTGAATGAATTACATTAAACATCAGACAATATAACTGTGAATTAAATCTAATTATTATATAGTTTGGTGTCAATGTATCATCATTCATCATCACTGTACCAACATAAGTACAGGAATCCCGAAATAATGATAAAAGAACTCTCATGCCCAATCCCACCAACTTACACCTACACAGAAGACCCCTAAATAATTTCCATACAAAAACAGAGATAATTTATTATTTATCTAATCAAGAAGACTTTATTGAATATCAACAGCATAAATTCATATGAAATTCTACATGGACTCTCCTAAGTATGGGTGCCCAAATATCTCCGCCCAGAATCTCCCCAACTAGGAGAGTCGCATGTTGCATTTCATATGGATTTATGCTGTTGATATTCAATAAAGTCTTCTTGATTCAATAAATAATAAATTATCTCTGTTTTCGTATGGAAATTATTTTGGGGGCTCCTGTCTAGGTGTAAGTCGGTGGGATTGGGCACTATACTGGTAGGTATTTTATAGTTTTTGGTTTTCGACACAACAATTGATTTCGATCAACAGTATGAATGGCATCAATACATTTATGCAGAATTCGATAATACAGCCGTCGCTCCTCGTGGTGTAGTGGATAAGATCCCTACAATGCGAGACGAAGGTCTGGGTTCGAATCCCAGCCTGGGTGAACTGAAATGGCGAATGTTTCTCGACTCTAAAGTGATCACTTAAGCCAGCCGAATTTTCCACAATTCTCCTACACTGTTGTAGGAATACTGCATAGGTAAGTAATGGTTCCCTAGTGGTAGTAGAGATATAATAAGGTGACCATACTTTTAAAAATAAAAAGGAGGACAAAAAATGCGTAAATAGCAGGACAGTGAAGAAGTTCAATATGTTATTTGATTTATTTTCTTGAAAATGTTTTCTATAAAGGATGTATCAAAAAAAGCGCCGCAGGTGAAATATTTGTCATAAGATATACCAAATTACATATACACAAAAGACAAAGGTAATTAGCGCCGCAGGCAAATTTTTTTAGAAAACAATTGCATTTTAATGTATTTTTATACTATAGTACTATTAAATTCATGGTATGATGAAAAATCGTGTGGTTTTGAGATTAACAGACTAGTTTTAAAATGTTAAAAAGTAAAAAAGGAGAACACTTTTGGAGGGAGGACAGAACCTAGAAAAGGAGGACTGTCCTTCCAAAAGGAGGACGGTTGGTCACCTTAGTTTCCCTAAAGTGGTAGTAGAGATATAAATAGACATGACAAGATTGTTTATGTACTTTGTGGTTTGAGAGTACGATATTATGTCTCCAACATAAATATTCTATTGTCCTGAATGATGCAACGTTATTTATCACAGAGTGAATTATTCGTGACTCCCGAGACTCTGATTTATGCAGAAACTTCAGCACCTTCATTTTAAGTCATGACAACAGTTTAAACACACGATTTTACGTTCTATCAAAGGCCACATCATATAGATACCAACATGGGCGTCGCCAGCCTAGGAGCTAGGGGGGGGGGGGGTAACAAAAATAAAAAAAAACTAGGTATATAGCATGAAAACGCGTAAAAAGCGCCGCACGCGAAATATTTTTGTGAGACATCGTGAAGAAGATCGTGATACGGTTTGGTTTATCTGAAAATGTATATAATTATTTGCACAATAATATGTATGAAAAATTATTTAAAAAAAATAATAAAAAAATAGCGCCGCATGCAATTTTTTTAGGAACCAATTGTATTTTGATAGATTTTTATACTAATTTTAGAAAATGTATGACATGATGAGAAAATGTGTCGTAAGTAATAATGGATTTTTGTGAGGTTTTATCATTTTGCATGAAAAAATATATACCTATATTCCAATATCTAGGGGGGCAGCCGCCCCCCCCCCCCTGACGACGCCCATGGACACCAATACATTACATAGTATTATCGACTCTAGAGTTGCGTAATATGAAGAAGATGAAATGATGGTAAATAAGTAGGTACCTATTTAGTACGTGAAACTAATCGGCAACTATTGGATAATAAGATGAGAGGTCACAGGTACTATTTGACATTAGAAAGTGAAAGGTTTTATAACATTGAAGAACATTAATAGATACTTCAATAATCTGTTGAAAGCCTTACTGCCAAAGCATGCCTAAAGCTTATGTATTCTATTCTATCCCCCTCACGTCGCATCCCTTGCGGGGTAGGCAGAGAGAACATAACGCCAGACTATCCTATCCTTACACTTCATGCTTTAGTCATATTCATACACACTCTACGATTCCTTTCATTAAGAACACGACCTTCCTTGAGAATCTGGTTGTGGATGGCCGTGTCCGTACACCTCTTCTTTCTCCCAGGTATATTTTCTTGGTCATTCTATAATCGTTCATTCTCTCTACATGTCCCAACCACCTCAACTTGTTCACTTTTATTTAGCCACAACATCCATTTTACATTCACTCAACTCTCCAATCACAACATTTCTTTATCCTATCTCTCAACATTTTTCCACACATTCTTCTTAGCGATCTTATCTTGACATATGTTTAAGATAAGTTAACTATCCACAACTGTAGCAAGTCTGTCTTAGCAACCTTAAAAGTAAATCATGATGCAGCTTGTGCAAAATTGCAGCAAGCGAAATGCACGTTTACAGTAAGCTTGTAAACTAGCATGTGGTTTTTGATAACCTGCTGCACACTTGGCTTGCAAGTTTACAGGCTTGTAAAATCAGTCTGGGTAATTTTGCACATTGTGCTATCTGGGTATCTATCTACCACCCGCAGACCTGTTACAAATGAGGAGCAGCCTTGTCCAAAGTGTGACAGAGTGTGCTTGTCTAGAATCAGCCTCCATACAGTCACCTTCAATGGCATCATCGCAGGATCAATAACAACGTGGCGGCGATTCTTCTGAGCTAAAGACATGCTCGGCAACGGGCTTTTGGCATTATTATTATCTACTGGAAAAACCCTTAGAGATTGTGTCCGTAACATTGACATTGTCCAGCGGAGCAGACCTATAGAAGGTACTGGATCGAAGGACCATGTAGTCAGAATGCATAGTGACAAGCTGTCACTCACAGCAGCCAATGAAATCCCCTCTGGAGATCCATTTGGAAGACCACCTACCTAAGAGATGGAGGAACAGCTGGATCTCATTATCTTAAGAGCCAATAATAATCACACAGACCAACTACAGGTCTATTAAAAGAAGAAAAAACTGTTTATCCCATCATGGGTATCCCTTGGGTAGTATTTAAAGAGGACAGAGCGCCACAGACTTCAACTCTTATATATCTGACTTCCATCTCATTTGTAAAACTGTAACACACATCGTATAAGCTCTGCACTTTCTGTGCCCTCGTCCGGCCCCACTGGCAGTCGAGCCAAGGAAAACAATATGTTTTCAGCACTTTTTTTAATAAAAAAAAAGTTATTCACAGAAAGTGGGGCCGCAGCACTCCAACAGTTCTCTGGAGGGTTTGTATTTAAGTTTGTTTTGTGCATTTTACAGTTACTAGAATATTATTTTCCATTTATTCAAGATAAAAAGGGCATATTTAGGTACACTGATAACACACATTCACAAAAAAACAATAAACTATAAATAGGATAACTCCAGAATTATAAAAATAATATCCCCATATTGTTATGAACAACATTTAGATAATACTTAATAGTAAAATGTATTATGAATAAACTGATAATTAAATACTTACAGAGATGATAAGAGATCCAAAATGTTAACTAAATGAGGAAGTATAATATTCACAACTCACATTTACACATTACAATAATAAATTAACTAAAAACATATACACAACGCGTCGATTTGTTAAAACGCCATTTTTACAATGCACAACTCACTGAAATACTTTCGATTTAGTCGGTCCCTTTCAAATAATATTAATTAACACTTTTAAGACCCCATTATCCGCAAAATTTTAGTCACAAAACAGCGCACAGACCTCCGCGACCAACTCTCAACATTGAATAAATTTCAATTTGTTATTAAATTGATTGCACGTTGAAAGATCGATTGACATTTAATTCAATGTTGCTATAATAAGCTGAATATTTTCCTTGAATTTTAATGTTAAAAATATTCCTACATTACTTTATAATTTCTATTACTTTTTTGTTAATACCTAATTAGGTATTTAATTTAGTATTATTTAAAAATAGGTACATTTGTACAGAATTTATACATATTATTATGCGTGCAGTTGGTCGATTGATGAAAGAGAACGTTAAATGTTATCAAGAAATTTCCCAAATTTTAAGAAAACTAAAAGTGTTATGACAACATTATTTGAGTACACGATTATCATGAAGTTATACGAAAATCAAATTTTGACCAATCGCCGAATAACATGAAGTTCGCAACCATATCAGTGTTGTGATTCTTGTCACAAAGCAGTGAATCAACCGTAGTTCCAGATATTCTCAATCTGTAATTATAATGATGAATTTAATACACGCATACATCAACAAAGTTATATTATTAAAATTTCTCATAGAACGTGTAGGTTGTCTATTATTTTTATGTAATAATTCAATCTCTAGCACGTAAGTTTTGTCATTGGTGACATTCATGACAATAAAGCATTCTAAAAAGTGTCTCAATTTTTTTCATTATCCAACACACTTTGTTGTTGTTTATTATTTATTCTTTAAATTTACAATCTCATACACAACATTCAATCGAGGTGGATGACATATTAAATGGAAATGGAAACCCATAATTTTTTTCTACATTGTATCTATCAAAATGCTTATTGGTAGAAGAGTGCCTATTGATATTGTACCAAAACTTATAATGTATATCCTTAAGTTTTAAGTCCAGTTTTAAAGTTCTATCATTTCTTTTTAAAGTTGAAGAAGTTCTCAGATTTCCAATTTTATAAATTCGAAGTAGGTATCATTTGTAGTTTTTAAATAACATTTCTGCAGCCACTGGAACCAACCACAGACAAAAAAATCTTCATTGTCCTCCATATGTCATGTTGACATGTGGATTTGCTTGTTGGCGTTTTGTTTTCACAATTTAATTGCAATTTAACGTGGTGTTCGAATTTAACAACTTAATTTACATTTATTTCTGTACAATGAAGGTTAAAGTAATCAGCAGGAATCCTGACGATTATTTGCGACAGACTAAAAGAGACATTCACAAAGGTTAGTAAAATTAGGTTATGTTGTTTTTATCAACTCGGTAATAAATCTTGACATGTAGTTACAGTTCAATTTCACTGTTATTTCAGTGCCCAGAAACTATGATCCTGGCCTACATCCCTTCGAAGCTCCACGCGAATACGTCAGAGCGCTAAATGCCGTAAAATTAGAGAGAGTATTCGCTAAACCTTTTGTGGGATGTTTAGATGGACATACAGATGGAGTATCTTGTGTTGCAAAACATCCTAAACAGCTGTCTTTGACTGGAAGTGGTGCTTTTGACGGAGAGGTCCGACTATGGAATTTGCCTACACTAAAATGTACAAGAAATTTCTTAGCTCACGAAGGATTTGTTCGACAGATATGTTTTTTGCCGGACGGTGAAAGATTCATGACCGTAGGTGATGACAAAACAATAAAAACATGGAAGATTGAGGGTGATGATTCACAGGATCCAGTCGATACTATTCTCAGCAGGAGTATGATCACAAATTTGACGCATCATAGGAGTGATCCGACGTATGCGACGTGCGGGGAGGTTTGCCAACTCTGGGAGGAGACGAGGAGTGAGCCCATTAGGACGTTACAGTGGGGAGTTGATACTTTGCATCACATTTCATTCAATCAGGTATGAACAGATTTTTTTAAACCTATGAAACTAAAATCGTACAGTGTGAATCAAACTGTCACTAACTGATGGGTATTGTATGATAAAAAATCTGGTATTGTGGCTCTTCAAAAAGAATTATTGCACATTTGTTTATTTTCTTACCACGCTTATTATAGAGCCACCTTAATACGGGTTTTGCCTACTTAGGTGCCAAAATTGTGATTGTATTAATTATGCAAGTTTGAGAAAAAAAAATTACCTTTGAGCATGTCGTCAACTTAGTCAAGCCAAGTGGTTCTTGGACAGCCCGTTTTCTTACATCTTCACTTTCACCCGTGTATAGTTTCTTTGTCATATTTTCATCATTCTTCCTCTGTACATATCCCAACCATCCCGACCTGTTTTACATTTGTGTCACTAGAGTTTTATTTAATTTTTAAACCTGTGCCTACTTAAAATATTCCTCTAAAAAACAAATGATTTCTGTATCAGTACAACTAACATCTAAAATTTTTTTTAGGTAGAAAAAAATTTACTAGCATGCTGTGCGAGTGATCGCAGTATAATCCTTTATGACACTCGGGAGTTTGGTCCATTGAGGAAGGTCGTCATGGAGCTGAGATCCAATGCCCTCTGCTGGAATCCCATGGAAGCATTTATATTCACAGTGGCCAATGAGGATTATAAGTAAGTTAGCACTTTTTAAATCGTTACCATAATATTTTCGTAAGGTCGTTTGTCCGATGATTGTCCAGGAATCAATTTTACATGAGAGAACTCTCAGACTACATTTTCTGAGTAACGATAGAGCAGAATCCTGGCTAAGACATTGGCTATTAAAAAAATAAATACCTCTTATGGTTGTAATAACTGTGAAACCGTCCCTTGGTGAGCTTCATAGAATGATGTCCTCTCAAATGGGTATTGGTATTGAGGGTATAGATGGATCTGATATCAGGAACATCATAGTAGCCATTCATAATCTTATATGTGTCGATAAGGTCACCTCTAGATCTCCTGGATTTAAGTGTCGTGAGCCCCAGTCTGGTGAGCCTCTCCTCATAACTTAAGTCATGAATTGTCTGTGGTATTTTGGTTGCCTTTCTCTGGACTATCTTCAGAAGATCGATATCCTTGCAAAAATAGAGTGGATTTTTTTTGTCAACGTTAGATTATTTGGGGTCAAATTAGTAAAGATTCTATCGAAGCCTGCGATAGTAGAGTACAAGCCTACATTTCATCGAATTCGATGGAATTCCATCACCGCCACGAGTGGTGACTTCACCTTGTATCGGTGACAAACACCTTGTCTCGGTGACAAACACTTGAACTACGGAATATTTTTTCCCATACAATTTTGATGGTGTAATCATCGTCAAATGTCAGTTGGGCCCGACCTCCATGAACAATATGGCGACGGCCTCGCTTATTCTATACTCATAAAATATCATTTGTTTAGCCTAATATTTCATTCATATTTTAGTTTGTACACATACGACACAAGAAAACTGAGCAATCCGATTAACATTCACAAAGATCATGTATCGGCTGTGATCGATTTAGACTATTCACCTACTGGGAGAGAATTTGTGTCCGCAAGTTACGACAAAACGATTAGGATATTCGAGGCTCGCAAGGGCCACTCCAGGGAAGTGTATCACACGAAGAGAATGCAGAGACTGACTTGTGTGAAGTGGTCCATGGATAACAAATATATCATCAGTGGATCTGACGAGATGAACATTAGGATATGGAAGGCGAAGGCATCCGAGAAACTTGGAGCTGTAAGTATTTTTTCATGTTTGTACAATACTTTTAGTTTACGAGGTGTTGTACTCTGAATGTTGAGTGTTTTGACCGAAGGTTCTTGGTGGAATTTCATCATAATATAATTAGAACGTATTTCAGTAAATTGAAAGTCTGCGGAAGGTACTAAATACTGTTTTTCTGAGTAAAAATCATTCTAATCGCTTCAACTTCTACAAAGTGTGTAAGCGCAAAATAAGAATAACATACTCATGTGAAAAAATTAATTTTGGCTTTCTATATAAAAAGGGAACAGAATATCAGAAAAATGTCCACTAGAGTCACTGCGTCTTACCTTTAACATTTTATCAACCAAATTACAGCATTAAATCTAGAAACTACAGGAATAATATCACGTTTCACTAAATTTTAGTGGTAGCGTTGGAATTAATTTTTATTGAGAAAATGTACAAAAATTAAATCTCTACCCGCTAAACTCACTAAAACATATTCTCATTCATCCATTTTTAAGTCTTAGGATGATATCTTTAGTATTAGCTGAGTTATCTCCCATTTCTTAAGGCAAAGTTTGACATATATTATGTCCTACCTTTCGGGTTGACTGTTAGATATTGCTTTTGCAATAAGTATGCCCTTTTGCACACTAATATTGTCTTGTTTTGTAACTCTGCGTGATTTAATAAAGATTTGGTTTTATTTATACTCCCCTTAACTTATTTTTGCACTGTTTTTAGTTGAAACCCAGAGAGAAAGCAGCAATCAACTATTCAGAAGCGCTAATGGAGAAGTTTGGTGCCCATCCTCAGATCAGGAGAATAGCTCGCCACAGACAGGTGCCCCGCCACGTGTACAATGCCAAGAGAGAACACAAGATCATACACAGCAAGAACAAGAGGAAGGAAGCCAACAGAAGGAAACACAGCAAACCTAATACAGTGCCTCATGTTCCTGAGAGGAAGAAACATGTTGTTAAAGAACAGGAATAAATTTGTTTTATGTACGTTTGTTTTTTATTATTAAAAAAAAGAAGGATTTCTGGGTTTGTCTATGCAAACCCAGATACTTTCCCGTACATTTTATACTAAGCCTGTACCATTTAAAATCAGAATACAACATACATTGACATCAATGATGGAATCCGATTCCAGTACCTCTCGTTTAGGAGACCTAAGACTCACACAATACACCATTGTGTGAACTCCCTCGGGAAGGATGCAGTATAGGCGTTCCGATGCTTACAATTCTAAATATGCTAGTTGACTTTCACTTTATGCGTAGGGCAACTTTCACTCATTTCCACTCATCCTGCTGTCAAATGTGTATTTTTTTTTAAATAAGCTGCCTTTTGAGAACAATTGACGATGCACCTATTTTTCCATCCCACCACCATCTGTGGAGGAGCGAATCCGACTTAGAACCACCAAATTGAAAGGGAGTAAAACAAACGATGTATTTAATATTTCCAATCACATTTTCTTTAATTTCCATAACACGTTTACGATATAACCCTCAATTATATAAATTATACATCATAACATCAAGAATAATATTATTACAGAGACAATAACGATTCAATAACATACAGTAACAATATAATATGTATTGTTTATCCAGTCAAATTATTAAACACAAAGCAGTTCCTCCATGGAAAGTTGTGGGGTAGTCGGGATTTCTTTCGTTCTATATAGTTTTTGGGCTGCTGAATCCTCATCTCTTTTTGGTTAGTTTTTGCAGCTTAACAGCTCCGTTTCTATTTATTTTAGAGAAAAATATTGAATATCTAATTTGTAGAAAATTTTATGCAGTTTCATTTTGCGTAGAAAGAGAACTGACAGAAGTTGCCAGCTTTCAAGTTCTAATGAAAAATTACGCCATTTTTTCTCATTTTTGCCATGTTCCGTCATGAAATTTTGTTGGCAAACCTCGGAATCGGATTCAGCACCCCAAAAACGTTTAGAATGAAAGAAATCTCGAGAACCCCACAACTTTCCATCGAGAAATGTAACTAGACTGGACTATGTATCTGTAAGTAGTGCATCCTTTTCATATATATTCATACAATTGTAATATATTTCTGACACAAATAAATGCTACACCGTGGAATATCTCAAAAATCTATGAACATAATGTAGTTATACAAATAATAAACTGAATACAGTGGAACATTGGATTTCAACAAAAAAATCTTTATACTGGATGGCGGTCGAGGGTTAGCACCGTCTGGCTAACGCATTCTGTCGTACATCGAGCGAAACATGAGATAACCAGTTACCACACAGTGAAACAATCACTTGTTTAACATAAATGGTTACAATGTTATACCTTTTTACAATCGGGGCCAATCCAATTTTTCAAAGACTCTGTATTTTTTGTGTTATTCTTCACTTGTGAATAACGCAATGTGTGAAATTTTTGGAATTTTAACTTAATTACCCTAAGATTTGACAGTAAGGGCTACCAACAATACAATCTTGCAACATGACACATGCAGATAATATCCAAACTGACCAATTATACTAAAAAATCTGTAATATATGGTTGTTTAACATATTTAATGACATTATTTTTTACATATGGTTGCGCCTGTCAATAATTTCCATTATTATCTATGGAACACTTCATCTTGGAATTAAAAAATTTAGAATTCCAATGTTGTTCGATTGATATCCGATATTCCACTATATTTACACACTCAATTGGTTGTTTGTGGTTGATTTCTATACAAATGAACAAGATTTAATCTAAAAAATTCCATTTCATCAAGACCAAAAACTATGGTAAGGAAAAAAAAAGCTGTAGTTTTCTAATATCTTTTGTTTTCTAACTCTTACAAAATATTGATAGACTATGTATGTATTGTGTTACACATTTTTATATCATTTATAATAGAGAAAATTGTCAATACGATAATCATATTATACAAAGTATATATATTTCTCCAAAATATACTCTAAATTTACATACTTGGTTCTTGTTCATCTTCCCTGTATATAATATATAAATATATATACATATTACATAGAAAATATTACATATTCTTTAAGATTTCACTTCGTACAATATCCTACAAATGATTACGATTGCTTTTTTTTTTCGTTCATTCGATTCGCTAATCTGTCAACACAAGATACAAACATGGCGGCTATATTATTATCAGGCAAATTTACAATATAGCGCTGTTTTTAGCTGCAGCGTAATAATATACTAAATGAGTATTTTTAGAAACGCGTAATGTTTTTTTTTATAGCGACATTCAAAAGCAAACTACATACTAGTTTGTAGTAAATTTTCTAATATTTTCTCCAATCGCTGATCATACAGGTTCTAATGTTTTATTAAATTGATAATAATGTTTGGCTTGCGGACTTTCAAATCATTCAATGCCGTAAACCCAGATTAATCGGGGCTATTCGACTTCTCAAAATGAAACGCCACGAACGGTATCACAAGTTTTTCATTCAATACATCTTATATTTTGCAGTGCTCCGAGTTGAGATATTTTGTATATTGTGGCGTGATATTTTCTCAAATTACCAACATTATTATTGACCAAGCAGGCTGCTACTGTTGAAGAGCCTGTATCGTGTGGTTTTTTGTATAATCTTTGTCCAAGATATGTTTTTGGACCGCTCAAATTTTGATTTTTATTACAGAAACGAAAATAGAAATAAATATTTTGAATAACAATGTAAAGTAGTATTGTTAATAGAGAATACAAATATAACATTTTAAAGAGTCAACATTATCGTTTATCAAAAATACTACAATAAATAAAATAATATTACACTAGGGACCGTCATTCCATTCCTTTTACAATCCTAAGCGTAATTACGTATCACATAGTTTCTTTCAGTCCAGATGAAATCACAACAACTTTACATTCGAGCGATGTTACGTACGTAACAGTACTTACTGTAATAAATACTGTTACAGACGTAATATAAGTACTCATCACTCGTAATCCATTTCATTTCCAACCCCTCCAATCTACATTTTTATAAAAATAATCTTTCCAAAATACAAACAATAATGCACCTATACAGGTTATTAAAACGTACAAAAAAATACTAAAAGATGAATAAAAAAATATCTTAGCATGAGGTTCAAATAAAGGTTGATTCATAATAATTACAATGTAATTCAGCATTTACACACATATTCATACATTTACGCACATAACTTTACCGTACAGATAAGTATTGTTTCATTTACTTTTATTTTACATAATTTGACAGTATGATAATGGCTTTACGTATGGATTAATATACATACAATGGAAATGATTTAAATTGAGCTCTCTGAAAGGCCAAAAGTCAATTTGTATTGATAATTTTGCTATTGTTTACGTAATAATAAAAAAAAAATTGGAATAAAATAATGCCAGAAAATTATGTAATGTTGACAGCTCTTTTGACAAGATTCAACGTTCAGGGTTACCAACAATATAATCCTGCAATATTTCACTTCAAACTGCCACATTATAGTAAATAGTATATGAAACAATACTTTTCGTTAAGTGCTGGTGTTATTTCATATGAATTAACCTTAAAAATATTAATAAATCTATCGTAAACCTTCTATATAATCAGACTTCCCAATCCGTAAGTAATATATTAAAAATGTGTTACAAACGTAATTGTAATTATCGTAGTAATTACTGTTACGTGCGTAATTGTAATTATCGTAACAATTACTGTTACGTCCGTAACTATACATAATTATTGTAATAATTTATGTAATTTATTTTAACATTATAAATATTATTAACAACTAAAATCACCGCGTTTCCATTTTTTTGTCTTGTCCGACATTTCACCAAACATCTTATTTTAATTTTATTTTAGAGAAGTGATAATATCTAAATAATCAATAATCTAAATTAAGAAAAACTAAACTAATAATAATAAATATTAATGTCTAAACTAGAATAATTTGTGTACAAAGTCAACCTCAGGCTTACGATTGTCCATTAAATGCGTAACTTCGCAGGATCATACAGAGTAATGATCCAACAATATGACAGTCAAATTACAAAAAAAAAATATGTTTACGATGCTGCAGATTTTACTTAAGTATTATATTTATTACAAAAAAAGCAAAAAAATTAATATTTAGAGTTTGTATCATTAATACACTTTCATACTAAGTCAAAAAATTGGTGCGAATTGGAAAATATACTTGGAAAGTGACGAAAATAAAATAGTTGTTCTAAATTTTGCTAGCATTAAATGGAAAAATAATTATACTTTCACAAATGCTGAAATATATTCGAAGATTTTGATTTGAGTGTATTAAGTAATAATCATTTTCTGAGAAGAACACAAAAATGATTACGTAAGCGATTGACTTCGGATTAAAAATCAAATTGAATTCAGTTCTGTCTGTCGCGATCTGTGAAGGTTACGCATTAACGGACAACACGCCTCACACAACTCAAAACATTCAAATAAAACAATTGTAAGTAGAAAAACAAATAATCGTAACAATACGTAACAAAATTAAAAGATTAGTATTCAAGTTTTATAAACTGCAAGTTGATTAGCAATACAACAATATGCATATATAAAAATATACAAAGATATTCATTCAATGTAAACAGATATGCTCGGGTTTGTATAATTTCAATTGATTTTAAAATAATTAGTATGATTATTTCATATGGCGATACGGAGTCAATTATTTGTCCCTTAATCCCAGTGGCACCCAACCGTCTTCAATCCTGATCCCTTCAATGACTTTTAAAACTTTAAAACTCGTCTGCATTTTAAACACTGGTAAATCTATATGAAATCTATCAAAAATGTTATTAATTAATAGTATTAATACAATATCTGCAACACCGACATAAATTATCGAAAAGGAAAAACGCCTTTGTAAAAAGAAAAACAATGACAATATAACCTAAAAAACTTTTGACAAAAAATCACTGTCTTTGAGAGCATGGCGTTAACAGACTTTGAAATGTGTAGCCCGTTGAGCTGTTACTCACTGGATATATGTATTTAATATTATTTCTTTAGCACTGTTCTATAATATATTTGGCATTAACTGCTATTATTCACGTGTGAATAACTTCACATGGGTAAATGTCAAAATGTTGACAGCTCTTTTGACGACAATGGCTACCAACAACGGAATCATACAATGTGTCACTTGCAGATAACATCCGAACTGTCAAATTATAGTGAAATGTCAATAATTTCAGAAGTTATTCATACTCTTTTTTTTTTTACTTAAATCAGGTTGGGAATCACTGGTCAATGCATATGATGACGAAAGATAATCTAGTAACAATACTTTTGTGTTAATATAAAACTGAATTTGAATGAATAAAATATGTAAATAAATGTATATAGGTTTCCACTATGAAAAAAACTATTCGATAATCAATCATTAATATGAAAAATATTCTAATATGCGTATGAAATGAATAAAAAATTGCTGGTTTAAATAAATTATTAATTATTATGTATCGAAGTCTACATAATACTTTGGTCGTTGAGGTTTAGATTAGTTTTGAGATGAATATGAAACGAAGGAAGATTAACTTAATAATTTTAAAATAACGTAAAATTGTTTAAATTTAATTAAATAATAATAAACTAAAATAATCACAATGTAGAGGAACTCGGAAGCGTAGTCGATTGTGGGAGAGATAAACCCATCTAGATTGCGGTGTCCATAGAAAAATTACTGTGTCTATAGGAGCGAGGAGAGCATATATGTTCGGATTGATAAGATGTCTCATTCGCACTCACGTAAATCACTGAAAAAAAATCGTGTTGTCGAAGATTTTCCAATTCTATAATCACTCTGAATTTGAATTATATACCAAATGTTGTGGGAATGAGACAAAAAACCCTACGATTAAACCAAATATATCTGCACTCGTCACCCCTATAGACTTCATCCAGTGGGCGACAATTTTTTTTTAATGTGATATCTTTGGTCTAAGAATTTTTCATTAGGTCGCAAACAGAATGTTTTATGGTCAATTTCTCCCAATCAACTCTTGACCACGTCTCCGACGAAAACTAAAATTAACTAAAAATTTTTGGAAGAACACGATGTTATCATATCCTTCACGTTTTATGATATTTTAACAATAATTTATGATAATTATTTTAGGTATTTTATTTATGAATGAAGTGTTACAATTATGGCAATATTAATTAGTAGGTATTATATACCTGATGCCTGCGAATCGACGAGGGAAAAGCAACTTTACTCGCATTCAAGTGTTAGAGCATAAAGTAAAATATGCTACGATGATTTTGTTAAAACGCCTTTCCATCGACAATATAATTGACGAAGGAAAAGCAACTTTACTTGCATTCAAGTCTTAGAGCATAAAGAATAATATGCTACGATGATTTTGTCAAAACGCATTTCCATCGACGATATAGTTGTGTGGTTGTCGAATACAATATAAACCTATCTGACACAGCCTATAGAAATATTTTAACCGTAAACATTCGAGACATTACTCTGAATACTTCATACAAAAATTTAGATTGTTTGATGTTTATAGATGCAACATTTGGTTCAATAATGGATGAAAAACCCACGTGAATATAGAGGCTGTACCCATAGAAAAAACAATATGGCAGCCACCATGGGTTTCAGAAATAACACTATGTAATCTGTTTTTGTAGATTACTATACAAGTAGTGATTAATAAAAAACGATAAATATGTGATACACTTTCGAGATGGCGAAATAATAAATGTGCTTCACATTTACGCAACAAACCATCAAACTTGTTTATAAAAATCGTACAAACGTCGTAATTTCTTGTGAAAAGGTAAACTAATACAGTAATCTTTTATGAATAAATCACTAAACCTGTGGCCATCTATAGCTATACTCATGTCGGTCTCAATGGATTTAAATTCGAGACAAAATAAGTATCGCTTCTAATCTGTATTCGTAATGTCTCCAAACATCTGATTAATTTAAAACATATTTTACACATACAGGGAATAAAATATCATATAATTATGTATTTAAATTATTTAATATGTCGCCACGTTTACAGTTCTTTCTTCTGTATAATGGTTGCGTCCTGTCGTTCGTCTATAGGTTGATCCTTATCGCCCCATCCCCACACACCATGGCTTCCGTCTCCCGTCCTCTTGACTCGCTTCTCGATAATCGTTGGAGACACGGTCTTGAGATCGTAAGCCCAGCCGATCTTTGCGAAAAAGTTTATGAACGTCGTCGTGAAATTGATTCTGCTGTTTCCGAGTTCCGCGGTCTTGTAATCCCATGGGAACGTGTGGTGATAATTGTGGAATCCTTCTCCCAAAGCGAACAACGATACGGAGATGTTTTGTGTCGGGTTGATGAATTTGTCGTACGGTTTGTTTCCCCACGTATGCGCTGCACTGTTCACGAGCCAAGTGACGTTTAGGATGAAGGCGTACCTGAACATTGTAGCCACGAAGTATGAGTTGCTCCACGTCTCGTCCCACAGGTAGACGGGGATGATGGTTGGGAGGATGAAGCAAGTGATTGGCATGAGAAGCATGTAGTATCTGGAAAGAATAATCGATTGAATTAAATCATGTTGAATTTAAACGAGAGATTTGGTCAGACTAAACTAAATGTATTTTGTGGGTTATATACTTCGTGTATAGGAATTTTTGTGTACGAGAAATGAAGGAATTCGGGAATTTTTGTTCATAAACTAGTTAGAAACATTACCCTAACAAAACAGTGACCTTCCGAGTTGTGGACATTTCAAATGACAATGTGATGTCCCATTTTCTCAGGATTATTTGATGAAGACACCAAGTCGGTTATCGAAGCACTTCCAAGGATACAACCATGAGAGAAAACGCCAGAAATATCTTCATAGTTGTCTAACGTTACTATGGAATACATTCGTATTCGAGGTATCACCGTACATTCGAGAGAAACTATAAATTGTAATTGCAACTTACTTCTTTTGGAACCTGAGGATAGGATCAGCGTAGAGATCACTCATGTCTAACTGTTTGCCCTTCGCCTTGATTTCCGGATGCTTTCTACACAACAACCAGCCGATGTGGGAGAAGAAGAATCCTCTAGTAGCATTGTGTGGGTCGGCATCCGTCTCACTGTATTTGTGGTGCATCCTGTGATCTCTGGCCCAGTCGATGACAGAATCCTAAACAATAAAATAGTCAATTATATCATTATTTGATTAAAAAATTAGGTAACTTGAGAGACGAGTGGATGTAACTAGGATTGGTTATAACTATACATCGGGAATTTGAATGCCACTTGCCTGATGAGGTGCAATAAAACCGTACTAATCCTATACACTATAACAATTCTATAGACGGCTCGTGAGCAAAAGTATTATTTCTCTTCGAATTTAAATTACGGGGGTTACGAGGGCATCGAATCTCCTGAAGTATAAATATCTACAAAGCTATCAGAGTAAATACATGTTTGCTTACCTGGAATGCTAGTGTATTGAATATAACTAGGATGACTCGGAGAGGCCACTTTGCGCTGTAAGACTTGTGTGCCCATTGTCTGTGTGCTCCGGCTGTGATTCCCAGTCCTGACGCCACGTACAGGATCATTGCTGGAATTCAAATAAGACATCATCATTCAGACTTATGAAAAGCCAGGCGATCTAGAGGTGACCTTATCGAGACATATAAGATTATGAATGGCTACTATGACGTTCCCGATATCAGCTCCATCTACACCCTGAATACCAATACCCATTTGAGAGGACGTTCTATGAAGCTCACCAAGGGACAGTTTTACAGCAATCCGAGAAAGAATTTTATTTCCAATAGAGTTGTAAATATGTGGAACCGTTTACCCGAAAATGTGATACAAGCACCATCAGTGAACATTTTTAAAAGCAGGTTGGATGACTTTTTCAGAACGACGGATGGCACAGACATTGATTTGGGCCCATCAGCCTAGGCTGCTTGCCCAAAAATTAATAATAATAATGCATAAGACTGAATACATAAAAAAAACATTCAGTTTAACTTCTGATGACCAAACTTGCTTGCGAAATTTACTTTTACCCAATGTTCATTCTTTAAACTTTTTTCACTGAAGAACGTAATGTACTTTTTTCACCCCACGATAAATAAGACAATAAATAAAGAAAATTAATCTAAGAGTACATATGACCAGGCAGGGCGACACCAGATGGGCGCCACGAATATTGAAGTGGAGGCCTTGGACAGATAGAAGGAGCGTCGGAAGGCCACCAAAGAGATGGACCGACGACATTGTCCAAATCGCTGGGGGAAATTGGATGCGGAAGTTTTTTGTATTGATAATATGCATTGAAATGTAGGGAATAACCGTAATAACCGTAAAAGTTTTTTGATTGAAGCGAAATTATACCCAAAAAACAAAAAAACACTATTTTTACCACTTTATCATGTCATTTTGAACGTTAATGCCGTGAGAAATTACCGTGACGTCATAGTTGGGTCGGAAGTCTTAAATCATGTAACGTAATCATGATTAATATGATGAATAATTCACACCCCGGGAATGACCAGGTGTTTACCTAATCACTCCTCCCCTCCGTACCAAGGTAATCTGGTTAAGTGTAATCTATTGTTAGCCTTAGGGTTACAAATATAGTTATTTAACATGACCTTTACAGGGTGTAGTGGTCACGGGGTTCTAAGGTCAATAAGTATCATAATTTTATGTTGGATAGTACAACATGCGAAAAATTCCCTCGAGAAAAAGATGATGACTCGGCTAATACCAAAAATATCATCGTATGACATAAAACATGGATAAATGAGAATATGTTTTAGCGACTCTTGTAGTTAAAAATTTGATTTATGTAAATTCTCTCGATAAGAAATTATTCCAAAGTTACCTTTAAAATTTACTAAACCTAGAGATTATTCCCGGAGTTTGTTAGATATATTTGTTATACTTAAAAAGGATCTGGGATTGCATACACAAACCAAATATTTCCCTGCACTAGGCTAAAAGCTTGTATCACAAAGTGTGGAATACATCGCCAGCGCCAGGGTTTGAACCTGGCACCTCCCGCTTGAGACTACCGCCTCAACCAACTGCAGCAACCATGTACTACTCTATATAATGCTGTAATCTGGTTGATAAAATGTTTAAGTTAAGACACAGTGACTTTAGCAAATATTTTTTTTAATATTCGGTCTCTTTTTTACACAATAAGTCAAAATTGATTTTGTCGGTTACATTATTCTTATTTGCACTTACACTCTAATGCAAAATTTGAAAAAGTTGAAGCGATAACAGAACTTACTATTTTTACTCAAGGCATATTGCCCCTTAAGGTCAATAAGCACTGTACTATTAATAGAGAATACCTGATTAGTATTTAATTTTAGATTTCTTTGCATTTTTTATTTCTAACTAGTGCTGGGCGTTTAGGCTAACTAAAGTTAACTTTAACAGATGTTAATGTTAACCTCGATTAATAGTTATCGTTAACTGCTAACATTAAAATGGTCATCTCATTTTTTGGACATCTCACTCTCAGATACACCGTACAATGGTCGATCACATACTAGAGAAGAAGAAGCAGGTTTTTTTGAGGGATCGTGGTCGCGTGGTCTAGCCGCCGGCACCGTGCGGCCTTAATTGGTGCACTGATTTTCTGAACACTTTGTGTGAAGGATATTGAAATAATTTGAAACAAACAAGACCTGGTAAATAATAAGATAATAAGAATATGAACTCACCGAAGACATCAGTCTGCCATTTTGCTGACGTTAGGAAAAGGTATGCTCCGTAGAGTGCAGCTATGTGAAGATATGAGAAAGCAATGATGTTCCTCCACACGAGTCTGAGTTTCCTGTTTTCTGCAACGTTCACCTTCTTGGTTTCAGGGTTGAGTGCCAGGTCCGGTGTAGTAGCATCCGTTTCGTTCAGGACGCCAGTTACGTCATTTGTATAAGGTGGCATTGTGGTGCTGGATGCTTCCTTACTAGAAAGACAAAAATGCAACAATTATTTACGCTGGCAACATTTTGAAAATCGCACTGAATTTTTTGAGAACACCGAATTTTCTACATGTCGTAGTTAAATATAACAAGTAGTTATCTCAACGGATTTACAGCAAAAGATGGACTTTCCATCAGGTTTATGACTGATCGCCAACTGGTTTAGTGTGATCAATTGTATGTAAAGATCACTTGATCACATGTAAAGTGATCACATTAACCCAGCTGACAATCTTGGGTCATCCTTTGCTTTAGATAACTACTTGCTAATCTAACTGGAACTTATATTCTATCCACTCAAACTGCATCCTTTGCGTGGTACGTAGAGAGAGGAAAGAATGCCAGACCAGTCAATCACTATTCACTACACCCACTCCTTGCTTCCGTCACATTCATCTAATTTAACATACACGCTCTCCAATTTCGACATGATCGGTCCAGGTCAGTCTCCGACGGACACACATCTATTCAATCATGCTGTCGTCATTCATTCTCTCAACATGCCCAAACCATCTATATAAGCTCATTCACTTTCGTTCTAGTCACAACACACATCTTACAGTCGCTCACCTGTCTGACAACCTCATCTTATCTCTCAGTGTTTTCCCACACATTCTTCTCAACGATCTCATTTCCACTGCATTCAACCCCGATTCGTCCTTCTTCAGTTGTGTCAAAGTTTCAAATTTTGTTATTACACATAATGATGTGTCAAAATCATCTCAGAATGATTCAAGGTGACATTTCTCAGCTGACAAATGATTTCCAAACAGTATTTTTAAGAAATTAATATATGTTTGTAACCATGGTTGAGGTATTCAGGTATTTAATAAGTAGGTATCACAAATGACTCTCGTTAGGGTGAAATAATTTTTAATTTTTGTAAGTAGGTATGTAGGTACTATAAAAAAACCGTGAGCTTTAAAGCTAGGGACCCAACTATGACGTCACGGTCATTTACCGCGGCGCTGTGGTTCAAAATCACATGATATGTTAAAAATATTGTTTTTTTTTTTACTTTTTGGGGTTAATTTCTCAATACAATACAAAAAATCAATTTCTCTTCGACTTTCGGGAAACGAATTGCTGTCTTTAGTCGAACTTTTTTAAAAACAATCCAATTCAGATTATGGAAATTCCGAAAAAAAATACCCTAAATAAAATAAATAAATAAAATCTTTATTGGATATAAAGAACATTATCCCAAATGGTGGGTTTATTTCCAAATGTCTGCCAACAGTGCCAACCAACCACTAAGGGGGGAAAAATTAAACGTGGTATGAAATTGAAAACTGTCATACGAATGTCTCCCATCGAAATTAGGGTGTTTAGACATTTTCCCAAAATTTTATTAAGAGCGTATGTAGGGACCTTCGATGACTTCCTATACCTGAATGAGACAGCGACTGAATATATAAAGAACGTTCAATTGAATTTCTGACGACCAAGCTTATTTGCGAAATTTATCATTGCCCAATGCCCAACCTTTAAACTTTTTCCTTTGAGGGATGTGATATACTTCTTCTGACCATACGATAAATAAAAATTAAAATGGGTTGAAAAAGGGATGATTTTACTCTCCTCGATGAAAACCTCGATGTTTTCGACCGTCGGTATATGGTGGAAGTCCATTTTAAAGGAAAAGTGAAAAAAACTAAATACTTAGATTAAAATCCACAAAATTGACTTTTGATTTCGCGACTAGTTTTCGAGGATTTGCACCCTTATCTTCAGGCGATTGTGATTTCGATTGTGATCTATATTCCTGCTAACTTTATTCACAATCGCCTGAAGATGAGGGTGCAAGTCCTCGAATACTAGTCGCGAAATCAAAAGTAAATTTTGAGGATTTCAATCTAAATATTTAGTTTTTTTCATTTTTCCTTTAAAAATGAAAATATACGAAAGTAAACAATGGGGGGAAAGTACATAATATGCGCCATTCAATAATAACGTCTGCTGAAAGTCGGCAACTGGTAGATAAATAACAATAGAGAAAATTTTGCCAAAGGTCACTGCTATACCTAGACCAATACTGTAGGGATGAAAACACATTCGCTTACCTTTGAGCATTTTCTGAATCGCTCATAACTTCACAAAGACACAAGAAAACTATCAAAATATATAATCAACAACGTTTTTATATCAAATACTATATTTATTTATAAAAATATTTGAGTTTTATTATTGTGTTATTACGTCGCGAAAGATGGACAATACAATATTTCCCCTCCACAGTTAGCCGTTTCACTGTTGTGGGGAAATGTGTATTTTCCGAGCGTACTTTTGTATGGGGGCGCGCATCGGCGCGCGCCACTTTTCTCCAAACACGCCACATTCTCACATTGTGAATTCTAGAAGGGTCTTTCGGAAACACAGAAGCAACGCTATGTACAAGTAAGAAATAAAGAAAGGTTATGTTATTATGATACACGCACGTTTTTCTTTCAGAATGAATCGCAAATAGTATAGGTACTTGTTGGAACTTTTAACATGTGGGGGTTAGTTGAAATTAATTACATCAATAAACAAACGTGAAAAACTTATCAAAAACCATGCTTATTTTTCTCCATATAAAAAACAAATCAATCAAATTTTACCAACACCTCGTTCCATATTCAAATATAAAGTAACCTATTAAAAGTTGGAAGACGCCATATTATATTATTGGTCCATTATTTATATTATACACCCGACAAAATATAATATCATATTATGCTCATCCGGCTTCAGCCAATGCTGAGAGAATCGTCTTGAAACTGAAGACAGTGATAGATGAAAGTATGAACTATAGATTGACGGTTTTAGAATTACAATATTTAGATATTCCTTGAATAAAAAATATTCCTAAAGTACCCCTAAAATTTACGGGATGTTTTACGAGATAAAGTATAATTTAGCCAAAATACTGGTAATCATAATCTCAACAAATTGGCTGTTTTAGATTTTTTTAATTTCTTCCCAGGCTTTTCTGAAAAATATAAAATTCACATTGTCTCTTACGTTATTTTTATTTCGCGCTAACATTCTCGTACAAAATTTGAAAAAGTTGAAGGGAAAATAGAACGATTTTTGCTCAATACCTACAAGTTATCATGACGTATATTCTACCTACCTCAATAAAAAATTAATAAATGTATAAAACATATTAATTAATTAAAAATTAGCATGCTTAGTGTCAATTATTCACTAAGTCCGTACCTAATTAATATAATCAACATAATTAGCATAAATTATACATAAACTTACAATAATATATTAATGCAAAAAATAATAACAAGACTTTTCTGGTTCACTGTGAATAATCCGACACATTTGTTCGCATAGATACAAAGTTTGGTGTTACTTACACAATTATAAAAAAGCATTTTTTCATTCGTTAATTAAAAATTAATTAAGTAATTTAAAAGTACGCATATTGATATTTCTAAAAACGGGAGACCTTGGATGTCGACAACCGTTACTAAATATGCTTTGGAAAAAATAGAGTACATACATTGAACCTTTATCTAAGGAATAACAGTAAAAGATTTTTTTTATCTTGAACAGATTTCTCAAAAAAATAAAAGTAAAATACCTCTCTGTTTTCTCAAAGACAGGAACTCGTTTCCCGAAAGTAGCGAGATTTTTTTTTGTATTGATAGCATGAATTTTAATCTAGGGAATGACTAAAAGTTTTTTGATTGAAGCGACATTAACCCCTAGAATAAATAAAACGCTATTTTTACCATTTTATTATGCGGTTTTGAACCTTAATTACGTGGGATTCGACCGTGACTTCAAAGTTGGGTCGCGAGTTTTAAAAATAAATATTTTCCACAAAGAAATCCATTTTGAGCATGAACCTTCAGAGCTTTAATAATGCTGGCGAAAATGTTCGGCAAAATAAAATTAAGATATTTGTGGAAAACTATTATATAACAGTGGTTCATTTTTAATCATAAACTTTGAATTCATTTTTAGGATTGCAAGTGAAAGCTGCAAGACTATTTTTCCAAGTAGGTACAATATTCTTTTCGCAACCTCCGTATTTTTTCATTTTTTTTTTATAATTATTTAAAAGTGCGCAATTGCAGAGTTCGTTGTAATTAGAAATTTCTACCCATCAACCTAAACACATTAAATATTCAAAATAAATAAATTCTAATGACTTACTTTTAGATGTAATTTTTGTAAAAATTCCGTAGATATTTTGGATGTAAAAAAATATAAATTCCCAAAAATATTCACGTATCTTCACACACAAAAAATAATAATATTGAAAAATTTGTGTTAAATAATTTTGTTAAAAATATGTAGCACTGAATTTCACAACACTAGTAAAAAGCACTGAAAAATTTATTAATATAATTAATTTCTGCAACACTCACTAGCAAAATGTGTGAAATTTTAATGTAGTATGCACTACCAACCACTGTTTCACACTGTTCTATAGTAAATGTTCAGATGTACAGTGTTTGGTATATTATAAACTATTTGACTATTGTGTGTTACACTGAGTGAAAAGGTGATGTTACACTGATTAACATTTACCAAATAATCAGTATTTATACTAAAATGATTATTTAGTGTTCACTTTTAATCAGTGGCTTGGCTTATAAGAAATTAAGATTAGCAGAATTGTAAGTATACATCGTATGTTATTAAGTGATTACTCCGCTTGTATACAGTGTTTCCCAAATATTCTCAACAATTCTAATTCAAAATCTTCCATGTAATAATGATCGAACCACTTATTAGCGCCGTTTAGCTATAAATTTGCCCCAAGGGCGCATTATATTTTTCTGAGTATAAATCACCATATAAGATCGTCACAAGCAGTAAAAATGATAGATTAAATCACCACATAATATGTGTTATATGTATTTCTTTAATGCAATAAGTTCACCCTAGTGAACAATACATTTTTAGATTATTATCAGTGTAGCTATGCCTCTTTTTACTGTCATATTTGAATTGCCTACTTGAAGAATAAATGCAGTTTTTGTTGCAAAATTTTCAGATGCGATTTGATTCGACCATCTCATTTAAGTACCCCAAAATGTAACACAATTTAAAAAAAAAATACTCCGATAATCTCTTTAAACCGCCATCACAAGTACGAAAAAAAGTTGCCAGTTTATTCTAACAATCCAAGACTAGTTTTTTAAACAACAGTTCTGAAATATAATTTGAAAGTAGCGAAAAAATGTATTCAAATCTTATTATCACATCAAGCAACACTAATAAACCAAGTTTGCTCCGTGACACTTCTTAAAAAAATAGATTAACAACTTAATTAATAACTATAAGTACATACATACTGAAATTTAGGTGCGAGTTAATTTATTAAAGTTTACGAAGCACAGAAAGTTGTTCATACTAGATATACCCAATATGTAGTTGCACTTGGTATCTGAGATAAGTTCGCGACACGAGCGCCCTTTGGCCAGCGGGGTTAGGAAAACACCATTTCATATTAATCTACATATAATTACAGTTTACTACCTAAGAACGTCGCTTTATCGCACATCCGTCAATCAATAAGTTAGATAACATGGCGTGGTGGAATGATATCATATATAACCTACGTGTTGCTAACGTATTGCAACGTATTCACAACATGTTGCATTGCATTACCTATGTGAACTTTAGACTGATGGCCGCTGATGCAAAGAAGTACCTAACTAAGAATCATCATCATCATCATCACTGGCGCTACAGCCCACTGTGATCCTTGGCCTCCTCCAGAATTCTTCGCCATTATATACGGTCCATCGCCCGCACTTTCCAGTTCGTCACTCCAATTGTTCTGAGGTCACTCTCCACGCCATCCATCCATCTCCATTCGCTGGACATGTTCCAACCATCTTAGGTGATATGATTTTATGTACTTTACTATGTTGGGTTCGTTGTATGGACTTTCCAGCTCATGGTTATACCTTATCCTCCAAATTCCACTTTCGTAGAGAGGTCCAAAGATTTTTCTCAGCACTTTCCTTTCAAAGATCGTGTGTTTTCGTCTCTCTTACTCAGAGTCCACCTAACTAAGAATAAGCAATCGTATTTTTTTAAACCATTTTATGACTTTTCATCCTAGAGCCGTTTTGAGCAGTCTTCCAAACGTTACCAAGCATTCCCTCCCGGGGCGATTGGGTTCCTTCATTTCGATGGCGCCTCCCACCAAGAATTGACGGATTCAAAATTTGTAAAAAGATAAGAGTTCTTCTCGCGAAGCAGTTTCGTCAGATATCAAACACAGGGGTAGACTGGATGCTCTCGATCGCTCCGTGTCTTACGAGGCTTGAGCTGGACAACATCTGGACATTATCTAGGGAACGACCATAAAATATTTTTTTATATCTTGTATAGAATTTTTTTTTGTGTTGTTAAAATGTATTAAAACTTAGTAAATGACCGGAAAAGTTTTTAGAATGGAGTAAAATTAGCTCCAAAAAGTGTAGAAACGTTATTGTATCATGCGACTATTCATGCGATTTTGAACCTGAATGTCGCGGGAAATGACCGTGAAGTCACAGTTGGGGTCCGAGCTTAAAAGTAGGCATACCGACATTTCAAAAATTTATATAAACGGGAGACCTTCTATCTCGACAACCGTTACTAAATATGCTTTGGAATCAAATAGGGTAGATGCATTGAACATTTATCCAGGGAATAACCGTAAAAGTTTTTTGATAGACGCAAAATTAACTCCAAAAAAAGGATAAAAGGCTATTTTTACAATTTTACCATGCGATTGTTCACGCGATTTTGTACCTTAATGCCGCGGGAAATGACCGTGAAGTCACAGTTGGGGTCCGAGTTTAATTTTGTATTTTATGTTTGTAATTATGTATGTTCATTTGTCCTCTAATAAATAAAATTACCTAATGTATTATTTTATGATCTAATTTATAATTATTCAAAAAGAAGACTTTGGCATGACATGTAAACGCCAAATTTCAATTAAACTATGTACATACCAGTGGCGAAGGGTGGATTTCTGCAGTAGGGAAGCCGGGGCTAACATTTCTTATTGGATTACATCAAATTAGACACCTATCATTTTATCAAAAAGGTAACTCGATGGGAATCGTGTTCTTAGGTAGCTTGGCGCCTGGACTACATACCTACTTTATATTTTTATAAAATAAACTGTTTCAACTAAAGGTCAAGTTTTAATGTCACCTTTTGTCGTTCTTATTAATTTTGCTTTTTATTCCTGTTTGATTTTTAAATCAATAAAGTGT
The DNA here is from genome assembly GCA_963576895.1 of Ceraclea dissimilis. NCBI lineage: Eukaryota > Metazoa > Arthropoda > Insecta > Trichoptera > Leptoceridae > Ceraclea > Ceraclea dissimilis. The sequence goes on from OY756364.1 coordinate 17,320,281, forward strand.
AGGTACAATATGGATTACATAATCTAATTAATATTGAATATTTCATATCCTATACATATATTTGTAAATGGCTACTTTTAATAGTTTTATAATATTGTAATGTAATCTTAAATGTTAATTAAATATTAAATCGTTGTTTAACCATTCATTATTATCTATTTAGGTGACCATAATTTTAAAAATAAAAAGGAGGTCAAAAAATGTGTAAATAGCGCCGCAGGCGAATTTTTTTATGGGACAGTGAAGAAGGTCGCTAAATTTGATTTATTTTCTTGAAAATGTTTTCCATAAAGAATGAATAAAAAAAATAGCGCCGCAGGTGAAATATTTGACATAAGACATACCAAATTACATACACACAAAAGGTAAAGGTGATTAGCGCAGCAGATTTTTTTTTTTAGGAAATAATTGAATTTTAATGTATTTTATACTATAGTACTAGTTAATTCATGGTATGATGAAAAAACGTGTGGTTTTTATATTAACAGATTAGTTTAAAAATGTTAAAAAGTAAAAAAGGAGGACAAAAAGGAGGACACTTTTGGAGGGAGGACAGAACCTAGAAAAGGAGGACTGTCCTTCCAAAAGGGGGACGGTTGGTCACCTTATAAGCTCAAATTTCATGTCTTTTTTCCGAACTAGCTACATTCATTACATTTTTTTTCTCCCATTCCGCTCATAAACAACGAGTGATCTCGGATATATACCTTATTTCATTAAAAAGCAGAATGAATACGTCTTATTTTAGTCCAATGTCCATAATAAATCATTTACCTAGTAACATTAGTAACGCTGATCACTGATTCACTGACTCACTCTGTAGACGCCCTAAGTACCTACCTAAATACATTTTAAAATAACTTGTATTTAAGGGCTTGGCACCAAGAAAGACGTCACAGTAATTTCCCACGACATTAAGGTACAAAATCGCGTGAACTGTCGCATGATAAAATGGTAAAAATAGCGTTTTTTTTCCATTTCTTGGGGTTAATTTTGCGTCTATCAACAAACTTTTGCGATTATTCCTTAGATTATAATGCATATTATCAGTACAAAAAAAAATTACTGCGCGACATTCGGAAAACGAGTTTCCGTCTTTCGGAAAAAAGATCAGAGGTGTTTTTAAATTATTTTTTTGAGAAATCTATACAAGATATAAAAAATCTTTTACGGTTATTCCCTAGATAAAGGTTCCATTTTGTTCCAAAGCATATTTAGTAACGGTTGTCGAGATATATAAGGTTTCCCGTTTTTAGAAATTTTTGAAATGTCAGTATGCATACTCCTAACACAAAAGTATACTTACCTACAAAAAAATAAGTTTCTCATTAAAGTATACTAAATTCATGAAATAAAATACAAAGGCGCTTATTATATGTGATTTTTTCGGGACTATTAAAATTAATAAATAAAATGTTTATACAAGAGTTAAATGGCGGGTTAATTGCCGTCTACAATGTCTACCAACCAACCATTGAACTCTCAAAATACTATATAATAAAATAAAATATTTTTTTACATTCGTATTTCTTTTTACAACGGGCGCCTTGGACGTCTGACAACCAATGGAAATAAAAATAATTGCAGGAGATAATAGTTATTTACATAGTAAGTTAGTACCTACAATTCCTACAAAATAGGTACCTAACATCTACATACCATGCCAAGAAAAAAAAACCAACAGCTTCAACGTGTAAATTCACACCTTTAGCACGTCAACAATATGTTGCTAATTTATTGTAAATATTGTTATTTAAATATAGACACCATCGTCGAGTGAACGTGCCAGTATCATGCTAGTATTACTTTGCCCACCAATGTTCCACATAGGCACACAAGGAAGCCAAAAATAAGTCACCCAGAGCGGATTTAGCACACTTTTCGTGTCACTTTTAATGTAGATACGGGACGATCTGAGTAAAAATCGTCTTACTATTGCTTCAAATTTTCAGGACAAAGTCGATTTTGGCTTATCGTATAAAAAGAGGATCGTTTATGAAAAAAATATCCGCTAGTCACTGCGTCTTGGCTTAAACATTTTATCAACAAAATTACAGCATTATATCTAACAAACTACGGGAATAATTTAAAGTTTCAGTAAATTTGAGATGTAACTTTAGAATTAGTATTTATCGAGAAAGATTATAAAAATAAATTTTCTAACCGCTAGAGTCATTAAAACATATTTTCATTTACCCAGGTTTTAAGCCTTAGGATGATATCTTTAGTATTAGCTGAGTAATCTTCCTTTTCCCGACGTAATTTTCGCATGTGGAGTCGTAAGTCTGATGGAATGTCCATCTTTCGTTGTATATCTGTCAAGATAACTAAATTAGGAAAAGTTTTATATCACTAATAAATACATAAGGCGATTATCCATAAGCTTTATATTATAGTGCAAATGGTATGAATTACATTTCTAATAAAAAATTATACCTACATATATGTGAGTTGAAATGTATGAAATTTCGGAATTGTTTACAAATCCTAAGAAATGTGTGAACAATCGGCAGAAAATGTGTAAAATACATTTCGTTATTTGTATTGTAAATTATACTAACATACTAGGTGATAAAATTGATGTAACACAGGTATTATTCACATTTTACTAGGAATTATGTACATTTATTAAACAGGGATCTGGAATTTATCAAATTTTGTAATTTCAAGTGCGACCCAATTTACCTGCAAAAATAAATAGGTTTTTCGGTTTGATTAGGTTTTTATTCTCGATTTTATTTATGTGCCAGCTTACCCGAAAAAAAATATAAGTTTTTTAGTTATTACTTACTTACTTTCCGTGTCCGGATGCTTAAAGAAGTTATTAAAAGATACATTTCGTAAGAAAAGTATGAATTAAAGAACCTGTGTCAAATTATTTCACACATTTCCTAGGACTTGTTTACAATGACGGATTTCATACATTTCCGGTTACATAAATCTTATATACACATATAATAAAAATGGACGTATGTATATATGTATGTGGGTATGTTCGTTCCACCATAACTCTGGAACACCTGGAGCAATTTCGACCAAACTATGTACAATAATGCCTTGCTATCTGGAAACGAGTACTGTGTGGTAGAAACTTCTGGAAATGCAGACCCTTCTGAGAAATTTTGTTGATGAGGGGATCCAAGGGTTGTGCGGGGTCGTGTGTGGTATCGTATGAAAGACCGAGTGATCGAGAGGATCCGGTCGTAGAACTACGTAGAACCTTCTAGAAAGTCGTTGAATTTAATAGAACATTGCAGAACTTTCTAGAAAGTTGTCAGAATGAATGAACAGATGAATGTGGTTCGGGTCATACTGTCGATCTACTTCACAAATTTACCGTTGCGAAGCACGGGTGATTCAGCTAGTAATTAATAAATGATATTAAACTTATTGATAAATTTAGATTAATACAATTATTTCTTCTAGATACATCTTGTGACTTTAGATTAAATAATAAATTACAGATCATACGATTATATTGTTAATCATTGAGCCGGAATAGAGTGATCAATAACAATATTAAATTATCTTGATCATATTACCAGGTAGCATGCAATCAATTTATAATCATAAATACAATTTAATTACAGATTAACAATGGATAAAAACAATTTATCATTTTCTGAAGATGACAGTAGCAAAATATATATTTCTCATAATTTATGAAAATATGTTGGATGATTATCGTGCCAACGTACACCAATCTGTATTTTTTGTTTATCGAATAAAAATGAGAAAACTTTGTTTATCGAATAAAAAATAGTAAAGTTTGTTTATCGAATAAAGTTAGAAATCTTTTAGGTACTTATTTACTTATTATTAAAGTGAACACAAAATGCATATAAAAAAATTGACATAAAACTGAACAGATTATAAAGCATTGTTCACTAGGGCGAACTTATCGCAGAGCTGCGATTTCCTTCAGTTAACTCCAGTAAGCTAAGTTGATCGAAAAAAAATGAAACTTTGTTTATCGAATAGAAATTATAAAATTTTGTTTACCGAATAAAACTTCGTTTATCGAATAAAAATTAGAGAGATTTGTTTATCGTTAAAATCGAAGTTACTCCTTGTTTCATCTAACATAGTAATTCTATACAAAAAGTGTGACAAGACGGATGAAACGAAATGTACACTCCAATCCAAAAAACTGAGTCAATCATTTCACAGGTTGGCGCCTCTATGAATACATTTAAATGTAAAAGTACTGTACGTATAATATATTGTGTTTTTTGTTGCTTTCGTAATAATATGAATGAATATTCAATATAAAAATTTTGCGTAGTAAATTACAAGTTAACGTAATTTCAAACAAATTATAGGTTTAAATTATTTATCAATATTAATTACTAACCTATGTTTAACAATAACAATTGTAATTTGTAAAAATTGCAGGTACTATAAAGAAGACAATAGGGTTGTTTACGATTACAGTGAAGAAACGTCACAATTAGCATGCATTTATAATTATTACACCTATTGCTGACCTTGACATTCGATATAAATAATCCAGGGTTTGTTAAAATCCAATATTTATGATTTTGTGCTTTCTTATGAAATTGTTTATTGTGCTTTCACTATCTTTTGTATTGCTCATACTATGTCACTGACGAAATGCTAACAGAGCCCTCTACACTCTTTAGCATTGATATTGTGCATTATTGTTATTATTATTGCTTTAAGCGTTATAGATTTGATTATGTGAAACTGACGAGTCCAAGTGCCCGACATAGGGTCTAAGGACGATAAACAACAATAAACAATAAACAATTTTATAGAGAGGTCACGTCATCCGAATGCCAAAGGAACAGTTTCCATTAAAAGCTCTGGAAGCCGAGGGTGCAGGCAGAAAACCGGTGGGCCGCCTCAGAAATAGCTGGCAGAAGCAGGTGGCAAAGGTGTGTGGGGAGAGACTGTGGTTGATGTGGCCAGAGGTTCTGGAAACTGCAAGTGACAGGGGCTTCTGGCGAAGATACACAGATGTTTTGACCCCCCGACCCAATCAAGGATAGAAGGAGAAGAAGATGTCTATATGTACTTTTGCGTACATTATTGGATAACTTATATGATAATTATCAATTATTATAATTGTCTTAAGGGGTTAGCTGGCAGAGATCGCAGCACTGCGATAAGCTCGCCCTAGTGAACAAATGTTATGAATTTATATTTGTAATGTCAACATATTATCTCTGTATTTTGTTCACCAAAAGTGACAAACAATCGCCTTTAGATGAGGGTGCAAATCCTCGAATACTAGTGGCGAAAGTTAGTCATTTTTTGTGGATTTTAATCTAAATATGCATTTAGTTTTTCATTTTATTCCTTAAAAATAAAATAAGTATCTTCATAATTTTCTACCCTGCATGATAAATACAATGATCCATGATAAATATCGGCGAACCCTGGAAAATCATTCATTGAATGCACTGTACTACATATACATATAATATAAGTACCTACTTATAAATATCAAAATAATATTATTGTAATATTGTATCACGTATGCACTCATTCGAAACGGTGACCCACATACATATTCGTACATAAACAGATTATGCTCAACAGCGTCTCTCTTCTGACAGACAGCAACAAATTGCTGACAACGTACTGGTGAACTTGATCTTGACTGACCTTGACTTTCGATACCGCCAGCTGTGTTCCTATAGCTACAATCTCACTACCATACAAAGTGTGTTAATGTGTTTCATTAAACTTTAACATTCGCGTTATTATCAATGTGTGTAAAAATATACATATTTAAGGGCTTGGCACCAGGAATGACGTCACAGTCATTTCCCACGGCATTAAGGTTCAATATCGCGTGAACAATTGATTGATAAAATGGTAAAAATAGCGTTTTTTTCCATTTTTTGGGGTTAATTTTGCGTCCATCATAAAACATTTTTATATATTCCCTAGATATTAATGCATATTATCAATACAAAAAAAAATACTCCGCGACATTCGGGAAACGAATTTCCGTCTTTCGGAAAAAAGATCAGAGGTGTTTTTAATTTATTTTTTTTGAGAAATCTATACAAGATATAAAAAATCTTCGGTTATTCCCTAGATAAAGGTTTAATGCGTCTACCCTATTTTTTCCAAAGCATATTTAGTAACGGTTGTCGAGATATAAGGTCTCCCGTTTTTAGAAATTTTTGAAATGTCGGTATGCATACTCTTAAACAATGTTTAATAAACACATATTATCTACATATTACGATTGTTGCGAATCGTGCAGGTAATAATTTATTACCATTATATTTTTTATGTTAATATATTTGAGAAATGAATTTTTACCACACACAACATTACGTATGGAATTTCTTAACGTTTGTTAGATATTGACACGTTTTTTTTACTTTTAAGTATGTTACCAAAATAATATTCAAGAACTCTCGAATCTACAACTTGTTAGGTATGTGAATCCTTATGCGAAAATTATATTTTTTTTTTTGTTAAAAAAAAAAACGGTATTTTTACCGGTCATTACGGGTAGACAGCTAGTCCTGTGAAAAAAACTGCGGAACATTTTTTGTAGATAATTTAGTAAGGATTATATTTGTCATGGACCACTTTCTTCCATCTCTTACCACATTCTTAAAAAATACGAAAAATCTGGTGGGGGTCCTATTCGGGGGGCCAAGATTTTGCTAGGCAACCATATTGTGGCGATGTATGACCAAGTAAAATGAAAATAATTTTGATTAGGTACTTCTATAATCAAAGATCTATGTGCAGGGTTGCACTTGATAAATAACCTTGATAAAAATCAAGCAAAATTCAATTTTGTTAAAGAGTTTTTATTTTTAAATGACGGATTTTTTTAAGCATCGTATCATTCGTAAGTAATTCCATTACATAATCATCGTATTATCCAAGTCATGTAGGCATGTAATGCTTGCCCATTGGAAAATTTTGCAAGTTCGATGAATATATATGTAAATTTAAAGCAGCGACGCCTTCGTTGGTGGCTAGAAATTTTCGTAGAAGTCTCACTTTTTTAAACTTTTATGAATGAAAAATTTGAAATATCGAATGGTACCGTACCTACTAATGAAATTATAAATGAAAATATTGTAGTTTTGAAATATTTATAATAAATAACACAGGTAATTTTTTAGCGGTGGGAACTTAAGCTATAAGGAACAAATACCACTTGAAATTTTCACTATCATTAATGTATAGCTTCCTAAATTAATGTTCACTATAAATAGATTAGTTGGAGAAAATGGTGTTATAACTTATAGGTCTAGATTTTGCAATGCAGACAATATGGTGGCCTACTCGAGAAAGAGGATAATCTTGTGAAAGCATTTTCTAAGAGGGCCGTTATTACACAGATTATAAGCGAGAAACAAAGGTATATGGGAGAGATGAGTGAATCTTAAGTGCCTATGTGGTGAGTGCGGTGAGTCAGGAACAAAAGGGCTTTGTCAGGAGGATTAAGAATAGATAATTATATCGATCCATCTTACACGACGCTACCCTCTCAAGAAGAAGAGATTCCCTCATACAAGGAATACATTATAGTCCATTTAATTTTAAACCCACTTTCTCCTAAAGATATAAACGAAGGTACTTGTCTTTAAAAATGAGAATAATATCTACATTTTTACATTCAATTAAAAAATTGTTAGATTTTGTTTTATCAAAAGTTGTTTTTTATCGCACTATCACCTCACCACATCACCACTATGAGATGAGAACGCTAAGAAAAATGGGTGGAAAAGCATGTTCAAAAGGTAGGATGAGAAATGAAGTGATTAGAGAGAGGAGTGACTGTAAGAAAGATGTAACTGGAATGAAAGTGAACAAGGTGACAAGTTTGGGACACATAGATAGGATGAAAAAGAAAATATGCTCGGGCGAAAGAATAGGTAGCGTGATGGCCGTCTCCAAGAACCACTTGGCTCCATCATGTCGACCAGTTGCCCAAGAACGGACGTATTTGAGCAAAATGATTTGCACGAACGCTAGAAAAATATTTTGTAAAATCATAAAAATTAACATTTCTAGTGCAAAAAGTGAACTAATAATCTTTTATGAATAAATCATTAAACCTGCATAACTCCACAAGTTGTGACGTCATCAACCTCGTTACTGTCTCTATCTCAATTGTTTAATATGGTAGGTACCTGGATAATGTTTAAATCATTTTATCTCGATAGGAAATAACTTTTTCTTTGTCCAGTAGTACACAAAACAGACTTTAATTATTATCTTAGTCTAGATATTTTTTCTTCATTACATTTTGTGGTTATTAATGTTTAATTTCATTACTAATGGACATTAACCGCACAAAGATGTCTACGTAAACAGGACAGTAGGTATATTTAGAGGGGAAAGATCACTACATACTAATAAAATTTCATTCGTTTAGGAGGCCTTAGTTAAAAAAAAGTGAGAGAGGTGAGGCAGAACGTGACAGAAGTGACGTTGTACCGTAGGAAGCGCAAGATATAGCAAAGTGGCGGCGAAAGACCAGAAAAGCAGACCCCACCACCGTTGTGGGATTAATAATTGCTAAGGAGAAGAAGAAGAATTATAAAAAAGTAGTTCACTACAGCGAACTAACCTCAGTCTTCTTCTTCTTCAACCCTCTGTCTTCCACTGGTGGATATAGACCTGTTTTATACCCTTCCATTTCTTTATGTCGGTTGCTGCTTGCATCCAATTTTTATCCCCCATGTTGCCGGACCATCTCTTTTGGGGTCTTCCGAGGCCTATCTTATTTTCCCAAGATTTTAGCGGGATTTGGTCTTGCAACGTGTCCCGCCCATTGCCATTTCAGTATTGCAACTCAAACTAACCTCATGTATTTCATAAATAAATCGTTCGCACGAATTCTTGAAGTATCCACGGCAAAAATTTGTTTTGATTCTAAAGATAGGCAATTGACAAACTCATGTAAACGTCTAATTATGCTAAACTACTTTGCCCATCACTAAGGTCTCCCAAAACTAAGATCACTCGTGAACGACTGGAGGGCCTTAAATGGTCTCGCACACGAATGAAATTTCATCAGAACATAGAAAAGAATTTGTATAAGAATGCACTGAAAATTTAAATAAACAATAAACATCAATATTAAAGAGTATTATTTTATTTCGAGTCTTAGTTAATAAAATGACTGTTGATAAAAATACCCTATAACAAAGTTCCTACATTATTTATGCATTCTTATCTGACGTGAGGTCTATGTAAGAACCTTGATGCCAACTTTTGACAAATTTCCTCCGTGTAGAAAATTGAGAGGCCTCTTTTGATCCTTGTCGACTACGTAGTGTAGTGATCATACCTATCTAAATATACCTTCCTTAAGACATGCGAGTGTAATATTGTCATTAATTTTGCCATTGTTTCATTAAACAATTCTAATGTTCACATTATTGTTATGTTTATGTACGTAGAAATGTAAAATATATACCTGATTATAAAATTCATTTAATTAAACACGTTGGTCGCCACGTTATTTTGCAATTATCAATATGTATTATCTCATTAATTTCAATGACATTTCGGTGAGACATGTTACTTATAATATCTTCCAACTTCTTTTTAAGAGTCCTTCACCCTTATTTGACGGGGGGGGGGGGGGGGTGGACAATCGAAACATTTCAAAAAAGTTGATCGAATATGAAAAGTTTGATCTATTGACGCACTTGACTTTGTGTTCAACATTATTTTCACTTAGTTGGAGCTTTATACCTAACAGAAAAAATATATTTATTTTAAAACAGATGAAATTTATAACAGAAAAAAACACATTTTTGTATAATTTAAAGGTAGAATATTTCAAGATCGATTTTGTTCATGTTTTTGGTCTACTTTTGACTAGACCGATCATGTTCAACAGGACGCGTTTTTGAGCAAATGAAATTGGAGAACGTGTAAGACAAGTTGCATAAATTTGCTGGAACCAATGATTGTGTACGTAAGGATATGGCAGCGTGACGTTGTGTCTTCTCTGCCTACCCCGCAAGGGACACGGCGTACAGATGTTTTCGGCAAATCAGGCTAGGTATTAAAACATATTCCCAACATTCAGTTTATTTTAATTGTATAATGTACCACCAACACCAGTTGAGAAAAGTAAAAACACACATGTAGTGTATAAAAAGGGTGAGGAGCCTACATAATAGAGAGCCTAAATTGTGAAATAGACTAGTGATTGAACAATATTTAATTTAAATGAAATTTAATTTATTTAAAACGTTCTATTGTTTTTTGATAGACAATAACTAAACAAGTTTGATTAACATTTATAAAGAAAATAATTTATTCTATGCAAAACACTTAGACGTAAAGCGGTTTTTTGACCCGACATTATTTCTATGGGTCACCCAAATTTCGATTGTTTGATTCTCGTTTTACATTAGCATTTACAAGAATAATTATAATACTGTGTGTCTGGGTTGATTGGCAAACATTTGTTATCATTGGGAAATAAAACCTTATACGTACAATTTTAATATACAGAAAAAAAGTATTGTTTGAGAGAGTTTTAAAGCTCGCGACCCAACTGTGACGTCACGGTCATTTCCCACGGCATTAAGGTTCAAAATCGCGTGAACAATTGCATGATAAAATGGAAAAATTAGGGTTTTTTTCCATTTTTTGGGGTTAATTTCGCTTCAATCAAAAAACTTTTACAGTAATTCCCTAGATTTTAATGCATATTATCAGCACAAAAAAATACTCAGCGACTTTCGGGAAACGACTTTCTGTCTTTCGAAAAAGTGAATCTTTTTTTTTTTTTGAGAAATCTTCCGAAGATAGCAAATATTAAGATATAAAAAATCTTTTACGGTCATTTACTAGATAAAAGTTCAAGTATCTACCCTATTTTTTCCAAAGCGTATTTAGTAAGGTAATCGAGATCTAAGATCTCCCGTTTATTGATTTTTTTTTAATGTCGATACTCCTAGCAATAATAATAAAATTTAATACAATATGTAAGTCTATGCGGTAATAAACGTTATGCTGTGCAATAGACATCGCAAGTTCAGTGCTACATGTTATAACTTAGATAATGCATTGCACAATGCGGCAGTGAAGTAGTCATATGACATAACTTAATGGGAAATAGTTACCTACATAACATACTATAACTTCTGTTATTGAATTCGGTTCAACATTCACATTGTAGAGTTCAATAGAATGAAAGAAATTTATATCTCGTGCCAATAAACAATTAAGTGTATGAAACAATAGAAACACATAGAACTGAATCATATGTCTGCAACTGCCCGATTTATTTCGTATAAGCCGCCATTTTAAAAAACGGGAAACTGTCATCTGTCATTCTGTGGTCTATTTTTTGGGGTCTCCTAACACGCACTCCGTTTCAATGTTCGGGTATGTTCGGCAATAGTACAGCGTCGGCCAAGTACCGAAACAGATATTCTTCAGATATGAAATACGGTAGTGATCCTAAGTGGAGAAGAAAGGCTAGTAATGAATGGATTTTAAAAGACATTTGATTTTCTTATTTGATAAACTTTAGTAGATAGCAATTTCATTTAAAGCAATGAAGAATTCGTCAAAATATCTTTTCGGTACTTGGCCGACGCTGCGCGAGTGCCGAACAAACCCGAAACATTGAAACGGAGTGCATGTTAGGAGACCCTATTTTTTGGTGGCAATGCTTTCCCGGTCAAACGGCGGGAAGTTCAAATCTTGCGTTATCCGTAAGACACCCTATATGTATAATGCTACGACATTTTGAATGAAATAAAAATATACAAATCAAACAATCTTTTTTTCTACTTTATCAACCGAGATTCACATAGTTCTGACTGACAAGACAAATGTTAGATCAAAGATTCAAACACTCGGGTCTTTACTCTTTTAGAGACACGATGTAACCGTATTAGTCTTGTTAACAAAACTACCCACCATGGGGTATTTTTGTTAATTGTACTCATATTTAGATCATGTCGGTTGAAAAAAATTTTCCACAAAAATGTTGAATTATCATAATTTATTATTCTCATGCTCCCGCCACATGCCCGTCCCGAGTTCCGAGCAAACGGTGTTCACGAGTAAAAAGGCGTCAACCGTCGGCTACGTACACGTGAAGACTAACATTCAATCCCCACGCCTTTTTACTCACGAACACCACTCGAATGCGACCGGTGTCCGGTAGGTTCGTCTAAAATCAATTAGTCTTTGAAAATCAACTCGTCTAAAATCAATTCGTCTAATTATCGATTTCTCTAAATTCACTTCGTCTAAAATCGACGAATTCATCGTTAGGCAAATTGATTTTGGCCGAATTGATAATTAGAGGAGTTGATTTTAGACGAACTGATTTTAGAAGAATTGATTTTAGACCAATTGATTTTAGACCAATCGATTTTAGACGAACTTACTGTAAACCGACGCGACCCATGACGAGCATGTAACGGGAGCATCAGATGTCGACCAGTCGAATTGTGTAAGTGTGAATAACCTTAGGGGGCGAATATAGTTCAGAGGGTATTACTCAGAACCAGAACCTATTCTCTACAAAGTATCTGAATAAGTATCTATAGTTAGGGGCTTTGTTGTCTAGATTTTTTGATGATTCATCCACGAAATTATTAAGTTGGGGTGTAGTTCCCCCTGACTGCGTGGAAACACCACTGAAACTGCTGTAAAAATACATGAAATTTCTGAAAATTGATTACAAGATTAAATAGTATGTAATGTATATTGTATTAACTGTGGATCGTTAAAATTAACGATCAAAATACAACATTAACTTAATAATTATTTCAAGATAAGGAAAATAGATTGTTTATGTTTCGCTGGGATTATAAGTGGAAATGTTCCACTTTAGTCTAATTACATTACTAGGTATATTGATTAGAATTTTTGCCGCATTGCTATAAATAGAGATTAGACCATTTATTTTGTGAACAGTCATTACTATGGTATATTTATATTTAACTTCATCTGTCGTTATGGTCTGCAACTGCAATTTCCTCTTCAATCTTTAATAACTTCCCAATGTCTTTATTATATCTTTTTTTTTTTTTTTTTGAAAAATGAATCTGGTTTTATCCTAATAAGCCCAAATAGATCGTTGTACACTTCACAGTAAGCTTGAAAGGCTTGTGTCGTGAAGTGGAGTGAGTCGGCATCGGAAATAAAACCCGCGCCCACTGGATTAATAGTTGAGCGCGCTACTAACCAGACTACCGACCACCTCAAATCTTCCTCTTCAATCTTTAGTACCTTCCCAATGTCCCAGCACCTTGAAATTTTGCACACATATATTTGGCAGTAAAAGAGGACCGAATATCAAAAAATAATCTCTACAATCGCTGCGTCTTACCTTAAACATTTTATCCAACAAATTACAGCATTATATTATCTAACAAATTACGGGAATAATCTCACGTTTCAGTAAATTTCAGAACAACTTTGAAATTATTTTCTATCGAGAAAATTTACAAAAATCATATTTCTATCCACTACCTTGAGTCACTTACAAAAAATATCCTCATTTAACCATATTTCAAGTCTTAGGATGATATCTTTAGCATTAAGTTACCTTTCGTTTTCCGACGCAATTTTTCGCCTTGCGGGGTAGACAGCGATGACTGTCCTATCCAACGCATACACACACTCCTTGTCAATTATAAATAACTAGGTATACTGATATATAAAATGTTTCCTTATGCACACAATAACACAGTAATATGCATAATAATATGCAGTATGTAAATATTACAACATTATTATGCACGTAGGCATACTCGAATACATACCTAGATATCTGTTTCTATAAACGAGTACTAGCTAAGGTGCTCGCGCTTAGCAACGGCAAAGTTGTAAAGTAGATCGACAGTATTGAGTATGACCCGAACCACATTCGTCTGTTCATTCATTCTGACAACTTTCCACACACGACCCCCCACAACCTTGGATCCCCTCATCAACAAAATTTCTCAAAAGGTTCTGGATTTACAGAAGTGTCTACCACTGGATTTACAGAAGTTTCTACCACAGAGTATTCGTTTCAGGCGTTCCAAAGTTATGGTGGAACAAACATACACACATACATCCATCTTTATTATGTGTATGTATGTAAGATTAAGCAGTATGTGACATTGTCATATCCAGCTCACACGACTCAAGGACATTTACTGATACTAAATTAATAATACTATAATATGTACATCACATATTCTTATTACATAGTATTACTTGTGGTGCATATTTGTCCCCACGACAGTTATAAGTACAGCTGATAACTCTGGCTGTCAGCACTGGACAGGAAATGAGCGGCAAACAGACTTTGGGGACCAGAACCATTCTGTGGCCTGGGAGATACATTCTTTGGGGAAGAAACTAAGAAGAAAGGAAGACAAAAGCCACGAGAGCTCCGGTTAGATCTTCCTGAACTCAGGCAAGCTAAAGAGCTTTTTAGAGGCCTTGGACAGATAGAAGGAGCGTCGGAAGGCCACCAAAGAGATGGACGACGACATTGTCCAAATCGCTGGAGGAACCTAGATGCGGAAGGGTCAGAACGGAGAAGAGTGGAAACAGTTGGAAGATGCCTATATCCAGCAGTGGAGGGAAGAAGGCTAATGAAGAAGAAGAAGTACAGCCCATACAAGACAGCAAGTCCCTTAAGTTTTTCAACGGGCATGTTAAAAACATGTATTTTCTAAATGCTAGCATTCATACCAACTACCTACTTACTAATTTGAATCCGTGTTGGTGATATTGGAATAACCTTCACACTTGTAGGGGAGACCGTGAGGAACAGGTGACGATAGTCCCATAAAAATGGAACAGTCTAAATGCCATCATAATGAAACATACCTACTGCATATTATTATGTCTGTGTTTATACAATTAGGTAAGTATTGTGTACTTATTACAAAGCCAATATATGTAATGTGCGAATGTAGGGCATATACGAGGGTGGAGTGAAAAGTTCTCGGCCTGACGGTGAAAAACTGTGTTTCCTGTAGGTAGGTATAGTACGACAATGTTCAACAGACGTCGTCTACCATTCCATTCCTACTAGCGAGTCAAGAAACTTGAATCACGGAATCTGAAATTAAAGACATAGGTACATTGGGAAAATTAAAAAATTGACGCAAAGTATCAAACGCTCTATTTATTCATATCATAGCATAAAATAAAAAAATAAGTATTTACAATAACAGCGTTGATTGACAAAGGTAATATGATAAGTATGCCTACATTACATCAGTGGCGTATATAGGTTTTTCATTTCGGGGGGACGGGGCGAGAAACTCCTGGGGAAAGCAATTAAGATTTTAACATCGACGTATTAAAAAAAACAGTAATAGCGCCGCAGGCGAAATTTTTTCGTAAAGGTGAGTGAGAAAGGTTGTGTTTTAGGTTGGCATTTATAAGTATTGTGTTAAAAATGCAACAAGAAAGAAGCGCCGCTGGCGAAATTTTTTTGAAATATGGGTGAAGTGATGAACATGGGATCTTACTATAGCAGATGGCACATCATTGTTTGACATTTCAGGGGGGGCCGAGGGGGCCCGCCCCCCCTCTATATATGCCACTGCATTACATCAACACTCAACAATTATGTAGAATAATATCAACAAATAATTCAGAAAACGTCAGCGAATAATAATAAATCAACATTACAGTTTTTACTCGAGAGAATCGAGTGGTATGCACATTTATATAACGTAGGGTTATGTGAACTCCCTTAGGAAGGACGCAAGACTGGCGTTCCGATGCTTAAAATATTTATCGGATCGCTTTTTTTCAAAATCCACCAATTCTTATTATTTGATGCAACGTTCGGTACACAATATTGAAATGTTCTTTTTATTTCATACTAGTTTGCCGGGAAGGTACTTCACTAGCAGCGATATAATTCATAAGCAAGCGTCGAATGGTTACACAAAATATCAACTTTGATCATCCATAACTTTCTAACTATAACTTTTAAAGTTATTTTATTACGCTTGTGTTATAGAAAAAATATTTACCTTTAATTTCAATCTCTTGTACTTTTGCTTTATATCACGATTCTGGAGTTATTCAACAAATATAGCTGAGGCAATTTAATTTTTTTAGTAACGCTTTTTTTAAAAGACTGTAGCTCGGTTATTATTTAAGTTAGAGAGTTAATTTTGAAATAAAGATGTAGAAAATTATTTTAAGATAAATTTTGAAAAAAATATTTTTTCCCTAACACCAACTGTTTATGAGGTATTTTGATAAAACTGATGAAGGTAAAAAAAATCATCTTCTCGATATAAAATGTTACGCAGTGGCGTATCAATAGCGAAATTTCGGTTTTTAACTAATAAAATAATACGTTAATAAGAAAGTGCCGCAAAATTAAGCCTACGTTACCTTTCTCATATCGAAATCTATCATTTAATAAATTTCTCTATTTCACTCGTCTCCCTTTAAATACCTCTACATCCTAAACCATTTAATATGGAAGTAATATTTTAATGTCAGTTCATAGAAAATTAATCGGCCATTGAATCATATTCAGTAAAATTTGCTGTAAGTAGCTTAGTTTAGAAGATATTCAACAAATATTCAAGAAAATTAAGAAAATTTCAACTTGATGAGAAAAACAATACATTTTTAAACCGCTGTTTCTCAGTTATTCTTCAAAGTAGAGAGTAGTATTTGCGCTCATTAGACGAAGAATTTTAACTACTTTAATTCATAGGAGAACACAATTTTCCTAGAATGCTTCGTTTAGGAGTAATCGGTGAAAAACTGAAAAAAGTTCATAAATTTTTCAGTTTTTGGGACACCCTGTACTTAGCACAAGCGGAAAATTGGTGCAAACTTCAAGAAACCTTCTTTGTATGTTAGTGAAGAGATTAAAACAGTTTCCAGCTTTCCGAGAATTATTTACGCTATACCCCCTTTTCTGATGTTTTTACACTGGCCTAATAGTATAAAATATAGGTATTAGGTGGATAAGTATATACCCTACATAACACATACGCGCGAGTCCCCCTTTGTTCAGACTATTTCTGCGTCGTTAACTCATTTATAAAGTGGGGGATATAGTAAGGTGGGGGAGAAGTAGAAGACGCTTCTGGAGGGACCATGTCGACCGAATGGATGACACCAGACTTGCAAAGTTGGTCAAAACGGAAAACCCCATTGGAAGAAAATTACCCGGAAGACCACCCAAGAGATGGAAGGACAGCTGGACCTCCTCATCCCAGGACAGCCCGTCGTCACAAACAGGTCACCCGACCTAATACAAGAGGAAGAAGAAGAAGTTAACTTATTTCCAGACTAGCTAGAGCTCTGAAACTTCCACCATTATGTAAACTAGATGACATTACGATTCGGTACACTTTTGGATCAGCCTTCTCCATAAAAAAAGATGTAAAGCGTTTGATGTGATCTAAGCAGGGTTGTGTGGAGTCCTATGTGGTGTCGTATGAAAGGGTGACGGAAAATAAATTTAGATCGTAAGTCAGCTCAAGCCTTCGAAGACACCGAGCGATCGGAAGGATCCAGTCATCGCGATTACAAAAGGGTGTGATATATTTCTTTTTATTATGCTAAATCTCTTATCAAATGCTGTTCTCGAGAAATAAAATTATTGATTGACACGGAGTTATTTATGAAATACATACTTAAACTATCACAACTTCAACTTACCATTAAACTTGGTAGGTACCAGGCGCGAAGCTACCTAAGAACACGATTCCCATCGAGTTACCTCTTGGATAAAATAATTAGGTATAATAGTGTCTAATTTGACGTAATCCAATGAGAAATGTTAGCCCCGGCTTCCCTTCTGCAGAAATCCACCCTTCGCCACTGGTAGGTACTTTAATTTTATGAAACATGTAATCGTAAATTGATTTAAGTACGCTTCTACTTTTAATATTATAATCAACAGTTGCCGTTGGATTGTGTACAGAAATAATAAAATTTCATAGGATTTGTCACGGAAAATGTTCAATTTTTCTTCATAACAATAAAACTTTAGGTAAGTAATGTAAGTATACATAAAACCACTTATAGATTACGGCTGGATTTCACTAACTTTTTAGATAGGAGCCACCAATCACAAATTTTGTATGAAAAATATTAAGTGGATCCTATCTCTGCTATTCCTCACCTAAAAAGTTGGTGAAATCCACCATTAATTTCCCTCATTGAAAGAAGTTAAAAGTGGATACACCGGGCAAAAGTGTTGGGGGGTTAGTCTTCGCAATAGAATTAAAAATGAGGAGGTTATAGTCGAACAAAAGGTTATCCACATTGCAAAGAGAACAGAAAAGTTAAAATGGTAGTAGGTGGGACATGTGACAAGACAGTTTAGTGTCAGATGGTTGCTTAGAATCTTGAAGTCGAGGCCCTGGGAGAACAAAAGTGGCGTAGGAAGACCACAGAAAATGTGGACAAATGACATTGTCCAGCTTACGGGTAGTAGATGGCAGCAGATAGCCAATAGCAAGACAGGACAGTGTTAGATGGGCACCTAGAATCCTAAAGTGAAGGTCTTGGGATAACAAAAGAGGCGTATAAGAAAACCGCAGAAAAGGTGGAAAGATGTCACCGTCCAGCTTACCAAGATACAGCTTAAGAGTGTGCATACCGACATACCAAAAAATTTTAAAAACGGGAGACCTTATATCTCGACAACCGTTACTAAATATGCTTTGGAACAAAATAGGGTAGATGCATTGAACCTTTATCTAGGGAATAACCGTAAAAGATTTTTTATATCTTGTGTAGATTTCTCAAAAAAAGATTTGTAAAACACCTCTGATCTTTTTTCCGAAAGACGGAAACTCGTTTCCCGAAAGTCACGGAGTAAAAATTTATTTTTGTACTGATAATATGCATTATAATCTAGGGAATAACCGTAAAAGTTTTTTGATAGACGCAAAATTAATCCCAAAAAATGGAAAAAACGCTATTTTTACCATTTCATCATGCGATTGTTCACGCGATTTTGACCCTTAATGCCGTAGGAAATGACTGTGAGTCATTCTTGGTGTCAAGCCCTTAACAGATGGTCCATTATAAAAGACAGTGGAAGAGTTTAAAAGAGGCCTATGTCCAGCAGTGAGACAAAAGTGGCTAACAGTCAGTTGGTAACACAATTATAATGAAATTATTATACGCATTATAAAAACAATACTGGGTAATTTTAATTACTTATCGGTAATTGCAATATGAAAGTAGCTAAGAATTATTGAATCTATATATATAAAATAAAGTCGGTTTTTTGTAAGTGTTCGCATAACTCCTGCATTTACCGACGAATTGCTACGAAAATTTAGAATAATATTTGTGATAATATACTCTGTGTTCTAACGTCGCCGGTTTTTGGAGAAAAGCTTTTTCCTAGGAGATGCAGTGATGATGAGGGAATCCAAGGGTTGTATGGCGTCGTGTGTGGTATCGTATGAAAGGCGTTGGAAAATAAATTCATATCTTACAAGTAACATTTTGTCCAGCTCAAGCCTATAAAGTATGCCGGGTTGTTTTGTCAAATTTGCCTTTGCGAAGCACGGGTAACTCAGCTAGTAAACTATAAAAATAGACATTAGTAACAATTTACATAACATGGATTCTTATGACAATAACATTAATAATAATAAATGTAGGCATCGATTCCATTGATTGAAAAACGTGATCGTTTTTCAGAAACACGTGTTTCGCGGTAACGCGTAAGTTAATGCAGTTTATAAGAATTGCAGAATATCAGTGATATTGTGTCAATAATTGATATTTCTGTAAACAATGATGCAATTATTGTGTCTTCGTAAATCGTAAGACAGTTCTTGAAATCATGCGGTTTTATCATGATGAAATGGAAGCAATAACCTAGGTATTTTTTTTAATGTTTATTTTCAGAATAAATACATGGTTCACAATGTAATATAACAACAAATACATAAAAAACAAAATTATTATTATATCGCGCCCGGCGAAGCTGCGTAGTGCATGCTTGTGTCCGGTACACAATATGCTAAACGTACGTACGTCTACCAAAAAAATCCGAAAGACTTTTCCTTCAAAAATAACGTTCCCGTGTTCGGCATAGGGTTGCCTGATATGTTGTACAAAAAACCGGACAAATTTTTAGTTTTAGCCCCCCCTCCCTATCCACATAAAAATATTTTTTAAACATGCATATACTATTTGCATCTCAGGCGAAATTTTGCTGACAGTGAGGTATGAAGACTGATATAAAAAATGTACCTACGTATTTAAGTAGTTCAAAACACTGTTTAGTTGTTTACTAAGTAAACAAATTTTATGAGAAAATCATACCTATATAAATATTCAGGTTTTTTCAAGAAATGTGGGTGCTTACTATGTATGAAAAATGTAAATAATCCAGATTGTATTGCCTTGAATGATTGAGTCTCGCAGATCGCTCCCTCTTGGACGATGAAGCAGGAGAGGTTGTGGCTTTCTGGGAGCGGAGGGGGATATAATGAGTGCTGACCATGGATGTATAATACTTCTAGTAAACTGGTTTCATCTCTTGGCCGACTATTGCGGTTCTAGGGGAAATGGCCAGTTAGGCAAAAGAAGCAAAATGGAGGATTTTCCATACTAAACTTTGGTTTTCACTGTTTATATTTTAACTGAAAATGAATTATAGACATCATATTGACATAATTATAGGACCAAGGGATGTAAATAGTCCGTTAATCAGGATTTATAAGCAATTTTGTTAACAGAGGAAACAGCGTACGATGGAAGTAAATTAAATAACTTTTATTTTATTGTCATTAATTACAACATAAATCAAACATTGCACAAAAATTCATAAATACATACACATTAGCTTTAAATAACAAAAAATATGAAAAAATAAATTCCTACATAATAAATGATATATTTAAAACGTCTTCACATCCGTGATATTCAATATCATAATTAGTGATAGGCAACTACTGAAAACACATTTTTTCACCATTTTTTCTTTCTTAAATTATGCAAAAGGTTTAATTAATAAAGGGAAATCTGAAAAAAGAATAAGAAAAATAAATAAAAGTAATTTAGTTTACTTCCATCGTGTGCCGTTTCCTGTGTTATAAAATTGCTCATAAATTCTGATTAATGGACTTTTTACATCCCTTGGTCCTTTAATTATGACAATATGATGTCTATAATTCATTTTCGGTTAAAATATAAACAGTGAAAATCAAAAATCCATGTGAAAACCGCAGTTTCCTATAGCCCGTTTAGTATGGAAAATCCTCCATTTTGCTTCTTTTGCCTAACTGGCCATTTTCCCCAGAATCATACAGAATGTATAGACAAACACCTATGTTCTCCATCCAGTTTACTAGAATAGTATTATAGATCCATGGTGCTGACCGACACGATAAGAAGAAGATTGTATGAAAAACAGGTACCTAATTGATAAGCCTATACAATTGATCGTGTTGAACTTATTGACATCCGATCGAAAAAACTGGACAGCCCTTTGTCCGGTTTTACAGGACGGACAGATGTCATAAAAACCGGACTGTCCGGTCCAAAACCGGACATCTGGCAAAGTAGTTCGGCACCTTGAAATATAGCACACATATTTGCTTCAGGACTTTGGTCATAGTTTATGAAAGCTGTAGTACCTAATGTTTTATCATAAACACGTTTCAATAAGTATTTTTTTTCTATGGGGATATACCTATTAAATACCTAAAAGCGTAGTTCATAAAAAAAATATACGATAATTGCTTACTATGCTTACCTATATATTATCTCATTTTTAAAAATCCAATGGATAGAAAATTAGATATTTAGAAATATTAATGAGTATAATACCGAATACAAAAGATGTTGCGCTAGCACTTATTATCAGAGCTGGGCAGAAAAGCGTTAATCCGTTAATCGTTAATTAACGAAGTTAACATTTTGGTTAACGATTTAACGCTTTTCTCACCTCCAAAAATTGTTAACGGATTATTTAACTTCCGTTACTTATTACCTCCGTTAATTAAGTCCGTTAATATTTAATTGTTTGCATAGATATCATCCACTGGCGGCGCTGGCATTAGATAATCCAATGTGGTATCGTATGTGGGTTGGGAGTTGGAAAAGAAATTTCACTTTGTTAGGATACATTGCGATAGTGTAAATGTGATAGTAGTTGTACTAATGTAGTACTATTTCATGCCATTTAACTGCGATTTTTTACATCAACGCTTTAACGGATTGACGTTAACTTCCGTTACATTTTTTCAAAATGTAACGCTTTAACGATTAACGAAGTCAACTTTTTAGTAAACGGATTATCGATTAACGAAGTTAACTTTTTGATTAACGGTGCCCACCTCTGCTTATTATTGACCACAAAGTAATATTATCTATAATACGACTAGTAATACATTTCTAACAGAAATATTACTATTTTGGAACATTGCCAACAGCTGATGCTGATTGTGAAAATTGGAAAACTATATTCATGAGATTCTATAAAGATTCCAATAGGTGAATAAGCACAGTCATCTAAAGCATTAATGTATGTGTGCAAAATTTCAAGATGCTGGGACATTAGGAAATTATTATATTTGAATGGGAAAATGTAGAAGCAGACAACAACAGATGAAGTTAAATAAAAACGTGGTACAAACATGATATATGTAATTATCGAAAAATTGTTTCCAAATGAACTCTGTTTAATTAAGAATATGATCAATATTCTTGGGAAGTTGTTAGGTAAAATTTGAAGCAGAAAATGTCGACACAGACAATAGTAACAGCAACAGCAGATGAAGTTGGAGAAAAGCGAGGGTTAAAAAACACAATATTTACCAAAAAATCGTTATCAAACGTTTCCAACTGTTCTTGGGAATACATTACAGTTTTTTCCTCAACAGAGACGAAAGGCATCTTCATTCACATAATTTATTTATTTATTTATTTATTTATGGCACACAAACAGACATCACCCACATGTAAACACAAATCAGACAAAAAACAACACAGATTAAGTTCAAGCGATGCCCTATTACATGTGTACACAACTAGTCAATGCAGATAAAACAATATTATAATGAAAAAAGAGAAACAAAAACAGAAAAACAAATTAAAGTCAAGGTAATCAGTAGCAATATGCAGTCAAAACAATGTTTAGTCAGTGTAGTCAATGTAGCGTTATGTTAACTGCCATGGGGAGGAAGCAGGATGGGTGTTCCGACGCTTGCGAGTCGGCTTTGGCTGGCTTAAGTGATCACTTTATGCCTAGGGTAACGTTCACCCATTCCACCACATCCTACTGACAATTGTGTAATTTTTAAAAGTTGTATATACGCTACTGCTGGAACTTATTTCACATTGACTTGGTGTTATTAAGTAAAATTTGAAGCAGAAAATGTGGACACAGATAGTAACAGCAACAACGACAGATGAAGTTAAACAACAGTGTGATAAAAATAAATATAGTGATTACGAAACACTTCCAGTGATAATACAATGGTTGTTGTGCTAGGTACAGGTAACATTATTATAGTACAATGTGTGTACTTTTGAATCAGACGATCTTTATTTGTACAAAGCGGGAAAATACAATAAAATGTATGTACAATTCTTGTACATAGTAACTAAAATATGTACACATACGCTTTGTGCAAAATAAGGTAGCTACACTTAACATTCCTCTAGTGACATTTCAAAAATTTCTATAAACGGGAGACCTTAGATCTCGACAACCGTTGCTAAATATGCGAAAAAAATAGAGTAGATACATTGACCCTTTATCTAGGGAAAAACCGTAAAAGATTTTTTATATCTTGTATATATTTCTAAAGTTGTGGAAAACACATCTGACATTTTCTTTCCGAAAGACTGAAACTCGTTTCCCGAAACTCGCGGACATTTTTTTTTGTACTGAAATAGGCATTAAAATCTAGTGAACGACCATTTTTTTTTGTGAAGAGAGATTAACCCCGTAAAAGTAAAAAAGATTGCTATTTTTAACATTTTTTTCATGCGATTTTAAACCTTAACGCCGCGGGTAATGACGGTGACGTGATAGTTGGGGTCCGAGACTTAAGAAACGTAAATTTCTAAAAATTGATCATGTGCATGCTATTTTGAACCTAAAAGACAGGGGATGTTTTGGGGACTCATGCCCTCAATAAAGTAACAAGTATGTATCATAATCTACAATTCTGTGACAATAGATGCAAATAATATAAACACAAGGAGCATCCGTGAAACAGATCACGTACTCTTGTACATATAAGACAAACCTACTACAAGTTATAGCTTATAGCACTTACTTACGACTTTATGAGCAATATAAGCATTAGATAAGGCGTATTGTTACGTATTGTACCTACACATATCCAATATCTTATATCTTCATATGCACTGAACATTATGTAATTAAATAATAACGTATGTTATTGAGGAAATTTGTGGGGAAAAGATGAGTTCATAAATAGCTCAGACGGTTGGTAACAATGTTTTAGGCAAAAATGCTAAATTTGAGTAATATATATGACTAACTTATCGACCAACGCAATTTGAGATAGCGGTAAGTGATAATAAAATATTTATTATTAAAGTATATAGCCGATACTGTAAAAATAGCTATAAACTCGCTAAGGCTGGCCACAAACGTCCGGAAGTTCAGCCGGCGAATGTCAGTTCCTGAATTTCGGGGCGTGTGTGGCCAGCCTTCCAGCCTAAATCGTCGTCTGAGAATGACAAGGTTCAAACCGGCAAATTTTGAGATATTGACTTTTCGCGATGCATAATTTACAAGTTCGATTGACAAAAAGACCCCAAAGTGGGGTTGTTTTGTGAGAACTAACAAGGATCTGTGCGTAAAAGGTAAAAAACTATGTGCATAGCTGTCGAACAAATAACTTTTATTTTAGATAAGACTTGGATTTGTATAGTTTTTCGGATATATCAAAGTTTTGTCCCATAGTTTTTGTCTTTGTGATCAAATTAAGGTGAAACGTCAAAAACATGACTACCTAATCTCAAAACCCAGGGATGAGCTAACTAAATTTCTATTCAGAAATCTATTTCAGGGTCAGTTTCCCGGCGAATTTCTTCATATTCTTGTGATAATTATTTGCATGAATGCTAAAAAAATGTTAATATTGTGGTCATTGGAAATATGTATAGGAAATACATACTTAGCATTTTTTGGACCAACCAGGTTTTCTGGGCAAATAAACATTTCACTTGCTATCTCACATTGACTATTAATGCCTAATTACATGGGCGTCGTCAGGGGGGGCAGGGGGCAGCTGCCCCCTAGAGATTGGAAAAGGCATTTATTTTTTCATACTTACTGGTAAAATCTCACAAAAAAACACATTACTACTTGAAACACATTTTCTCATATCATAAATTTTCGAAAATTTGTATGAAAATACATCAGTTTCATAAATAAAATTGTCTGCGGCGCTACTATTTATCACTTTTTTATAAAAAATCATTTTTCATACATATTATTGTGCAAAGCATTTTATACATTTTCAAATAAACAAACCACATCACGACCTTCTTTACTACCTGTCTCATAAAAATATTGCACCTGCGCCTGCGGCGCTATTTACGGTTTTTTTATTATTTTTGTTGCCCCTTCCTAGCTCCGAGGCTGGCGACGCCCATGCCAATTCATAGCATGAACCTAAATTTTTGCAAGTAGATTGGGGCATAACCAGGTAATAAACATACACATACTTAGATGAATATGCCAACACACGACTGTTTCTCATTTAAAAAACATATAATTAGCAACGTACCATGATAATACGTACCTAAGTACCAAACGTGAGGTGATATTAGAAAGTATACGAAGGTATTTATCAATTATTTGCTTAGAAAGGTAGATTAGATAATATGCCAATTGTATCATGAGATATTCATAAAAAAATGACAGAAATTCTTTGAAGTTCCCGTCGCCATTTGACAGATAAAAGTTCACGCCGAATAATTTACAAATAAGGCTGTAAAATGTGTAAAATTATCCTATTTATAATGAATTTTGAATTAAAAGTTACAATATTGTGACAAGAATTTGACAGAGAACAAATAGCTATTTAAAAAAAGTTAAAAAAGAAATGTTTGAAAGGAACCAATTAGAAGACTCCAATTTGAATCTAAATGGAACAATCTAGCAATTTTTTGTTGCTATTACAAAAAATATATAAAGCTGGGTACTTACTTGTTATTATCAATGGTGAGATATTATCACAACTTTATTAATATAAACAAAATAAACTTTGATTTATTATCACTGGATAAATTCAAACGACGGTTCGCACCAGACGTCAACCACTGTTCGCGAATTACTGCGCTGACA
This sequence comes from Ceraclea dissimilis, assembly GCA_963576895.1. Taxonomy (NCBI): domain Eukaryota; kingdom Metazoa; phylum Arthropoda; class Insecta; order Trichoptera; family Leptoceridae; genus Ceraclea; species Ceraclea dissimilis. The sequence continues at coordinate 17,346,568 of OY756364.1, forward strand.
GTTCCACTAAGGCACTAACATACAAACGTCGCGATTTTAATTTTGTCGGCAACACATCACTCAACAATCAGTATCACCTGCACAATGCATTAATATGTATAATATAATATTATGCCGGTTACACTATTAGCATTAGCAACATTAGCACGAAATACGAATACACATGCTACTATAGGTACCTACTTTTGTGAATCACCAATCAAATCACAGGCCATGTGCATTTTGTGGAACGTTGATTGGCGCAATTCGCGAATTTCAAACTCGCGTACAACATTTTCTGTTCGTCATATTACCGTTGCTATAACAGTGTGGTATTATTAAATTAATACAGGCTCTTCAGCGTTAAAAGACTCATGGATCACCAGGGAAACGAGATTTTTCAATAGAACTACTACTAATGTCATCAAGTCCCCAACCGACACGTTAGAGTAGAACTAGTAAAATTTTCTTTTTTGCGACTATTAGTTAATTTTTCTTATTGCCATCAAGCAGAGATGAAATAAATAAATAAATCTTTATTGGCCAGAGAAAACATGTATAGTTAGTTACAAAAACAAGATAATGGCAATGGATCAAAAGGGGGACTTATTGCAATTAAAGCAATATCTTATAGTTAACCCGAAGATTACTGAGAAACGAAAAATTTCTTACGTGTTGTTCTATAAAGCCCCTAAAGGGGTAAATTTACCGAGGTTTTCGACAACTTTAAAGTAAAGCAATAACGAAACCTCGCATTTGCAGAGGTCAAGGGCAATCTCAAAAGCAAAGTTAAAAATAAAACTGACACACTACCTACAAAAAAAACTATAATTTATAACGCATTTACAATGTTGTTTGACCACATCGTTCTCACGTGTTTCGTCGCGCGATTCTGCAGCCAATCCCTTCCCACCACGGTAAGTAGGTACTCAACTCACTATACTATGAAATAATAATAATAATGATGAAATGAAACTGTTCTTTATTCGCCAATTTAAAATCGTCGATGAGGTATTGAGTTGTTCCCAGTTGTTCCTTGTTGCCTTGTGTGGCCTATTTGAACAAATACAAATGAAAAGGTATTTCATTATTTTATCTACGAAATCACACCGTCTCACAAAAATCGCATTATTACGACATCGTTTTGTCATGTAGGATGGGATTCCCCGGATTTGTCCTAGTTCAGAGGCGTCCGGGCGGTCCAGGGCTGTCCGGAAGGGGTTTACAAAAAGTGTCCGGATGATTGAATGTCAGGTAGTTTTAATTTAACTAACAGAATGTTAGTTAAAAATGCATTCGTAATCGAAACGATGTTTTTAATTTCACCCCAATGTCCGGGTTTTTTAAAGTTTTTGGCCGGCGTCAACAATTTAGGTGATGGCAGCTCTAGTCACATTTATAGGTTAACTATATGACCAATTTTCTACTTATCGAGAAAACCTATTAAGAGTGTGCATACCGACATTTCAAAAAATTCTAAAAACGGGAGACCTTATATCTCGACAAACGTTACTAAATATGCTTTGGAACAAAATAGGGTAGATGCATTGAACATTTATCTAGGAAATAACCGTATAAGATTTTTTATATCTTGTATAGATTTCTCAAAAAAAAAATGAAAAACACCTCTGATCTTTTTATCGAAAGACGAAAACTCGTTTCCCGAATGTCGTAAAAGTTTTTTGATAGACGCAAAATTAACCCCAAAAAATGGAAAAAACGCTATTTTTACCATTTTATCATGCGATTGTTCACGCGATTTTGAACCTTAATGCCGTGGGAAATGACTGTGACGTCATTATTGGTGCCAAGACCTTAACTATAGGTACATAAGTAGAACTATACCTACCTATTAATTTCTGTAAGTAGGTATGTGTGCAAAATTTCAAGGTGCGGGGACATAGGGATGTTATTTAAATTCTAAGAGGAAAATTTCGTCGCAGACAACGTGAGATGAAGTTATATAAACGCGTGATAATTAGTTCCTATATAATTATTGTGCATGGTGCATGTAAGTGCGTTGTGTTGTGCGGAAACATTATACAAAAACATGCGACGACGACATGACCATAACCTATTTGGCCTTTCATTTCACGTTAGGGTTGCCAGATGTCCGGTTTTTTTTGCATCTGTACTGTCGAAAAAATCTTGGAGAACCGGACAAAGAGTTGTTCGGTTTTTTCAATCGGACCTCAAGAAGTTCAACATGGTCAAGCCTATAGGCCAGAGGTTCCCAACCCGTGCCCGCGGGCACCATGGCGCCAGCGGTTCGTATGTGCCTGTCACTATTTGACAGAGACAGATTTTTTTCATAAACACTGATAAAAAAATGTAAATTATTTTTATTAATTTATTAGTTATAATTTTTTTGAGTTCCTAGATTTATTAAATATGTTTTTTGGTATGTTGTTAGTGCCAGGTCTATAATGTTATGTTAAGAAATGCGACCTTCCAGGGCTGCCGCCCTCCGATTGGTAGCGAAAAAAAACAATTATGGGAAAACGAGAAGTTATGGAAGGAGTTTGTCGATTAAAAAAAGGTGGTGCCCGCCATCCCACTGATATTTTAGAATGTGCTCTAGAGCAGTGGTCCCCAACCTTTTTGTCGCCGCGGACCGGTCAGCGTTTGATAATTTCACCGCGGCCCACTGAGGGTAGGGGGGTTACATTGGGGGGGGATACACTACACAAAAAATCAGTAAAAGCGCCGCAGGCGAAATTTTTTAGTGAAGGTGCACTCAGAAAGGTTGAGTTTTTGGTTGGCATTATAATTGATGGGTTAAAAATGTAACAAAAAAGAAGCGCCGCAGGCGAAATTTTTTTGATAAACGGGTGAATTGATGAACCTGGGATCATTCTATAGCAGATGGCACATCATCGTTTGACATTTCACAGTTTATTGGAGCAATTACACAGTATATTACAGTTTAATTGGAGCAATGTGCATCGGCTACATAATACAGGGAAGGAAAGGTTTTAAACGCGAGAAAGTAGATACCGGCAGGCGGCGCGGCCCAGTACCATTTGCTCCACGGCCCAGTACTGGGCCGCGGACCATAGGTTGGGGACCACTGCTCTAGAGTACAAAAAGTCTCTAACTCTAATAATAAACGAAAGTTCCTGACTGACTGACTGACATACTCACTTATCGACGCAGAGCCCAAACAGCTAATCTTAGAGAATTTAAATTTTGAATACAGATAGGTTTTAAAACAAACCTCCCACTAAGAAGGGATTTTTGGAAATTCCGCCTCTAAGGGGGTGAAAAATTATAAATTGTCCGGTTTTTTTTTGTCCAGCATATCTGGCAACCCTATTTGACGTAGAAATACGTGTACGGGTGTACCATAGGGAAGTACCTATGGTACCTAGGTTAAGTGCTATCGCTTCCCACGTAAACAATGGACATAATAAGATGTCTAAAAACTACTGATTTATCACCTATTCATTGCACAATATTTACATAACATTGTATTCTATACCCTCACGCCCCGTCCCTTGCAGGGTAAATACTTAGGCAGAGAGAACGGAACGTCAGACTTCTCTGACCTTGCTTCCGTCATATTCATGCAATTTGTCATATCTACCAATGCCGGATTTCCCAAAAGGCTGAGTAGGCCGGGGACTATGGGCGGCAGAGACTTCAGAGGGCGGCGCCTGCCCACATTTCCATTCTTTGGTTTTCATGGAATTCTCTTCGAATTTTTTTCCCCGTCCTCCCGCCGACGAAAAATAAATTAGAGCGCTAAAATAAAAAATACACCAAAAAATTTTTCGTCGACGGGGGGGGCTATGCTATACATTGTATCGAAATTTGTCAAGATTATTTTAGAGTACCTAATTATAGTATTTACATATTAAAAAACAATTAAGTACTTATATGTTTCTGATAAACTGTTTTTACTCACTCTAAGAGATAAGAAAATCGTCATGTTTTTAAGTATAATTAAAAGATTACACTATCCTCGATTAGGTGTTATCAAATGAGAACAAATTATTAAAAAGTTGTATTCACAGAATGCTCTATTAATCCAGAAGATATTCCGTTTACTTCAGAAGTTCAGACAGTCCTGATTCATTTCCGTTCACCTGACATAGTCCTGATTCATTTCCATTTACTTCACACAATCCTGATTCATTTCCGTTTTCTTCACACAATCCTGATTCATTTCCGATTACTTCACACAATCCAGATTCATTTCCCTTAACCTACTTCACACGATGCCGATTTATTTTTAATGCATTGTTGCTTCGATAATAATTGTTGCAAAGAGTCCTCATTAGCGATAGGTCCGAGATTGAACCCCAGCTTAATTGGTTGTTTTCTATATTCTGAGAAGGAGATACTTACTTTCTTCTTCCGCTTATGTTAGATCTGGGATCTATTTGTTTCGGCGTTTGATGCTCCTTCTTGGGGTGTGGAAGACAAGCTATCACTCCATCTTTTTGGATTTTATTCACAGCAACGTGGGCGAGTCTTGTTCCGTCCATCCTATTAACAAGGTCCCGCCAGAACCGCCTCCTCTTCCTACTTACTTTCAATTTATGACAGAAATATAATATATGGCAAGAATGAAAGTGAAATTGATAGGTTTTCTGTATATCGAGTTTTCATTTTATTGGTGATAACTCCCATAACTGGTTTGACCCTGTGAAGGTCACTTGGCACACTTATGCCGCAATCACGTGGACATAAGACGTGAGAGAATATGCTCAACACATGTACACGCTTTATATGTATTATATGATGCAATTAACAGGGCCGATTTAACTCAATCAAAAAATGCAGCAAGTGCCTATAGTGTCGACTTCACACAATTAGACGTATGCAAAAAGGAACTTAGAAGAGATGAATACATCGAGGAAAAGAATAACATTATTAAGGAAACACGAACTTGTACTAAACAAATATAAGAAAAAGAGTGCAGTATTGAGTCTAAATCTGGAGGCAAAGGAATTTGAACTGAAAAACATATGAAGGAACTTTGAAAGGAAGTCCATTAAGTCGTCCGCTGATCGTCTTTAAAATAACTACTTGTTATCCAACTACGACACGTAGAAAATCCGAGGTTTCGCAAACATTACAGTCTGTAAAAAAAGAGACGATCTCGAATTGAATTGGAAGTGCAATTTTATTTGCTGGCAACAATGATATTTTATCGAAATTCTAGAAGTGTTGCCACTATGATTGCCAAAAACCTACATATATATCACTTTCTATAGGCCTTACTTACCTCATCGTTTTTCATACAACGCATCTTCTTCTTCCACTTCTATCCTTGTTGGGTCGGGGACTCAAAGCATCTGTGTTTTTTCGCCAGAAGCCCCTATCACTTGCAGCTTCCAGGACCTCTGGCCACTCCAACCACAGTCTCTCCTCGCACACCTTTGTCACCTGCTTCTGTCGACTATTTCAGGGGCGGCCACTGATCTTCTGCCTGCACCCTCGGCTTTCAGAGCTTTTAACCGAAGCCGCTCCTCTGGCATCCGGATGACGTGTCCGAGCGACGTTTTTTATACAATAAAATTAAAATTTGAGCTGCCCCTCGCCCCAGCTTCGACGCTAGCGACGGTCCTGTGTACAGTGCACTAGCCGATGTAGTGTCACATCACATTGTTATGATAGTGTTACTTGATAATACAATAACTAAGTGTAAGTGTATAATAATACACATAGTGAAATTACACATAGCTACAGTGGAATCATGACATGACACATTCACATACAATAACAAGAGTGGACAGATAATAATGTTGTTTGTATTATTGTGTATTTTGCACAATCTATTCATAACAATGTTTCAAATCAGGGGTGACCACAGTCGAATTTAACAATTAGCCGACTCGTTAGCATCGGAACACCCATCCTGCTTCCTCCCCAGGGGAGTTCACATAACGCTACATTATGTGAATGAAGATGCCTTTCGTCTCTGTTTAGGAAAAAACCGTAATGTATTTCCGTCTGCGCAATGCAGATTAATCCGGTTCTATACCTAAAATAATTTATTTAATTTATAACCTCTGCATTCATATGAATTCTGAAAGAGTATAGGTAACTTTGACGTATTTGTCCATCTAACAATTCTGGTTACAATGCGGTCGCGGTTGCCACACCGCACATATACTAATCTGGTTGAGCTGTGGTAACGGCGGCCGGATTGCCACCAGAATCCATTTTTTATAGGTAGGGACATTTCAATGTGAAACTATTTATTCAGTACAGCGAAAGCAAAACCCGATACAAAACAATGTTTCAGAAATGAATCTAAAAATGGCAAAACCTCTCAAAAAACAACAGATCGTTTTTTCTTCATATTATATTAAGGAACTAAGGCATGAATTTTCAAAAATTACTGTAAAAATCATGCATAAATTTTGCCTGCGGCGTTAATTGTATTTTGATAAGATTTACATCTGGACATTTTCTAGATCTTATGACAAAATTTTAGCCTGCGGCGCTAGTCACGCAATCGTTTTCCTTGTATCTACAGTACAGTGTAACCAGATGCGTTGTTATTGAAAGACAGCCAGATTCATTAATTTTTTAAAACAATTCGCATGCGTCATTTACTCGTTTTTTTGCTACATAAATATCAAAACTTTAGAGTTGCCCCATTTAACTCCAAATCTGGGGTCTCTCCTGGTATTATGTAGTAAAAAAACTCACAAAATTCAACAAGTTTCTAGAATATTCTGTGACTCTTTGACCGTAAATTTTTGATAACCCTAACATAAATGTTCATTGTTTTGATTTGTTTCAATAATATTATTATTAAATTAAATAATAAGCAAATTACTTACCTCTCACCTCATGTTGTGACGTCATCATTAGACCCACGTGTTCTATCGTGTGAGACGCGTGGTTCAAATCACATATTTATTTATTTATTTTATTTATATAACTTCCTCCTATCACCAAGTGAAAATATGTATTTTATCGCAACTGGTGTAAGAAATGAAAAGTTTACGTAATTGGAGGTCTACGTTGCCGAGATTGTCGAGATCGTAATGCATAATTTTAGATGTGGGGTGGTGTTTTTAGTTTTTGATGATTGTATTGTCGTTTGTTGCATTGTAATTGCAGTGATGACGCGAAAAGGCCGGGCAGGGGGGGACAGCTGCCCCCCTAGAGATTGGAATAGGTATATATTGTTTCATACTAAATTATAAAAAATCACATTACTACCACACATTTTTTCATCATATCATAAATTTCTTAAAATTAATATGGAAATCCACCAGTTTCATAAAAAAAGTTGCCTGCGGCTCTATTTTTTATTACTTTTTTATAAAATATATTTTTTCATGCATATTACTGTGCAAAAAATTATACACATTTTCCAATAAACCAAACCTCATCACGACCTTCTTCACTATGTCTCAAGAAAAATTTCGTCCGCGGCGCTATTTACGCTTTTTGCGTGATATGTCGAATTTTTAAAATTGAAATTTTTTAATTACATATATACGTAATTATTTACGCACTGAAAAAGATTTCAAAAATAAAAATAATTTTGATTAGGTACCTACTTTATAGTCAAACGTTTCAAAGGTATTGTAAGAAAAAACGATTAGTTAAATCTGTTTTTGTACTTTTTATTGTTAATTCTTTACATGTTTATGTACGATAACTAATAAGATTAAAATTAATTCTAGATAATTCCTAACTGATGATTTAATATACATATCACATAGCTAAGTATGTAACAATTTAATAAAAATACAATCAATATTCTGTCATGTTTTAGTGTAGGTATATTTAGAGAGGTAAGATCACTACATACATACTAATAAAATTTCATTCGTTTAAGAGGCCTACTTTAAATTTTAGAGGCCTTAGTGGTGAGCAAAGTAGTTTTCATCTGAAACATTTAAGGTTAGTTCATTAAAGGGATCCAAATCAAGGTCAGTTAGTTGAAAAAAATAAATAACTGGCTTTACCAGGGATATTTCAAGATTCTAGCTACCTATTAATATGACCAATCAATTTGGGAGTCCTCTTTTAATCCCTGTTACTAAACTGAAAAAAGTCCAAAAATTTCTAGGTTTTTGGGACAATCTGTATATAGCACAAGCGGAAAATTATTACAAATTTTAAAAATATATTTTTTCACATGGGGATGAAAATCATTTCCAGCTTTCCGAGAATTGATTACGTCTACCTTTACTGATCTATATGCAGTGATCTAACCTTTGAGCAGCATTATCAATTATTTCTAATTAAGTACTTATGCATATAAAAATATTTTTTTATAAAGCTATGTAATATTGATTAGTTTACACCTTAGGAATAAATTATTGTTTAAGTATAGAAATAATATTTATCCTAATATTGCAAAAAGTTTTCAATGCAGTCTTATAATAATTACTAAGTATTCGATATCTAGGTTTTACATACTCGTACGTGTAGTGGCTCACGTAAACAATCCAGGAAAATAATAATTCTTTGTATCTTTAATTATTTTAAGATTCGTGAAGTTTCTGTCTAGAAGTACAGGAGATAGAGGAAATATAATGAACAAAATAATCAATTAGTTAACAAAATTATAGTACAGACCGACAAAAATCATACACATTTAAATTTAAATAACGAAATAGAAGAGCGGCGTAATATGTAATTATTCAAATGAACTTTTAGTAGCTTGGGGTAGGAAAGAAATTCACTCCAGACACCTCAATGATCTTAACTAATCTCACGTTGACAAATATGCGTCAAACAGATGGTTGATCATTGGGGATTTGTATGGGAAGACTTAGAATTTTGTGATTGCGATTCAAGATATGATTCGTGATTATACAAATGATTGATACAAAATCGTGAGGTGAAGTGAATTCAAAGTCGCGTGAGTCGAATGATAGACAGTACCATTCCAGTTTCTTAATCATGAAACGTTTTTAGATAATTATTTTAAAATTTCTTTTAATTTTAGATTAAAATTGTAACTTAAATAAAAATTAAGACTATTAAGTTTACCTAATAATAACACAGCATACTGTATAAGATAAAATTAAATTTAAACTAAAAATATCACACAAGTATCTTTAGATATCTTTCTTCTCACATTCATCCAATTCTTGTTCTAACAACTGCTCCTGTTCTTCCGAAATCTCCACATGGCCAAATTCAGGATGAGTTCCATCTCCTGTGGCTTCCACTACTTTCTTTACGAGGTTCTTCGAAGGCTGCTTCATGTCGTAGGCCCATCCGATCTTGGCGAAGAGATCCAACCACATTGTCGTCAAGTTCAGGGAGTAATCTCCCAATTCTGCCGCTTTGTAATCCCATGGGAAGGCGTGGTGGTAGTTGTGCCATCCTTCTCCCATTGCGAAGAATGCCACACTCTTGTTTTCAACGGGCATTATCCTCCTAGAAATAAGAATTAAGATTTGTAGACTTCTTTGTCCAGATGTTAATCTATCTATTTCTTCACAATGCTCCTTTGCGGCGTACACAAAGTGCTTTTATTACATTCATGGAATTCGTCATACACTCTGATCTTTATCTGATTTTTTTTCACTCGAAATCCGTCTGTCCTTGAGAATCTGGTTGACATGGTCAATCCAGGTTAGTCTCAGACGGCCTCTATTTCAGATACCTACCTCTTTTTCATCTTTTTAGTCATCCACTCATCATTAATTCCCTCAACATACCCTGTACTATATCTAGGCTTATTTACACTCATTCTAGTCACGAAGCCTGTTTTACAGTTATTCATCTCTCTAATAATCTCATTTCTTATCATCAAGTTGTCACACGGACAAAAGGAACAGAAAAGAAGCAATATAAATAGCTAAACTATTGGTAAGACGAGAAATCTTGAAGAAAGAATATTTTAGGAGGCCAAAGTTCTGAATAAGTATGATCTTTGGAAGTAAGTAAGTATGCGATACGAAATAAAAAGCAAAATCTACTTACTTATCGTAGGGTTTGCTGCCAGATAAGTGAGCCAAACTGTTGACTAGCCAGGTGCAGTTTAGACTGCAGATGTAGCGAAGCAGAGGCTGGGAAACTATGGCATTAATCCAACTCTCATTCCAGAAGTAGACTGGAATCACAGTTGGAAGGATGAAACAGAAGGTCATTTTCATGAGCTTGAAATACCTGGAAACAATAAACCAATTTATGTATTTTATCCCATAATTATACGTACTTAAATTCTTTGTTTTATGTGTGTGTGAAACCCTATGTGAATTTAGTATTAATCATCCAAGACTGGTACTCTGTATCTCAACTTGAGGGTTAACTCATCTCAGTCTCCTTGAGATTCATTCATGGGGACGATTTCACGTGAGAGTGAGGGTGAGTGTCGCCTGAGTTAGATAATGGCTTTTAAACATTGCTGGCAAAACTTTGAAAATATTATTTAAAATACTAAAAAGATCCAACCAAACCCTAGTACAATGAAAAACTAAATATTAAGACTGAAATCCACAAAAAAATGAGTTTAGCTTTAGCGACTAGTATTCGAGGATTTGCATCCTCACCACCAGGCGATTGTGAATAAGTTTTTTTTACTTTTTTCACAATCGCCTGATGGTGAGGGTGCAAATCCTCGAATACTAGTCGCGAAAACACAAGCAATTTTTTTGTGGATTTTAATCTAAATATTTAGTTTTTGAAAATGGACTTCCACCAAGTAGCAACGGTCGAAAACATCGAGATCATCCGGACTTGCATCCAATCTTGTTTTGTCACCAAGTTCACCATTCATTCTTTTCTTGCTGTAACTGTTTATAAGTTTGCAATGTATAAATTTTGTTCAATATGTAAACCTGACGATTCCAAGTGGCTTAAATAAGGCCTACGGATGATTAAAAAAAAAAACATTTTGTTCAGTCAGTTGCGAAGTTTTTCAGCTGACCTTCGTATGTTGTCATGTCATGAATATGTAGAGTGATAGGGTGGATGGTAATCGGTGGAATTTAAATTTACTCACTTGTGATTGAACTGCACAACTGGATCATTGACAATGTCACTCATATCGATGGTGTTCCCCTTCTTGATGACTTCAGGGTGTTTCTTCATCATCAGCCAACCAACGTGGGCGAAGAAGAAGCCTCGATTGGCGTTGTGAGGATCTGCGTCTGTCTCGGAGAACTTGTGATGAACTCTGTGGTCTCTCACCCAGTCGTATATTGTATTCTGAAAGAGGTGAATATAACGTTGAGGTAATATTTTTAAATATCGGAAAAATTTTGTGCGATTGAGCAAAAAATGTTGTGGTTGTTTATAATACCAAATCCATCAAAAAGGCAGCGCCGCTGTCGAATTTTTTGATGAAACAGTTCAATTTTTATTGAGATTTAATGGATTTTCAATTCCCGGGAGGGCTGCCCGGTAATAGTTAAGCCACTGTCTCACCACCCAGTTTGACTCGGAGATATATATGATGCTAACCTGGAGCCCGGAAAACACCACTCAAACCCGGAGAGGTGGCAGCCCTAACTGCGTACCTGCACCAGTGCTATTTTTTTAAATTTAGGACTGGGTTATTTTAGTTGCCTACACGTAAATAAAATAAAATGATCGTCCTTACCTGACCAGCCATCGAGTAGCAGACCATAAGTATTATTTTGAGGGGTAGTTTTGCCTTGTAGGCCCTGTGACACCAATGCCTGTGGACTCCAGCTGTTACGCCAAATCCTGCACAGCCGCCCATAAAGAAAGCTGCGAAACCAGACAAAATATTGATAAACATATTTTAAAATACAATCAAATTTTAAATTTTCATGTATAGATCAAAGTGACAAATTTTGTATTAATGTTTTTCAATGTACATAATGCCATCTATTGGAAAATTACCACAGCTATATAATATAGCCGAGAGATAAACCAGTTTATAGATAGCAGGAAATTGTTTTGTTTATGCTACTAATTAATAGATGGCGGTAACATAATTTGAGTTACGGGTTCTACAAAACTACAGAAATTTCATCCGAAAGGATAAATTGTGGAGTAAAGATCTCAGAAGTAGGTAGAATAAATTTAAATGTATTTTATACAATTATTTTTTCCATACACAAATTTAAAACATAGCCAAGCGTCAAACCTTTAAGCTCACACTACTAATTCAAAGATGGCAGTATCATCGGTTTATTTAATACTTGTGCTACTCATTCATAGGTGGCGGTAAACCGATAAAAGTATACTTGCGTTATTTATACATAGATGGCGGTAGCGCAGTTTCAGTTATATCAATTACAGGTATTTTAGTTTTCTTACGTACAAATTGAGAAAAAATGTTAAATTAACATTGTCTGTAAGTTCAAATAATTACATTCTTTCGATAGAACGCACAGTATAATGCAAAATAAGACAATGTTGAGAGAATTAATGATAACAGGTTGAAAAAATACATATTTGAGTGAGCGAAGAGGGGTGAAGAATCGCGGCTGCCCGAGACTGACTTGGTCTGATCATGTCGATCAGATCTTCAAGGATGGACGCGTTTTGAGGAGAGCGTGTAAGACAAATTGCATGAATGTGACGGAGGCTAGGAGTGTGTGTAAGGATAGGGCTGCTTGGCGCTCGGTCCTTTCTGCATACCCTGCAAGGGACGCAGCCACGCAGCGTGAGGGTATAGATAGATAGATAGATAATAACTCACCGAAAAGTATTGTTTTTATGCTTCCTTCTCTCCAATAGTAAAGAAAACATCCTACAGCTGCGATATGGTATAATGATATAGATATTAGATTTAGCCATATCAATGGTGTCTTAAATCCAAAGGTCTTTTCTAAATATCCTAGTTCATAGTCGCTCTGTTTGATTGGTTTTGCCTCTACTTCAGAAGAATTGGACTCTTCAGACGTCGCTGGACTGGCTGCTGGCTTCGTTAAGGTATCATCTTCTTTCACAGACGTCTTACACTCAACCACAGTGCTGGTTTGAGTGGACGGCACGTATGGTGGCATCTTCTGGACTCTGAAATCAAATAAAAACAAGAATTATAAATTATGCTCCTGGATTTATGCAAACTATATAGCATTTGACAAAAAATTCAGTAGGTAAGTTTTCCTCTTATAAAAATCTTAATCAAAACTATCCGGGTATAGAGAGATTGATATTGCGTAGTGAAAAATTGTGAGCCAACATCTGAGTATAAAGGGACTACGTGGAGTTGTACTTTCTGGGCTTGGATGTCGTGGTCTAATGGTCGCTAGTGCGAAACGTCGGGTTCCCAAGCGACCATTAGACCACGGCCTCCAAGTCCGGAAAGTACACATGTGTGTTATGTATAACTTAAGATATGATTAAGCACATAAGTTTTATTTTCTTATCTACTTTTCTGGTCTGGTCAAAATATTAAAAAGCAGCCCACAAACGGGCCAAACTGCCACTGGCCCATCGGGAATTCTCCCAAACTCCCGTATGGACAGTGTGGTACTGCGTACATAATTTATGATTGCCAACCCCACTAGGTCATGACCTGTATCGGGGTTGACAATTAAATAATATGAAGACATCTTTACACTTTTGACATTCTTATTCATAACTAGCTGAGTTACCCGTTCTTCGCAACTGAAGTATATCGTAAGTATATCGACGTTAAAACCTAAAGAAGATCGGTATGAAAGTTTTTGTGAATTTTCACAGTAATCCATCGTAAACAAACCGACAAAAAACGATTTATTTATATATCACCAGAAGCTTCTAAAAAAACGGGTCGCAAAAAATTGAAAACAAAATCTTACATTATTTCATCTTCACCGTCAGTGTCAGGATACATAGTTATTCACAAAAATATAAATTTAATAAAAATTATAGAAAGTTCACTAACTTAGTAACAAACAGTAAAAGAAATTACGAATTAAAACTAAATCATTCAATATTATCTATAAAACTATAAAATTCGCTTGTCGGATCAAAATTTTAATGAAGATATTGCTTGTAATGGACACAAATTACAAATGAATTCAAAATTACAATTTTGAGGTTAGGTAATGTCAAGTATATTAATAATTAATTTATTATTGATGCATCATTAGGTAAATTTTTGTTTATTCTTACAAATTATATAAACCAGTATGACCCCATATTAATTGAGAATGTAATTTAAGGGTAGGCATATTGACATTTCAAAAATTTCTACAAACGGGAGACCTTTGATCTCGACAACCTTACTAAATACGCCATGGAAAAAAATAGAGTTGATACATTGAATCTTTATCTAGGGAAATAAAAAAAGAAACTGTGAAAAACGTCTCTGATCTTTTTTTCCGGCAGATAGCAACTGGTTTCCCGAGAGCGGAGATTTTTTTGTATTGATAATATGCATTAATATCCTAGGGAACGACCGTAAAAGTTTTTTGATTGAAGCGAAATTAACCCCAAAAAATGAAAAAAAAAAAACATTTTTTTACATTTTATCATGCGATTGTTCATGCGATTTTAAACCTTAATGCCGTGGGAAGTTACCGCGATGTCATAGTTGGGTTGCGAGCCTTAACATTAACAAACATTTAAGTAACATCAGCATTCTTTTGTTTTTCCATCCAAACAATCGAATGCTAATGTCATAAACGATTATACTTACGTATTATTTAGGTGTCAGTGTCATAGTTTTTAAAAATATTGACTTAAATAGGACAGGTTCTTAGAAATATTTTGAAATCAGTGGAAATTTTGTTGAAGAAATGCTGCATCATCATCTACTTAGGTTAGGGCCGGTTGGATTGGAATTGGCGAATGTTACTTAAGTGTAAAGTGTTCGCATTAAGCCAGCCAGTTGGGTATATAGGGGGGGAGGCCCCCCCCCGAAATGTCAGGCAATGATTTGCCATCTGCTGTAGAAAAATCCCAGATTCATCACTTCACCCATCTTTAAAAAACATTCGCCTGCGTCTCTTTTTTTTACATTTTATTCAACAATTTTTTTTTTCAACCTAAAACACGACACTTTTCACTCGCCTTTATGAAAAAATTTCGCCTGTGGCGCTATTTTTGTTTTTTTACTGCGTCTATGTTACAAATTCAATTGCCTCCTCCAGAAGTTTTTTGGGCTTTAGAACTTTAAAGAAATCAGATTGAACAGTCAGGCTTATTAGTTCCCCCCCTAAAGTCAAATATAAAGACAAATAAGAGGTGGTCGGTAGCCTGGTTGGTAACGCGCTCGACTGTTAATCCAGTGGGCGCGGGTTCAATCCCCGACTTACTCCACTTCACAACACAAGCTTTTAAGCTTTCTGTGAAGTGTGCAAAGATGTATTCGGGTTTATTTCAATAAACCCAAATTCATTTAAAAAAAAGTAGTTCGCCCCCCCCCCGAAATGAAACCTAAATACGCCACTGAAGCCAGGCGACGATCAGTCAGAAGCCTGATGGAAAGTTCATCCTTTGCTGTATATCTGTTGAGAAAACTACTCACTATAAAAGGGTTTTACCTTCATTGTCGCTATGTCATAGGTATATGAATTACGCACATTGTAATGTATGTAAGTACGTGATTTCACCTGCTCTCCCAAGAGCGGGTTTTTCAGGTAAACTTATCAATAAATCAATAACTATCTTGTTGTTCTTCGAGATATTATTGATCCCTGATTCTATAGGGTGTCTCAGTAAGTGTCCACTTTTTCATTTTAAAATTAAAACACGTATTTTCTGATAGAGTTGTGATATTTTTTATTGGTAGTAAAGAAGAGATGGTCCGATAAAGTATGAAATAAAATATCCGGCAAATGACCCCCACGGCTTTGATAACAGGCCATTACTAGTTTCATGAAATTTTCCATGACTCTTTCACAGAGATGTGGCTGTACCTTACCGAGAAAAATTTCATGAAAAGAGTAATGGCCTATTATCAGAGGTGTGGGGGTCATTTGCGGGATATTTTATTCCATACTTAGTCGGAACATGTCTTCCTTACAACGTGTTTTTATTTTAAAACTAGAATGTTCTGCAATGTTCGAGTATAATCTCGCGGTATCTGGATCCATTCGATCACTCGGTTTCTCCCGATGGACAAAATATTACTTACGATTTAAGAATTTATTTTTCAACACCCTTTCATACGATACCACACATGATCCCACACATCTGTTCGATCCCCCATCAGCAAAATTTCTCAGAAGGTTCTGGATTTCCAGAAGTTACTAGCACACAGCATTCGTTTCCAGATAGCAAGGTATTTGTGTACCAAGTTTGGTCGAATTTGCTCCAGGGGTTCCAGAGTTATGGTAGAACAAACATACCCACATACATACCTACATCCATTTTTATTATATGTAAGATGAAAAAGTACACTCTTACTGATACACCCATAGAATACTTTGAAGACATGTAAGAATAAGTCGATTGTGGAATAATTTAATGTCGTCCTTCCATTGCAGACGACAGAATTAAATGAAACAAAGAATCTGGTTATATCTACTACTAAAGCAGTTGTTTTAAATTTATGATAATTGGGTTTTATTCAACGAATGTTACATTATCATTGTCCTTATTTTGCCTATGGGTGACGTCGTAAATATTAAAAGGGCTTTGGAGGACATTGTGACATTTTAGGTACACCTAGTTTACAAGATTGTACTCAACTTCACACCGTCATTTTTTTATTTATTTATTTGTTTTTTTTTTGTTTGTGCGCTAATCTAGCAATCGATTATGCAACCACATCGTGACTAATTATTAGAGAGCTGAGGTTTGAAAACGTACCTAAAACAATACGTTTCTGTCATCATGATCCAGAGACAATAAATATGTAAGGCGTTTGTGGGGGATCCAAGGGTCGTGTAGGGTCTTGTGTGGTATTGTATATGAAAGGGCGTTGAAAAATGAATCCAGATCTTTAGTCAGATGTTTCCAACTCAAGCCTAGGAAGACACCGAGCGATCGGGAGGATCCAGTCAAAGCAAACCGCCGTGTTTGATTTCTCATGAAAGTGCTTTACGAGTAGAATTCGTATCTTTTTACAAATTCCGAATCTCTCAATTCTTGGTGGGAAGCGCCAATCGAAATTAAGGAACCCAAGCACCGGAAAGGGTGTTAAAAATTTCAAATTTCTAACTATTAGAGTCATTAAAACATATTCTCATTTATCCATGTTTTAAATCTTAGGATGATATCTTTGGTATTAGCTGAGTAATCTTACTTTTCCCAACCCATTTTTTCACATGTTCTCTGTCACAAGTGTAGAAAAAATGGCCATATACCTATTTCAGTAGATGTTGCTCCCTCGTTTTGACTGACAAATCGATATGAAATCCTTGGAAATGTTTCATTACTGGACCTGTTTAATTTGTTTTGGATTATTACAAAATACAATTGCATTATTCACAAAAAAATATTAAAACGTAGAAAAAATATTGTTTAAATCATAATTTATCAAGGAAAATTACTCAACAAGTATGCAATGTCGTATGGACAGAAAATAAATATGTCCCCAATATTGTAACGCAATACTTATAATACCTACTCGGAATCGAATATAAAAGTTACAGCCAATAATAATGTGTAATCGGCATGTGATTAATCATAGATTTTTTTGGATGATTTAAAGATTAGATTAAAATAATCAAAGTGCAAGATCAGTGTATAGTGATGAGGTTGAATGAAGGTTTGAATGTCTAGAAATAGGGGGGGGGGGGGGGTTAGTAGGGCATAGATCGCAGAATGCGATAAGCTCGCCCTGGTGAACAAATAATTGAGTTGACATATTTCTTTAGTGTGTTCACACAAATAATGGTCGAATGAAATGGTGCGTCGAAACGGGTCCATCTTAGGAAAATGTGGCTTTACCATTCTGTCAAACATTGATCGAATTCAATGAATTGTATTTTTTTTTCAGAATTCGACAGGAGTGTCGACATGTTCTCCGTTTCTTGACAGGAGTGTACTGTTTTTGAGTATGTCCTTTAGAATTCATTTAAAACAAATTAAGTCTTATTTTCATCGCTAGATTTCTGTCCTTTCTGATCTTACCAAATCTGGTTCCATTCTTCGAAGACAACTGGTAAGTAGATATACCTGCAGACTTACATAAAGTGGTAGTGTTAATTTTCCCATCATGTTCAATATACCACTTATCTTATATCATATTTTTGGTCTGATTATAGCCGCCTAGTGACCCAGACGAAATCGCTGTTGTGCAATAAATTACCATAGCACCTATATCAGTAATTTCTTATACTTGGTACTATAAGTGTTTTAGTGCACGGGTGAAAAAAAGAAACGTACTGATACTGTTGTGGTTATATCTTGATATTATGACCCACCCATATAGTCCAAGAGCCCGCTGCTTAATTTATGACGTATCTGTTTTTTGAACGAAATGTGGTATAAATGATAGCTTACCAATAGGGTATTACATCGCAATAGGGTTGCCTATCAAAATCTTGCCGCAACCCCCCCTGCCCCCCCTGAAAAGGTCCCTCTTCGCGGTTTTTCGCATTTTATAGGAATATGGTAAGAGATAGGAGAAAGTAGTCAACGACAAAAATAATCCTTGCTAAATTCTCTACAAAATATGTGAAGTCAATTTTTTCGTAGAACTAGCAGTTTACCCGCAATGGCCGGTCCAAAACCGAAATTCATTTGAAATACTAAAAAAATGTATTTAAACCAAATTGGTTGAAAATTGATAAGAGCTATAGGAATATAGTCAAAGAACGAATTAATTACCATAGTCTTAGCTACAAAACGAGCTATAATTTATTTTCATACATCTAATAATTTCGGAGTTATTGCAATAAAACTCAGTGATGAAAAATCTTAAAATTTAGTTTTTCATAAAATAACCAGCGATATAGCACCGCAAGCCAAAATTTTTTTTCCATAAAATGTTAGTGATAATGGGTGGAAGATTGTGAAAGAAAAAAAAATCAACTAAATTTTTTTTTTTTCCAAAAAATACCCTGTTTTTTGACCGGTCATTACAGGTAAACTACTAGTCTTATGAAAAAATTGACTTAATATTTTTTGTAGAGAATTTAGCAAGGATTATTTTTGTCATTGACAACTTTCTCCTATCTCTTACCATATTCCTATAAAATACGAAAAACCGCGAAGAGGGACCTTTTCGGGAGGGGCAGGGGGGGTTGCGGCAGGATTTTGATAGGCAACCCTAGTGCGATGTAATACCCTATTGGTAAGCTATCATTTATACCACATTTCGTTCAAAAAACAGATACGTCATAAATTAAGCAGCGGGCTCTCGGACTAATAGGGTTGCAAGATATGTTGGACAAAAGAAAACCGGTATTTTTTTTAAGTTTTGCACCTCCCCCATATAAAAATATCTCCCCGATATATTTGAACAATTTACGCTGCAGGAGAAATTTTTGATGGTAGTGAGCTCTAAAGAAATTAAGGAAATGTACAAAATAATAAAATATGCTTATGTAAGTAGTTCAAAACAGTGTTTAACGCGGAGGCATGACTTTGCCAACACACTTCTCAGTATTATCAGCCAGAAGAGTCTACATATTATCATTCATGATTCACATATAAACTCATCAGCCTAATACTGGGAAAAATTCACCTATCCAGATATCACGGATATCACAGGATTAGGCTCAGATGCGCGGGGCCTAAAATACAAGCATTGTGCCTGAAATATCAGTATTTAGGAATCGTCTTACAATATTGCAAGTATTAATAATGACCGATTTTTGCATTTTTATGTATAAATTTTCCGGTAAATCTAATTTTTTAAAATTGTTTATTAGCGATTTTGGTATTATACCTGTAGCTGATAATACTAATGGGATTATATATACCGACCTAGAATGCCAAATATTTTTTATTTCACCTGATAATTCTGTATATTTACGAATTTTTTCTGCGACGGTTGTTTGAATATTAAATGTATTTGGTACAGCGATGTCAATTAAATAAGTAATTTTAGTTTGTTTGTTATGTAAAACTACATCGGGTCTATTATGATGTATTGTTCTATCTGTTATAATTGTTTTATCATAATAGAGCCTATAATTTTGATCTTCTAAAACCGATAGACACTAGATAGACGAATTTTATTATATGAAAAAATGATTGATAAGTCTAGACAATTGATCGTATGTTGAACTTATAGATATTATACACATCGATTGCTCGGTTATCCATGATTTTTTTGACCGGAGAGATGTATGTAATAAAAACCGGACAGTCCGGTCCAAATCCGGACATCTGGCAACCCTACCCACCCATGAATTTAAAAGTACATATCTCACTTATCGACAGTTAAATTATGTAATAAAAAAGTGTAGGGTTATATATTATGTGAGTCGTAGGTATAATATCCAAAATTTGTCGATTCTGCGTCAATTGAGTGAAAGTACATGGTTGGTGCAGTTGGTTGAGGCGACAGTCTCTCAAACGGGAAGTGCTATGTTCGAATCCCGGCGGTGGCGATGTATTCCACACTTTTCGATACAGGGTTTTAGCCTAGTGCAAAGGAAAGTATTTGGGTTTGTGCATGTAAGCCCAAATCCTTTAAAAAAAATATTAGCCAGACATCGTGCAGTTACCAAACAAAACAACAGTAGCGCACTAAAAGGCGGACTTATTGCAAAAGCGATATCTTACAGTCAACCAAGAACCTACGTAAGAAAATTTTCATATATGGATGGATGTAGGCATTGCAACATAGTTTGCTACTAATTACATACCTATTTCTTCAATGTCTTCAATAATATTTCACATTTCACTTCAACTATTATGAAAAATATGTGTTAAAATTATTAAGTAATTCCACATACTTGTACCTATTATAATTATTATACCTGATTGATTTGTCTGCCAAGTGTCAACTCTCAACTGATGTCTGAAATCATTGACAGTATACCTACCTACTTAGTGTATGGTATATGTCATTATTTGTCAATCTTGTTTGAAAAATTGTGTTGATGACACTTCTAGCCATAGTAGCTCTATGTAATAGTTTACACATCAAAATGTTTGTTCCACGAGAAAAGTCCTAATTAGTAAGAATTCTTAAGCTGTATTTTGACGGATAAAGTCCTACCTACCTTTGACAGTAACATTCAGGTAGGTACACGAAACCCAGGACGAGAGTCACTTACCAAGGGCATATATGGGGGGGGGGGGGGGGGGCTCCTCGAAATACAGAACAAAAAACGTTATTTTAAAACATTTAGAAAGACACCCAGGTTTATTACTTCATCTATTAAAAAAAAATTGCCTACGGTGCCATTATTTCTTTTTTTCAGATTTTGTACACAACATTGAAGGAAAATCCCGCGGGCTTAAGGCATTTCACATCCCCGGGTAGCTCAGGCGCATTGATAGCGACCTCTATACCCGCACTTCTAGACAAATGTTTGTTACGTTCCTTCGGTGTCCTTATTCAAGGAGGTTACGAACCTTTCTTATGACAAGATTCGACAATCAGGGCTACCAACAATATAATCTTGAACTCCACGTGCAGCTAATGTCCGCACGGTGACCAAGACTGACGAAACCATCTGTAGGTAAAAAGGTGTATATTTTCGAGTAACGAACTATGCATTACTCATCAGAGAAAAGTCAATATTATTTCTTAGTAAATATTTATTCAGTGAAATAGAATAAGTAGTATTGGGTATTTTTTTCATAATTCTGCCTGAGGTTATAATTATAATAACTAGGATCCCCTAGTACGATTCGCACCAACTATAATTTTTAAACTATACTGTATAAAAAAAAACAAAGGGGTTAGATATTAGGCCATCACGAACCACATCTTGTGTATAATATAATATTATGGTTACACGTATTTATAAACTTCAAGGGCGTATGTAAGGGGGGGGGGGGCGAAGAGGCCAGGGCCCCCTCAAAATTTAAAATAAGTATTCAAAAAACGTTATTTTCAAACATTTATATAAACTCACTTCACCCAATTTTCAAAAAAAAAAATTGGCTGCGACGATAAAATTTCATTCTATTAAGAGTTTGCATACCGACATTTCAAAATTTTCTAAAAACGGGAGACCTTCTATCTCGACAACCGTTACTAAATATGCTTTGGAACAAAATTGGGTTGATGCATTAAACTTTTATCTAGAGAATAACCGTAATAGATTTTTTATATCTTGTATAGATTTTGCAAAAAAAAATATTTAAAAACATCTCTGACCCTTTTTCCGAAAGACGGAAATTCGTTTCCCGAAAGTCGCGGAGTAATTTTTTTTTCTTGTACTGATAATATGCATTAAAATCTAGGGAATAACCGTAAAAGTTTTTTGATAGATGCAAAATTAACTCGAAGAAATGGAAAAAACGCTATTTTTTACCAATTTATCATGCGATTGTCATGCGAATTTGAACCTTAATGCCGTGGGAAAAGACTGTGATGTCATTCCTGGTGCCATGCCCTTAACTACATTTTTTGTAGACCATAATTATAACACCAATCTAAAACACGTCCTTTTTCACTCACCTTCACCAAAAATTTCGTCTGCGGCGCTATTACTTTTTCATTACGTCTGGATCGGCCCTCTCCGAATTGAAAAGCTATATACTCACCGATAAACTTGTCCCTCCACTAACACTGACCTAACATCATCTATTATGTACAAGTACAGGTTGTTGCAACTTATATCTTATTATACCGGCTAGTAATAGAACCAGGTAATTACATAATATCTACAGTAGTACTTATAATTTATTACACCGAGTTTAGTTGTTGAAATATTAACATTGACATTCGGTAGTTTTATAGTAGGTTTCATACCGACAATTCAAAAATTTCTAAAAACGGGAGAATATAGATCTCGACAACCTTACTAAATATGCTTTGAATAAAAAAAAAATAAGGTAGATATACGTTGAACCTTTATCTAGGGAATAACCGTAAAATATTTTTTATATCTTGTATATATTACCCAAAAAATTGCGAAAAACACACAGAAATTAAGATCGCGAGTTATATTTTGTTCAACTCAAGCCATCGGGAGACACCAAGTGATCGAGAGGTTCCGGTTACCGCATACCACCGTTTGGTGTCTCATAAGAGATCTTCACGATCAGAACACAGATGTTTTGTCAAATTCTGAATCGGGCAAGTCATAGTGGGAGACTGTCAGAACGAAGGAATCTATAAATATAAAGTAAAGTCTGATTTTTGTAAATGTTCGCATAACTCCCGTATTTTACGATGAATTACTGTGAAAATTTAAAATGACATTTGCGATTATATAGGCTGTGTCCTAAGGTCGCCGTTTTTTTGGAGATAAAGCTTTTCCTAGGAGATGCCGTGATGATGAGGTGATCCAAGGATTGTATGGCGTCGTGTGTGGTATCGTATGAAAGGGCGTTGGAAAAGAAATTCAGATCTTAAGTCACATTTTGTCCAGCTCACGCCTACAAAGGATGCCGGGTTGGTTTGTCAAATTTGCCGTTGCGAAGCACGGGTAACTCAGCTAGTAGCTACATAAAAGTGACAATTTCGTAACAGACGCCCATTTGTTAAAAATATGAAAATATTTTGCGTTTGAATATTAATTTTCGTAATAATTTTGAAATACAGCAATTATAGTGTCAATGCCAAGATTGTCATATGACACGAATGTGGCATCAGGTCATGTTTGATATATTTTTTAATAATGATACCTTCGGGTACCTAATCGTTGCAAAACATGACGCAATACAATAATCAAAATAATAACTAGGTAATCATAATAATATAAGGTAAGTATTACATACTTACCTAATTACGCAGGTAAATTACATGATTTTTAAGAATATCATGTTGTAATCCACATTGATACGAGTATGTTATCTTTAACATGATTTTTCCATCACATACCTAGGGTCGATTATGCCCAGAATGTATGTACATTTAAGTTGTGCCCTCTTCACTAGAGATAAATCAGAAAATGGTAGGGAGTCTATGTTAGATCCCGGGATCCCGGGAAATGTGATATAAATGATAGCTTACCAATAGGGTATTACATCGCACTAGGGTTGCCTATCAAAATCTTGCCGCAACCCCCTCTGCCCCCCCCGAAAAGGTCCCTCTTCGCGATTTTTCCATTTTATAGGAATATGGTAAGAGATAGGAGAATGTAGTCAATGACAAAAATAATCCTTGCTAAATTCTCTACCAAAAATTGCAGGTAAACTGCTAGTTCTACGAAAAAATAGACGTAACATTTTTTGTAGAGAATTTAGCAAGGATTATTTTTGTCATAGACTACTTTCTCCTACCTCTTACCATATTCCTCGCGAAAAACCGCGAAGAGGGTCCTTTTCGGGGGAGGGGGGGGCAGGGGGGGTTGTGGCAAGATTTTGATAGGCAACCCTAGTGCGATGTAATACCCTATTGGTAAGCTATCATTTATACCACATTTCGATCAAAAAACAGATACGTCATAATTTATGCAGCGGGCTCTTGGACTATATGGGAAAATAAAAAAAATGGCGAAGAGTGGATTTCTGTAAAAGAGATTTTATCATCACTTTTTGCTGCATTATGACAAATTAGATCTATTGTTATACCATCCTAAATCAAAAAAGTAACTCGATGGGTAAAGAACTATTAAGAACCTTTGTCACTGATAGCCACAAAAACAAAATGGTGTTACGTATATGGTATATTATACCGAATATATGTTGGCATTGTATCTAGGTATTTTATTGTTCCCGATGCCGACCTACTCGACATCACGACACAAGCTTACTGTAAAGTGTACAGAGGTATATTTAAGTTTATTTCGATAAACCCAGATTCATTTTATAAAACAAAACATCATCCATAATATATCTTGATCCCGCAACTTTAAGACACCTTGGTTTAATGTAGATACCTTAGTACGATAGTATATTTTAGGTTGTCTTACACCTCATTACGACTGTTTCCTCAAGGGAAAATACGTCTGAGATAGGTAGGTATAAGTAAATTATTGTAAACATCATTAAAAATTAATCAATCACAATACCGTCATATTTATCTCACTTATTCCTCTTGTAATACGAGCTCATCAATCTACTTTTCAATTAAATAAATAATTAGTAGGTACAGTTACCGACATTGCACACAACACGAAATAAATTATACCTTATAAAAATAAAAAAAATGGGAGCATGAAAAATGGGTGAATTGATGAACCTGGTTGATTTCAATAATAAGGCATCTGGGTGTATTTTTACTAGTGTCCGACCGAAACTGGATTTTTAGCCTAAACCGAAACCGTAACCTAATATTTTGCTCCCCTTCTAGTTTCGGCCGAAACCGAAACCGAAACTTCGGTCGTTCTCTAATTTTTAGGTTACAACTTAAACATGATGAAGGACAAGCGCCTAAATTTTTTATGAGATGGTAGGTAAAACAGAATCGTTTAAAAGTACAATTTATTTTTTGTGAACAAATCCTTGCTTCAATTAGATTAGCGAGTACGCACACTGACATTTCAAAAATTTCTAAAAACGGGAGACCTTAGATTTGGACAACCGTTTCTAAATATGTTTTGGAAAAAATAGAGTAGATACATTGAACCTTTATCTAGGGAATAAGCGTAAAAGGTTTTAAATATCTTGTATAGATTTGCCGAAAAAAATTGTGAAACGCACCTCTGATTTTTTTCCGAAAGACAGAAACTTGTTTCCCAAAAGTCGTGGAGAATAGGAATATTTTTTTGTACTGATAATGTACATTAAAATCTAGGGAATAACCGTAAAAGCTTTGTGATTGAATCGAAATTAACGCCAAAAAAAAATTTATCATGCTGTGGGAAATGACTGTGACGTCATAGTTGGGTCGCGAGCTTTAATGGATTTTGACAATAGTTATTTGAAATAAATGATATGATGAAAAAACAATGTGGGAATATGTGATTCATTTCTCCAATGGTTGGTTGAGGAATTTCGGGTGGGTTTGAACCCCCGAGTGTATAATTGTGGACGAGCTTGACGTGTTACGAGATTTAGGCGATCTTTCGGGGTTGGTTTACTCTGAGTTAGAATATACCACCAAATTATTTTCGCCACCACTTTGACGATCGCTGCTATATGCACAAATAATTATTGCAAGTAAAGTTTACATAAGAGGCAACATTAAAAAATGATGCAAAATACAACGCATTTATGCACTATGTTGCAAGTTTTTTTTTACCGCAATTAAGGAAATGATAATATTTTTATCGCCATCTTTGGATAACGAAATTATCTTCACGCGAGTTGCAATATTATTGCATATAACTCGTCTACTCGAATGCATTTCGTATTTTTTATCATGAAAATAAATAAATAAATAACCTTGATATTTGATAAGTAATTTTTCGTACATAAATTAAGACCAAAATGGAGTTTATAGGTACCTTCCATCATACCTTTTTTTTGGTGTAACGTATGAAATAAGTTGATCAACAACTTGCTGTGTGAAGATGTCGAAAGAATAAATGATTGCAGGATGGCAAAATTATGAATTATTGGGTCTTTAATTATTGCAGATAAGCCTCCTAAGTGTTGCCTAGCTGGAACGAGTCCCCAATGAGATCAGTGTTGGTACTCCTCAAGGGTCAGTATTCAGCCCGTTATTGTTTAATCTATACTGATAGACTATGTAACAGCTACACAAAAATCATCTCCATGGAAAATACTGCATGCCGACGATATGGTGTTATTGGATGGTCTTGGTCTTGCAGCTATGCCTTTAACCTAGCTGGAACTAGTGCCCCTTTAGAGATCAGTATTGGTGTTCCCCAAGGATCAGTATTAAGCCAATTATTAATTGTCTAATCTAGTGATGGCACACGTAACAACATATATAAAAAACCAGCCACATGGAGTATGCCGCTAGAATGAGTACAGAAAAGAGCACATAAAATGCCAATTGGATTCTCAACACTGGAGTGTGAAGTAAGACTAAGATTGCTGAAACTGCCCACACTTTAGGAGCTGCTTAAACGTGCTGACTTGATCGAGACGTTTAAAATCTTGAATGGACACTTTTCTAGTCCAAACATCCCGTCTCAATTACCTTTAGGGAAAATATTAACCTTCTGGCCACACAACGAAGCTGTCAACAATACCATTCTCAACTAACAGAGTGGTTGATAAGTGGAATTCGCTGCCGCATTAAATTACGGAGTCTACATGAAATATGTTTAATAAGAAATTGGACAGACAGTTTGACACTAACCACACTCAACAGGCGTATCAGTATTCACATTACCTCCCTATTATCAAATTATAATTGGCAGACAAAATTACTCCATGTCACAAATATCAATCCACCGACGTACTGAAAAACGATCAAGCCAAATTATATTGAATATAGACAGGACTATTCCACACGACAGACCTGACATTGAATTGACAATAAAATCGATGAAAGCAACTCATCTGACGTTTCTGTACCCAATACATAAAATTTACGACAAAAACATCAAGACTGAATTTTAAAAACAAAAAAATTGACACAAGAAATTAGGGTAATGTGGCATCAAAAATGTGTAAAAATAATTACGTTCATAATTTATTCTACTGGGGTGGGGAAAAATCTATAATTAATTGTTGACACCCGCTCTATATGTTTATTAATATCCCACCCTAAAAATAAATTAGAAAGAAAACAAGGTATAACGAGTTTTTTACTATCTTTGTTTTCTTAAGGTGGCTCTCACGGTCTGTGATGTTACGGACCATCGCAGAATTTTCTATTCACTGTATGTAGAAAATAAATAAATCTTTATTGGCCAGTAAATATGTATAGATACAAAAACAAGACAATGGAGTATGCCAAAAGGTGGACTTATTGCAAAAGCAATATCTTACAGTCAACCCGATGAAATACTACGCCCGTCTGCAATATTGCGGACCGTGTGAAGCCATCTTTATAGATCCAGCATTTGCTGAGAAAAGTGGAAATGATAATTAAGACTGAATGCATGCCACACTGCTTATCCGACAAAGACAAATTGATGTACACCTCATACACGTTCTGTTCTGAAGGAACCGGTGTCTGCAGTCGAAGCCTTTAAGTACATCGGTAATCTGGCGAAATAATCTGGTAAGTAATTACCTGGCAATAAATAATTAAAATGTATCAGAGGATGTACGTACATGAACACTCGACAATAAATAATTATTGCGACATTCCACTAGAATATTCTTTCTTTAATTATATTTATCAATGGTTGAATAACTGAGTACTTCAGTACTACTCGTACATAACTTGAGTACCTACAATTACCAATCATTACTTCAAGTATCAATTCGTTTTGTAGACAGATCTCATACCAATTTCTCTACTTGATACATCTAGAAATTTACTACTTACTTGAAAAATAGGAGTATTATGCAAAATAAACCTGTGGGCAGGAGGTAGAACATGACAGAGATTGATGGACAATGTAACCCGAGATCTGAACGTACTAAATGTTGGCGATGACTGGGAGTCTGTTGCTGCAGACAGGAATGCTTGGAGATCCATTGTTCTGGAGGCCAAAACTCTACCGGAGTTGTAAGGCCATCGGAAGTAAGTAAGTAAGGTAGGTATACCTTTTTTCTTAGATAATTCGCAGACGAGTAGAGGGCCCTAACAAGAGGAATAGAAGAAAATTAAATCCCCATTCACCCCATTGATCTACGTGATTTTTCTCTCGTAGTTAAATTTATTAAGTAATCCAATAGTCTACCTTCATACAAAAATAAAGCAGGTATTGGAAATGTTGACATGGCATTCACTCATACACAATTATATAACCAAACACACTCTCAAGTGGCAGAGAAGTTGTTTTATTTGCTTTATATCCAAAAACATTGCAACGGATTTTGATCATTATATTTTAAGAGATTTAATTTACGCAAGGTTGAATATCGTCGCAAGTGGATGTTGAAGTAATCAAATGGTAAATTAATTTGGAGCGATGACCTCGTTGCCTTGAACCTGCATCAACAATTAATTATGTCGGTAAAGTAGGTAGCTACTTGTCTGTTGCGTTTGTGATGAAAGCGAGAGTGATGTGGGTACAAGCTGAGTAGGTTTGTTTGCTTTTTTCTTGTAATTATTTTTCTGACAATTTCTGGAAATAGCTGTCAGAAGCAGGTGACAAAGATGTGCGAGGAGAGACTGTGGTTGGAGTGGCCAGACGTCCTGAAGTAACAGGGGCCTCTGGCGAAGATACACAGATGCTTTGAGCCCCCCACCCAACCAAGGATATAAGGGGAAGACGATGTATGTATGTATATTGTATGATCGGCCTGTTGTTTTTAGTCTAAAAATACCTGGATTAAATCAATTTGCGTGTCACTAGATATATCGCCACCCAAGAAAATGCGCACAAATTGACATCGTTTCATGCGGTTGACACGAAAATATGTCTGCAGGGACGATAGTTTGGGCCACATATTATTGTAGGTATATGCAGTTTCATACATTTCTTATTAACATTACCAATAACCAGTTGATTGGTACATCGTGTAGTATGTGGTATGTGTAAGTACTAGTTATAGCATATTGACTTTCTTGCGTACGTACAATTACACGAGGGTTCTCTCAATTCGGTCATTCAGTCATTACAATGAATCATTTATACTGCCTAAACTGTTATAGCATAATCTAGAGAGAATGATGTTTGTATGTCTCGAATTAACAAGCACAGTTTTTCGCTTTTTAGTTTACAGATTATGAAGCTACCTCCTTCCCTTGAAAATTGGTGTTGGTTACGTAATATTGAAAAAAAAATGATTAGGTTTTGTTTTTAATTAAAAAATTTTTTTTTTGCTGCTGATAACACCATTTTTTTTAAATTCTTTTGTAACCAGAAAAAACCTGCGTTTTCCTTGCTGCCGGATTTTTTTTCATAGACTTTTATAAGTTACTTTTACCTACTTAATATAAGTACATTAAAAGTCTATGGTTTTTTACTTGTAAATAACGCAATGTGAGAAAATGACGAATTTTTGGCGAAAGTTTGGCCAAATTTGACAGTAATCATAGTATGCCATATTAATAAAATAAAATATATGCACATAAAATCAGAATAAGTACTTAGCACAGCATAAATGTAGTGGGTTATTTTGTGACAAAAACATGAAAAAAAAATTAAAACATCAGCAAAAATCACAGTTACTGGTTCACGTTAGGCAAAGCACAGCTAGTATGGCGAAAATTGTATGAAGTATACATACCTACGTAATATAAGAAAAAAATTAAAGTTAAGTCAACTTGTAAAATATGTTCCGTGTGCCAACCGATGGAGAAAAGTTGCATAATAATTTTAATAGCCATTGTATAATATGTATGCAATTATTGCGTGATCATATTGTCCGCGACAATAATTTCGGATTCGACATTACCTATTTAATCTCGATGGTTTTGAGCGTCGGTACTTGGTGGAAATTCATTTTTAAGGAAAACACGAAATATTTAGATGTAAATCCACAAAAAAATGACTTTAGATTTTGCGACTATTATTCGACTTTATTCACAATCGCTTGACGATGAGGGTGCAAATCCTCGAATACTAGTCGCGAAATCTAAAGCTGTTTACCGTGGATTTTAATCTAAATATTTAGTTTTTCATTTTTTCCATTGCCTATTTAGTTTAAGAGTATAGGCATATATTGACATTTCAAAAAAACAAAAATCGACAGCCTAACTAAATATGCTTTAGATAAAAATAGGGTAGACACATTGAATCTTTATCTAGGAAATGACAGTAAAATATTTTTTATATCTTGTGTAGATTTCTTAAAAAAAAGTGAAAAACATATTGTCTACGGCAATAAACCTGCCATTTGAAAATATTGTTTTTTCAACAAAGATTTATTTAAGTATTTATTTATTCTCTCTATCTATCTATACCCTCACGCCGCGTCCCTTGCAGGGTAAGCAGAGAAGACAGAGCGCCAGACATCCCTATCCTTACACACACTCCTAGCCTCCGTCACATTCATGCAATTTGTCATACACGCTCTCCGATTGCTTTATTACAGCATAAAAATGTCTTTGCGCCGGACATATACGAGTAGGTACATCCATAAGCTGCTACCGAAGTGCACCCTGAGTGGCAGGCAGGACGTCAATTTTTTTATGGGATTCCCACATACAGTGAGTTTCCTGCTCATATTATAATCGCCTAGGCTAAAGGTACTCAAGGGCACCATGTCTGAATGTTTCAACTCCATAAATTTACTCAATAAATGTCGAGTAATTCCATCGCCTCCATTTAACCATATGTCGGAAGATAAAGACTACAAATTTATGGTTTTTATTTTACAAGTAAATTTAAAATGCATGCATTGCTTAATACCTATGCCGATTATTCTTTATCGAAGATATCTTTAAGTAGGTAAGTACCCATTTGCGGTTTACGGTAAGTTCGTCTAGAATCAGTTTGTCTAAAATCAATTGGTCTAAAATCAATTCGTCTAAAATCAATTGGTCTAAAATCAATTCGTCTAAAATCAATTAGTCTAAAATCAATTCGTCTAAAATCAATTCGGCCAAAATCAATTTGCCTAACGATCAATTCGTCGATTTTAGACGAATTGATTTTAGACTAATTGATTTTAGACCAATTGATAATTAGACGAATTGATTTTAGACGAATTGATTTTAGACTAATTGATTTTAGACGAATTGATTTTAGACGAATTGATTTTAGACCAATTGATAATTAGACGAATTGATTTTAGACGAATTGATTTTAGACGAATTGATTTTAGACGAATTGATTTTAGACGAATTGATTTTAGACCAATTGATTTTAGACGAATTGATTTTAGACGAATTGATTTTAGACTTATTGATTTTAGACTAATTGATTTTAGACGAACTTACCGAACACCCCCATTTGCACTTACAGCAGAGTAATCCGGCACTATTTGGTATATTTTTCCAAAGCATATTTCGTAAAGTTGTCGAGATCTATACATCTTTTTTTCGTATCGAATTGTAGACTTTGTATGACGAATTGTGTGAATGTGACGGAAGCAAGAAGTAGTGTGTGAAGTCTGGCGGTCTGTTCCCTCTGCCTACTCCCCAAGGGATGCGGCGTGAAGTGATAGAATTGAATAAAGTAGACATAAAAATGTAAAAATTATAATAATTGATTTACCAATTGAAACGTATTTCGATGAAACAGCTACAATTTTAAGCTGCCATTGGGAAATTACACATTAAAATTTGAGGATGAGAATGTAGACGTAGACAACGACAATACATATGAATGTGGTAAAAATGTAAAAATAATACGTACCTTGGGTCTGGGTATTATATTCTAGATGCGTAATCGAAAAGTCCTTTAAATAATGATCGAAATCGCAATACACGATTATTATATTTTTAAAATGAATCCTTGTATAAATAAACCTTGATGTAAATTACAAATGTATCGATAAAATAATCGATAAAAATATTAATAACTTTCATACACTAGGTATTTAATTTAAAGAAAATTAAAATATAAATTAAATTGTAATTATTATTGTAGACCGCTGAAGATTTTAAGTCGTAACTACGAGTAAATAAAATAATTCCTATAACGTATGGAAAACTTTAAAAGCCTGGTGTAATCATTAGGCTGATAGGTTTACATCGAGTTCATGATAATGTCATCCAGTCAGTCAGGTTTCCTCTTATCTAATTGTCGGAATTCTATATCTTTAGGATTTTTCCCTCTATCACCTACCTTGTTAATTGATTTTTAATTATTTTTACTATTATTTTATGTGGTGTAATTGTTTTCGAAGGTTCTGCACCTAAAATGCACCGAATTTGAATAGTGTTTTTGGTATCTACTTATTATGTATCCGTTCCTTGGGTGGTACGCAGAGAGGACAGAACGACTGACTGCCAGACTACACAGTACACACACCCCTTGCATCCGTCACGTTCATGCGATTCGTCATACATGCTCGTCAGTTTGTTTTACATACGCGACGATCGGATAAGGGAATCTGGTTTTCTGTCCTTTCCGTCTACCTCGAAAGGGATGTGTCGTGAAGGAATAGAAAACAAAAAAGTTGTACACTGATTGAAGATTTTTTGCTTCTCCATATTTTTAAATGGAACAATGTAATTGATAGATGTGGAAATGTTTCTAGAAATATGTTTCCTAGAAATACGTTTCCACGCAAAAAGTCGACAATGGTCTATCTACAGGTACAATATAAAAAAAAAAACACTCTAAAGTGGGGTAGTTTAGTAAATGACGAGACTATTCCTGGTTTCAAATAACTTGGCCACTGGCTACATAGTAATTCTATAGAAAAAGTGTGACAAGTAAGGTGAAACGAAATGTAATAAGGTTCCATTTGTAGGTAAAAGCATGGTATATATATTAGGGTGCATCACCTGATGTATGAAAAAAATTTTTTTTTTGAATCTCGAATAGCCCTAGTGCGGAATAGTTGCAGTTTACTAAGAGTGTTAACCACACCAAATATTAGCTTCCTAGGAGTCCATCTTGAGGTTCCGCAACGACCTTGAAGTTTTGAAAAAAAAATGAAAATTTTCATAAATTTCTAATATGTGCAAGGTCTTATAAAAAGCATTTCGTCTAAAGTATTTAATAATATTTTTACTAACGAATGCTTAAAAATGATAAAACAGCAATAAATCCATTATAAACATTTGCTTTAGAATAATAATCTATATTGAAAATATACTAAAAAACATGCTTACAAAATAAGTAACATTTTATAAAGAAACACTTACGAAGTAAATGGGGCGAGTGAAGACGTTTTAGCGATTGTTTCTGGTTTAAGTCTGTGCACATTATTATCAAATTGTCCAAATTATACTGCTTTGAACATATCAAGTAGGTATTTTGGTGTGTATAGTTAAGTCCAAATATTGTACTGCAATTAAAATACTCTACATCGATTTTATGAAAAAGTGTACATATTAATCATTGCAATCGCGAAGTGATGAACCAATTGAACTGAAAAATTCACGGGGTTCAGTTATTTCACCATTTAACTAAATATATAAGTGCCATAGTTTCCACGTACTAGACAAATTAAACCATCGAACAAATCACCCTACTTATTTTTCTATATAGCAAAATAATCCCTCCTATTCAAGCGCATCACAATCAATAACTGTTAGATGTTGTAGAAATATATTTTCAGTTTCTGAATTTTGTGCGACAGCGTACCGATAGTTATATCTAGTGCAAATCCAGTTTCAGGTATAATATGTGTTATATTATCACTCCCAGGTTTGCGAATCAATGAAATATGTTCCTCGATTAATACATTTTGTAGAATTTTCCAACGCTTATTTGATTACTTAATTCGACTAATTATTAATTTTATTCGAGCATCAAAAAATAATTCATAAATCTGAATGTTTCGTGAGTGTTTATACTCTATCTATTTATACTATACTATATCTATATTACTATATCTGTATATTGTATATATTTATACTATATCTATATTATTTATAGATTTATAAGGTAGGTACTTGGATACTTAATATAAAAGTCTATGGTTTATACTGAAGAGCTCAGGGCAACATGCTTTTGTATCACACAACATTTTAACAGACCAAAACCAGCTCTATCAGAAACTTTATACCTATCACGATTAATGATTAATTCTGGTGTGTAATAAAAGCATTATCCTGTCGAAATTATTTGAAAAGTTTTCTGTTTGTAGTAGAAAATATCATATTAGGTGTTTTACGATCAGATGAATCTAATAATAAATTCCTGTCAGTAAATACCATCCAGGTGTTCTTCTTTCTATTTTCTTATCTTCATTCTTGTCACCATTGACTATTATCATTTTCATAGAACCCCTTAGGTCTTTCTTAATAAAATTTACTCACCTTATGCTAGAAGCTCTAAGATGTTTCTCGGCTTTAAAAAGAGTTTATCGTATTTTTATACTTCAAATGAAAATTATTGGTCATTGATCTAACTCTTTTTTCAAAGAGAGTTAGTGATAAAGTATTCTTCCGTATATATAAAGAAATACTGTCACCAAGTATGTATTTGGGGATCCTGGGCTCCAAATGGAGGGTCATGGGTTCCATGTATTGATTTCCAAGTTATAATTTGATATTCATAACACTTTAATACGTGATCATACGTAGGTAACACATTTTCTTTGAAAATTCAAAAGTTCCTATTATTGGGCATTTAGCTGTCGAGTATACATATTATAATTATTTTTTATGTAAAAATAACAATATTTAAAACGCTAAATATGCACTTTGGGCATCTACTGCTACCTACTATCAAAAAAATGTATAAATGTTACACCTCCGCTAAGATAAAAAAGTACGAATTTTCATCGATTTCGTGGTCAATATTTTTTCAGAGAAATAAATATTTTTGTGGGAAAAACTATAAAAAAGAGTACATACACTATTTTTATTTGTTCGTAACTCAAAAAAATCATGGAAAAATTATAAACAGTATTTGAAAATTAATTTTTAAAAAAGGGCGTTCTCATCATTTTTTCCCAACATAAATGCGCGTTGCGGAACCTCAGGACATTTTTTTAAATTTTTTTAAAGATGATTTTTATTCATTTGAGACCCAAATGCAACCTTTTGGAACTAGGGAAGATCGAATTTCCCAAGAAAAGGAAAACGGCCCACCCTAATATATATTCTTCCTTTCAGGTTATTCAGGTGTTGGCCGCGTGTCTGTTGATCTTCTCTCGCTTTCGGCAGCGATACTTCTGCCATCTTCAGGATGAAGATCAACAGACACGCGGCCAACACCTGAATAACCTGAAAGGAAGAATAAAACTTATAACATTTTCTTTCTCAACATGTCGCTCATGTTAGTTAAAAACATGTTATTCTCAGGTGATGATATTACAATGCTATGATAAGTTTTTGTTATGAGATCTATAAGGTTAATTGATTTTTCACCACAAAGGACAAAGTCATGATTGTGATGACTTAACAATAAGCATGGTACCCGCGCTAAAACAAACTGCGCCAACCATGTACTCGTACTCAATTAAATATGCTGTCCCAGAATCAAAAGTAAATTTGCTTTTTCGGTTTTGGGTATAACTTTCAGTATATGAAGATTAAAGAACCTATAAAAAAACGTTGAGAGACAGGATAAGAAATGAAGCGATTAGAGAGTTAAGTGAATGTAATAGAATGAAAATGAACAATTTGAGATGGTTGGGACACGTAAAGAGGGTAAATGATGAAAGGATAAAGAAGAAAATATACCTGGGTGAAAGAAGAGGTGTATAAGGAAACTCTGCCATCCAAAAGTCACTTGAATAGACCATCAAGATCAGGTTCTCTCAAAGGGTCTAGGGCCCAGGCGCGACAACAATATCCATATGTTTTTCGCCTACCTTGTTCTTCGCGGTTTCCTCGAGAGAACCTCTTCATTCCTAACTTAATAAATGTATCATTTATCGTGATTTCAGAACTTCTTTAAGCCCTGTTTAACCGATCTCTAAAGACCTCACGTACCTAATATTAGCACGGCGACAAAATACACCCACTGTTATTATATCTTCTGGTATTTTAATAATGATTACTTACTATGAAATGAAGAATCGATAGCATTATACATAGCTTCATGGGCGTCGTCAGGGGGGGCAGAGGGGGAGGCCACTGCCCCCCTAGAGATTGAAATAGGTGTTTACTTTTTCATACTAAATGATAAAACCTCTCAAAAATTTATACTATTATCGCACGTTTTCTAATCATATCATAAATTTTCTAAAATCAGTACGAAAATCCATTGAAAGGCAATGGTTTCATAAAAAAAATTGCCTGCAGCGCTATTACTGTTACGTGTATTCTTTACCTATATTTAAGTAGGTATCTTTCACGAAAAATAAACTAGATAATTATATATATCACGACCTTTTTTTGTTGCTTACTTTTTACATTATTTATTATTTATCGTATGGTCAAAATAAGTATATCACATCCCTCAAAGGAAAAAGTTTGAAGGTTGGGCATTGGGCAATGATAAATTTCGCAAGCAAGCTTGGTCGTCAGAAACTAAACTGAACGTTATTTATATAATCAGTCGCTGGCTCATTCAGGTATAGGAAATCTTCGAAACTCCCTTCGTATGCTCGGAGGTCGCACTCAGTCACAACTTTTTACATTATATCAGGCTTATATCATTTCACCCATTTTTCTTTAAAAAATTTCGCCTGCGGCCCTATTTATCGGTACATTTAGTATGCAATATCGCGACCTATTTCACTGCGTCTCAAAAAAAAATCGACTGCGGCGCTATTTCCGCTGTATCAAAATTTTTGAATTTCTGTTGCCCCTCCTAGCTCCGAGGCTGGCGACGCCCATGCATACCTTCACTGTACGATGCAAGTGTAATCACGCTTATTTTAATTGTTTTTCATAGTATATTTTCAATTATACTCGCAAACCACAATGTCATCAATTCTATATGATAATTTTAATAATAACCACCCATCCATCCATAAATAATGGATAATTACATATATTGTAGTTCCATATCCCGTAGATACGTGAGAGAAACTGCATCTTATAATTTCAATAACTAAATAAGTAGTAAACTTTATATTATAGTCACAATATTTTTAATTGTAATATTTTTCAGTGCCAAATAAAGATTTTTTCAAGACATGCTTTATGCTTTATGCCATTTTCAAAGGAACGGAGTACAGTCAAAGATTATATCCTTGCAGACCTATAGAATGAAACACCACTCCCACGACCATATATTATCTCAATAATGGGATAACCAGACATTGAGAATGGGCGACGCATCCCATTGCTGAAAAGGTGTAAAAAGACTTATTGAGTAAGATTTACGAATATCTGACTTTTCAGGGACACTAACACCAATATAAGTTAGGTACAAAGTCACCATCATAGAAAATGTGGGATGACAAAAAATATAATAGATGTGCGCGAGTCAAGTGGCGAGACCTCACGAAGTGTAGAATACATCATCAACACTGGGATTCGAACCCAAGACCGCTCTCTTATTACTATTCATCTTATAACTTAATAGTATATTAAATTGTGATAAGAAATTGTGACGACATAAATAATCAAGAATCTTCTCGATTCAACCTCTTTTAAACAATGTTTACACTGTAATAAGGGCACCAAAATTGTTGTCAGAAACAAGATAGCTCTGTGGAAACTTTCCGAAATTATTGTTCACTCGCTTATTAATTCAAGCTTAATTACCAAACAGTTTAATGTTTAATTAAGAATCAAATATTTTATTGGCAGCAAGCAACACTGTAATATTTGAAATGAGTGCATTATTCATTATACCATATAAAATATTTACATTCCATGAATACGATTATCAACGAATTTCTCAATCGATAGATTATTTGATGTCATAAGTATTTGGCAAATTATATAATTCTGTTCTATTCTATCCTCTTAGATATGCCATGTCAATTCTCAATTAGGTGCGGATTTTCGACTGTCTGCCGGGTAATAAGAGTTATCTCAACAGATACACAGCAAAGGATGGACTTTCCATCAGGCTTATGTCTGATCATCGGTTGGTTTAATTTGATCACTTTACACTTAAAGTAACATTCACCAATTCCAGTCCATCCATCTGCTGCGGCCGGGAATCGAACCCAGGCCCCCAACCTGACAAGTCGGTATTCTACCGCTGATGTGCTATGATGGTGGACGCAGCATGATGGATGGACTGGAATTGGCGAATGTTACATAAGTGTAAAGTGATCACATTAAGCCAGCCGAAGGAAAGTCCATCCTTTGCTGTATATCTGTTAAGATAATTACTTGTTTTATTCAACTACGACATGTATAAAATATTGATGTTCTTACAAAAAAAAATAATCTTATAAAAAAAAGACTCACTTTAGTGATCCTTCAGGTTATCCAGGATGAATTGAGTCACTATGAAAAACACAAAAAATCCCAAACGTGAAGCCAAATTAATTCACAAACAAACACTAGTAATCACTTGTATGTTTTAATTTAAAGATTTATTAATTTATTTATTGAATTTTAATGAGAGAAATGTATTAAGTATTATATAAATGATATTTTTTCTCATCGGCCCATTCGAGCCGACTACCGTAACGACAATGATAAAGAATACTTAATGTTTACTTAATTTTAAGTTTACTTAAGGTTGTGCAATGCATACTTACCCCTCTGCTTGTTGGTCTATACTCAGTATGGAACTACGTAACCGGTCCTTGTAGAAGACACTGCCAGATACTGCATACTGCACAATTAATACTCAGAGATGTAATCATACCAATTTTTTCATTCAACCGGTTCGTTGTTTTTTTTTTTAAGAATTGGACCCTTTGAGCTTTGAACCTACCTACACCCGCTGCCCTCCTCCGTAAAGTAAAGTACCAACACTGATGTATGCAAGTGAGACATGGACATGGGTGAAGAAGGATGAATCAAGTATAAATGCGGTCGAGATGAGATCGTTAAGAAGAATGTGTGGAAAAACATTGAGAGATAGAATAAGGAACGAAATGATTAGAGAGTTGAGTGACTGTAAAAAGGATGTTGTGAATAGAATGAAAGTGAACAAGTTGAGATGGTTGGGTCATGTGGAAAGAATGAACGATGAAAGAATAACGAAGAAAATTTACCTGGGTGAAAGAGGAGGTATAAAGAAACCCGGCCGTCCGAGAACCACCTGGCTGGACCATGTCGACCAGATACTCAAGGACGGACGTGTTTTGAGTAAAAGTAACCGGAGAGAATGTATGAGGAACTGCATGAATGTGACGGAAGCCCGAAGGGTGTGTCAGGATAGGAAAGTCTGGCGATCCGTTCTCTCTGCCTACCCCGCAAGGGAGGTGGAGTGAGGGTATAGAATAGAATAGAATAGAAATAATTAGTGTCAAAATACGAGTATGTGAAAATCAAATATTAATACACAGTATAATATTGTAGACACTACCAGATGCTGCATACTGCACAATTAATAGTCAGAGATGTAGTAATCATACCAATTTTTTTTATTCAACCGGTTCGTTGTTTTTTTATGAATGGCCCCAAAATTTCTTCAGCTGCTAATCTTCAGTATCGTAAGAAGTTCAGAAACGTTCTATTAAAAGTACAAGCAGCGTAAAAGGGTCATCGATCTACTTAATTTATCATTTATCATGCAATCTCCTTCTCTAGTTTCAATCCTGCGGATTGGTTTGCAGCAAATTTTGACATCTTGATATCCACTCTTCTCTGTCTTCCGCAGCTCTCTTCAACTCGACATATGTGGCGCAGTTCATGTCCTCGTACACCTGGTCCAGGTACTGCCGTCGGAGGCGCACCCTGTGGTTTGTCCCCTCAACCATTCCCTTTATTAAGTCACGTAGGAGGCCCTCGTGGAGCATGATATGGCCAGTCTTAAAATAATGACATAAAATAACGAAACAACGGATATTTTAAAATGTATTTTGTTTCATCTTGAAACATCAAAATATCACTATATTCTTACCTTATTGCGGGAAGTGTGCAGGAAAATATTTGGGTTTGAGAATATAAGCCAAATGAAGGGGCCTTTTACGAGTATGTGTCTATGTTTTTCCACTATTTAACAGTATTGAAATTCGCGAACCGGTTTTGAATAAAATTCAGGAGTTCGTCAATAGGCAAATATTTTGATTGTTCATTCAGTGGGCAGTTCATATTCGAGTATTGAAAAAGCAAAATTTGAGTATTTATGCCATAAAAGAAGTATGATTAGGTACTGTATGATCCGGTGAACCATATTGTATAATAGGGCCTAAGTATTATTAATGTATATGGTCGGTTCTCCCGAACCGGTTGGATAACGATTACACTACTGGGTGTAGAAAGAAAGATACGCAACACAGTAATTGACATGGAATCAACTGTATTGAGTATCTTGACTCTGAGATGACTATGAGTACATCTATGAGACAATTATGTTGGCGTAAGTAAGTATATTGGTCGTCATGCTATGGTCAAGGGTCTATGATACATTCTGTTCTGACGCAAGAGAACTTACTCTACCTTCTAGTTGTTCTATGATATCCAAAGTTGTTTATCTATGGAATCCATAGGCGTACTGTGTGTATTGGTCTGTTGGTTGAAGCCCACGCTACTGAACTTCATAAGGTAAACTAGATACTCGTACATCGGGTCTATTATGATGTATTATTCTATATGTTATAATTGTTTTATCATAATAGAGCCTATAATTTAGCTATTCTAAAATTGTGGTTAGTTACGTATATTGGTTATGAATGATATACTATTTTTAAAGATAAAAGACATTTGTCTACTATCTCTGTACATAATACAACGATCTAATGGTTATTCCTATTTGGTTACTCGTACTATTTTACTTATTTCACACCGCAAGAATTGATTAGGTTTGATAGCTAAATAAGTAATAACTTATTACTAATAAGAATCTATTTATTTATATTTCAAGTACACAGTTCATAATATTACCACAAAATAGACGTGGAACCAAATAAATCATGTAAAATTCACAATTAATGTAAAGTTCACTAGGGTGAACCTATCTGGATTCGGCGATTTTTCCAGATAAGTATACTCGCAGCTTCTAATCAATATAATCAGCCGGGTTCAAATCTACTTGTCGACGATGTATTCAGCACTTTACGGCACAAGCTTGCTTACTGTGAAGTGTGCCAAGCGTGCAGGAAAGTGTTTGGGTTTGTGTTCTTTTGTTATGCAAAACAATCTGGTCGACATAATGAATATTACTAGACTGCTATCTTTCCTAAAACTTTATCTTTTTTTTATAAAGTATTTTTTTTTCACTATTGGTACATAATGAACACTTAAATCTAAGTACACAATTATTTTCAAATTTACTGCACCCCATAAGCAACTGAATGCTTGAGCGAGGTAATCCATGTGTACATTTTCTTCTCGTCCTGTCGTCAATCGATCAATTAACGTGTCCAAACCACGATGTGGACATATACTTTGCGTACTTTCTTTATCTATATTGCAGTATAACTGGATTCGATTCAATTATATCGCCAAAAATGTACAAAACAAGTTACGTCAAGTACAGGTAAGGTAATTGTTTTGAAACTATTGCTTAAAAACACTTATATCGTAATAACAATATTTTGCGACAAAGTCCTGACTGGTAAGTAGTATGTCAATGTTGTAGTTGATGGATACAACCTTTCTAGGTTATTTGCTCTAGGTTACCTCAAGTTTTTAAGATTATTTTGGAAAATCGCAATTTATGTTTCTTGAGAACATCGGAAGTTTCTACATGTCGTAGTTGAATATGACAGATTTACAGCAAAAGGAAGGACTTTCCATCAGGCTTATAACTGCAAGTTTCTTCTCGACTCAACTACCAGCCATCATAGCACAACGGTAAAATACCGGCTTGTCAGGTTGAAGATCTGGGTTTGATTCCCGGCCGCGGCAAATGTATGCAATTGGTGAATGTTATTACTTAAGTGTAAAGTGATCACATCAAGCCAGCCGACGATTGCCCATAAGCCTGATGAATGGTCCATCCTTTGCTGCATATCTGTTGAGATAGCTACATGTTTTTTAATAATATGTTTTTGATTGTTAAAATTATAAAGTATATAATATAACATATGTAATGTAATAATTTTAGTGTCATATTATGTTATTTGGAAATCAGAATTTTTGACATTGGTAATGTTAATAGGTATTTCACATCAGTAGCTTTTTATATGACAACTAATCATATTTTATTTCAATGATGAACTTGAATAAGTAAGTTAAAAGTATAAAGATTTTAACGATTTTTCATCTTGTTAAATTATTTAAGTGCTATACTTAAATAATTTCGGAATATTCTTCTAAATATTGTATTAATAGGTACTAGTTGTAACCCATAAAAAATTACGCTGCTTGCGGGGTAGGCAGAGAGATCGCCAGACCTTATATAATTATTTTGCGTTTATTCTTATAGTAAATTATTTTTTTATTTAGTGTAAGAGTATTTTCTATTCTAGTTTGTACTGCAATATTTACCAATTCAATTTTGAAATCAAAATGTGCAAATTTAACATAAATAGGAATTCGACATCTATGAATAACTGCTCTAAACATTTTGAAAGCTCGTATAATGTCAATGAATACCGTGGGTTGTGAACAATGATAGAAGTGTTTCACATTACGCAGAACACGCCCGTCCTTGAAAATCTGGTCTACATGGTCAAGCCGTGTGGTTCTTGGACGACCGCGTTTCCTTACAACTCTCCTTTTTCCAGGTATATTTTCTTTGTTATCCTTTCATCGTTCATTCTCTCTACATGGTAACATGGGAACGTTGCTTACAGGTAGTATAGAAAATATGGTAGGTAGGTAATTGAAGGAAAATCCCGCGGGCTTAAGGCCTTCCACATCCCCGAATAGCTCTGGCGCATTAATAGCGACCTCTTTACCCGCTCTTCTAGGTAAATCTTATTAAGAGCTGGGCCCGGGGTTAGCCTTCAGGGAACCCCCCGGCAAACCCCACCCCTAAATTACGTTCCTTCAGTGTCCTTATCCACGAAGGTTACAATTCATTAGTTACAAATAACGTACGTTACCTAAGTACGACTAATTACATGTATGTATGTACTGCTATGTAGATACAAGTCTTAAGTACTAATGTTTAAGGTAGGTAGGTAATGCAGATACATTTTTTTTTCAAATATGTATTATGTATGACCCAACCCCATGTCTTCTCCAAAGATCTATCATTCTTCAGGCAAGTACGTATGTAATTATTTGCAATACATATTTCTGTAATTTCGTTGTGACAAATAGTCGACTATCGAGTGATTATCTATATACTTACTCATATGTAATATTGTGTACATGAGTTACCTATACTATACGGGTATATTATATATGTTTTGCTAAATATTTGAACAAGAGGATGTAATAAGCAAGTTTTTTTTACGGTCAATTTGTAGAAATTAAACAGTGGTTTTACAAACTACCAATTAAAAAAAGTCAGTCTGCGAGATGATGCATTAAATTATCTTTATGACGGGAGCTTGTGACCCAATTCATTTCAATAAGATAATAAAATGCCTAACAAAGAATTATTAGAATCGATTTAATAATTGAATAATCGCTGTACATTCAAACAACCGTCGCAGAAAAAATCGTAAATATACAAAATTAGCAGGTGAAATAAAAAATATTTGGTCGGTATATAATATAATCCCATTAGTATTATCTGCTACAGGATATACTGAGAAATGTGTTGGCGAGTCTTGCCTCCGCGTATAAAAAAGAACCACATAGCATAGAATGTTATTTATAACTCGTACCATATTAATTTACAAGTATGCAGTTTTTTTTACTATTTTATTGGAACACCACTGCTCAATCATCGTATAGGATTGCACACATCAATATTGTATTTACATATTTCGTATAAAATATTTGGTAATATATATAAACAATAATAATATCATAACAACTTAAGGTTGTCATATTTGATAGATACCTCAATTATTAATTATTAAATAGATAGATACATTAAATATAACTACATTAATTCCCAGATTAATGTAACAATGCGATTTCTTCATAATATTATGTATATAGTTATTGTAATCAGAATTAGCGTATTATTGCACACACACAGATTATGTCGATTGTCATAATTGTAATACAGGGTCATCGAAAAAGAATGCCCGTACTTTAAAAATGAAATAAGTTTGGAATAATTTACGATAAATAAGTGATTCTTTCACTGTATGATAACTAATAAATGTAA
Organism: Ceraclea dissimilis; assembly: GCA_963576895.1. Classification (NCBI taxonomy): domain Eukaryota; kingdom Metazoa; phylum Arthropoda; class Insecta; order Trichoptera; family Leptoceridae; genus Ceraclea; species Ceraclea dissimilis. The sequence continues at coordinate 17,391,156 of OY756364.1, forward strand.
ATTTTGTTTGACGTATGAAACAATGCGTTAACGCATGCGCAGAATGGCTGCGCAATCGACAAACTCAAAAGACACTTTTTATCTCCCGCGTCGCAATATAATGGTGATCGTGCAACTGTAAGCCTTGCGTTATTGGATTACCCAAGTCAGAGTCAATTTTCAGTGTACAGCGGCTCTTTGTAGAAACTAATTCAGCTGAAACTGTACCTAATAGAGAAACAGGCCGCGTGGAAAAAAAACATTCAACTGGCCGACTACGAGCGTCAGAAGAAAATGTTTAATGTATCCGGAATTCTAGTGTTAAGAACCCACTAAAATCAATTTCTTAACTAAATTACAAAAACAAGAGTTCGAAATTGCAAAAAAACCCAACGCACTGTGCTTTGCGTTGCACGGTGATATGGAATACTGGAAGAAGTAGATAGTTAACCCCGGTTGACTTTCTCCACTAAGCAGCTATTTTGCGCATGCGCTAACCACTCTATCGGGCTTTAAACAAAAAATACATTCATTAGTTACCATACAGTGAAAGAATTACTCATTTAACATAAATGGTTCCAAAGTTATACCTTTTCAAAATAAGGGCATTACTGTTCACGATCAACATTACACTGGAAGGCGCCGGTAGATGAAAAGCGTCAGTGGACTTTGTCGACCGTCAGTGGATTCTGCGTATGCGCTAACGCATTATGTCATACCTTAAACAAAATTTACATTCATTAGTTATCATACAATGAAAGAATCACTCATTTATCGTAAGTGGTTCCTAAGTTATTCCATTTTAAAATAGGGGCATTCTTTTTCGATGACCCTGTATGTAATTTTCACGATGATGCAAGTTGGGAGGTCAATATTGAGTTTCAGATATCGCACATGGAATATTTTTTTGTTCTTCTTCTTCTATCTTCCTTCAGCCATCTCTCCACTGCTGGATATAGGTCTCTTCCATTTGCTTCCATTTCTCTCTATCCTGAGCTTTGCCAATCCATCTTCTACCCGCGATTGGGATAATATCGTCGGCCCACCTTTTCTGTGGCCGACCTACTCCTCTCTTTTTAACCCACGCCCACGGTTTCATTCTAAGAACTCTGGGTGTCAATCGCTCTGTCCCCTGTCTGGCAACATGACTCGTCCACTGCCATTTTTAATCATAACACAGACGGACACGTTTTGAGAAAAAGGAACCGGAGTTGCATACGTGTGATGAGTGAGTTTGGGCTGTCTGGCGTTCTATCCTCTATGCCTACCCCGCAAGGTATATGGATATTGTTTGAGTTATGTATTTACCGTACCTACGTATATCTTCTACCATCCGTGACCGTACAAAAACCCATAGGAATATTGCTTAACACGAATAAATCCCCAAAATAGCAAAAGCCCTTCGAAGATATCCTCAAGGGACAAAAGCTCAAATTTAAGTGGTTTTTGAAAACCAAATTAACCAAATCAATATTAATATCTAGTATAAGCATACGATTTCTTTTAGTGTGATAGAAACTACCATAGATTAGAAAATAAACAAATAAATTAGTGGATCTGAAATGGGACAGGCAATAAAATAGTCAACATTTTATAAATAATTAATCTACTTACAACTAGAAAGTTTGGGCTTTTATCCGTTGAGGATATTTCTGAAGGGCTTTTGTATTTTTTGGGATTTATTCATCTTGAGAAATATTCTTATGGGTTTTTCTCCGAGACACTCTACCATCATCATCGAATTTATCACATCTCTTGAACCTTGATTGATCATCCTTGAGCGAAAGATCAATACGAACATTAGACTCGTGTGATCTACGTAGGCGCTATTGTCCTGATACAAATATTATGGATCACGTTGCTTGGCGTGAGATTGACACAGCGCATGTACAGAAAGTGTTTACATAAGCAAATCTATATTCGCAGGACTTTGTCATAAACTTGAGATATTAGTTTAGTAAGAATTATACTTATACAAAGAAATAATATTTACAAAGAATATTGTATTCGAGGCGGTCGGTAGCCTGGTTGGTAACGCGCTCGACTGTTAATCCAGTGGGCGTGGGATTGATCTCCGATGTCGACTTACTCCACTTCATGACACAAGTTTTTCAAGCTTACTGTGAAGTGTACAAAAGTGTATTTGGGTTTATTTCGATAAACCCAGATTCAAAAAAATTAAATATATAAATATAGTTTTTTACCTTTATAAGGCCTCAGGCAAGATGGTCTGACGATGTGAGGCGAATCGCTGAAAACATGTGGATGCAGCATGCCAATTAGGAATCTGTGGAAAGTCAATGGGGGGACCTATGTCCAGCATTGGAATCAAAACGGCTTAGGAGAAGACCTTTGGAGCCCGGGAGGCGATGGAAAATACATAAATACCGTCGTGTAAATACGAAGAAAGCCTAGGTGAGGGTACGAAATCTTAAAAAGACCATACCAGCAACAAAAAAAAATAGAATAATATAAATAAATAATATAAACTCAAGGTATTTTAAAAAAACTGGTTAATTTTTATGAGAATTATTGTAAATGTTCCTCCCCAAGCAATAACCTGGTTTTCAAAATCCCGTCCTTGCAGGTGGGTTTTTCAATCCCAAAATACAAAAGTAAACGAATAGTAATAGTAATTTACTTCTGTACAGTTTGGTATTTAAATTACAATAGCGTGCATACTGACATTCTTAAGGTTCAATTATCACACTCCCCTAAATTCGGATCAGCACACCTATTACACTCGTCATAAAAACGACGTTCATGCTGTCAAGCATAGGCTGGCAAAGGTTAGCGAAAGCTTTGTGTGCCTCAGTGTGCGGATGTACAACAAGCTACCTGAAGATATTAGGGCCCATGGGCGTGGAGACGTTTCGCGCGAGAGTGAAAAAGTATCTCGTAGATAAATCCTCTTATACAATTGACGATTTCGTGGTGTGGTGGTGGAAACAGTGTAAGTAACACTCTTAGCATTGATAATTTAAAAAAAAAATGTTCAGTTGACGATTTGTAAGTCAGAGCCTTTTACACTCTGCTTTGAAATGACCTAAATGTCTTATATTTTATTGTGTCAATGTATATTTTGTAATAAAATTGACGAATCCAAGTGCTCCATTGGAACCTCCGGATGATGAAATAAATAAAAATAAAAAATAAACGATCCCTAGAGAATTGGACAAACTATAATTTTTACATCATGAAGTTAAAAAATTCGGTGCCTAGAATTTTTGAGGTTCGTAATTTAAGTAGTCGTTAAAGTTACTTTATGTTTCCTAATTTACCAAATAAATTAACATTGTCGTGTACTGAAAAACTCGGTTCGATTACTTTTATATGGTGTGTTGTGCAATTATTATACTGTTGTTTGCTTTCCGGGCTGTATGGCCGTGGTCGAGTGACTCCGGCCGTGAAAGCCTTCGAACTCATACAATTATTATACTATATTTAATATTTAATTCCGTTGGAAGATTTATTGAAGAAATTAAAGCTGTTTCAGATGAGTTACGATCACAACACAATATCATAAATTACAATGATACTTGTCGCTTCAGTTGGTCGAACAAGAAATACATATAAACATATAATAAAAATGGATATATGTATGTATGTATGTATGTTTGTTCCACCATAACTCTGGAACGCCTGGTGCAATTCCGACCAAACTTGGTATACAGATACCTTGCTATTTGGAAACGAATACTGTGTGATAGAAACTTCTGGACATCCAGAACCATCTGAGAAATTTTGCTGATGAGGGGATCCGAGGGTTGTGTGGGGTCGTGTGTGGTATCGTATGAAAGGGTATTGGAAAAGAAATTCACATCTGAAGTTATATTTTGTTCAGTTCAAGCCATCGGGAGACACCGAGTGATCGAGAGGATCCGGTCACCGCATACCACCGGTTATAGAAAAGAAATAAACTTTGTAGAACCATCTGGAAATTTATCGAACATTGTAGAACCTTCTAGACGCTTCTGAGAATGAATAGAATTCGATCCTTCTGGAAGGTGAAACGAACTTTGTAGAACCTTGAAGAAAGTTGTGCAGATTAATCGAACATTGCTGGATGTATGTGTGTGTCATACTGTCGATTTACTTCACCAATCAAATTTGCCGTTACGAAGTACGGGTAACTCAACTAGTAAGTTAAATAATATGAGTGGTACAGTATCAAAAACATGAATCAGATACCAGACTGTTTCTGAGCAAATTGCAAAAAAACGTTTTATTTAAATTGTTGTTCTTGACTCTCATATATTGCAGATTGCCCTCTGTTTTTAAGGGCTTGGCACAAAGAATGACGTCACAGTCATTTCCCACGGCAATAAGGTTCAAAATCGCTTGAACAATCGCATGATAAAATGTCAAAAAAAGGGTTTTTTCAATTTTTTGGGCTTAACTTTGCGCCTATCAAAAATCTTTTATGGTTATTCCCTAGATAAATGTTCAATGCATCTACCCTATTTTGTTCCAAAGCATATTTAGTAACGGTTGTCGAGATAGAAGGTCTCCCGTTTTTAGATATTTTTGAAATATCGGTATGCATACTCTTAATCCTTACATAGCTTCTCTTGTAAATGCGTTATTGCGTACCTACCTGAGGTTACCAAGTCTGAATGTCACTGCAAACATTATAGCCCAGGAAAACGAGATTTATAGCGTAAATAATTCTCGGAAAGCTGGAAACTGTTTTAATGTCTTCTTTAACATGCAATTAAGGTTTCTTGAAGTTTGCACCAAATTTGCGCTTGTGCTAAGTACAGGGTGACCCAAAAACCGAAACATTTTTGTACTTATTTCAGTTTTTCACTAATAACTTCTAAACGATACTTTCTAGGAAAATATTGTTTTCTGATAAATTAAAGTACGTAATATTCTGCGTCGTTTGAGCATAAATACTCTTCTGTACATCAAAAAATAATTATGATACAGACACTGCCAATTTCATATTAATTTTCTCAACTGAAAAAAGTACAAAAATGTTTCGGTTTTTGGGTCACCCTGTACTTAGCACAAGTGCAAATTTGGTGCAAACTTCAAGAAACCTTCTTTGCATGTTAAAGAAGAGATTAAAACAGTTTCCAGCTTTCCGAGAATTATTGACGCTATACCCCCTTTTCTGATGTTTTTACACTGGCCTATTATCGATACGTACAGCGAAATGTATTGACAGCCAAATCATAAATATTGTATTGGTAGGTATGGAACATTGACATCAGCTGCGTGGGTTTTGGCGATACATACCTCCTTCATGAAAAAATGATTGCCTGGAATGATGGAAAATGACAGTTTGACGTCGTGTTTTTAATTAAAGTAAGCAATTGCTTTTGGTTCGTAGCTTTTACAAATTTCACACTCATGGACTTACAAATGATCCTACAACAATGCCACCTGGTAGTCATTATTACCACGCAGGTACCACTTCTGGTCCGGGCTGAAGAAGAAGAACTCTTTATTGAATAAGTACCTGATATCTCAAAAGGCGGGCTTATTGCCTAATGACAAGGCCTCAACGGTGGAAGTGAAACCATTCATATGCCGAATCGTTTTCATACCTTTACCAGGTCGTAGCGGAGTGACACCTCATCTGCCGAAATGTTTTCATACCTTTACCAGGTCGTAGTGGAGTGACACCTCATCTGCCGAAATGTTTTCATACCTTTACCAGGTCGTAGTGGAGTGACACCTCATCTGCCGAAATGTTTTCATACCTTTACCAGGTCGTAGCGGAGTGACACCTCATCTGCCGAAATGTTTTCATACCTTTACCAGGTCGTAGTGGAGTGACACCTCAAATGCCGATATGTTTTCATATTTTTACCAAGATCGTAGGAACACCCATCTGCCGAAATGTTTTCATATGTTTACCAGGACAAGACCCCACAAGATGGACCCCTAAAATTTTAAGATGGAGACTTTGGGAAAATAAGAGAGGTATCGGAAGATCTCAAAAAAGATGGTCCGAGGACATAACCACTGCGGGAGATAAAAATTGACTGCAAGCAGCAACCGACAGGAAGAAATGGAGGGGTATGGATGAGCCTTATCCAGCAGTGGAGGACAGAGGGCTGAAGAAGTAATTGATTAAATAACAAATTGAAAACTTTAATTATTTTTTATTTCTGTTTTCATTTTCATCCAATTTTTATTTATTTTTTTATTGTAAGAAGCGATTTCCTCCTCAAAGCACGAGTTTTACTCAATTTTGAGGGGAGATTAATTATTTATTTATTTAAATAAGTGAAAAAAAAAAGAGATTTTTATTGTAATTACTTATTGTTATACTTTTATTTGTTATTGTATGTATACAATTATACATGTGGTTTGATTTAAAATATAAAAAAAGTTAAAACGTTGTATCAGACGGTGACTCGTGTCGCGAGAGAAAGATTTGAGAATTGACCTTAATTTGATGTTTTCTTATAATAAACTGAATGTTAATTTATTGCACTATATTTATTGCACTACATTTCTGCCTGACTACAATAATTGTCTACGTGATTTTTGGCACGTAGGCATCTTGAGATCAATGAATCAGAACTATAGCGTCTATAGCAGTGGTCGGCAACCTAATGCCCGCGGGTAACTGAATTACCCACTAAGACATTCTGAATTACCCACCAAGAAAATATGATGATGATCATGACCGTTGGCAGGGGGGGTTTGGTGGTTCAACCCCCCCGCGAAATGCTTCAGCCAACTCACCGATTTATACATAGGAGAAATGAATCACATCGTTTTTTTTTGTATTTTACCAAATTATCTCTGACCCATAGCTCGAACCCCCCCAAAATGAATTCCTGGCTACGTCGTTGATGATATTTTTTTTTATAAAATTATTTTATTATTATGTGTGTGGTAGGGCAGCATAAAACTGATGTGCTTGAGCTCAAGTGTTTATGACATCACAGCAATCTGTCAAGTCCATTCTTAAAGCCATTCACACTCTCAGCAACAACCAGATCCGAAGGCAGCCTGTTCCAAGCATCCACAACTCTGTTACTGAGGAAGTGTTTATGTGGATTCTGAGCAAACACACTTCTGTTGAGCTTCAGGCTATGGCCACGCAAATGCTCATTCTGATTGTGAATGTAGATGTTGGGCAGCTCAGGACAGTCGTAATAATAATTTATTCTTGAAAATAGTAACAACAAATTCAAATGTAAGGTGAATCAGTAATATGTATTGTTTTTTTTATCATAAAATGCTATTATTTAAGGTCTCCCGTTTTTATAATTTTTAAAGTTTCAGTTTTCCTTCTCTTAAGGGCTCTTTTCATTTCTTTTTATGCATGTTGTAACGTAGGTACGAGTGTGTACTGTCTAGTGTAATGGCAAAATCATGTTTTTTTTGTATATGGATATTATAGACAATGAATTGGTATATGTATTGTATATATACCATTACAATCCTTGATGGTCGTTCAATGCGCTGGAAGGAATGACCTAACTAGCGACTAGGCAACAACTGAGCTGGCAGTGGCTAGGGCTCAGGGTTGTCACAGGCATAGGTACTCAATATTAAAAATATATATATATTTTTTTTTTATTTATTTAAACTTAAAGTAAACAATAAACACATATAAATACACAAAATGGACATAGTACAGATTATAAAACGTTGTTTACTAGGGCGAACTTATCGCAGAACTGCGATTTCTTCCAGTTAACCGTTAATAAAACAATTAATCGTAAAAAAATTCTCGCACTGTATATATTTTCATAATTAATCATATTGGGTGATATTCTTATTCTTTTTTATGTGCCCTGTCAGGTCCCCCCGACGTTGGCTATCACTCTTATGAAGGCTTCTCTGTCTTGTGCGACCAAGAAGTCTGCCTTCTATCTGGACCACGCTGTCCCTCGATCTTCCCCTAATTCTCATGGGTGATATAATGCGCAAATATTTCAGCAATATATATTTTTTAATACCACTTTATTGTTATGTTAAGAAATATTCTAAAATTCACTTAGTAGACGACAATGTTGATAATTTATATTCAAAACTATGCCCAATATAAAACAAAGGTGAAAACCAATAGATTTCCAAGAAATAATATCTTTTAAAAGATCGTTGCAACATATGCACTCCTGAATTTATAAAATCTCTGTGTCTCCTGAATTTCGAATAGGGATTACACACATTAGCCATTGAATTACTCATTTTTTCTATCATTTGATTTACATTTGGGTTTTTTCCAAACTGGATGAGCATTCCCATTTGTGAGAAGACTCGTATAAGCTAAGAAAACTTTTGTCAAAAAGTCTCGTATTTTTTATTTCTGTTGAATTGCTGCAAAAAACTGAATATTTTAATAGTTAATTATTAGGGAAGTTAGTGACTGCAAGAACGGTGTTGTAACTAGAATGAAAGTGAATAAACTAAGATGGTTTGGGCATTTTGAGAGAATGAAGGATGACAGGATGACAAAAAAGATATATCTGAGCAATCGAAGAGGTGTGAGGAAACGCGGCCGCCCGAGACTGGCACGGTCCGATCATGTCGATCAGATCCTCAAGGATGTAGACGCGTTTTGAGTAAAAGGAATCGGAGAGCGTGTATGACAGATTGCATGAATGTGACGGAAGCTAGGAGTGTGTGTAAGGATAATAATAATAAAAATCTTTATTGCAATATTTCTATTTATTTATTTATTTAAATTTAAAGTTAACAACAAACACATATAAATATACAAAATGGACATAATATAGATTATAAAACTTATTGCAGAACTGCGATTTCTTCCAGTTAACCCCAATAATTAATAGTACATTACAAATGTCGGGTTTATTGCCAGTGGCAATATCTGCCAACCAACCAAACGGCTAGGGCTGTCTGGCGCTTTGTCCTCTCTGTCTACCCTGCAAGGGACGTGGCGTGAGAGTATAGATAGATAATTATTTATTAACGAATGGCAACCCTACGCGTAGGCGACATGGTTTTGTTGTTAAGAACAACTTGAAATGGAAGAATACCATGGATGGTGAAGGTATAAGTACGGGTAAGTGTATGAGGTAAGTGTAATATACATACTATAGTAGGGTCGTAGGATTCCATACAAATGTGCATCACTAGTGGAAAATTACCAGAATGAAGGCGGGTGTTGTTTACAGGAAGAAACACTCGGCTGTAAGACATTGAGGACATCATATGATGAGGTCAATACGTCCTACTTTCATTATTTTTCTAAGTAGGTATCTAAAATCTAGGAAATGACCTAAAAGTTTTATGAATTAACGAAATTAACTCCAGAAAATGGCTAACGCTATTTTTACGGTTTTATCATGCGATTGTTCTGACGATTTTGAACCGTAATGATAGAACGTCCATAACCGGAAGGTCCTTTCGTAAGGACTTTCCGAGTCCTGCTGGTAGGACTCATTTTATGGAATGAATTGTATGAACTAAGGAGGTTGTCCTTCCGGCAGTACGTAAACTACCATGTGAAATGTTATTTGTCAGTGGCAAATAACTTTTTTTTATAGTTTTTTTTAAATAAAATCAACAAAACAAGCAAAGGCGCGCACGCGACTGTACTTCTTGTACTCGCAGCCATTTTAACCAGACTGATCCTAGAGAAAGAATTTAAAAACTCCCAAAGAGAGAAAGAGATGCACTACGTGCTCGTCAAAACTGCGTCCTTCCAGCAGTATTAGAAATCCTCATATGACAAGAGAAACTGCGTCCTACCGGTAGGACGTGAAGTCCTCCTGGCAGGACGCTGGACGTTCTATCATTAATGCCGCGGGAAATGACCGTAGCGCATAGTTGGGCCGCGAGCTTTAACTCAATCTTTATAGGTAATCCATACATGAATTCATAGCATAGCACAATGATTGGAGAAGGTTCTCTGGCCAATTAGTGAAGTTGTACTTGTTGTTTCGCTGTGTTTTTTTATTAATTTATTTTATGTTGAAACGCGACACTAGAATAGGGTGTTTATTTGCGTTTAAGGGCATGGCACCAGGAATGACGTCACAGTCTCTTCCCACCACGGCATTAAGGTTTAAAATCGCGTGACAATCGCAAGATTAAATGGTAAAAATAGCGTTATTTTTTCATTTTTTGTGGTTAATTTTGCGTCTATCAAAAAACTTTTACGGTTATTCCCTAGATTTTGATGCATATTATCAGTACAAAAAAATTTTTACTCCGCGACTTTCGGGAGACGAGTTTCCGTCTTTCGGAAAAAGGTACAGAGGTGTTTTTTTTTTTTTGAGAAATCTATACAAGATATAAAAAATCTTTTACGGTTATTCCCTAGATAAAGGTTCAATGCATCTACCCTATTTTGTTCCAAAGCATATTTAGTAACGGTTGTCGAGATAGAAGGTCTCCCGTTTTTAGAAATTTTTGAAATGTCGGTATGCACACTCTTAATAAGTTGATATAAAATTAATTGCACATTGCATATCTTGCATATCCACTTCATCAATTATTATATTGACTTCTACAATATTACCTATGAGCAGATATGAATGAACTTGTTTCCCTGAAAATTATTGACTTTGCAAAAACCACATATACTTAATTAATAATTATTTCATTATTTCTTGCTGTTATTAAATATGTAATTTTTTAATTTCTTTATTAATGAATATTTATTTAATCTTCTTCTTCTTGAGCCCTGCAGCTTTCATTTCTGGATATAGGCCTCCCTCATTCGTCTCCATCGCTCAGTGGCGTATATAGGTTTTAATTTCGGGGGGGGGGGGGGGGGGGGGGCGAAAAAACTCCTGGGAAAGGCAATTAAAATTTTCACATAGACGGAGTAAAAAATCAGTAATAGCGCCGCAGGCAAAATAGGTGAGTGAGAAAGGTTGTATTTTAGGTGGGCATTAGGTATAAGTGATGTGTTAAAAATGCAACAAAAAAGATGCGCCGCAGGCGAAATCTGGATTTTGCCTCGGGTGTCCATTTGAGGCCAGATGTCAACTTCAGGTCTGTCCAACGCATCTGTGTGACAATGACATCCAGAGAAATGTTCAATAAAATTTTGTCTCTGAAACAAGATATTTAAAATTTCACAATAATCGACCTTTATCACTATTCATAAAACAAAAAGAACTATAGTTAGGAGTCCTATTACGCCTAATTGAAGAGGGTGGTCAATCGTAAAATATTGCAAATCAAGGAAGCGAACACCGCGTATTCCCCTATGTCTCATTTGGTATTTTAAAAATTGTGAAATAGTGGGCGATAAAAAATCTGTTTGCCTATATTACCTACATTTTGCAATGAAAGGGGATCGAATATGATTTTTTTTACCACTTCACCCACACCCACAAAAAACTCACTTTACTTCGTGTAAAACATTATTTTCATTAAGTTGGGGCTTTGCATCAAGCAAATTACAAAAAAAAAATACATTTTTATTCGGAAGTATCTTTGTAATACTTTTCTATCACATGCTTTTGAGGATGTCATCAGTTCATATATAATTTTATTCCCAATTATCACATACCTTTCAATTTAACTGATACTACTTACATTCAACATTAGTTGAGACCTCCTGATGATGACGTCTAAAAAAGGGGAGGAGCATTTACACGAGTCCGGCCTCCGTTTGAAGTGCCTTAATATCGATTTTTTTTCTGATTGGTTCATGGCATAAAAACGAAGCTACAAACTTGTAGCCTCGTAAACATGCATTTTTACATGCCCTCATACGAGTGCCGAAGGATAGTAAGTTAGTTGGTAAGCAATTAACATTTATGTACTCCTTGCACACCATGTAAGGAGTGCTACAGCACATAAATAAAGAAGATTACTCGTGGTGTTGCTGTTTAATTGCTGTTTAATTAATTACTGAAAAAACATGTTTATTAAAAACATTGCAGGGAAATAAATGTACTTCACGATAATTTATGAAGAATGTAGAATTACCATACCATCTTTATTAATATGAAAGGTCGTCTAGATTCGGGAAATTATATTTTGAAAACATAATAAAAACTTTAAACCAAACCAAAAATCTCTAGGCTAAGGGAGCGAGCTTCTGGTGTTTTTCACATTTTTTTTTTGAAAAATCTATACAAGATATAAAATATCTTTTACGGTCATTCCCTAGATAAAGGTTCAATGTATCTACTCTATTTTGTATCAAACCATATCTAGTAACGTTGTCAAGAAGTCGAGATCTAAGGTCTCCCGTTTTTAGAAATTTTATAAATGTCAATATGAGTACCTACCATCGACATAATATATTAAGTACTACCTAGACAGAGTACTCAATGCTAGAAGTGTAACAAAACTGGTGCCCACAAACTGTCAAATCGTATGGAAAATTTTAACAGTTTGTGGGCAACGGTTTTGAAATTTTGTTCTCATAGCTAAAAACTGTATTAGTTTTAACGTTATTTAGGACTAAAACGATAGTTTCAAAGATGTTTTAGTTTTTATTATTGATATCTTGTTAATAGTGTGACCTTTGCGACTCTAAAATACCAAAAAGTGCCGTGCGTGAAATTGTGACACTTCCGTTCTATTGAAAATACATAGAATCAGATCTCTAGTACTTAATATGTAATCTCTTTGGTACCTACTTTTAATTAGTTACAAAATTGAGCCCCAGTAGTCTGCAAAGACTGTAATTTGTAATCTGATGTTTATAGTTAGCACCTATTAGCTCGCAATCTTTTTATTTATTCGTTTAAAGAGACATCTACATGTGAGTAGCAAAAATAATGTTTTTATCCTAGGTTCGAACCAGCTGAACTGTCGTCGCTGGTAATTACAATAGCAGAATGTTTCTATTAGTGAAACAGAGATGTCTCTATGCACTTACTATGTAAACCAAAAAAGAAACGTCTTTTGAAAAAACACTAAGTATACAGTCTTATTTATAAACTTTACTTAAAAGTTAATCAGTATAATAAGGGTGTACTAGCGAAAAACATTATTCATAAGCTTTATTTAACTTTATGTAACCGCTACTCAGCATTGTAACTTTAATACAAGCCATGAGGTGTATTAGCCGTGTACTACCGCTAATACGGAACAATATGGCTGCTATTACAGCGATTATAACAGGTGATTTGTTTTCAAGCACAACCAAAAAACAATGTATTATTATTGAACACGCGTAATTTATTGCAAATTGAGTAAAAAAAATTCCTTTGGCACGCCACAGGCATAGGTAGATTTCAAGTGATTTATTAATTCTATTAATTTTAAGAGTACATCTGTACAATAAAAACAATCACAATATTATCAGCAAATAAACCAGCGAAGTGATGAAGTAGTATGGATGTAGTTTATTCTTTGATTATCGAAGTACCGTATGACGAAAAAATATTTGATTAAGTACTTCAATAATAATACAGGAAGTACCTAATCCAATAATCAAATTATTTTCATTCCACACATAACATGGATTGGTACCGGTACCTAAACACTAGAAATTTGAAAAAAGATGTGAGTTCTACTCGTATCGTGAAGCACTTTTCTAAGACAACAAACACGCTAGTACCTATGCGGTAACTACTTAACTAGATCTTTCGATCGATCAGTGTAGTCCGAGGAATTGAGCTAGACAAAATCTAACTTTTGATCTGTATTCCTTATTTAATGCCCTTTCATGCGATACCAGACACAGACCCTCACAATCATTGGATCCCCTCAGAATGATTGTTTTTTTAATTTAAAGCCTTAAAAAGTGAACCTTCCTCTTAATGGATTTCACCCAATCTCCTATCAGTTCATCTACCCCTTACCAAAAATCTACCACCCAAGTTTCACGTTTCTGCGACGCATAGGTTGGCCGCAAACGTGCGCACAAGAAAAGGGACATATATATGGCTTATATATATAAACTTTTAAACCAAGGTCGGATTCGGGTTCTCCTGGTCCTAATTAGTGATACTGAGTAGAAATTTTTCAATTCTGCGATATCACGGGAGAAACGAATAGGTAGAGTTCCTTATGGAAATCTACCTAAAAACCAATCTAGGTATCAGGGGCACTAATCAAAGTGTAATTAGGCATATTTTTGACATTTTAATACAATCATGACAGCCATCACACATGTTTCCTACAGATGAGTTGTTTTGAGATCGCCAGAGATCGCGTCGAAAAAAAGTATATGACATATTATTGAATTTACGTAGGTACTTAGCTACAAATCGAATGACATTCAAGGTGTTACAAACACTACAAAATATAACAACTGTAAGCAAAGCGTAATTAGGCGAATTTTTAAAGAATTTATCGGGCATTATGTCCACACTGCATCCATTTCATCACAATACTTTAACACAAATTGACAAATATGTCAAAGTCAAAACACATTGAAACCATAGAAGAACCACGGAAAGTAGACGGAAAGTAGCGCCAAAAAGATAACCATAAACAAATTTCTATGGAATTTTGCACGTTTTTAAGACATTTCTATGGAATACAGTAGCAAACATAATCAAAACCCAGCCGAAACCCTAATAACTTCGCGATTAGTTATTTGACGGCTAAGTAAGGTTTTTGAATAAAATATTTTTTATGTGTTACTTAAGCCCTAGTAAGGCAACTAACTAAGTAACCTCTGAGATCTGTATTAGGCGAATCTATTGAATAAGGCTGATAGGCTTGTTATCAGATTTTAAAAAAATCCCTGGCACGCCACAGGCATAGTTAGATTTCAAGTGATTTATTTATTTTATTAATTTTAAGAGTACATCTGTACAATAAAAACAATCACAATATTATCAGCAAATAAACCAGCGAAGTGATGAAGTAGTAGGTATGGATGTAGTTTATTCTTTGATTATCGAAGTACCTAATTCAATAATCAAAGTATTTTCATTCCACTCAGAAATTTTTCAATTCTGCGACATCACGGGAGAAACGAATAGGTAGAATTCCTTTGTGGAAATCTACCTAACAGTTATTTGCATAGTTCAAAAGAGAGCTTTTTCATCCTCAAGTATCCGATGGTAGTCCTACCCCCGTTTTCACCAACTTTTACCTAAGAAGGAGACCCCTAAGAAATTTCCATACAAAAACAGAGATAATATTCTATTTTTTGACACGCAGGCCTACCAACCACACCCTAATTCCATACAAAATGCAACACGCAACTCACCTACGTTAGGTGCCCAAATATCTCTGCCCAGGCTAGGTGAGTTGCGTGTTGCATTTTGTATGGAATTAGGGTGTGGTTGGTAGGCCTGTGTGTCAATAAATAGAATATTATCTCTGTTTTTGTATGGAAATTTCTTAGGGGTCTCCTTCTTAGGTAAAAGTTGGTGAAAACGGGGGATAGATTCCTAGAAGATCAAATTTATAACTCCACTCTGCACACAATGATCATTTTGAAGCTACGAGATAGGTAGGTACAATGTTCTGCACAAAATAGACCCTGCGACCTTCTAGATTACCTATTCCTTCTATTGTCAACGAGACTCCTATGTGAATCCATTCCATATACTGAAGCAGTAGCATATTGAAAATCATTTGATT
Source organism: Ceraclea dissimilis (assembly GCA_963576895.1). Classification (NCBI taxonomy): domain Eukaryota; kingdom Metazoa; phylum Arthropoda; class Insecta; order Trichoptera; family Leptoceridae; genus Ceraclea; species Ceraclea dissimilis. The sequence continues at coordinate 17,406,588 of OY756364.1, forward strand.
TGAAAATAGCATTATGAGTTCACGTTGTGAATGCACGTTCAATGTATTTACTTATTTAGTAAATCACGTGAGTTTCTTCTCACTCTCACGTCGCTCTCACTCGAAATTAATACTTCCTGTCATCTGTGTATCCATTACGGTGAGTTAACCCATGATGCTTTTTTAAGCGCCCTTTTAAGATACACGAAAGTGCGAAGAATAAGGATGGAAAACAAACATCGAATTTTGTAATAAAGTAGTTTAATCATTATTATTTTAACATGACGTATCAAAGAAATAATACAGAGGAAACAAAATATATTACAACAGTGAATTCATATAAAATAATAGAATAATCAACTCGACATGACACATCGTAAAATGACAAACAAAACTGAATAAAATATCATCGTGACGTACGAATATGCATTATAATATTTCAACGAAACAATAGACGGGTTTTTTAATTAACCTGTCGATCAAAAGTCAGTCCTCGTACTTATTTTACAATTCACATTCATTAAAATTAAAATAATGGTAACACAATTGACAAAACTGTAGTTAAAAATATTTTGTATAATCATGGTAGAAAGATTGTCCAGTCTGTATGAAAAAATGGCATATTTGAAACACATTTCCACAACGAATAATACGATTTGCAGAATTTTCAAAACTAGGTGAGCTGAAAGAGCGGTGAGCGCAAAAGAGACTCGCGTGAGTTAAATGATATGAAGTTCCACTCCTGCACCACATCATGGAAGGAAAAGTTGAGGATACTCGGCGAATGCCCTGGTTAAGAAACATCAGAGAATGGACCGGAATACAAAGAGTGGAGGAGCTATTCTGACTAGCACAGGACAGAGAAGTCTACCCCAGGGTGATAACCGATGCGCGATGTCGAGGGGACCTGAAATGGCACATTAAGAAGGTGATCTGCAGGTTGACGTGGCTCGACCATTCACCAGGATAATCTTTCTACCGTGATTAATACCGGCTGCGAAAGCCTCAGCACATATTTTCTATAAAATTATTTCACCAAATTAACTCAGACAGTTTTATCTTCCTTTTATTGTTTAATAAATTATTTTTAAAATAACTTTTATTCTAATAATTGTTCATTATTTAGTTAAATTAATTGATCTTTCTCTACTAAGAAATGGTCCTCCGCTAAAACTTGTGTCTTTTCCGCTTCTTCTAAACAGGTCTTTATTGGTTTGCCCGTCGTTACTGCATTGGCTAACGCCTTCTTGACTGCGTCAGTGTCCATCGTTCGTAAGCCAGTCGCCCAGCCCATTGCTGCCCAGATTCTGATGAATGTGGTTGAACATCCAGTCGCTGCAAGAATTCAAGAAAGAATATTAAAAATCCATAGAATTCAAATTTCAAGACACATTGTCATTCATGTAAAATCGTCTTACCATATGTGCCAAATTCTCCACTTTTGTAATCCCATGGCAACAAATAATGGTATTGTGGCCAATAGCTCTTTGTAAGGATGAAAACCATGTTCGTATCAGCTGGATATCTGCAAATAAAACAGAGCACGAGTGATTATCAAAGCAATCAAATGAAGAAAAAGTTATGAGGCCTAACATAGACCCTTGGGGATATCCAGCACTTAAAATTTTTGTACCACAGCAGAACGTTTGTTACAAGTAAAATAAATTTGATTCAGTAAGGATTCGTTATCAAATACTGATACTTACTTATCTCCAGGTTTGAGCCCCCAGACTAAAGCACCACTGTTGATAAACCACGAAGCGTGCAGAACGATGGCATATCTCAAGAAGCCGACGATGAAGACTGAATTCATGATGGATTCACCCCAGTATTCCACTGGCGCGTTGATGGGTAGGAGGAGGAACAGTACTGGATACAATAACCAATAGTAAAAGCTAGAATGGATAATTTTTATGATTAATTATCTTTAAGTTAAATTATCTTTAAGTTAAATTAAAGGACAATGAGCAAAAGTTGGGCAAGAACGTCGCCTATCAAGACTAGGGGAAAATGAAAGTACAACTTATATCTTATCATTTTGGCACAATACTGTCAAATTCTGTCCCGGGGGAGTCTCGCTACGGTCATTTTTGTCCCACGTCCCAGGAACATTTAATACGATTTGCGCAAAGGCATTTTTTTATGCTGTAATGACGGTGGATGATATCAGTAAAGTTTAAATAAATAAATTAAACCTGATTTACATTTTATCGCCATGTTTATGTTACATATGTTACAGAGCGCAAAACAAAGAAATCCCTGGGACAAAAATGACCATGGCGAGACTCTCCCGGGATAGAATTTAATAGTATTTTGCCAGAATGATAAGGCAAGTATGTCCTTTCATTACCCCCTAGTCTTGTCAGGGCAGACTCTTGGACCAAGTGCCATGCATTTTTGCCCTTTGTTCTATAATCAACAATCCATATTCCCCTGTTGCTTTCTACAACTTACTTCTTTTGGAAGGTGACAACGGAGTCTTGTTCGAGATCTGATACATCAACTTCCTTCATAGCTTCCTTCTGTTTTATACTGTAGGATTTGAAGTGAGTTAAGAAGTGGGCGTAGGAGAATCCCTTATTGTGGTTGTATGGGTCCAATTCTGTACCGTAATTGGCGTGATGGAGCCTGTGATCCACAACCCAATCCCAAATTGGACCCTGAAACGAAAGAGAATATATTATTAGACACATATTTCTAAGGTCCTTTTTATAATGTTGTTTTGGACTAGGCCGTTCCTCAATTCTGACAGATATTTTTATGGAGAGATCAGAGAGCTTATCCTATAAAGTTGCAACGCCATAAATTGGGGAAAATGTATAAGCAGAGACTGGAGTTTCGTGTTTTTTATGCGAATACGAAGATTTTGCATATTTTACTCGAATTTCGACTTCTGTTAAAAATTGTATTTAATATGGCCATCAAAGATTGCATTAGGAGCATCTCAAATGGATATAATATCATTGTTTCTATTAATTTTAGCACCATTTACTTTGCTATCAATAATGCGAAGAAATTAATAAACAATTATTTTAATACCTACCTGCATTATAAAAATACATGTTTAGGAATGTAAACATTAAGTTTGTTATACCTGAACATTGTTGCATACATCTAATAGAGCATAACAATTAGGTGAACTGCACTTTGTAATCAATGTGATGTTATCATTACCATTACAGTAATAGGTGTTATAAATAAAACTAAATTTAAAATATATCGTCATGGTCCTATATGCTTTCATCCGGCTTCGGCGCTCTGAATTGTTCTCAGTCAATACTGAGAGAATCGTCTTGAAACTGAAGACAGTGATAGATGAAAGCATGGACAACAGATTGACTGTTTTAGAATTACTTACAATATTTAGAAATCCCTTGAATAAAGAAATATTTCGAAAGTACCCCTGAAATTTACGGGATCTGAAGATTTTTCGTTCAGTTTTTTAGATATAAAAGTATAATTCAGCCAAAATACTGGTAATTATAATCTTAACAAGTTGACTGTTTTGGGCCAGGCTCTTCTTAAAAAGGTATAATTCACTTTGTCGCTTACGTTATTCCTATTTTGCGCCAACATTCTAATACAAAATTTGAAAAATTTGAAGCGAAAATAGAACGATTTTTGCCCAGTGAATATAGGCATAGGCCCTTAAACTGTCTATGAAATGAACCTTTGAGTTTGTAAATTGGATGGCACTACCAGAATAGATTTTAATGGTTAATCCTGCACGAATGATTATGTGATAAACTTGTAAAATATAGATTTATCGACTTAAAAAAGTTTAGTCAGAAATTTAACTTGTAGGTTTTGTAATTAGGTACGATCGAATGGGGTGATGTTTTGAGACCTGAACTTATTTTTGGCTAAAAAGAAAGCTCTTCTACCAACCCTCTTGAATCCCGGAATACCCGATACTATGGAAAATAGTATGTAACATGTAACTGCATAACAATTCGACACAAATGGCGAATTATTTAGAATTTAGGCTCTTCTAGTGTTTACACTCAAGGTAAAATAGTATGTAACAATATATGTACCTTTATAACAATTCGACACAAATGGCGAAATAATTAGAATTTAGGCCTTTCTAGCGTTTACACTCATAAGGTAAAATGCTACGATTTTACCATCCCACTTCCAGATGATATTTATCAATGAACTTGATAACTTCAGTAAATTAATAATGTATAAACAAAACGAATCAGACGTAATAATTGCTAAATAATTGCATAGTAAATAATCTCGTAGCAACAACTGTATTTAACTGCTTCATCATCCGCTATGTTATAAATTTAGTTCATGGTTAAATTATAGAAAAAAAAAAACACATGCACAATGCTTAATTTCGGGCACTTCTGGCTAGGAGGCTCTGCTTTAACAAGGAACTTTACGATACAGGATTTTCTGTGATATTGTATGTATATTTAAGTTTGTATCATCGATCTGTAATACTAATACTATATACTGTTTCTCCATACATTCTGTGCGATCTCCTGCGCAAATGAGCTGTTAGGCAAAAGAAGCAAAATAGAGTATTTTCAATACTAAAAGGGCTATAGGAGACTGCGGTTTTCACGTGGATTTTTGGTTTTCACTGTTTATATTTTAACTGATAATGAATTATAGACAATATATTGACATAATTGTAGGAATTGTAACATATAACTAATATATTTAGTTGAATATCAATGCAGGAGGAGGGAAAATTACAATGGATTATTTTAATATAATTTTAATTAAAGCAGGGTAACGATTCCTGAGTTATTATTAGTACTTGTATACAACTATTGTCTTCAGTTTCAATGCAACAATAAATTACAAATAATATTTTAATTGAGTATAATTCTACTGTTAATTAGTATTCTAGGTTGATATACAGAATAACCAACAACTTCTAGTTCTAGTATGTCCGCAAATAGAGGGGGACATGCGCGCGAGAAGATCTCATAAATGCAAGTGACAGGGCCGTACATATGTGGCCAACTATTGGAGGTTCCTGATGATTTTCAGGCATCCGGACACGGAAAGTAAGTAAGTATAGAATACCAATATATACACAATCGTGTGGAGGAGTTTCGTAGATGTCAGTTTTTAAAAGAGTCTGGATGGCAAGTTTTTTTTAAATAATACGCCTTTGTACATTTGAGAGTGAGCTTGAAGAGCTTGTGTCGTGAAGTACAGTAGTCGCTATCGGCGATCGAACCTGCGCCCACCGTATTAACAGTCAAGCGCGTTACCAACCAGGCTCGCGACCACCCACATTAGTTTTGACAGACACTGCTCTACTTAATCCAGTATTTTATTTATGAATCACAAGTTTAAAATAAAAGATTTTCCCCTTATCATTTACGTGAGTTTCCACTGATACAAAAAACCTCCAATTATATATGAAATCTTCACCTTTACATACAATAGTCCTTTTTCTATTAATGTATAATACAGGCGTCAAATAGGCGCCTTTTTATTCGCTCTTTCAGCCCAAAGTTACTAAGACGGCCCCAGGGTTAGCCGGAAGGGCTCCCCCAGCAACACTGTCCGGAATGACACCTTCAATATCCCTGCTACAAGGAGGATAACAAATAATGAGCTATAGATTACACATTACTAATGACGAAACGATTCGACCGGTAGGTTTTATAGTAGGGATACCTGTTACTAAAAATATTGGTTGTACTTTACCTGTCCTACTAATGTCTGACAGCACATTAGAATAACCCTTAGAGTAGTAGAGGCCGTGTATGATTTGTGGGCCCATAATCTGTGCGCCCCCGTCGTCGCTCCGAGGATACCAAATAATGATAGGAACAAACCTGAAATCAAAATAAAATACTCAATTATTACTTGAAATATTTAGTCAAGGATATTGGAATACATCGAGATTAACTCGATCACCTGATTTTGACAGGAGCCTCGAACAAATATGAAAAAAAATAATGGGGGACAAAATATGCATACAATCCGACGCACTTTATATATAAATAAAAACTTAGAACCTTGTTATTCTCAGGTGACGATCTTTTTAAACTATCCACAGAGGTTGGAGGTTAAAAACGATGCGGTAAACCACTAAAAGTCATTAGGTTTAATTCCTTATTAACATAAAGATGAAGAGATTGAGGAAAATTCAGTAGATGAAATGATGTTATAATTTCAAGGTGTCAACAGTAGTTAATTCATCAAGGAGGTTCTTAAGAGTCTTCGTCTCCAAATATGGGGCTTTTCAAGATAAATATCTGCTCACCGGTAGATAATTGGCTAGATAGTTCTTAACAGAATATTTAGTTTCTACATTTTTCTAGTGGATCCTTTTAACGGAATTAAAAAAAAAAACGTATGGATTCTCCAGAAAAAAATTATAAAGTTAACCTGTGATGATTTTTTCAACTCATTTTTAGCAAAAACCACAACATGGATTAATTAAAATTACACGCAATGATAGAATTTGATAGTACCTACATTGAACTTATAATATGAGTAGGTAACTATTTAAATTCTACCGGGATAATCGATTTACCTAATTAAAAAAAATCGCTTGTGGCGCTATTTACTAATTTTAATGCCAAATCCCCACATCAAAATTTCGGTTGCTCCCCTATCTTCAAAACTGGCGACGCTCCTCTCAGATGGGGTTTAATATACCTAATTAATAATCTTTGGATCTTCCATCAGACTTATGACTGATCGTCGGCTGGCTCAATGTGATCACTTTACACTTAAGTATATGTTGATATAACTACTTGTTCTCGCACAAAAACATAAATTGCGATTTTTAAAAATAATCTTGAAATAAACTTTGATTTGTATTATGGGTTTGACTCTTCTTCTTCATCATCAGCCTTGGTCCCTCCACAGCTGGATATAGGCCTCTTCCATTTGTTTCCAGTCTTTTCTATCCCTCGCCTTTCTGAACCACTGCCTACCCGCTACCGAGGTCACGTCGTCCGCCCATCTTTTATTGGGCCTTCCGATACCTCTTCTGTTTTCCCATGCCTTCCACTTTCCGAGTTTGGGTGTCCATCTATTTTCGTCTTGTCTTGCTATGTGCCCTGCCCGTTGCCATGCGTCTTGCTGTACGATCCATGACGTCGACAAGTTGGATTCTTCGTCTGATTTCTTCACTTCTAATTCTATCGCAGAGGCTCACACCCAGAATCTGTCTCTCCATGCATCGCTGTTAGGTTTGACTCACTATAAGATTATTTTAATAGCAATATCCGATATCAAATCCTTATGTCACTAACAAAAGAGTACCTAAACCTGTTAAAATCACATTGCTATATTGTTACTATAATACCTAGTAGAAGTAACAGGTATCATTGTTTTGTAGGTTAAATTCTGAATCACATTAAATAATAATTAGTTACTACCATACAACTTACTAAGTATTATGGTATCTGCTACTTATATATACTAGGTATCATGAGGTATTACTAATGCTAACGATATTACCTGTTATAAAAATATGCTGTAGGTATGAGATACTTGCAGTTTGCAGTTAAAGTTACAGAACCGTCTCCATGCTTGGTTTTAGTATTGAAAAAGTAGCAAAAGCATTAAAATTTACTGCACTAATCGGGGGATTTTGTTGAGATATACTGTGTGTGTATGTATGAGCTCTACTCCTGTGAGATACTACCAGCTATGTTCATCATGAGCTCTAATATGCACCTGAGAGGACATCAACTGAAGCTATATAGACAACAAGAGTCACATCCAACCCACCAAAACACTCCCACAACTAATAGAGCTTGCATTGCTTGGAATCAGTTGCCAAAGTCAGTTGTATTTGCTTACTACCAACTCCTTCAAGAATAGATTGGATAATTATTGCAAATAAACACAATTCGACTGGGTGTATTGCGTATGTTAAATAAATAAATAAAAAGAAAATAATAAAAAAAGTTTAAATTAAAAAAAACACAGGAAATTTCCTGTTTCTATTTAACAATTAGATCAGGAGTGGTACCATGTATATTTTCTCATTCTCACTTCAGAATCATTAGTCAAGAAAATCAAATTCCCACAAAGAACATTAAAATAGTTACTTTCTTATAATTGTTATGAATGCATCTCTGTACAAATGTATAGCACTCAGTAAGATAATTTGTATTTAACTAGCTGATGACTTGCACATGCACGCTACAGTAGATATAATTCTTGACCTGTGGGAGTGTGGGTATATTATTAATAAATTATTCTATCATGTACTAAAGTAGTACCTAGCTATAGCTTAATGAATTTAATTATATATTATTAATTATTTATTATACAATTCGATCTCTGCCTGGCTGAGGTGGAGCGCGAACTAGAGAAATATAATGAACATTCAATAATGTGGTTAGATAATTATTTATCTGTTTACTTTAGTGTTAATTAACTAGTTTACTATCTCTCACAATTATTCTATTGTAGACAACAGACAGGAGATAATATAAAGAATTATAAATGTTGTCGAATAATATTAGAAGGCAAGATACAGGGAAGATGGAGAGTCGGTAGATCGCAAATATCCTTGCTGCGCAACATCAGAGAATGGACCGGAATGAGACGAGTGGAAGATCTGCTCCGGGCAGCCCAGGACAGAGAGGTTTTCGCAGGAGTGATCGCCAACGTTGGGGGGACCCGATAAGGCACAGGAAGAAGAAGAAGATACAACGGACCGTGTTTTTAAACAAAAATGGCAGTGGGCTGAATATATGGCTAGAGAGGAAGACACTAGATGGGCACTCAGAATTTTACAATGGAGGCACTGCTCAAGATACAGAAGTGTTGGAAGACCTCCCAAAAGGTGGCCGGCAAAACGAAGGGGGAAAAACAGAGATCGGCGGAAGGGGATGGAAAAGGTCTATATCCAGCAGTGGAGGGAGGAGGGCTGAAGAAGAAAAAGGTGAAGAGAACAGACCACAATAATTTACACAAAAGATAAGTTATTGGAGTGTATGGAATTAAGCAGCAAAGTTACTACATATGTCTCGTTAACCCCAAGATTTGTAGGGTCACTGGTCCTAATCTCGAAAAATGTTCATAAAAAAAGGCTTGGCTAGGATTTGAACCTGCGAAAAATATATCGACGTGATTGGGATTACATATTCTGCAGACGAAAATTTCGAATATTGCAGCAAATTTTTGTTTGACATGACGTGACCTTGAGATGTTGTCTGACACTGAAAGACTTGTCACACTTTGGCTGGGCCCCCATATGGTGGCCGATTCCACGACACGCTGGGTGACGGGCCCCCTAAGTGAATAATCAAATAATTAACAAGACAATTAGTATTTAAAATAATAAAATTAGCCCAAAAAACCAGCTGTGTTAGCTAACAAGTGCTGCTAATCATTTGATATACATTTTATTATCTAGTCTACCTTCAAAATCAAATTAGTTGACAACTCTTGCGTGTGTTCAATAATGTCCATTTTACGCACATCTAAAACAGTATTGTTTCCTTATTAAGGCTCCCGACCCAATTATGAAGTCACGGTAATTTCTCAGGGCATTAAGATATAAATCGCATGAAAATCGCATCATAAAATGGTAAAAATATAGTTTTTTTTCATTTTTTTGGGGTTATTGGCTTCAATCAAAAAACATTAACGGTTTTTCCCTAGATTTTAATGTACCTATATTATCAGTACAAAAAAAATCTCCGCGACTTTCGGGAAACGAGTGGTTGTCTTTCGCAAAAAAGATCAGGGTGTTTTTCACATTTTTTTTAGAGAAATTTATACAAGATATAAAAAATCTTTTACGGCTATTCCCTAGATAAAGGTTCAATGTATCTACTCTATTTTTTCCAAAGCATATTCAGTAACTGTTGTTGAGATATAAGGTCCGTTTTTAGAAATTTTAGAAATGTTAGTATGCATACTCTCAAGATGGATTTTTGGGAAATAACAAATTATTCATAACTAATTAAGTATTGATGGTCAATATTATAATTTATTTATTTATTTATTTATTCACATGTCTCTTCCTCGTTGAAGGTTAACGACCAATATTAGATGTTTTATTATGTGAAAATATGTCTCCTCGTCGCAGACTAACCGGAATTTGTATTTTTTTTATTGCATTTTCAAGAACGGTACCAAAATTACATGAATAACTTATTTACCTATTAATAGTGTTATTCATAAGGGCATTGCCCTAGAATTACTTAACTGACCCTAAAATTAGGATTTGTTTGACATAGAACAGCAATTTACGCCAATCAACAATCCTACTTTATGCCATATGTATAGCGGTCTACTGATGCATAGAATTGATTGTTTTCTGAGCAGTTTCAGCAACGCACAACAGGTGGCAGTACACACGTAAGGGTCTGTTGTCAAAATTCACATTCTGTGAACAGAAGGTTCGATTTGTAGTAGTCAAGCTATACCCAAATTGAGTCAGGTTCGTACTTCGATTTTCACAAAAGGAATTGATAATCACGATGTTTTCGACCGTTGGTACTTGGTGGAGTCCATTTTTAAGCATTAAACTAAATATTTAGATTAAAATCTACAAAAAAAGACTTTTAGCTTTCGCGCCTATATAGTATTCGAGGATTTGCACCCTGATCCTCAGGCGATTGTGAACAAACTTTTTAAAAATAAAATAAACTTTATTCGCAATCGCCTGATGATAAGGGTGCAAATCCTTGAATACTAGTCCCGAAAGCTAGAAGTTTTTTTTTTTTGTGGATTTGAATCTAAATATTAAGTTTTTCATTTTTTTTCCTTGCAAAAGGAGGTAGTAATTTTTACTGGTAAATTTATTAAGTGCTAATTATCTTGCAGGTACGAACTGTTTGTTTTCATTGTTGGAATCGGAAATTGTACCAAGTTGAAGGTTTTACTGTACCACTGTACTCAATGTTTTGTTGCGCAACCATTCGGGCGTAAATATATTAAATAATTTAATTTAATAAGTGATAACTTTATTTGATAATAATTAATACATTTAATGAATAAATTATTATGTATGAATTGTTTTCGCCTAAAGTCAATGACCGAGCAAACTTCAGCATCATAATAGATTATAGAAGAAGGACGAATCAGTATTGAACGTTGTGGAAATAAGATCGTCGAGAAGAATGTGTGGGAAAACATTGAGCGAGAGAGGAAAAGGAATGTGATTATTAGAGAGATGAGTAACTGTAAAACAGGTGTATTATATCTATTCTATTCTATCCCCTCATACTGATCCCTTACGGGGTAGTCAGGGAGAACACATCACCAGACTTTCCTATTCTTACAGACACTTCTTGCTTCCGTCACAGTCAAGCAATTCGTCATACGCATTCTACGATTCTTTATACTCAAAAAGCCTCAAGATGGTCATTCAAATCAAGTGATTCTTAGACGACCGCTTTTCTTTACACCTCTTATTTCTCCCAGGCATATTTTCTTTATTATTCTTTGATCAATCATCCTCACTACATGTCACAACCATTGTACAGTTTCATTTTAGTTACAACATCCGTTTTACAGTCACACAACTCTCTCTCTCATAACATCATTTCTTAATCTATCTCTCAATATTTTTCCACTCATTTTCTTAACGATTTCATCTCGACCGCATTTACGCCTGATGATTCGTTTGATCTACCTGTCTATACCCTCACGCCACGTCCCTTGCAGGGTAGGCAGAGAGAGAGCGCTAGATAGCCCTATCCTTATACACACATTCCTAGCCTCCGTCACATTCTTGCAATTTGTCATACACGCGTCCATTCGTTTAATATTCTGCAAAAATTCGTATTAGCATAATTGCGAATATAAATGAGCCTTCTAACTCAATCAATTATAATAACAAATGGTGTTTATTTCTAAGTATCTAATTTTTGCGCAGATCAAGTTCTGCGTGGTAATATACACGTATGCCAAATTGATTACCTAGCAGATGACGCAGGAATATCCAGTACTATTTTTAATTCCACACATTTCATTTACATTTGTTATTTTTGATTCTAGAATACAATACACGTGCGCAATTCAAAGAATCAAGAATTATGGGTTTGTTGATGGCAGAAAAAAATAAGAGGCTGGTTTTAATTAAATCGTGCCTCGTTTTTACAAGATTTTGCGTAGATTTTTATTTAATACTAAATTTTTGTTTTTTTTTACTGTGCGCAAATTTTGTAATCGATTTTTTCACCACTTCCTTACTACTAATGGCCTGAAACTTTGCAAACATATGTAAACTCGATAACAATAGGATGCCGTGCAAAAATGGATCAGCTTTCTCTGGAGAGAAAAAATATGTAAGGCGTCCAAGGGTCGTATGGGGTCATGTGTGGTATCGTATCAAAGGGTGATGGAAAAGAAATCCAGATCGTAAGTCAGATTTTGTCCAGTTCAAGCCTCGGAAGACACCGAGCGATCGAGAGGTTCCAGTCACCGTGTTTCGTACAAAATTTGATTCTGTGAATTCTTGGTGGGAGACGCCATTGGAATGAAGGAATCCAAGCGCCTCAGAAAGTTGTTTTTGGTACGTTTGGGAGGCCGCGAAAAACAGTTTTAGGATGTGAATTCAAACAGGATCATATAATTCTACAAAAGCGTTGATTTTATTGAAGAAGTCTAGTTGCCACACAATGTTTCTTAAAAGGAACCATGCGTTGCAATAAAAATTAAGCTAAAAGTCACTATAATTGTTTACCTCTGAGACTGCATACAGTGTGACCTTGATAATGCTAGAAAGGGAGAGTGATAATGCGTTAAATTACACGCTTGCAGTGAGAGTGAGATAGATAGTGAAAATGCAGGGTTCTGAGGCGGAATAATGTAAGTCATAAAAGTAAACCTGACCATAACGCCTTTTGTATAATGAATTAATGTATGTGTGGATTATGAAATAACCTATTAACCTTAAACGTACGCGGTGCGTGAATTAAATTATACTTGACTTACTTGTATAGTAATTCAGTTTATTCGCTTGGTATCAATAAAATATAACAAAATTATATTCAAAGAAGTACAAAGTATGAAAAATGAAGATATTCAATACAATATCTAATATATATGACATGGGAACAGGCAACGGAGTTGGCCCAGAACAGAAAAACCTGGAAAAACTGGGTGACGACCACATGCTCCACATAGGGAGCGGACGTGGATATGTACATGTACCTACGTATATATGAATTTGTTAATATGGATAAATGAGGAAATGTCTTTTTAAGCCTCGCGACCCAGCTATGACGTCACGGTCATTTCCAACGGCATTAAGGTTCAAAATCGCGTGAACAATCGCATGATAAAATGGTAAAAATAGCGTTTTTTCCATTTCTTGAGGTTGATTTCGCTTCAATCAGAAAACTTTTACGGTTATTCCCTAGATTTTAATGCGTATTATTAATAAAAAATAAAAAAACCTCCGAAATTTAATGAAACTTGAGATTAATCTTGGATTTTGTTAGATATACATAATGCTGAAATTTGGCGATAAAATGTTTAAGGTAAGACGCAGTGACTCTAGCGGATATTTTTTTTTAAATATTCGGTCCCCTTTTTATACAATAACTAAAATCGATTTTGTCGCTTACGTTTTTCTTATTTTGCGCTTACGTGTGCATGTGTGCATAAACTTGACTGTCAGTAGTTACCGCATTAAAAATGAGAACAATAAAATAATTTATATATTATCTTATGGACATTGTTCGGAAAAACACCCATCTTCCTTTATACGATTTCCTACTTGTTATAATAGCTAGCAACACTGCGGTGCATGCAAGCAAAATATATCTACCGAGTTTGAATCGCGTGGCTACAATATTTTACGAACTGAATTTTACGTACACTTGTGTAAAGGTAGGCACTTACATACATAAATATAAATAAAGATGAGATTCAGTATCGTATTACGGGGAATTAGTATGGAAGGTCGTTATAATGGAATTATTTATAACGTGCGAACGCAGTCCTAAAATTAGACCGAGACGGGACGACTACCTAATTTATGGCCAGCACCTTATGGCTCTATCGTAAGTGCGAATAAAGCAGGTAGTCGTCCCTTCTCGGTCACATTTTTATTACTGCGTTCGACAGTTATAATTAATTCCATTATAGGTTCTCATATTGTACTAAATAGTAACATCCTTTCTCCATGCCCCTAATATACAATTACATTACAAAATCTAATGTGTCATAACTAAATTATGCCTTTGGTCTCACTCATCATTATTCATTGTACATGTATCCATATAATCTAAGATGTATCCATTTATATTATGTAAAATTGACGAGTCCAAGTGCCTACATAGGGCCTAAGGACGATACAATACAATAAACAATAAACTGATATACCTCCCCAATATGCCAACGGAATTTCCATCAGGGTGACTTATGACTGATCGTCGGCCGGTTTAATGTGAGTGACATTCACCGATTCAAGTCCACGCATGTCTTCGTAAAAAGTTGATGTGAAAACTGCTATAATTGAAACTCAGTAGATAGATTGTGTTTGTATGCCTTTGAATTACACAGTTGCATTAGATTAGGTAATAAAGTTTGCAGTATGCAATTTGCACATTACCTACAATATTAATTACTTACTGAAAAATAATTTATTATCACTCATAAATTCAATATTATACGAGTATACAATCTTACAGAACGTAGTTCAATATCAAGGTCCATTCTATTCTATTGTATTGTAAGCCCTTTCATTCGTCTACGACTGATCTAGCGTCGGAACACCCATCCTGTTTCCTCCCCAAGGGAGTTCACACAACGCTAAATTATGTGTAACTCTCGCTTTTGTTGAGGAAAAAATTGTAACTCAGATATACTGTATCTTATTTTGTTTAATACAGGCGATGTGTACTGCGACCAAAATTTAGCTGGAGAAGAGTTCGACGAAGAGAGAAGACTTTAAATTATCATTTATCGGATCCTTATGCCCAATCCCACCAACTTCCACATAGGAAGGAAAGCCCTAAGTAATTTCCATATACAAAAACAGAGATAATATAATTGATTGAATAAAGTTCAGCAGCAGAGCCAGCACCAGAACAGCCTAAATCCATATGAAATGCAACATGCAACTCTCCTACGTTAGGTACCCAAATATCTCCGGCCAAGATCTCCCCAACTAGGTGAGATGCATGTTGCATTTCATATGGATTTAGATTGTGCGCATTAAATCAATTATATTATCTCTGTTTTTGTATGGAAATTACTTAGGGCCCTCATTCCTTGGTGGAAGTTGGTGGGATTGGGCATTAATCTTTGATCTATCTCCAACAATAATCAACTGATGGAATTCGGTCCTCATATTATGCAAACGAAACTCCTTTCAGCGCCTGCACCACGGACTAATATCTTTATGACAAACAGAATTTTTGCGTTCAAAAGTAAGTTTTTTTAAATACTGTCTCATTTGTTGAAATCCTTGAAGAATAAGTGTCCATTTAAGTATTTTAATTACACTATGTGGAAATCATGCAATACGGTTATATGCACGCAGGAGTTCATTTTAATCTGAATTGTGAGATTGTTGGAATATACATCTCGTTTTTCCAAATATATAAAGGAGATACCCTTGAATCGAACATGTAAACCTAGGTAAAGTAAAGCGTATATAATCTCGATGTTTTCGGCCGTTGGTACTTGGTGGAAGTCAATTTTTAAGGAAAAAATGGAAAACCAAAAAATATTTAGATTAAAATCCACAAAAAATGACTTTAGCTTTCACGACTGGTATTCGAGGATTTGCAGCCTTACCATCAGGCTATTGAGAATAAAGTGTTCAACTTTATTCTCAATTTTAATCTATTTTTTTTTATCTAGCTTTTAAATGCTTCTCTATATGTGAGACAGCACATTGTCTCACACGTCCTCCGATTTCTTTGACTCAAAACGCGTCGGTCCTTGAGGATCAGGTCGATACGATCGGTCCAGGTCAGTCTCGGTCAGCCGCCCTTTTTCACGCCTCTTCTTTCATTCACCTCATATATCTTTGGTCAGCCTGACATCATTCATTTTCTCAATTACACTCATTATATTCACTACCCTCGTCACACAGTCATTCATCTCACTCTGGCACACTGCATTGTCTTGTTTTTGTTACTTTACACATTTACTGGCCACTGCCTTCCATCCTGATTGTTCCTTTTTCAGCCATGTCCATGTCTCACTAGCATACCCACTCAAGGGTCGTAACACTCGTAACCAAGACAGCATTGTGCACTAGCACTTTTGCTTTCATGTACACATTGCTACTACTAACAATCGGTCTGGACAAACCATTGGAATGCCCCAATTAAAAGGTGTTTAGGATTTTTTTATGCACGTACGTAAAATTAAAAATCCCCTTTTCGTGGGAATTTCCAGCATATTTAACACTGTCATGGTGTGATTGCATATTCATGCAAACTTGCATATTTTATCTGCACGCTGTAAGGTATATAATTTACTGTATAAAATGACACTAGAGACATGTAGGTATTTGGTAGCAAACCAGGTACAAGGTGAACAGCTGTGGATCATATACTTAGTCGCAGATACAGAACGACCCGTAGTAATAGTAATTGCAATTATATCGTGGCAGAAATATCATTGGGCGTATATTGAATGATACTTTTATCTATGTATATAAAAAAGAGTCGCTTTTTCTGTAAGTGTGCGCATAATTCCTGTATTTACCGACGGATTGCTGTGAAATTTTAGAAATCATTTATATAGAAACATACAAAGGACGGGCTTATTGCCAAATGGCAATTTCTGCCAGCCAACCCATAACAGAAACCACAATGAGACAAAAACTAATTATAAACTTGGTACCGAAAGGGTACCTTAACGTAACTATATTTGAACATATTATATTATAAGTACTCTGTGTTCTGGATCGCGTAGCAAGTCTAAAGTGGCAATGGGCGGGACACGTCGCAAGACAAGACCCAACAAGATGGACCCCAAAAATACTAAAATGGAGACCTTGGGAGAATAAAAGAGGCGTCGGAAGACCCCAAAAAAGGTGGTCCGACGACATAGCCGCTATGGGGGGAAAGAACTGGCTGCAAGCAGCAAACAGCAGAAAGGAATGGAGGAATATGGAAGAGGCCTATATCCAGCAGTGGAGGACAGAGGGCTGAAGAAGAAGAAGAAGACTCTGTGTTCTAATGTCGCCTGTTTTTGGAGAAAAAGCTTTTCCTAAGAGATGCCGTGATGATGAGAGGATCCAAGGGTTGCGTGTGGTCATGTGTGGTATCGTATGAAAGGGCACTGGAAAAAGGAGCTCAGATCGTATCTCACATTTTATCCAGCTCAAGCCATTGGGAGACACCGTGAGATACCATGTTGATTCACCATCCAAATTTGCCGTTGCGAAGCACGGATTGATAGGTAGTACTTAATATAAGAGTAATGGATAAACAAGATTGTTTTGTGCGAAAGGGCTTTGCGACAGTGTCGATTAGTGCTATTACTGGTATTGTGATACCAACGCGATACATGGTTGATACAGACTGGTCGAAAATATCAAGGCAATAGGATGTATCGAAGTTTGGGGGCATATAAATAAGATATTGCTGTGGCATAAAATCGAACAAATTGCAAGGAAATTGTGTACCAATTTTTGGACATGTATATTGTATAGCTTCAATAATTCACCATAATTCTAGATATTTATCCTGAAAACAACTTGAATTTGCTGAATTCAACAAGGTATTTTTTTTTGTTTTTTTGGGGACAAGTTTAGACAAAATTAAGGGGAATGCACTAGATTCTAGTAATATGACTAGAGAAAGATTTTTGCAACATTCGCGAACGGTGTTATTTCTTTGATTGATGAATTTTGAGTGTTTTTTTTCGGGAATTTATAGAATGCAAATTACAGGTTCTGTTGAAGTAACGCAGTAGAGGAAGGTTGTCGAGATATTTGTTCTGAAACCTTTTGACGACACCCAGTACCTCGAACAAAAACTGCACACTTTTTCGAACAGTTTATTTTTACAGTTTTTTCCTCAACCGAGATAAGAGGCATCCTCATTCACATTATGTAGCGTTATGTGAACTCCCTTGGGGAGGAAGCGGGATAGGTGTTCCGACGCTTACGAATCGGCTTTGGCTGGCTTAAGTGATCACTGAGCAACGTTCACCCATTCCACCACATCCCACTCTAAATGGTGTATTTTTTTGAAGATGTATATATGCTAGTGCTGGAAATTATTTCACATTGACCCAATGTTTCTGATGATAATGCCATCTGCTGACTAGTAGACGCAACATTTGCAACCTACTTTTTATTGTGAAATGAGGATGCCTCTTGTCTCTGTCGAGGAAAATACTGGAATTTCTTTCCGTCTATAATTTAGGTATATCTCATATCTAGTTTATATTTAATTAGAAATGTATGGATAATCTTAAAAACGGTTTTTTCTTTTGTGAATTGTAGTAATGAGTGTATGAGCATAATGGTGTACTTACTAAATAATGTTGTGATTAATCTGGCATCTGTCATCGCCTGCCATAATCCATAAAGAGACAGGAAGTGTATGTGGATATAGAAGAGGACGTGTGGCCAATTCGTCTCCCTTTTGTGGGCCTGCTCGGGGTGAGTCGCTGTCATCTTGAATTCTCTATGGCTGAAAGGATAGAAAAAAGATTACAATTTAAAGCAAATAGAACTATTTTACACACTGTAGTATTCCCACAAGAGTGTAGAAGAATTAAGGATGAGCATTGTCGGGCATACGATCGACCTCGGCTGGCTTAGGTGATCACTTTACACTCGAAAAACATTCGTCATTTCAGTTCACCCCGGCTGGGATTCGAACCCAGACCTTCGTCTCGCATAGTAGGGATCATATAGACTACACCACGAGGGGCGACGGCTGTGTTGTCGAATTTCATGTATATTAAGTACCCATGTTTTGTTGCATTTCTAACTTTGGGGAGAACACCATCCATGAGTACAGTCACCGCCTCCTAGAGTAGGTACTCTAGCCGTGCTGTAACAGTTGGCAACATAGCACAATGATCAAACAGGACCACCACTCCTGTCAAATTTTCGTACCAGAATATAATACGTGGTCCACCATACTCGTTGTTAAGGGGCTGTTATTCCATACATTTACTTAGCGACGGCGACGGCAACCTCGCCCATAACGTTTTATGTATTAAGAGTATGCATACTGACATTTCAAAAATTTCTAAAAAACGGGAGACCTTAGATCTCGACAACCTCACTAAATATGCTTTGAAAAAAAAATAGAGTAGATACATTGAACCTTTATCTAGAGAATGACCGCAAAAGCCTTTTTTATTTATTGTAAAGAATTCTCAAAAAACAAAAGTGAAAAACACCTCTGATCTTTTTTTCGAAAGACAGACACTCGTTTCCCGAAAGTCGCGGAGATAATATTTTTTGTATTGATAATACGCATTAAAATCTAGGGAATGACCGTGAAAGTTTTTTGAATGAAGCGAAATTAACCCCAAAAAATGAAAATAACGCTATTTATTCCATTTTATCATGCGATTTTGATCCTTAATGCCGTGGGAAATGACGCCGCGAGCCTTAATATTTTCCCACAGATCTCACTTCCAATACATTAATAATTCAGGTTTTTGTACTGAAATAATCATTCTCATATTTTCAGTTAGCAACTGAAAACATTATCATATTTTCTGTATTGTTTTATCAAATGTAATAAATGTATGTAGGAATAAATTAATTTTCAAGAAATTCAGGTTATTTAGCATACAATGTAATACCTAAATAATAATTTTATACAAAACTCGTCATAATGACGGGCTAGCACCTTATTACATATTATGTTGCATTACCGAATCACTTTACAACATTATTATATTCATATTAATGTATAATAGATATTTAGTATTGTTTCAATAGGGATGCAACGATTACCGATTATTCGATTAGGATTACGATTACCATATTATAAAAAAAAATAAAAAATAAAAAAATCTTTATTGAAAAGAAAACATATCTTCCAAATGGCGGGTTTATTGCCGTAGGCAATATCTGCCAACCAACCACTTGTGACATTAATTTGATGTACACATTACATACAGGTGTATGAAAAATAAGAAAAATATAAATAAATAAAAATAAATATGAAAATAATAATAATATATAGAATACTTATACATACATAAAAATACATATATAAATGTGGATGGGATGAAGGACAAGGAAGGAACCACGGGATTGTCAGTTAGATATGGATTATTTAAGGAAAGGTAATGATGCCTCAGTTTACTTTTGAAAGAGAGAATAGTTGGAGCTAGTCTGATAGGAAGTGGAAGGTTATTCCATAGTCTAGCCGCGTGTGTAGTGAAAGAAGAAGTGAAGAAAGATGTGTGATGTGAGGGTATGGTTAACAAACGGCGTCCACTTGAACGTAGAGATAAGCCATGAGATGCCAGGGGTGTGAAGTTGGACTTAAGGTAATCAGGTGAAGCAGGATTATTCAGAACATTGAAAAGAAGAGAGAGAATATGGAGATGACGACGCTGAGTCATCGTTAGCCACTTTAGTTCATTTCTAAAGTCTGTGATATGGTCATATTTTCTCAAACCGAAGATGATATTATAATTACGATTACTCAAATACAGTGGCGTAACTAGCATTAGTGCCGCCCGGGGCGGACCCTGAAAATGCCGCCCCCTAAAGTACCTATACAAGTAAATGTGTAATTGTGTACCCAGGAGTGTATGCAGCTTTGAAGCTAAGCGAGAACAACTAAAATTTTAATATAGACGTGGCACAATAAATCATAGAAATAGCGCCGCAGGCGAAATTTTTCACAAAACTAAATGAAAATGAAGATCGTGTTGTAGTTTTGTTTACTTTCTTTAAATAAAGACTTATAATATACAAGTACGTTTAACAAGGAAACGTTTAGATATGACAAAAAAAGAGCGCCGCGAAAAAAGAAGAGAAAAGAGAGCGAAATTTTTTAGACAAATAGGTGAATTGATGAACCTGGCTATCTTTCTATAGTAGGTAACACATATAGTTACAGGTATTGTAAATAGGGGAAGTGACCACGCAAGAAGTAACCAAATTTTAGTAATAAGATATCGTAAAT
The DNA here is from genome assembly GCA_963576895.1 of Ceraclea dissimilis. NCBI lineage: Eukaryota > Metazoa > Arthropoda > Insecta > Trichoptera > Leptoceridae > Ceraclea > Ceraclea dissimilis. The sequence goes on from OY756364.1 coordinate 17,427,608, forward strand.
CTAGCTTACTTATCATGAAATAAAATAAAACTTAGGCACCTAACACGCAAACAGGTTATATTAGCGCCGCAGGCAAATTTTTTTTACGAAATTTAATTTAATTTAATTTAACATATTTTCATAATAATTTAAGAAAATTCAAAGATTTTTTTTTAATTTGTGTGTTTTATCAAGATGTTTTTTATATGTTGATACATTTTGCCGCCCCCTGAAATGCGCCGCCCGGGGCGGACCGCCCCCCCCGCCCCACCCTAGTTACGCCACTGCTCAAATAAGCAACAATCGGCGAACCTTGTGGCAATTCCTTCCAGGAAACCACAAACCTAGATAAAACTTTATTCACAATCGTCTGATGATGAGGGTGCAAATCTTCGAATACTAGTCGCGAAAGCTAGTAATTTTATTGTAGATTTTAATCTAAATATTTAGTTTTTAATTTTTTCCTTAAAAATAAACTTCCACCAAGTACCATTTTTCCTTAAAAATGGACTTTCACCAAGTACCGACGGTCGACATAACTAGATAAAAATAATTGGACGAGGCATGGACGCGGTTAAAAAGGACGAGAATGGAATAAATGCGGTGGAGATGAGGACGTGTTTTGAGTAAATCGAATCGTAGTATGACCTATTGATGCATGAATGCGACGGAAGCGAGAAGTGTGTGTAAGGATAGGATAGGCTGGCAGTATGTTCTCTCTGCCTACCCCGCAAAGGATGCGACGTGAGGAGCAAGGAAAGATAGAATAGCATAGAATAGATGAGGCCATCGAGAGAATATGTGGAAAAACGATGAGAGATTAGAGTATGAAACAATAAACAATGCTTGAAACATCTCGGCTGAAACAGTGGTGGGTTTACCCTTAGTGGCTGAACGACCCTTGTAGTGAAAATATTCCTTAAGAGACATTAAGGGCAGTTCGCCTGTACAGTAAAAAGAGGGGTGTTTTTCATGCCACGGAGTCTCCGACGCCTAGGAAGACCCTCTTCCACTGTAGGTAAATAAATAAAACTGGAAGAGATTGTATCGGAATTGGCTGCATTCCTAATTACATTTGAGTATCGATGGATGACATTTCAATAAAATGTTTAAGTTCCTTGCCTCATATTGTTATTTCACTTACCTACTGAAAACGGTTCAAAGTTCAATTATATTAGCCGGTACCTACTAAATATTCAAAATGTTTAATATATTAAAACAAAAGCGCTGAATCGTTTATATTAAAAAGAAAATTAGCAAGCTAAAAGAAATCTAAAAATCTTCTACCTAAAAAAAATATAACTTGATTTTTTTTAAATATTAATATGCCCACTTTTAAAGCTCACGACCCAAATATGACGTCACGGTCATTTACCACGGCATTAAGGGCTTGGCACCAGGAATGACGTCACAGTCATTTCCCACGGCATTGAGGTTTAAAATCGCGTGAAAAATCGCATGAGAAAATGGTAAAGATAGCGTTTATTCCATTTTTGGGGTTAATTTCGCTTCAATCGTAAAATTTTTACGGTTATTCCTTAGATTTTAATGCATATTAGCAAAAGAAAAAAAATATCTCAGCGACTTTCAGGAAACGAGTTTCTGACTTTCGGAAAAAAGATCAGAGGTGTTTTTCACATTTTTTATTGAGAAATCTATACAAAAAAAACTTTTACGGTTATTCTCTAGATAAAGGTTGAATGTATCTGCGCTATTTTTTCCAGAGCTTATTTAGTAAGGTTGTCGAGATCTGGGTCACTCGTTTTTAGAAATTTTTGAAATGTCGGTATGCGTACTCTTAATTTGAGTCGCAAAAAAAAGTATGATGCATATCAAGTTGCTCAATTGAAATAATCGACTCGCATACCTCAATAAGCAAGACCAATATTAAAATATTTCTCGCAAGTGAAAAACATGCAGTAATATGCATGAATTTCAAATCACTATTAGCATACTTGCAGTCCCATTAAATGTTGAAACAATAGTCATATTCATATTGCAAATATTAATAAACTCCAAATTGTACCATCTATGTGTCGCAATGTGACAAATTATTTGATAATAACTTGCAATATGCATATTATTATGACGATGGTATTATTGTGATTTTGATCGTATGACATGATAGAAAATATTGCGAAATATCTTCATGGTGAGTTACTAAATGCGTCCAAGGATAAAGTTACAGGATTAGTCAGGGTACTAAAATATGACCAAAAATAAATAACAAGTCTAATTCTCTAACTTTTGGAACTAAAGTATGTGTTTTCTATATGTATTTTGCTATGAAAGAATTGAAAAAAGAAGCCTTATTTTAGTTAGTAGGCACTTAATGAGTGGATTTACAGTTACAAATATGTCAAAGGATGAATAATGTTTCTAAATATGTTCATGGATAAATGTGACTAAATATGTCAAAGGATAAGTTAAGTTACAAATTGTGTCTATGGTTTAAAAAAAATCTGCTAGTCAGTTTCCAAACTTATCTAGTCCATACAGAATGTTATTTAATATGTTTAATAATACTACTTCTTCTTTTTCTAGCCTGCATCTTATCATTATTTGGAGCCTGTTTCTGGGAAATGACGTAATGTAGTTCTGGACAATTTACATCCAGACCTATATTGAAATAAACTACACTTGCTTTAGGTTTTGTTTTGTAACCATGTGTTTATTGATTTAATTCTTGTTTGCTGTATTGCATTTTATTTTGTGATGTTTGAGTAATATGTAGACCTGACGGTTCCAAGTGCCTTAAATGGGGCCTACGGATAATTACAGAACAATAAACAATAAACAAAAACGGGTGTCCAGGATAAATAATTTTACGAAATGTGTCCAAGGATAATTATTATCTAAGGATAACTTGTATTAAATTTGTCTTACGTACACCTTATCAATGTCATCAAACTTAATAGCTGGCATTAATATAAATATTAAACGATTTTATTACGTGGTTATGTACTCATAAAATGAAATTTACCAACGAAAGTGATTTCGCAATATTCAAGTTATTCATTGTCACAATAACCGGGTTTATTAAATAATAAATGTTTAAATTAATAAAGCTGCCTATCATAAAATTATGATTACTAATAATTTAGGATTATGAAATTCATATTATTGTAAGGTCTCAATGTCGCCTGGTGCATTATTTTGAAATAGCCAAAATTATGAAACAGTTACATATGAAATATTTCAAAATTTCAATTTATGTGTGAAGTATAATTTTATACTGACTACCTTGAATTTATTATGCTGGTTTTTAGAGGTCTTTATTCATATTACGATTATACCGGTGAGTGCATGAAGAGGATGTTTCTTCACAGAACATATTACACAGAAAATTGTATTATCTTAAGGGCCATACTAATTAAATTGAACATACGAAAAATTGCGCCGGGAAAAGTAAGATTACTCAGCGAATACTTAAGATATTATCCTAGGACTTAAAACATGGATAAATGAGAATATGTTTTAGTGATTTTAGCAGTTAGAAATTAGATTTTCGCAAATTTTCTCCATAAAAAATAATTAGATTTTACTTCTGAAATTTACTGAAACCTGAGATTATTCACGCAGTATGTTAGAAAACGAGCAGCTGCTTTTAAAGGGGGTTGGGCAGGACACGTTGCCAGACGCTCAGATTCTGGATGGACCAAAAAGATTCTCGAGTGGCAACCTAGAACAAGCAAAAGGAGCGTAGGAAGACCACAGGCAAGATGGTGTGACGATGTGAGGTGAATCACAGGAAGCAAGTGGATAAGCATGCCCAGGATAGGTATCTGTAAAAATTCAAAGGGGAGGCCTATGTCCAGCATTGGAATTAAAACGGCTGATAGAAGAAGAAGATGTTAGATATAATGCTGTAATTTGGTCGATAAAATGTTTAAGGTAAGACGCAGTGAGTTCCCTAGTGGATTTTAAGCAAAATATTTCATTTTCATATCACCCAAGATTATTTAAACTAGTTGAGCAATCAACAATTAAAAAACAATAAACAACACGTACATATATTGAACCGAGTACAGTTTCATTGATAAAAAATGGAAATAAACAAAATTTAACTATTTTTTCCTTATCAAAATAACAAATAATCATCTTGAACTATATAATAATATATAAGCAGTTTATCTATAATAACAATATTTATATCTATAACCTAACTTATGTATATTTGTTTTAATGTAACAATTTATGTTTTGTCAATTTACCTAAAACTGTGTCCTATAAGATTCATGGGTTCATAAAATTTCACTTTTCATCGAATTCAGCCACGAGAGAATTAAATTTTATAATAAGATTCTTTAAGAAAGCCCTAGAAAACTCGACAAAGGGAGTGAAGATCAATGGCGAATATATCAATAATATAAGATATGCCGATGATACTGTCATTCTGGCTGATAGCATCGCAGATCTTCAGGAACTCCTCATAAGCATTAATAATGCAGGAGAAGAATTAGGCCTGAACATCAATACAAAAAAGACAAAATGGATGGCATTTAGCAGGACCGATTACTCCCATGTAACATTAAGACTCGGTGGTGAACTATTGGAAAGGGTGGAGCAGTTTAAATACTTGGGCAGTATGATTACAGCATCTGTGGACCCAGATATGGAGGTGAAGTGCAGAATCGAAGCAGCCCGTAGCTCATTCAACAAAATGAGATCAATATTCTGCAATGATAACTTAAATTTGAAACTAAGGCAGAGAATGTTGAAGTGCTATGTCTGGTCTGTACTACTGTATGGCGCAGAGACTTGGACCCTGAAGGTGCATACTATGAATAGGTTAGAGGCTTTCGAGATGTGGTTGCACAGGAGAATGCTTCGCATACCATGGACAGATTTGGTCACTAATTCAGAGGTTTTGAGGAGAGCCAACTGCAGTAGACAACTGCTGAAAGATGTTAAGGTCCGTAAGATCTCATATCTGGGTCACATTCTGCGTGGAGATAAATACAGTGTACTCCAACTGATACTCATGGGGAAGATTGAGGGACAGCGTGGTCCAGGTAGAAGGCAAACGTCTTGGCTGCGCAATATAAGGGATTGGACCGGAATGAGACGTGTGGAGGAGCTGTTCCGGGTCGCGCAAGACAGAGAAGCCTTCGCCAGAGTGATTGCCAACGTCGGGGGGACCTGACAGGGCACATCAAGAAGAAGAAGAATAAGATTTTCCTCTATAGGGTGTTTTAGTTTCTATCACATTAGAGATGTCAAATTATGCTAACAATCTTAAAAAAGGTCTTTCCCTTCACGCCACATATCTTGCGGGGTAGGCAGAGAGGACAGGATTTTTTTAACCAAACAATGCCTATAGTAGTTTTAGAAAATTCATGACATGATGGGAAAACAATGTGGTAATAATGTGATTCTTCGCAAAATAATAGTATATAAAGTACTGTCACTCATGGTTTTAGAAGGGGCGGGGGGCTTCAACCCCCTAGCCCCCCTCTGGATTCGCTAGTGTGGATGATTGCATATAAACACAATTTAACTGGGATTTGTGTCTTAAAAAACGCCATAGATTAAAAAAAAAACAACTTTTATTGTCAGACGCCTGATGATGAATGAGACGAGAATCCTCGAAAACTAGTCGTGAGTAATAGTCCTAGAGCCCGCTGCTTAATTTATGACGTATCTGTTTTTTGATCGAAATGTGGTACAAATGATAGCTTACCAATAGAGTTTTACATCGCACTAGGGTTGCCTATCAAAATCTTGCCGCAACCCCCCCTGCCCCCCCCGAAAAGGTCCCTCTTCGCGGTTTTTCGCATTTTGTAGCAATATGGTAAGAGATAGAAGAAAGTAGTCAATGACAAAAGTAATTCTTGCTAAATTCTCTACAAAAAATGTTAAGTCAATTTTTTCATAAGACTAGTAGTTTACCCGTAATGGCATCTTGCCTGTGGTCTTCCTACGCTCCTTTTGCTTGTTCTAGGTTGCCACTCGAGAATCTTTTTGGTCCATCCAGAATCTGAGCGTCTGGCAACGTGTCCTGCCCAACCCCCTTTAAAAGCAGCTGCTCGTTTTCTAACATACTGCGTGAATAATCTCAGGTTTCAGTAAATTTCAGAAGTAAAATTGACTACTTTCTCCTATCTCTTACCATATTCCTATAAAATGCGAAAAACCGCGAAGAGGGACCTTTTCGGGGGGGGCAGGGGGGGTTGCGGCAAGATTTTGATAGGCAACCCTAGTGCGATGTAATACCCTATTGGTAAGCTATCATTTATACCACATTTCGATCAAAAAACAGATACGTCATAAATTAAGCAGCGGGCTCTTGGACTATAATAAAAGTCATTATGTGAATTTAAAACTTTAAACTGACTCTTTATTTTTACCTCTAAAAATGGATTTCCACTATGTACCGTCGATCTAAATACGTATTATTTATTTAAGTGAAAAATACATACAACAACAACAAGATAATATACATTTACAATAATAATAGGTATTGATCACTAGGGCGAGCTGATCCCTTCCAGCTAACCAATTTTAATAAAATAATCATTCATACATACCTTAAGTATTATTTTAAACAGTCTTTTTTTATATTATCACACGGTGGTATCAGGACAACATGAAGCGAAGAGGATCGCGTCGCTCCGCACTATTTACTAAGGAGGATTTTCCTTTATATCGTAAGCAATACTACTACTAATGAATGACTAGGTAAAGTACCTACGTGTTATTGTATCGCGCCGATGTTTTCCTCAGCACCGTCCAACCCCCGCGATCAACTTATTGTGACTGACATAATGAAGAAACAAAAGTCAAAACATTCCCACTGCGTTATCATCACGCCATAACAATCTCGCTTGCTAGCCATACACAACATGAATGTGTTCATTATAACGAGGATTCGACTTATTACTAAATTTTGATTACAAGTGTAATTAAATTGTTTTACTTCTTCTTCTTCCTCAGCCTTCTCCCTCCACTGCTGGATGTAGGCCTCTTCCATTTCCTTCCACTCATCTCTGTTTCTCCCCCTCCGCATCCAGGTTCTTCCGGCTTGTTGGACTAGGTCATCAGACCACCTTTTGGGAGGTCTACTATTGTTTTACTATTTATTTTTATTTATTTACACTTTTAGTGAACAAAATACAGAATTATGTTAGTATCATAACATTTGTTAACTAGGGTGAGCTTATCGCATTTGTGAATTCGTTTTGTTCATAGGTACATAGGGAAACGTACTGTAAATTCAAATAAAAATACTGTATTGATCTTTGTATAAAGAGAGTTGATACTGGGTTATTTTTATCAGGTATCATGGGCATCGGTATCGCAAAACCTTAGATTTTTTTTTATTTTTACAATGATTTTTTTCATAAAAAGAATGACATGCGGCGCTGATTATGCCTTTATATTTTTATTCGACAACCATAAAACCATATCTAAATTATGACTTTCTACACTCAGTATCCCAATAATGCAATTCGCCTGCGGTGCTATTTACTTGTATTGTATGTCATAAAAGTATCAAAATCCCTAGCTTCGAAGTTGGAGACTCTCCTGACCATACCTAAGTGTTTACAATATCCGAGGCGGTCGGTGTAGACTTCACACATATTAGGCAATGGATCGATTTTGATTTACAGAGTTGTCTAGTGAAATTCTTTAAACATGGAGTCTAATAATGAAAGCAATATAAGGGAGAAAGAATTGCCCAAGTAATTCAAGCCCCCACCAATAATGATTTGTTACATTTTAACATTTTTTAACTAATTGTAAGAAAACAATCTACACCACTGACCATATAACCTATGGTTTTACTTACTTGTTGTTTTGACCTCAAAATATTAAGTGGCTTTTTGCAATCCTTTGTACCCCTTCTCCCTGGAATATTGTGCTATGGATAAAACAGTTTTAGTTGATTTTATCAAAATGTCCAAAATGTAACGCTGATGTTTGTTGGTGGGGAGGCTTCAATTTATTTTATTTTATATTTTATGTGACACCCACAGAGACATCAACAAAATATGAATACATTATCATACAAAAAAAAAACATCTCATGTCGACTCTCCAATCAATATATGTATATTTTAACATTAACAGCAAACAAACCAGAAAAGGCTCAAGATTTACCATGTATAGTAAGCTTACAAAAATTCAAAAAATGACAAACATAATAGAAAATTTAAAAAATAGAACAATATACTGCACAAACAAACAGGACACACACACACACACACACAGGAATAAAAATGTTAATACATGTTAATACAAGCCGAATCCTATTTATATTATCATAATTCATGACACTTATGGAAATGACTACTGAAGAGGCAAGCAGCAATGTCAAAGAAGAGGACACCTACGACATAATATTACTACATATTTTTCTCCTACAACTTCTGTGCTCCTGATAACATTTTGTAATAATATTATTACTATTATGAGTTCTAATCTCACATCGTGACGTCCCAACCACAAACATCATCGTCATTGATATGAGCGAGTCTAATAGTGACTGGAAAATCATGCGATAAAACGATTTTATTCGCGAATTTTTTGCTTTTTACGCGAAAAACGCGAAGTTTGTGCTTTGTGGAGGATTACGCGAATTTTCTTGTACTTTGCGCGAATTTCGACCATATAATAATTGAAACATTATCGTGCGATATTGCGTGTAAAAAGAAACGCGTTTGTGAAACAGTCTCGCAAAAAGGCGATTTTTGTTTTTGCAAATACTTATGTTTAAATAGATGAGATGGAGAGACGACCTGGTCCGACATGTCGGTGCAACCTGGATGCAGTCTGCACAGGACAGGACAACATGGAGACAGATGGAGGAGGCCTTCGTCCAGGAGTGGACGGGATAGGCTGAAGTAGAAGAAGATGTTTAAATACATTTTTTTTTGTATTTTTGTATGCACCCCCTATTTTTTTTTATACTCTACATGAGCTCCACTTAAGTGGAATAAAGAGTACATGGTTTGCGTAGTTGGTTGAGGCGACAGTCTCTCAAGCGGGAGGTGCCAGGTTCAAACCTCGGTGATGGCGATGTATTCCACACTTTGCGATACAGGCTGTTAGCCTAGTGCAAGGCGTGCCGGAAAGTATTTCGGTTTGTGTATGCAAGCCCAGATCCTTAAAAAAATAATGAAAAATAATAGGAAACACGTTTCGCAAAAGACGTGAAAATTTACATCCCTTTTTGGAAAAGAACACATTTTTTTAGAAAAATAACACCACATTTCCCGAAAAATAACACACATATATTTTACAGTCCCTACAAGTTACAAACAATTCGTAGGTATACAACATAATATCTCTAGTACCTATTGTAATATGATAATGTTCACCGTGACCTCTGTTATGACTCCCTGGTGTAATATACATAAATTTACATCGGAAATAATATCATTTTACTAATTTTTATCAAACTTCGGTGTATAATTGAACTCATAATGCTTTTGTCCAGAATTCCAGATTTTTTCGATGAACTATTGTAATATTTATGAGTTCGCCTTGCAACAATCATAATTTTAAAACAATGGGTAGATATGGTTTAACTATTAAGGGCTTGACACCAAGAATGACGTCACAGTCATTTCCCACGGCATTAAGGTTCAAAATCGCGTGAACAATCACATGATAAAATGGTAAAAATAGCGTTTTTTCCATTTTTTGGGGTTAATTTTGCGTCAATCAAAAATCTTTTACGGTTATTCCCTAGATAAATGTTCAATGCATCTACCTTTTTTTGTTCCAAAGCATATTTAGTAACGGTTGTCGACATATAAGGTCTCCCGTTTTCAGAAATTTTTGAAATCTCGGTATGCATACTCTTAAGATGGATAGATATATTGTGGACCTTGAAAGTCAACTCAAAGAACAGACGAGAAGCATTTGAAATGTGGCTCCATCGCCGAATGCTCAGAATTCACTGGACAGACATGGTTTCTATTGCCGAAGTCCTGAGGCGAGCTAGAGTTAACAGGGAGCTGTTGTCAACTATCAAGGTCCGGAAGATTTCATATCTGGGTCATATGGTGCATGGAGAGAAATCGCAGTACTTTTTTCTTTTTCCATGTCGTAAAACTATCTTGCCTTTAAAATGATTTCTTTAGCGCCGCTCTGGAATATTTTCGGCATTGTAGGTTACTTGTAAAAGATACAATGTGAGAATATTGCGGACTTTTAACAACCCTTATGACAAGGTTCAACAATCAGGGCTACCAACAATACAATCTTGAACTCCACTTGCAGCTAACCTCCGCCAGCTGCCAAGATATAGAAAATGCACTCTATACACGGTTCGCCTGAAAGTCAGAAGAGTTTAAACCGTGAAAATCTTCAACAACTAATACAACAAATATACTTTTTGCTTGAATGTAAGTAGGTAGTATAAAATTAGGAAACATTTATATTCAGGTGTGAATATGCAGGAAGTTCACAAATATAATTAGATAATTCAATTATGATTATATCAATTTGTAAAAAATAATCACATGCGCCATGGTAACTGATAAGGTTCTGATGCAATTGTTCATGACCTGGATAGCAAGGGCCTAAATTATTGTTTATTTATTATTTATTAAATTATTTTGTTAATTTTATTGCACCCTAGATTCATGATATTGTTACGATTGTTGTGAGGTAAAATATTTATTACTTTGTATAAAGAAGTCCACAACTGACATTGAGGAGAACCCAAGGTACCTACTTCTTAAAATTAAGGTGTAGTACAAAAAGTTTTTAGGATAAGGGGACATTGAAATTCGCTGAAATCTGGCATTCGGGGTCTTCGGGCCTTTATTTCCTCCTTAACTCTAAGGCGGACCTTAAAGTAAGATAATCCATGAACGAAGATTCGGCCATTCGTGAAATTTTCTTTTCTCCGCCCTCGTTATATTGTATTCCTCTATCCAAGTCGAGTTTAATATTATGTAGTATTTAATTGAATATTTATATGAGAAGTTCTAATAATTTTTCCTAAAAGCACTAGTTTTTCCTAGTTTTGAGGAGTTAAACTGCGTTGACTAATTAACTTTGTTGTAATTTTGATTTTTTACAATACTAATTTTTACATTTTTCTTTCTTCAAAAGTGACGTTTAATGTATTCCACGCATTTTTTGCATGCATTCACAAAACAAACCTACAATAGGATGAATAGCGGATCCAGGGGAGGGGCTAGGCTGAAGCCCCCCCAAAACCATGAGTGACAGTACTTTATATACAACAAGTCTAGGGGTTTCAGCCCCTTAACATTGAAGGACTCCCACGGGCTTAAGGCCCTCCGCATCCCCGGGTAGCACAGGCGCATATAGCGTCCTCTTTACCCGCACTTCTTGGCAAAATCTTTTTTTTCAGACCCTCAGCCCCCCCCCCCCCCAAACGTTGAGTGACAGTACTTTTTACTATGTGAAGACATTCAGCCCCCTCCAAAATTGAATCCTGGATCCGCCACTGAATAGGATGGACTTCCCCTTTATAGGTTTTTCTTTAGACCGACAGTCTTCAAGTGAGTTTGGCTAGTCCAACTTGTAGAATGACATCTGTTGAATTTTCTTGTAAGACACATATTAGGTATCAACGGTTTGGGTATAAAATAAAATCAAGTTAATAACATTAATAATTTATTACTAAAATTTGATATATTATCAACAATACACATCAAGCAATAATTGCAGTGAAGTTTAAATAAATTAAAAGTAAAAAAAAACATATTAAATTATTTACACTGGGAAATGCCGACACTAAACATAATTATTATATAAGTAGATATAATACTTCTTAGTTTTATTATCAGTTTAGTTAGTAAAATACTTTTATGACAATTCAAAAGATGTCTCTATAAGGCAACGAAATGCTTATAATAAGTTGATGTATTTTATAAGTGTTTTGCGAATTTATTTTTTTTAAATTTAATTACAGGACCAATATTAGTAAAATACAAAAAATGAAAACCACCCGACATTTCGCGTAGCATGATTTGTATTTTTTTATTAGTTATTGCACAAACAAAAATATTAACAAATATATATATTTTTTTAAATCTACAATCCAAGACATCATACCATTTTCAATCATTTTTGTAACGTACATATTATATACATTTCTATTAATAAGTACAGTCTGCCGAGAAAGAGATGACCTTGATCTTGATAACTACAATTTTGTTAGCTGGCAACAATGACATAGTGTTGCCAAAAAGTTACGTGGAGCGCCTTCAGCGAAAACCATCTCGTTCTTGACAGACTGTACTGATAAATATGCAATACGAATATAAAAAAAAATACTGTCAATTACTATAAATATAAATAAATTTATAGACCAAGGTGACTTCTTAAACATATTATCTAGTCTGTGTGCGCAGAAGTAGAAACGTAAGAGTAGGTAATTTAAATATTTAAAATTAAATAAATATAAGAATATTTGACAAGGCACATTTATATTACTAATAGTTTTTTTTTAATATTCAGAATGGCACAACTTCTGTTATCTATCTGTTTTTTTTATTGCATCCTTACACCAATTAAAACAGAGCAGGTAATATTAAAAAAAATCGACTGCGCACTTGTCGGGTGTCTTGCCAGATGAGATACTACTAAAAATATTAGCAAAAAAATAACTCCACAGAACCAGAATTAAGCAAAAAAAAAAAAATTGCACGCTATGCTCATTTATAAAGTTCGCCATCATTGTTCTACCTAAACTAAAAATACCTACAATAGTGTAGAAGAATTAAAGATGAACATTGTCGGGCTTACGACCGACCTCGGCTGGCGTAAGTGATCGCTTTACATTCGAGAAACATTCACCATTTCAGTTCACCCCGGCTGGGTTAACGAGGTCGGTCGTAGGCCCGAGAGTGTTCACCCCTAATTATTCTACACTGTTGTAGGAATACTGCATTGTATATGCTACGGAATGTAGAAAAAAATCCAACGCTTTACAAGAGGAATTTGTAAACCAAAAATAATTCAACTAAAAATACCTAATAAATACTAATAGCTAATTAAAAAATATATATTGTATATTGTTAATACAGAAAAACTAACAAATACTAAAAACTATAAATGGTCAACAAAATACTATAAATACTAAACAATATTTCTTTGGTTAATAATATTGTAGTGTTATTTGCGACGTCGTGATTAGCTCGCCATGGTGAACATTTTCCTGTGAAAATGTGTTTCAAATGTCTAAGAAAAATTTTTAGCCAACATTTCAAAAGTTTGTTTAAATGAATTTTTTGCAATTAGCGATAAATTTTCAATTTAAAAGTAGACATATTGACAATTCAAAAATTTCAAAAAAAAGGGAGACCTTAGATCTCCTCGACCTTACTAAATATGCTTTGGAAAAAAAGGGTAGATACACTGAACCTTTATCTAGGGAATGACTGTAAAATATTTTTTATATCTTGCATAGATTTTTCAATAAAAAAGAATGAGAAAAACACCTCTGGTCTTTTTTCCGAAAGACAGCAACTCGTTTCCGAATGATACAGAGATTTTTTTTGTTTATTTGTAATATGCATTAAAATATAGGGAATCACTAATCGAAATTAACCCCAAAAATGGGGCAAATGCAATTTTTTAAAATCTTATAGTGCGATTATTGGTGCGATTTTGAACCTTAATGCCGCGGGAAGTGTCCGTGACGTCATAGTTGGGTCCCGGGACGAATCCTATACATAGGATAAAAAAGCCGGGCATAAAAGTTAGTATGAAAAATATAAATATTTTATTAATAATAGTAAAATTATAATGCAATTAATAATACTGGAATATAGGAAAACGTTGCTAAAAAAATATCAAAAAATCATAATATTACTATCAAAATTTATGACGACTACAGTATAAACCGTTGATGTTGGTCCAAAGTAACATTTCGCAAGGTCATCTGTATTATAAAAATAATACTTACTATATAAAGATAAGAAAACAATAAAAAATCACAGGCAACATTAAAAATGTCATATAGGTACTAATTTTATGTCCTATCAATATAAAATTTTACAGATTTTTCCTCAACAGAAGCGAGTGGTACCTAGGTCCAGTGGCGAAGGGTGGATTTCTGTAGAAGGGAAGCCGGGGTTAGCCTTTACAAGATCCTAAATAAAAAGGTAACTCAATGTGAATACTGTTCTTAGGTATCTTCGAGCCTGCTAGGTATACTGTAGCTTTATGTAAACACCCTTGGGGAGGAAGCAGGATGGAAGTTCCGACGCAAAGGAGTCGGCTTTGGATGGGCAACTTTCACCTATTCCACCACATCCTGCTGTCAGTTGTGTATTTTAAAAAGCTATATACATACTACAGATCGAAATTTCGATAAGCGTCGGAACATCCATCCTGCTTCCTACCCAAGAGATTTCACTTTAAGGTACAGTATGTGAATGTAGATACCTCTCGCTTCTGTTGAGTAAAAATCGGAATAAAAATCGGAATCGGTTGAATAAAAAAAATAAAATGGACGGAATACTAAGTATCTTACAAAAAATTAAGGATTTTTTTTTATTTCAATGTTAAATTCATTTTGATTTCATTTATCTGACAATCCCGTGTTTCCTTCTTCATCCTTCATCCCTTCTACCTATGTATTTATTTACGAGTAAATATATGTATTTTTTTAGTACTAATTATATTACTTGTGTAGTTGTATTTGTGTATTTCAAATGTAATGTCACAAGTGGTTGGTTGGCAGACATTGCTTTCGCCAATAATCCCACCATTTGTAAATGTTTATTTCAATAAAGATTTTATTTATTTATTTAGCTTATCGATCGAGTTTTCTAGGGTAGTATATCCAAAGTTTTTAAATCGAAAGTTAGTAAAGATAAAAAAATCAAATAATCTTAAAACCGACTGCGCCAACCATGTATCTACTTATATTTTCGCAATCCAAACAATTTATTATTATTTTTAATATAGAAATAAATAAACTAAACATAAATAATACACATAAGTTTTTTACAGATAAAATATTTTTAAAATCCATATCAATTTTGGACCACTTGTAATCAATTGTATGTAAACAAAATCGATTTAAAAAGCACAGTAATTGAAAATAAAAAGCAGTCTGCTTACTGATTGCAAAGCTGCTTCCTGATTTTGTGAAAACCAATATTAAAATAATTGAATGAATTGCTAAACTATGTTGTACAAAAATAAACCTATTTGTTATCAGTTATCATACAAGTTAAGCTGTACATAAATAATAATTCTAAAAATATTATGTTTATCAAAATCACTGAATCATTAATATCTATATTAGATAACAAACTATTTACATTCCAAGAATCTTGTCTGGCGTAAAAATAATCAATCTATGTTAACCTTGTGTACTATAAATGATTCTATGTAATCGAAAATATTATATTTTGGCTTAATTATATAAATATATTTTTATTTTATTATAAAAACATTAATTAATATATTAATAAATATATTAAGCATAAAAAGAGACAACAACTAATAAGTTATAACATGTAGATAAGACAATTAGTCCATTCATAATTCAGTTGTCACCCACAAACATGCGCCACAGTTAAATTAAAACATATAAGTTCATTCCGGTCGTCTCACACACCCATACTCAATCTCGCTCACACACTCACCCATCGCACACGCACACCTCAGATTTTACTATTTTATTAAACAAAAAAAGAGAAAACAAAAAAGAATAAAAAAAAATGCTGTATTTTTTTTTTAATAAAAAGAATATGGGCTCGCATATACAAACCCATATACTTTTCTGTACATCTTGCACATTGCACAAGGCTAAAAGCCTGTATCGCAAAGTGTGGAATACATCGCCAGCGCCGGGATTTGAACCTGGCTTTTTGCTTTGTGCTAATTAAACCTGAAACTTTTTTTAGTACATTTTATTAATATATACTTATAAAACAAAGTGTCCTCACAGGTAACTGATAAACGTACAATGTAGAGCCCAAACCTCTTATCCTAGGATGTTAAAATTTAAACGATGTTTAGGTTGTATATCAAAAGCATCTATTATGAAGGGATTTTTCTAATTTCCATCTCTAAGGGGGTTAAAAATGGGGAGGAATGTTTTTAAAAACAGGCGTATATCTCGGAAATTGTACAAGTGACGGAAACTGGTACACAGATTTTGAGTAAAAATAAGCAAATATGTTTTCTGCCGTTTATCTAAATTTTACTTAAAAAGCACTTCCTCTAGAAAAAATGTATAATTGGGTTTCTAACTGATAACTGAAATAATTCTACTTTAATACTGGCCTTAACAAAAGCTAAGTTACACCGACAAAAAATACTGTTAGTTAAAAAAGCATTGTTTTGTCTCAATGGACCACACTGGAAATAAATCTTAAACAAGTAGGCACTTAGACTGGAATGTATTTAATTCTAATTAAGATTAGCGAAACAATTGGAATAAAACACAACATACTTCTTCAATGTTGATTATATAGTTTACTTCAATGTTGATAAAGTTGTCCACGTTTCAATGCCCTGTGTAACTCCAGAGACAAGAATGTCAATAATAAAAGCCATATTGTTCAACAATTACTTTCATTCTTTCTTCTCTTTCATTTTCTCCAACTCGTCCACATCCTCTTTCGGCATATCCCTGTCTCCGTATCCCCACAGAGCAGGCTCTTTCAGTTGATGGTGATCCAAAACATAAGTGCCGTCTCCGCATCTAACAGCTCTGCGTGCGATCATATCAGGAGACACTGATTTCCCTGAAACATCATTCACGTTTGAATACTTGCCAATTTTTCGTGAATAGGTATGTTCATAGTCCTATAAATGTATGTAAAAGGAAGGTAGAGAAACCACAGAGGAGATGGACAGAAGACATTGTAACACACTCGCGAGGCATAGATGACAACAAAGCGCCAAGGACAGAAAAACGTGGAAGAACCTGGAAGAGGCCTATAATACGCCACGGAGAAAAAAAAGCTGATAGGTAGAAGAAGAGATGTTGGAAGAGGCCTGTATTACGCAATGGAGAGAAACAGGTTGATAGGAAGAAGAAGTGATTTTAAAAGAGATGTTTAGACAGTGTAAGCAGGTGAATTGATGGTCCAGTACAAACAGTTTGCAGATAATCTGTGTTCTTCACAAGAAGTATGGAGGTGTTAATGTTAGATGCGTTTGAAATTGAATGGTTAGAAGATGGAATACATCGAGGCAAAACATTTTCTTACTTTCATAAGCCCATCCAAGTTTGGCGAAAAAGTCAATGAAGGCAGTGCTAATGTTGAACACATAAGACTCCAGCTCTCCTGTTTTGTAGTCCCAAGGAAACACATGATGGTAATTATGCCAACCTTCTCCAAGAGCACCAATAGCTACTGCCATGTTCTCCACTGGACTGATGTTCCTAAAACACAATAATCAAATGGATATCAGAATACTAATTGGCTATATGAGCCTCCTTAACAAAATTCATAAATCTATTATTTGAAATGTGCCTTACTTGTCATAAGGCTTGTCTCCCCACATATGCGCTACACTGTTGACCAAGAATGCCATATTGAGCGTAATAGTAAACCTCCAGTTAAAGTTCACCCAGAAGCTGTTCCAGATCGTCTCCTCCCAGAGCCAAACGGGAATCATAACCGGAAGGCCAATACTCAACAGTGCAAACAAAGGGATGAACCACCTATAAAATAAACCGAACAAAAGTATTAGGACATTGGTTTACCAAATCCAAAACAAGATGTTGTTTATATAAGTTCACATAATTTTACCTCTTCTGCCACATAACAACAGCATCAGCTTCGAGATCTCTGACATCTACCGACTTTCTCCTGGCTACGACGTCTGGATGAGGTGTTACGAAAAGCCAGCCTACGTGGGAAAAGAAGAATCCTCTTCGGGAATCGTGAGGGTCCGAATCAGTCTCGGTGTATTTGTGGTGAACGCGATGATCCAACGCCCACGTGTAAACATCGCGCTGAAATTTTATACATAATTATTCTATTGTGTAAATCAATTGGGCCGAAGGTAAACCCCTGTGGATTCCCATTTTGTCAATGAATCATTTACATTAAAATTGTACAAATACTCGTATCATCGAAACTTTCACCAAGAGGGTCAGAGGGTCATAGAAGGGGGGAATCAGAAGTTACCAGGAAAGAATTGGTGACTTTTCTCCCTTTCTTGGGTTCAGATTAAATTAGTAAGTATAAATACGATAAGTCGAATTTACTTTAAATAATACCTCTGCTCTGGAAAAACAGTCTTTAAAATTACCTGCCCTGTAACTGTGAAGAGTAGGATAAGAATCACTCTTAGGGGCCACTTTGCTTTATACGCTCTGTGAGACCAAAGACGATGTGCTCCGGCGGTGATTCCAAATGCTGATGTGTAAATAGTACAGAAGGCTGGAATGAGGACAAACGATAATTTATAAACCTTCTCAAAGTCTTAAAACTGGAATGAAAATTTTATAATTTGTTCAGTTTACCAAAAAGTGATGTGTAAAATCTAGCAGCTGTAAAGATTAAGTAGAACCCGTATAAACATCCAAAATGTAAAAAAGATTGCGCCATTAGGTCAGGCCATCTAATCTTCGGAACATAAATTTCTTTAGCGTTATTATTATCTGAATCAGTTTCTGTCGCATCAACATTTCTTACAAGACTATCTATAATTTGTTCTTTGGCGCTTGAATTATCTGCTTTTTCTTGTCTATTTATTATATTATTTTTATTTATATCTCCGTTTATTTTTCTGCAAATGTCTTGTACATCGTCAATATTGTGTAAATTATTTTGTTCGTTGGTTATAGAACTACTGGTTATTCTATTTTTTGTTGGAATGCTTTCGTAACATTGGAATGCAGTTGATTCGATGTTTGAACAAGCGGTCTGTATGCTGCTGGTATCTGGAGCCATGGTGATTTCTGCCCGATTTGATTAAAAATCTGTAACAAAGAAAGGACTGCGTAAGTTTTTTTTTTATTTCTCTTAGTACTTGATGTATAATAATACAATAATAATGTTCAGTTTTTTACAAATTTGGAATCCACTTGTCATTAAACAGTATGTTTTTACAAAAAGAGACATCACATGAGAAGTAAAATGTTATAGTGAAAATAAAGTAAAGTGTTAGTGCTACTTATATGTACTCGTATATATTTGTGTGTCCCCTTATACCAGCACGATAGTTGCTGTCTGGGGACTAGAACATATTGTGCAAAATATCATATTGATTATATTTTAATTATATTGTACATAGATATTTACGGTAAATAAAATTTATTTATTATTATATTATTATTATTATTATTTTCGACCATATGGCCAGTTAGTTTGTTAGGTCGTTTTTTTAATGCTAATAAGGACTAACAAACAATAATTCGACTAATACTCATTCACAAGTTTTCATAAAAAAACAATATCATACATTACAGTTTATTCCTCAACAGAGAGGAGAGGCATCTTCATTCCCATAATGTAGCGTTATGTGAACTCCCTTGGGGAGAAACCAGGATAGGTGTTCCGACGCTTACGAGTCGGCTTTGGCTGGCTTAAGTGATCACGCTATGCCCAGGGCAACGTTCACCCATTCCACCACATCCTGCTGTCAATTGTGTAATTTTTTAGAAGTTGTATAGTATGCTGCAGCTGTAAACTATTTCACAATGAACCAATTTTCCGATACTAACGCCATCTGTACCATACATTGTTCTACATGCGCAAGAAAATAACTACTTAATTCGTATCACTGTAGTTTTTAATGTATTTACTGATTTTTTAAATAAAATAATATGTATGAATTAAGTCGTGAACATTAGCTATTGGTCGAATTTATTGGACCTCGTCTATCAACTACTCGCTACGTAGGCATCTATAACCATTCTATTGACGCGTCCACCCTATTATTAATAAAATGATAATACTAAACAGAACCACATTTCTCAGTGTGGTTAAGAATAATCTACGCTTAATAACGTTTCTATGAGGCGTCGCGATGTCGCGCTACGCACCCCGCAGCGTCTGGACGCCAGTAGTACACGTAGATAACTGTAGCTGTATTTACTTAAGGGCTTGTTACCAAGAATGACGTCACGGTCATTCCCAAGCCATTAAGGTTCAAAATCGCGTGAACAATCGCATGATAAAATGGTAAAAATAGCGTTTTTTCCATTTTTTGGAGTTAGTTTTGCGTCTATCATAAAATTTTTACGGTTATTACCTAGATTTTATTGCATATTATCAATCCAAAAATATTTCTACCCTGCGACTTTCGGGAAACGAGTTTCTGTCTTTCGGAAAAAAGATCAGAGGTGTTTTTCAAATTTTTTTTTTTGCGAAATCTATACGAGATACATAAAAGATCTTTTACGGTTATTCCCTAGACAATTGTTCAATGCATCTACCCTATTTTGTTCCAAAGCATATTTAGTAACGGTTGTCGAGATATAAGGTCTCCCGTTTTTAGAAATTTTTGAAATGTCGGTATGCATACTCTTAATACTACGCACACACCCATGGTGTAGCTTGTAGCCTGCCCCATCAGTCGTTCCACTCATTCATAGTATAAACAACTCATTAATGAAGCTTAACCTTCACTCACAAATTCTAGAACAATGTTTATATACCTCACTGTATCAATGAAAGTTAAATCACACGAGTGTATAGGTTGTCCCTGAACTCTTGGAGTGACCCTCTGCCTAAAAGGGCATTCGAAGGTTTGAATTTAGAATGTATTTGAACAAAGACAATTTAAGGTTTGAACCATAGACTTTTACATTAAGTACCTAGACGGCGTACTCAATGCTAGTAGTGAAGTAAAGTAGTGCCCAACTGCCCACAAACTGTTAAATCGTATGGAGAATTTTGACATTTCGCGGGCAATGTTTTCGAAATTTTGTTCTCATAGTTAAAAACCAAAGAGATTACATATTAAGTACTAGAGATCTGATTCTATGTACTTTCAATAGAACGGAAGTGTAGCAATTTCACGCTCGGCACTTTTTGGTATTTTAGAGTCGCAAACCTCACACTATTAACAAGATATCAATAATAAAAACTAAAACATCTTTAAAACTATCGTTTTAGTCCTAAAAAAGTTAAAACTAATACAGTTTTTAACTATGAGAGCAAAATTTCGAAACCGTTGCCCACAAACTGTCAAAATTTTCCATACGATTTGACAGTTTGTGGGCACCAGTTTTGTTACACTCCTAGCATTCAGTACTCTGTCTAGGTAGTACTTAATATATTATGTCGCTGTTAAAAACTTAATTAATATAAAAATCTATGGTTTGAACATAGATTTTGTAAATTATTATAATTCCATTTGACATAGATAATTAAATCATAATTCAATTGATTCTTCAATCGCCCCTTGGTCTCCACTCCAGCAGTCTCCTCGTCCATCTGTTGTCCTGCATTCTTGCAACGTCCCCCGCCCATCTCCACTTCTGCACCGCTATCCTCTCAACCACATTAGTCACTTTAGTCTGGCTGCGTATCCAGTCATTCCTCTTCCTGTCTTGCAGTTTAATGCCCAATATTATTCTCTCCATTTTTCTTTCAGCTATTCAGTTGAGCATTTTGCTTTGAGCAGACTATTATATAAACAAGATTAATAAATAAATGTAATTTCTCGAACCTTGTAAAACGTAATGAAATTTTCGTAGAGAATTTATTATTTAAGGAGCCCCGACCTGTTTGGTGTTTACCTTATAGCATGAGACTTCGCGTGGAACTTCACTATGAAATATGAAAGAATGGAAACGGCATTTAATGGAATAATTTATGAACCTCACGATCATTATCGTCACATGACATAATGCCAGTCAGTCGCTATATGAAGTAGGAAAGTAAATATTATAATATGGCATTATATCATAATCCAAGTCGTAAATGTTTAAGACGATAGGCGAGAAGTATACTGCTACGAGTATCGTATAATAACCCTCTTATTCCTCAGACCTGATCTCTCTAATGCTGGATAAAGGCCTTTTCCAAAATTTTCCCTATTTCTCCAAGGTTTCCATCTTGTTCTTCAGCTCTGATCTTTCCACTGCTAGATATAGCCCCCTTCCAAACGTTTCCACTCCTTCTCGTTGCCCGCCTTTTGTACCCACTGCCAGTGCAGGGCCAGATTTGCCAATAGACCGAGTAGGCTAGGGACTATGGGCGGTAGCCCTCGGAGGGGGTGTCCACCTACTATTATTTTGTCTTGCTATGTGCCTTACCCATTTCCAATTCGGTCTAGCTGAACTACCCATGATGTCTACAACTCCGATTTTAAGTCTAATTTCTTCATTTCTCATTAGATTATTCGGCAACTACAAAATTTATTATTGGTTCGTTCTGTCGATTTGAGGTTGGACTATCAAAAGCTAATTTATACCTTGTTGTTTTGTATGACTATTTGTATAGCTATATTGGTAGGTAAATTGTTTGCTATTAAAGAAAAAATAGTGAAGATATCTATCCTACACCGAGAGAATTAATGCCATTAATATCGGAGGTATATTATTACTTATCAATAAATCAATTCGCACAACAACAAAAAGGAATTTTTCTATTAACAAACTCTTGATTTATTTTGTATTGTTTATTCTGTAGGTAATAATTATTGTAGTACAGTGTATTCATGTGATAAAGTTTTAGATTTAATCACATGAACTTAGTTATTTTAAACAATCAACGAAGTATGTATATATAAGCGTTACCAACTGGACAATTTTTTTTTATTATTGATTGTTTGAAGATTAACCTTATGGAAGCACATTGTAAAATTATTTGTAAAAAACAGTGTTTTTATTTTACAAATAACTTGACAAAATGATATTTATCTGTTACTTTTCAAACTAAGTTTTGAAATCTAAAATTGTTAGTTCTTCTTTTCCAGTTTCAATCGTTACGATTGGTTTCCAGCAAAGCCCCATGTTTCCTTCTCCACTCATCCCTGTTCTGTGCGGTTCTTTTTAACTCTCTATATGAATCGAAGCCCATATCCTGGCACAGGTCTTCCAGGTATTCATTTCTTGGTCGTCCTCTGTATAGTTTATCCCCTCGTTCATTCCTTCAATTAATTCAAATAGGAGACACTATGTGGCTGATCCATCTGGCACGTCTTTCTGCTATTGCATTGAGCAGGTGTCTTCCTCCTTTGATTTTGTTGATAATTTCCTTGTTCGTTATGTGACCCCTCCAAGAAATTCCTAAAATTCTTCTTTAGTTAAAACATTGTTGCCCAATCCCACCAACCTTGGAAGGAGAGCCCTAAGAAATTTCCATACAAAAACAGAGATAATAATATTATATTTATTGAATAAAGAACATCAGCGTGCCCCACCACCACAGCCAAAATCTATATGAAATACAACATGCAGCTCACCTACGTTAGGTACGCAAATATCTCCGCCCAGAGTAGGTGAGCTGCATGTTGCATTTCATATGGATTTTGGCTGTGGTGGTGGGGCACGCTGATGTTCTTTATTCAATAAATAGAATATTGTCTCTGCTTTTGTATGGAAATTTCTTATGGCTCTCCTTCCTAAGTTGGTGGAATTGGGCATGTAACTCTCAGACAATATATCGATTTGCAGGTACGAGTGTTGATGTGTAGAAAACATTTTTAATAAACGAAAAATATGATGACTAATGCAATGTTTTCTGGAAACAATATCCCTATAATGGTGTATGTTTCTATCAGATTATTTTGTTGTTTGATACACGCAACTTGATTGTGTATCGTATAGTTAATTAATACTTAATTAAGCTGAGACAGCTGTCAGTCAACAACACCCGCTGTATACTTTATCTTACATATAATAAAAATGGATGTATGTGGGTATGAGTGTATGTGGATATGTGTGTATGTTTGTTCCACCATAACTTTGGAACGCCTGGAGCAATTTCAACCAAACTTGGTACATACATAAATACCTTGCTATCAGGAAACGAATAATGTGTGGTAGAAACTTCTGGAAATCCAGAACCCTCTAAGAAATTTTGCTTATGAGGGGATCCAAGGGTTGTGTGGGGCCGTGTGTGGTATCGTATGAAAGGGAATTGAATAGAATTTGAACCTTCTGGAAGGTTGTGGAAATGAAACGAGCTTTCCAGAACCATCTGGAAATTTCCGGGAATTTATCGAACATTGTAGAACCTTCTAGAAACTTCTGAGAATTAATAGAATTTGAACCTTCTAGAAAGTGATACGAACTTTGTAGAACCTTGAAAAAAGTTGTGCAGATTAATCGAACATTGCTGGATGTACCTATGCGTGTGTCATACTGTCGATTTGGTTCACCGATCAAATTTGCCGTTACGAAGTACGGGTAACTCAGCTAGTAGACTATAAGACTGTCGATTCAATATATGTACCTAGCTACGAAACTACATTACATTTTAATTGACTGCTACGTCTAACAATTTGGATAATCCACCCCAAAGTAAATTTATTAGAAAGATCTAGGTCTTTAGATACACACAAATTAAAATACTTAGGTATACTTACATTTCACGCTAAGTTAGACTAAAAACTTCTTTCATGAAGTGTAGCATACGGCCCCCCGCCTACGGCCATGGTGCAGTTCCCTTTTCTCTATGAAGCGTATGTAGCAAAAGCTCTCTTTTTGGCTGTATGACAATTTTAAAACTCGACTGGATGAAATAGAATGTCATGAAAAAATGTGGAAAATAATTTCAATAGATTGTATTGACGTCGATACAAAAAAGTAGACCTATTATATGACCTTATTGGAGAAATTACTTATCCTTGAGTGATTGTCACAATTGAAGACCCATGTATTTCAATAAAGTAGACGATTTTATTATGATGAACAGTCAGACACTAGATGTCATAAAAACATCAATATATTGCTCACATAATAAAATCACACAGGAAAAAATATCACATGGAAGAAATCTCACATCAAAAACTACCCCAAGAAAAAATAAGTAAAATAAATAGATCTTTATTAGGGAGATATAAAACAAGACAGTGTGCTAAAGGGCGGACTTATTGCAAAACCAACATCTTACAGTCAACCCGAATAAGAAATAACACATTTTTATTCATTTTTTAGGTAAGTATAATCTACAATTTGGTTGTCAAAAATTTATAATTTTTATAACGGTAAATTCGACACACCGTTAATTTTAACTATACTAGTACGAGTATCGTAAGCATCAATAATTATAGTGTCTTATGAATCTTCTTCTTCCCCTTAGCAATTATTAATACCACATGGTGGTGGAGTTTGCTTTTCTGGTCTTTCGCCGCCACTTTGCTCTATCTTGCGCATCCTCCGGTTAGAACATCACTCTCTCTCATTTCCTACACTCCTACCTCATCACTTCCCTCCACCTGCGCTTGGTTTTCCTCTGGATCTCCTACCGGTCCTAGTGTCTCATAAATCATTAAAAAATTTTCAACAAAATCGTGTTATTTCTTCTTGTGATATTTTTGCTTGTGAGATTTCTTCCATCTGAGATTTTTCCTGTGAGATTTTTTCCCGTGTGATTCTTTCCTGTCACCAATATATTACATACTACAGAGTACATATACATAGATAAGTCTAGAAGTTACATTAATTTATTGAATCTAGTTACAACTAGATGACTACAACGTGTAATAAAGTTAATTATTGTCATACCTATACGTGGGTTGTTGATATAAAATGTTATCAATGAAACAATAGGTAAACTGCGCATCTCAGGAGCTGCGCAGTGCGCATCCATTAAACGAAATTGAAGTTTTTATAACCATCGTAATTCAAATTTTAAGGCTCCCCACCCAACTATAAAGTCACGGTCATTTCCCACGGCATTAAGGTTCAAAATCGCACGATAAAATCAGAAAAATAGAGATTTTTTTTTCTTTTTAGGGGTTAATTTCACATCCCTAGATTTTAATGCACTTTATAATACAAAAAAAAAATCTCCGCGATTTTCGGGAAACGAGTTTCTGTCTTTCGGAAAAAAGGTCAGAGGTGTTTTTCACATTTTTATGAGAAATCTATACAAGATATAAAAAATCTTTTACGGTCATTCCCTAGATGAGGGGTTCAATGTATCTACTCATTTTTTTCTAAAGCATATTTAGTAACGATTGTCGACATCTAAGGTCTCCCGTTTTTAGAAATTTTCGAAATGTCAGTATGCGTACTCTTAAACGAAATTGAATTTTTTTACAACCATCGTAATTCAATTTTTAATATATCGAATTGCGTGAGGCGTCATGTCCACGTGATCCATGTTGTGAAAGGTGCGTGTGTTTCACTAGTTTTTATAATGGATCCTACTGGGAAGTCATAAAAGAATTACTCTTCTTACCGAAAGATGGCGTCAATTTATTTGTAAGATTTGAGTGAAGAGATGCGGTTAAATAAAAATGTACAGAAAACAACATTCATATAATAAGAGGTATAATTATAGCGTCGCAGGCATTTTTTACTGAAACAATTTAACTTAAATTGTATTTTTATGTTGCTATTGGGATCCTCCTCGGAACACAAGTATCTTACTCATATCCGGGGAGTAACACGGTCATTGTGTAATCATATTCTTACTATGTATATAATAAGTAATTGTAAGGTGTATTTTATCTTAAATAAATAAAAAAAATATGATAATATAATGTATTTGCACAAATTTCACAAAATTTCGTGTTTTATTTATTTATTTATTTAATTATTTAGACAAAAAAACGACGTGTTAATAATGTGATTTTTATGAGATTTTGTTGGTTAACTAAACATTTTTCTAGGGGCCTGTCGCATGGTAACATTCGTAGCTTGGTAAACATTCATAATATAGATTGATAAAATAAAAACATCATTGTATTCTATTCACCCCCACATAAGGTCATTTACACTAGTAGGTATTATATTGAACCGAAATGTATTACTGACTGACAGAAATGTACCTACATACTAAACGACTACAAGTTAAATAAGTACTGAGTATAGTAGTAATAATATCTTGTAAAGTATGATGACCCCATCAGATAGGGAATAATGTCGTGTATTTCATTTTAAATATTGTAAAAGCTCTGATAACGAGCTTTTGCATGATGAATGTTGATATTTTCCGTATATTGTAAGCTTTTTATCAACTTCTGAATAATGCAGTTTAAAATAAACCCAAGCTTTTAATTTCTGTAGATAATTTTTCTGGCATAATGGTGCAATAATTCTGTGGGCGGGTCATGTGGCAAGGCAAAAGGACGGCAGATGGACCCCCAAAGTAATGAGCTGGAGATCCTACGAAAATAAACGAAGTGCAGGGAGACCACAAAGGAGATGGGCCGATGATATCATCGAGTCGGTGGGACATGGGTGGAGGCAGAGCGCCCAAAACAGAGAATCGTGGAAGACACAGGAAGAGGCCTATATTCAGCAGTGGAGGGAATGGGGCTGAAAAGAAGAAGAACAATGTTTCAAGCAATTTCAGCCCGAAACGCTAATGGTCATATGTAAATTTTTTGAGACAAAATAATATATAAATAGCTACTGCAAATGGCGCAAATAGAGGTTCCAGAGAATAGACTCGTAAGTGGGCTGCCCTTGAAACTGAAAAGATGTGAACACACTTAATGTTTTTATGAATAAAGGCTAATTACTATTGTTGGTTTTACACCACCTGTTTACATAATCACATTGAATGATAGATAGCTAGGGCTGACAATTGTTATCGAGTATTTTCTGTGTTTTTTTTTTAATTTTATTGAGAGGGCACCGAGTTATACTAGGGTCGTCCACAAAATAAGAGTACTGTTGTCCTCATGGGCTGTGAGAATCTTTTTTGCCAAGTTTGGCATTACCATGTGGTAGTGGGATTTCTTCTGAACACAACGAGCACTAGCGGACCGCTGTAGCACGAAAACTTGTCTTGTAGTGATTTCATCATTCATCCTCTCTTCGTACATGTCCCGACAATCTCAACTTGTTCACTTTCACTCTACATGGTTATACAAAATTCGTCTTACAACCACTCATCTCTGTTATCACTCCATTTCTAATTGTCGCTGTATTGCAAGATATTGCTTTTTAGTCCCAGTCTTGTTTTTGTAACTCTGTATATTTTTATTTGGTTGATTAAGATTTATTAATTTATTATTGTAATGTTCACGTAAAGTACAAATTAAATAATAAAAATTAAGTATGTGACACACAAAGGTTCATGGAACGGCTTGAAGATGCTTGGTGTTAGTCTCCGGGATAGGTTAAGAAATGAAGAAATTCGACGGAGAACCGAAGTTGCCGATATCATGAGCCGTGTGTCAAAATTCAACTTGCAATGGGCAGGACATATGGCCAGGAAGGGTGACACCAGATGGGCGCCACGAATATTGAAGTGGAGGCTTTGGACAGATAGAAGGAGCGTCGGAAGGCCACCAAAGAGATGGACCGACGACATTGTCCAAATCGCTGGGGGAACCTGGATGCGGAAGAGTCAGAGCACTGGGCAGAGACATGCGGAAGCAGTTGGAAGAGGCCTATACCCAGCAGTGGGGGGAAGAATTGGCTAATGAAGAAGAAGAAGATGTGATTGATGGCAACCCTACATCTGAAGGTCGTCTAAGTACGTATCAGTAGTTTCAATTATGGAGACATATTATGATAATATTTTTAGCATTTTATGGTTGGCAGTGCTGAGTACTACATAATAATAGATTATTGAAAATGTCAGTCAATGTGTGACAAAATGACACGGACTATTATTCTTGTACCTAATTGTCACTTTATTGTCAACACATTGTCATGGCAAATGGACAGATTATGTAAATTGAAGCACCTATGATGTAGCAGTGACAAAGATCCCTAAAATTACGATTCCCACCGAGTTACCTTTTGATTAAGTACTGGTATATATTAAAGGTCCCTCCTCACACTCGAATAATAAGGCGCCTTTTTATTCGCACTTTCAGCCCAAAGTTACTCAGACGGCCCCAGGGTTAGCTGGAAGGGCACCCCCCAGCAACACCGTCCGGAATGACACCTTCAATATCCCTGCTACAAGGATGATAACAAATAATGAGCTACATTACATAATAACTTAGACTAATTACAAAACTATTCGACCGAGCCAAAAACAGCAAAAATACTGGTAGACATATGTTGGATTTAACCAACTTTTTAGGTGAGGAATAGCGGACATAGGAACCACCTAGCACAAATTATGATATCCTATCTCCGCTATTTCTCACCTAAGAAGTTGGTGAAATACAAGTAAAACCGTTTTTACATAAAACAGAAAAAACCTTCAAAAATTCAAAACCGAGCAACTAAATTCACCTAGAAAACGTGACATTGCATAGCTCCATATGCGATTAATTTTAGCTCATGCGCAGAACGCAAAAATGATACCAGTGACACTCTGGATAAACTCTATCTCGATGCGTAGAATAAAATTTCGATTGCATCATACAGCATACTTGTAACTCGTAACAATTGTATTAAAATTCTTCACTCAATCTAAAGAAAGTGTTGCCTAATAAAAATTATAAGACGTTGTCACATGCATAATAATTCATATACGCATTCACCATAGTTATTATAGATGTATCTAGGGTTACCAGATGTGCTGGACAAAAAAAAAACGGACAAGTTTTAATTCCCCCTCCTCTCCCCCAAAAAAATATTTTACGAACATGCGTTAACAATTTGCGCCGCAGGCGAAATTTTCGCTGATGGTGAACTCTGAAGATTGATTTTCCCCTGGAAATATAAAAAAATACCTTGTATGAAAAATGAGAACATGATCGTGTGGAACTGCTTGAGGTCTGATTGAAAAAAAACCGGACAGCCCTTTTTCCGGTTTTCCAAGATTTTTTCGAGTGGACAGATGGAATAAAAACCGGACTGTCCACCCTAGACATCTGGCAACCCTAGATGTATCACTACTACATATGTATCTATGTTCTCGTATATACCGGAATTATGCAATTATTAAAAAAACTTTCGATTGACCTAATTTTTGTCCGTCCCTACTATAAATTCTCTACTGTAACAATTGAAAGAACACGAATAAATATTATTAAAATTAATATTACAATAAACTTCTATCAAGAACCTTCAGTCAAAACACTCACATTGTTAAAAGAACACGAATAAGATTAAAAATTATGGAAAAGCCATAACTTCGTCGTCTGGGTAAGAAAACAGCGGCAAATGGCGATATACATTAAGGGTAAACCCACCTCCACCCCTGGATGTTTCAGGAGCTTCAGCTCCTTTGTCATCCACTTTTTTTACGTATTTTTTTTTCAAAGGAGGCCTCAAGGTTCGCCGGAAGGGCTCCCGTAAAAAAAACCGCTCCCAAAACTACTCTGAACACCCTGATGGCGATATGGAGAGAGGAGATGAAAAAAATTGAGGCTTAACTACGTCCCATGTTGATTTGCGTTCGTACCATCTATGTAGATACGATAAAATAATAGCGTAATAATCATTCATATCTATGATTTTGAGCCATTTGTATTCTCTACAACATAGGAAGATATAGGTTGATGGAAGAGTTTTGGCGAAGGGCGCCTTTATGGTGACCTTAGACCAGAACTCTAAAATTTGACAATAATTGTTGAAGGTTTTCACGATGGCCATGATCTGTGTATAATTTTCGGGCTCAATCGTGTTGTAGAAGGTGATTTCTTCCGACGTTTCGGCGAACCTGTTGCCGTCTTGGTCACAAACTTGTGAAGGAAATGTGTGTTATTATTGGATGCATGTAACCCAAAGTTGTACTAAGTGTGTAACATACATACATTTCCACGTCCGCTCCCTATGTGGAGCATGTGGTCGTCACCCAGTATTTCCAGGCTTTTGTGTCCTGGGCCAACTCCGTTACCTGTTCCCATGTCGTTCCAGCCTGGTGCAGCTCTGATGTGTACAGTCTCTGGACGGTCATTGCAGGCCTACCAGACGTCTGTCGCCATCAGGGCGATATTGGAGACAGCCGCTATCAGCGGGCATACGTAGAATGTGCTAGTTTAGCCTACGAGTCTGTATCTCTTGGGCGATAAAGAAAGTAATAATGAAGCTACTCTTTATGTATGGAAGCTTGTAGATGATATGGAGTGAAGGTCAGTCTATAGCCGGTAAGCTATTATAGCTATAGCCGGTAGCTATGGTCGTTCGGAATATTATGTCATATCGCAATATAAACATTGTATACGCAATGGTATGACTCATGAATAACGTATCAAACGCCACTATTAGTATATACAGACATATTAGTACAAGTATACAATAATCTTTACCAGGTAATGACATTTGCCCACCTATATTATGCTGTCACTTCGCTTCGCTCGCTGACATCAGAGAAACAACTTATAATATTCATAGCATCGTACAATTATGAAGTGATGAGCGGAAAACTACATCAAGAATAGGGAATTTTAATAGTTGAAGTATTCCCACAACAGTATAGAAGAATTTAAGGATGAACATTGTCGGGCTTACGACCGACCTCGGCTGGCTTAAGTGATCACTTTGTAAGTGTAAAGTGATCGAGTCTAAAGTGATCACTTAAGCCAGCCGAGGTCGGTCGTAAGCCCGACAATGTTCATCCTTAAATTCTTCTTTGTAAGTGTAAAGTGATCGAGTGTAAAGTGATCACTTAAGCCAGCCGAGGTCGGTCGTAAGCCCGACAATGTTCATCCTTAAATTCTTCTATACTGTTGTGGGAATACTTCAATGTATTTACTACGGCTGTAGAAAAAATCCAACGCTTTACAAGAATAAAAATTTGTAAATCAAAAATAATTCAAATTTTAATAGTATTGCCATCTATAATAGTCAAAAACATTTCTTATAGACGAACTGTTGTCTTTCGAAGACCAGAAATGGGACGTGGCAATGGTGTGTGAGGAAAGATTGTGGTTAGAGTGGCAAGAGTTCCTGGAAACTGCAAGTGACAGGAGCCTGCGGCGAAGATACACAGACGCCTTGAGCCCCGAATCTGTAGATTTCGAAGCAGAATACATCAGTGATTTCGATGTCGTTGAAAAAAGATTTTGTCAAAACAAATAAAAAAACAACAACTAAGATGATATGATGATAAGATGAAATGGTCCGACGACATAGCCGCTGTGGGGGGAAAAAACTGGCCGCAAGCAGCAAACAATAGAAATGGAGGAATATGGAAGAGGCCTATATCCAGCAGTGGAGGACAGAGGGCTGAAGAATAAGAAGAAGATGATAGTGAAGATACTATAATATGAAGATACCTATTATTTTTTTAATGAAAAAAAGCTAATGAAAAAGCTATGAACCAGAAAAAAAATTGTTGCCAAAATCGTGGGGTTCCTCAAGGATCATTGTGAAGACCTCTATTATTAAAATTACTAACACAAATGAGTTACTTTTAAACGTTCAATAGTTAAAGTGGACAGACACATTAGTACATTTGAATATAATGTATGTATGGTAGGTAGGTACCTAATATTATAAACACATTAAGAGTGTGCATACCGACATTTCAAAAATTTCTAAAAACGGGAGACCTTCTATCTCGGCAACCGTTACCAAATATGCTTTGGAACAATATACGGTAGATGCATTGAACCTTTATCTAGGGAATAACCGTAAAATATTTTTTTAATCTTGTATAGATTTCTCAAAAAATATTTTTAAAAACACCTCTGATCTTTTTCCGAAAGACGGAAACTCGATTCCCGAAAGTCGCGGAGTAAAAATTTATTTTTGTACTGATAATATGCATCAAAATCTAGGAATAACCGTAAAAGTTTTTTGATAGACGCAAATTTAACCCCAAAAAATGGAAAAAAACGCTATTTTTACCATTTTATCATGCGATTGTCACGCGATTTTGAACCTTAATGCCGTGGGAAATGTCTGTGACGTCATTCCTGGTGCCATGCCCTTAAACGGTAAACACAGCACAGCATTACCTGTGTGCGATAATATGGGTCAACGAATTAGTTCCATCAGATAAAACTACATAGTAATGTGTGGCCAGGTGGCCTTAATATCTGATTTTTTTATGTTATTATCTGTCAACGTGTAATCAACTTCAATAACAGCATTGTTTTTCAAAATAATATGATTTTGATTTACAAAAACATACTGACAAGAAGAAAATTAAAATATTTAAGGGGCTAAAGATTTTAAAAAAGGACTGATAGTTGCTAACATATTTAAATCTCGCGACCCAACTATGACATTACGGTAATTTCCCACGACATTCAAAATCGCATGAACAATCGCACGATAAAATGGTGAAAATAGCGTTTTTCCCATTTTTTGGGTTAATTTTGCTTGAATTAGAAAACTTATATGGTTATTCCCTGGATTTCAATGCGTATTATCAACACAAAAAAAATTTCAGCGACTTTCAGGAAAAGAGTTTCTGTCTTTCGGAAAAAAGATCGGAGGTGTTTTTAAATATTTTTTTTTTTGAGAAATCTATACAAGATATAAAAAACTTTTCCGGTTGTTCCCTAAATAAAGGTATGTATTTACTCTATTTTTTTCAAAGCATATTATTTAGTAACGGTTGTCGAGATCTAAGGTCTCCCGTTTTTAGACATGTAGTATGTATAGTGCATACTCTTAAGAACCTACATAATACTTCCTTCCTGACACTTTGTCATTATTGACTCGCCTAGCCCTAAGCTGGTATTATCTAGCGACGTTTCCAGCAAATCCTATTGTTATTTGATATTTGATAAGCAAGCGACATAACTTATATACGTTTCAGTTCGGCTTATAACGATTATGACATAATGGTGTTTACGATGATAAAATGTTACCTTACAAACTGAAGTATACATTACATTATCTAATATTAGTTTATCTTGTATAAAGTATACACTTTTATACATATTATAGTTGACAATTTATTCCGCAGTAACAGACGTTTTTCAGTATGCAAAGTTAGCAGACTTGTTTTCGTTGAAAAAAGTTTACTTAAAATGGATGTCAATGATTTTTTTTTATTTATTTATTCAACATAAAATACATTTAAAATTTACAATTATTATATACATGATAAGAACATGATTAAGCAATGATCTTGTTACTCCCCGGACATGAGTAAGTTACTCGTGTTCCGAGGAGGATCTCAAAAGCAACATAAAATATAGGTACAATGGAAAATACACAATTACAAATTACATACACACAATACAACAGCGGAATGGTAACACAAAAATATAAATATTTAAAACAACATATCTACCATAGGACTATTTAATGTCAGACTTTATTTTAGATTTAAATTTGAGATGGTCCGTACAACCTCCATGATATCAATTGCTGAATCTTTGAGTAGATATAGGATATACCTACGTTTATTTGAACTAGATGTTTTTTTAAATAAAAATACGCCTTTTCGACGTGGATGTCAGATGATTTGGTTATTTACAGTGCTATTTCTAAGGCCATAATTTAAAGGCTAGGAAAGATATTTCCTAGCCTTTAAATTATGAATTATTTATATTTAAATTATCATAGAAGACCTCCCAAAAGGTGGTCTGATGACCTAGTCCAACAAGCCGGAAGAACTTGGATGCGGAGGGGAGAAACAGAGATGAGTGGAAGGAAATGGAAGAGGCCTACGTCCAGCAGTGGAGGGAGGAAGGCTGAGGGAGAAGAAGAAAGATATTCCTACTGGCTAAGCTAATCGTGCCTTTTATGGGTTCGAGTCTGTGTAATACCCTTCCACTCAGATGCGCCAAGAGCTTGGCAGATGTCAGGGGTTACTCAAGGATCACTTCTTGGTCCGTTGCTACGGCTGTGTCTGTGTCCTGCCCATTGCCATTTCAGTCTAGCTGTACGATTCATGACGTTCACAACTTTGGTTCTACGTCTGATTTCCCATTATTTAAATTTATAAAATGGAGGTCATTATGGGAAATCAAAAGAGGAGTCAGAAGGCTACAGAAAAGATGGATGGACGACGTGCGAAAGGTGAGCAACAGAGAGGAGTGGAAACGTTTGAAAGAGGCCTATAATGTTCATCAGCAGTGGAGAGATCAGGGCTGAGGACGTCCTGTAAAGCACCACATTCACAGGTGTCTTTCTCTGTGTAACCCCGTGATTTGAGGTTACTGTAGCGACGGGACATACCTGTTTCCACTGTTCCCAGTGACCTCCATGTTGGGAAACACAGAATGTAATAATAATACCAAGAGCCCGTTGCCGAGCATGCCTTTAGCTCAGAAGAATCGCTGCCACGGTGTTATTGATCCTGCCCATGATGCCATTGGAGGTGACAGGTGACTATGGAGGCCGATTCTGGACGAACGTCGAACACTCTCTATCACACTTTGGACAAGGCTCCTCCTCATTTGTAACGGGTCTGCGGGTGGTTCTGTTTTGCGGGCCAGTGTAGTTATTACAAAAAGTATACGATGATACGATATTAATATGATGTCATAGAATGATATGACGGAACGCAATGGGAGGAGTATTTACTTAGAAACATTAGGAAATAAATAAACAAATATCATATTTTACATTTTCCATGGTACAGTTAAACGTTGTCACCTTGTTTACCAGGAAAACATGATTGACATTAGGTAGATTGCGTAGGTAGGGACGTGCCTGTTGGCTGTACAACTAGGGTTGCCAGATGTCCGGTTTTGGACCGGACAGTCCGGTTTTTCTTACATTTGTCCGGTCGAAAAAATCTTGGAAAATCGGACAAATGGTTGTCCGGTTTTTTCAATCGGATATCAAGAATTTCAATACGATCAAGCCTATAGACTTATCAATTACCTATTTTTCATAAAGTCCTTCATGGGAAAATAATCCTTGATTATTTCCATCGTGCTCTCAGTTTTGATACGTCGTAGGCCGTAGGGACCTACATACATTCCTTGTGAAAATCCGAGTATTTAAAAAGGTAGCATTTTTTTATAAAATTTGTCCACTTAGTAAACACCAGGCGCGAAGCTACCTAAGAACACGATTCCCATCGAGTTACCTTTTGGAAAAAAAGACAGGTATAATAGTGTCTAATCGGACGTAATCCCATAATAAATGTTAGCCCGGCTTCCCTTCTGCAGAAATCCACCCTTCGTCACTGGTAAACACTGAACTTTTGAACTACATACGTAAGTATATTTTTTATATTGCGATAAGGGAAATATCGCTCTCCAGAACTGATTATTATTAGCAAAAATTTCGTCTGCTGCGTAAAATGCGCATATGTATTTTTGGAGAAAAAAAATTGTATAGCAAGAATTAAAAAAAGTCTGATATTTTTGTCCTGGCAACCCTGTGTATAACATAAACTAATATACCAGGCGGTAAAATGATAATGATGAAATATATACGTACTACCTATTGTTATCATTGAAATCATATGCGGACACGTGTAGACTGTTATGTTGGTACATAACGGTGGCGTGCCTGGGGGTTTTGAAATCAGTAAGCCGACGAATCGCAGTATCTGACAAAATTTTAACAATATAATAATTGTAGTTTTTTTTGTGGCAAAGCACTCGTTGTCGAGTGATACACGATAATAATTGTAGTTCGAGGCAATGTATTCTTCTAGTCCCAAAGATGTTTAAAAAAAGACCTCCGTGCAAAATAATCCTGTGAAATTATTTTAAACTGTCGAACACTGTCATAAAAGTGGGACAGAGAATGGACGACTACATATACTTTTATGACTGCGTTCGACAGTTTAATATAATTTCACATAGTTACTATACCATCACGGTGTATCCCGAGAATGGGGTAACTAGTGAATGCTGAATGCATGAAAACACACAAATGCTCTGTGATCACACACAATGATCTTTTCCCGCAAAATACCACAAAGTTCAGAATTTTTTTAAGTGAGATTCCTATAGTGCAAAAAATCAAAATCCGGAGATGCGTAGGTGAATCTGCGGTGATGTGTTTGTTTTTTTTTCAAGTGCCGGCCAGGCTAGTGCGAGACACTTGAAAAAATACTGGTAAAAAACTGGAGATACTCGTCTATTTTCATTTTTGGTACTTATGTATTATAACAAGTTTATACATATTTATTTACATGAAAAAACGAAGTAAGCATTTGTCAATAAATCGACAAATAAAAATATCTAATTAAGGAAAACGCGTAAAAAAAAACAGCCTAACTATGGTCTTATCATTTATAAGTAGGGCTGCCACCTCTCCGGGTTTGACCCGGAGTCTACGGGTTTGAGTGGTGTTCTCCGGGCTCCGGGTTAGCATAGTGTATTTTCGGGTCAGAAATTTTTGGCAAGACTAAAAAAAAGAGGAAAATACCCGGGGTACTGGTCTTCCCGATAGAAAGACCGCCGGGGCCCCGGGTCAGCATTCTATATCTCCGGGTTAGTAATTATGGTGTGGACCAAAAAAAAGGTCAACTATAATTCCAATTTCTTTTTTTTCCGAAATCTCCGGGCCTACGCTCTTACAAAAGTGGCAGCCCTATTCATAAGTACAGACCGGATTATATGCATTTGCATATTTTGGCAGTTTATTCAGTATATTGCATATTTAGACCAAAATCTACTGACAAAAATGTTGGTGTCTAATGTAAGTAAGTAAATAAAGTAATCTAATAAAAAAAAATAAGTACCTCATCTTGCTTAAAAATAAAAAAAAACTAGATTTTATGATTTCACATCCTAGAACTGGTTTTCGCGGTCTTCCAAACGATACCAAACATAAATTAAATAAAAATTAAGTTAAATAAAATCTTGTAGTAACTTTCATTTGTTGTATTTATTTAAATTTATGTAGCATATTTTCGTACTATTTGATGTTTTTATTGCATATTTCGAGCATCACATTTGCATGCATATTTCAACTATTTTAAGTTGCATATAATCCGGTTTCATAAGTTTCAAATTCGGATACGCAAACTGTATTGAATACCTATGTTTACAATGTAAACATAATGAAAAAACGTTGAAATAACTTTTGTTCTGATGTAAAAAAATGACAGCATAATAATAACTTTTCATTCTTACCTCAAAAACTCTAAAAAACTGTCAAAAAAACACACTGTGATGAATGATTTTTTTACACAAAAACCCACCACATTTATTATATATCACTGGCCACTATAATATTACAAAATAGTTCACAACAAATTAAATTCGATGTAAAATTGCATGAGACAATGCGGAAAACCGCACACGCGACCTCACTCGGCTAATATCTAAACAATAATGAATTGTGGCGCGTAATTTCGAATGAAAATATCGTTCTATTTCATTCCATAGACGAAAAATGTTATTACTATGTAGTATGTATAGATGGATGTTGATATTTTGCTATGAGGTCATGGTAATACAGGTAGGTACTCTTTAATTATGACTGAGTGTAGGTACCTGATACATACACGTGTGCATAGATAAGATTTGTTTTCTGCCTTATGTTTTGTATTCGTTAAAAGATTTATCGGATACATGTACTATTATTAAACAGGATTTTGCTCGTTTTCGTTGCTAATACAGTTAGAATGATTATTTATTAAAACTGATAGAATATATCGACTCGTCCATTATAGGTATGATTCAAAAGGCGAAGTTATGACGACGTTTATTTATTAATTTTATAGTTGCGTTCGAAGTCGTTAATGTTCACTGTTCATTCACGAAAACTCTGATATATATTTATTCACTCGGACAGCGAAGATTCACATAGTACAATAATACACCATAACCTCACGCCTTGCCCATCCCTTTTTGTGGGACAGGCAAAGGCAGCACAACACCCTTTCCTAACCCACCCAGTATTTTTCCATTCATGCATTTCTCCTGAAAACCAATTCAACCACTATATTTATTTATTTATTCTATACAGAAATTCAAAAATTTAATCTACTAAATAGGTGCGAGAATAGCGTTGCCATCTCTAAAAATCAGAAAGCCGGACTTAGCCGCTAAAAGAGCCGGAGTTTTGGGCCCCAGAGCCGGACGCTAAATAAAAAAAAACTATTATGACTAAAAAAGCGAATAGAATACATTTTCTAACCAAGTTTTAATCCGTATCATTTACATGTTTTTCTTTGGAAGAAACCTGCTTTAAAAAGTCAATTTCTTTAGTAATTTTATCATAAAAGTTTTTACAATTTCAACGATTGACATTATTTCTATAGTTTCTGAGCTTAAGCAAAATAAAAGCCGGACAGGCCGGACAAGAGGTCAGAAAACCTAACACTGTCCGGCTAAAGCCGGACGGATGGCAACGCTACGCGAGAAGGTGATGGAAAATCACGTGCATACAAATTAAGTATACCTACTTGCTCATACATTACTTTTTTAAATGATGGTTATAAATTTGGCATCCGGAATTGCATAATTTGTTTCAAATCACGTATGTACGTGACCACTGACCAGTTGTCAAATCAGCATAAAACATTTTGGTGTGCACTGCTGGGAAAAAAGTTCTTCCGGCAACTATGGCGAAATTTGCCAATACATCCTTTTGTCCTTCCTCTCCTCTCAATCTTACCTTCATTCTTAGCCCGTTGCATTTGTTTCTAACATGCACTATTATTTTTGTCTATTCCATTCTATCCCTTCACACCACGTCCCTTGCAGGGTAGACAGCAGTGACGAAGGGTGGATTTCTGCAGAAGGGAAGCCGGGGATAATATTTCTTATGGGATTACGTCAGATAAGACACTATTATACCTATCATTTTTCCAAAAGGTAACTCGATGGGAATCGTGTTCTTAGGTAGCTTCGCCCCTGGTAGACAGAGAACCTTCCTAATTACACATTAATACAATTCGTCACACACTCTAGTATTATTTTTATAATTAGTACTATTTGTATTATTTACAGTTTATTTTTAAAGTATAACAAATATTGTCCACGTTTCGTCAGTTGATAATTATTGCCTTTGCTTAGCAAATTATAATGATATGAAAAATCTAGTAGGTAACTGATACATAATTTTAATGTCTTATTTCATAAATCAAATTTGCCTTATTGTATACTTCCATACATACTAGAGGAATACCTTAAACTAGGAAGTAACAGTTGTAATTAACATAGTCCTATACATTGCGTAGGTAAATTATTAAGGTATGTTTTGTGTTACACTATAGAGTCAAGGTCCTTGTGGCAGACCAAACTGGAACAAGCGACTAGGTGATGCTGTTAAATGATGATGTCACACTGTTATTGTACCTGTTTGTTACGTAATAATTGTTCACCTATACATAGGGTTGCCAGATGTCCCGGCTTACCGGGATTGTCACCGGTTTCTGCTTCGTGTCCCGGCGTCCCGAACAAACCTTTCCGGACGCCTAAATGTCCCGGTTGTCGGAAAAGTTGGTATATTTTTAGGATTCTTATCATTTGTGGTATTTTTTTACAGGTTACTCGTATATACGATGTTTTTCAGCGGTTCGTAAAATTTACGATTTGAGGTGGTTTGCCTACTATAAAATAACAATCAGAGTTATCAATGCGTCCATTTGTCTAAAAATATCGCCTGCGGCGCTAACTTTTTGGTGCGTAAAATTTTCGTGGTGGGGAGAGGGCGACGAAAACTCAGTGAGTGCCTATATCTACAAAAAGTGTAACGCTAGTACACCCCGCCCCCCGCTTTTTGGTTGTCCCGGTTTGACTTCCAAGAAATCTGGCAACCCTACCTATACCTGTAATGTCCAGAGAATTACGAGAACAATAAAACAGCAATAAAAACAGGACATAAACAGTAGGTCAGAGTAATTGAACAGGAGGAAAATAGCGTCAAGAACAGTACCTATGATTACTCAGCTGATATTAGTGATATCATCCTAAGACTTAAAACGTAGATAAATGAGAGTATTATTGGTTTACTGACACAAATTCTTTTTAATAGTCCACTCCCATCCAATACTGAACAAAGACCTCCTTCTTATCCTTTCACGCGATGTTCTATCTTGGTCACTCTGGATCCAGTTGACACGCACATGTTTAGCAAGGTCATATCTCCATCGTACAAGGTGGTCTTCCAAACTCCTGGCAGTGTTTTTTCGTCTCCAAGATTGTCTTTGGCACTATTGGATAAGAAAACTATTCTAGTACATTTTTTTTTCTATTAAAAACTATACCTAATTTACCAGACTCTAAAATTTGTATAAGTATGATGCTGTAATTCGTTTGATAAAATGCTTGAGGAAATTTGCAGCATAAGCCAAAATCAAACTTTGTATTCGGGTACTTTGCTTTAGCTAAAGTCTGCCTTTTGGCACACTACCATTGCCTTCTTTTTGTAACTACGCATATTTTTCTTTGGCCAATAATTATTTATTTCTTTACTTACTTTAGTCTTATCGTCTTTAGCTATATCTATAGAACTTTAGAAGGGCTAAGCCGCACGTGCAATTCGGTGTGTCTCAAGAAATAGGTTAAAATGATCTTCGTGTGATACCTAAAGCTATAGAACATCTACAGGTAAGTAGGCATAGTTCTCACGACTGTGACTTTGCCGAATATGGACTCTAGTAGGTTTAACTCGTGTAAGATACGATTGTACCTCGGATTATAGGAACATAACTGTGAGAATAATACTACCATCCAAGAGCTCTACAATGTGCACCCGAGAGGGAATCAACTGAAGCTATAGACAACAAGATTCACACCCAACATACCAAAACACTTCCACAACTAATAGAGCTGTCAGTGCTTGGAATTAGTTGCCAGAGTCAGTTGTACTTGCTCCTTTACGAAAGGACAGGATATTTTCATCTTCTCCTTTGTGGAGTGTTATGTCAGGTCCCCCGTCGTCGGCTATCAATCTGGGGTAGGCTTCTCTGTCCTGTGCTAGCCGGAATAACTCCCCCGCTCTCTGGATTTCGGTCCATTGTCTGATGTTTCTCAGCAAGGACGCTTTCCTTCTTCCCACGGCGCGACGATTTTCCTCTCCATAATGATTTGCAGCAGATCACACTTTTGGTTGCGGAGAATGTGCCCCAAGTATGCAATTTTTTCTAATCTTTATACTGTACTTTATACAATGTATCTGTAAATAATTGTAAATAATATGTTTCCATCCTTGAACAAGGACACTGAAGGAATGTAAGTTAGGGGTGGGGTATGTCGGGGGACTCCCTTCTGGCTAACCCTGACCCCACCTCTTAAAAGGATTGTGCCGAGAAGTGCGGGTTAAGAGGACGCTATATGCGCCTGTGCTACCCGGGGATGCGGAGGGCCTTAAGCCCGTGGGAGTCCTTCAAAATCTTTATACTGGACAGCAATTCTCTTTCTGATCTATACCGTCGCACATCTCACTGTTGGTGACCACATCAGTCCTGCGATGGAGCCACATTTCAAATGCTTCTATAAGGTTCATTATGTTTGCTTTGAGAGTCCCAGCCCCCAGGCCTCTACCAGTAGGTTGCATATAATTGCGCACAAACACAATTAAACTGGGATTTGGGTCAAATCAGCCAAAGCTGCCTACCCGATACAAAATAATGACAATAAATGATTTATGTCACGTCCTACAAGCTTACGAGTATAATAGTCACAAAAGTGTCGACAGCTTTGAAGTTTCTATGTATCCATAATAGTTTTAATTTCAACATCACAGAAGTACTTCTATAAGTTCAAAGAACACGCTTCGTAGAATGGAGTCCAAAATAACAATGAAAACGAAATAATAGTATGAGTGGGTTGGTACTCTTGGTTTGCTATAAGTACTCTGACCTTCAAACTGGTTTTTATTTTGGTAAATTGCCGTCATGCATCATGTCTTTATATCATTCTGTTCATTATTTTAGTAAAACGCATTAAGTGCGTAGAAGACACTCACTATAAGTCACTACCTACCAAGAGGTAGGATTTTTTCTATGTAGGACATAATTGCCCAATCCCACCAACTTTAACCTAGGAAGGAGAGCCATAAGAAATTTCCATACAAAAACAGGGATAATATTCTATTTATTGAATAAAGAAGATCCCGCAGCCCCACCAGCACAGCCTAATTCCATATGAAATGCAACATGCAACTCACCTAACGTTAGCTGCCCAAATATCTCCGCCCAGGCTAGGTGAGTTGCATGTTGCATTTCATATGGAATTAGGCTGTGGTAGTGGGGCTGCGGGATCTTCTTTATTCAATAAATAGAATAGTATCCCTGTTTTTGTATGGAAATTTCTTAGGGCTCTCCTTCCTAGGTTAAAGTTGGTGGGATTGGGCAAATATGTTTTAACATCTAGCATATGATTCCTTGTATTCAAAACACGTCCGTCCTCGAGAATCTGGTCTACATGGTCAAGCCACGTGATTCTTGGACGGACGCGTTTCCTTACACCTCACTTCTTTCTCCCAGGTATATTTTCTTTGTTACCCTTTCGTTGTTCATTCTCTCTACATGTCCCAACTATCTCAACTTGTTCACTTCTATTTTAGTCCCAACCCAACACCCGTTTTACATCCACTCGACTCTCTAATCACTTCATTGTACGTACGTCTAATACCCGTTCACGGTTATTTGTAACCTGGATCACCATGTTATAGTCTGTTAAGAAAGAGTTAAGCAGCCATAGTGCAACACTTTTAGAATTTCAATAGAAATGTCATAGCTGCGAGCAAACGTAATTGTAGTTTCAAAGTAATCCCAGACCACTTCTTTCTTGACAGATTGTAATTGTGAGTATGTAATATGCAACGCAAGCAGTACAGTACTGCAGTAAGTAAAGAGTTTCACTGAGGAATCGTTCATCCGTGTTTCAGGTTTCAGCAATCTCTCTCCTACCAACAGTGTTGCCGTTTCAAAATTTGCAAAAATACCAGATTTTTCTCCAGAAAATACTAGAATATAGTAGGTCGACGCCGAAGGAGTACTAAAAAATTACCAGACAATTTCTTTGTCGGCGGGGGGGGGGGTCTCTACGAATGACTTAAACTTCACCGTTGACCTTTTTTCTTTTATTTTCGTCGCAACAAAAACTGTTATGTGCAAAAATTTAAGAACCAGCAATATTCACAATTTTTTTCTTCAATATTTGTTCATTTCTGATTTTCTTTTTTATTTATTTAAACTAAACAAAAAACACATATAAATTTATACAAAATGGACATAGTACAGATTATAAAACGTTGTTTACTAGGGCGAACTTATCGCAGAACTGCGATTTCTTCCAGTTAACCCCAGTTTCTGTGCAAGTTTTGAAAAAATAACAAAAAAAGGTTAAAATGACACCGAAAAATACTAACATTAGGCCAAAATATACTAGAATTAAATCAAAAATATATTAAAATATACCAGATTTTCAGGATAAACTAAAAAAACAGATTTGTCAAAATGCCTCAAAAAATACTAAAAACGGCAACACCGCCTACCTATGATTACTATGACTAGGCTCCTAGCGTCATACTAGAAGCCTCAAAAAATTGCACTTTTTGTCGTAGTTGGA
Source organism: Ceraclea dissimilis (assembly GCA_963576895.1). NCBI lineage: Eukaryota > Metazoa > Arthropoda > Insecta > Trichoptera > Leptoceridae > Ceraclea > Ceraclea dissimilis. The sequence continues at coordinate 17,471,872 of OY756364.1, forward strand.
CAATAACTACGACAAAAAAAAACAACCCAGAACTTCAAGCAACACAGAATGCGGTTGGATGTAGCTTCTCGTATTATAGAATATTGTATAACCTGTTTCACAATCTAAATGTTTTGACAACTACCGCCATCTATATGGAAGTAGATTAATGAAAATCACAATTTTATTTTTTTGTTATTTTCTACGTGTCGTAGTTAAATATAACTACTTGTTTGAAACATATGTATTTTCGCGAGAGCAGAAGCGGAGAAGAGTGTATTTCTGTAGAATGGAAGCCGGGGCTAACATTTTTTACTGAATTATGTTACATTACACTCTTATTATATCATCTTTAATCGAAATGTAACTCGATGGGAATTGTATTCTTGAGTATCTTCGCCCTTGAAGAAGGCATAATTTTATATTTCGAGGGGGGGGGGGGATAATTGGGCTCTATATAGATCCTCCCCTTTGGATACGTGCTTGCATTGAACAACTTCCGGGCAATTTTTATACACTACCGCCATCTACGGCATAGTAACGTAAGTTTTATGACAGATACACTATAATAAAAAAAGATAATAATGTGACTACCGTTACAACCCAACAGTTGTAGTGTTGCGAAATCACATTTTTACAAATTTCAAACATTAATTTATAAAAATATCTAAGCTCATTTAAATATTAAAAATGTTTTTACTGTTATCAAGACAGTACATACATAATTGTACTTGATATTGGTACGAGGGTGTAATATATCATTTTATTTTCGCAACTCTCCAATAGATGGCGTTATCATCATGACAATTATTTTCGCTCGAAGTATTAAAAAAATATTTATATATTATTTACGCTTTTAGTGAACAAAATAGAGAGTTTTTATGTTGACATTACGAATACAAATCATAACATTTGTTCACTAGGGCGAGCTCTGCCAGCTAACTCCAAAAATAATTTTAATGAGATGATTATTCATATGGCAATTTTCTGACCACTTCCACTAATGTTCTGTTTTTTCCTATATTTTTGTTCTTTTTTTTTCTGTTTTGTCCTGGGGTTAACTGGAAGAAATCGCAGTTCTGCGATAAGTTCGCCCTAGTGAACAACGTTTTATAATCTGTACTATGTCCATTTTGTATATTTATGTGTTTGTTGTTTACTTTAAGTTTAAATAAATAAAAAAAAAGTGTTTTATAAATACACTCTTGTGCAAATAAATCTGAACGAAATATTTTCTACGTAAAAATAGTTTATTTTACAAAATAAATATTACTAAAAAATATTGTCAAGTGATCACATTAAACCAGCCCCGCCGACGACCAGTCATAAGCCTGATAGAAAGTCCATCCTGTAAATCTGTTGAGATAACTACTTGTTATATTCAACTAAGACATATGTAGAAAATACTAATTGTGATTTTCAAAATGATTAGGTATGTGTTCCCTTGACTGGAGAATATTTTATGCGTTTTCACTAGTTTTTTTACCTCCTTCACTTAGTCTCATAAAATATTTGCCTGCGGCGCTATTTACGCCTGTTTTATGCTGTATCAATTTTCTAAATTTTTGTTGCCCCCCGCTAGCTTCGAGGCTGGCGGCGCCCACGCTTGAGGGATAAAATAAAATTTGAATTATTTTTTTATTCTTGTAAAGCGTTGCATTTTTTCTACAGCCGTAGTACAGTATAGAAGAATAAGGATGAACAACACCGACCTCGGCTGGCTTAAGTGATCACTTTACACTCGAGAAACATTCGCCATTTCAGTTCACCCCGGCTGGGATTCGAACCCAGACCTGGGTCTGTCCAGATCTCGAATGACGTGGTCTTCCCTGTCTCTTTGATCTTTGTCTGATCTTATTAATCAAATTGCCAGGTAATAAATTAATGTCATTCTGATAATGTAGGTTAATTTGCTATAAAAACTTGATTATTATTTGTTATCAAAGTAGGTGGACCCGGTAGACCTAGTCGAGCCGTGTACTTAAATATCATTTAAAGAGATAATTGGTCATTTCGTCGGTAAACTGGACCACTTTATTGGTGCATGCGATTGTAATAAAAATAATGAGATTAAAATATAGGTTTACGATAATCTGATACCTACTTAAGAGTAGACATGTTGTTTTTTTCCAAAGTTTCTAAGAACGGGAGACCTTAGATCTCGATAACCGTTACCGAAACATGCTTCGGAAAAAAATAGAGTAGATACATTGAACCTTAATCTAGGGATTGTAAATACTGTTCTTTGCTCTTTTGACCGAATGCAATTTTATTTACCTACTGCGTTTAGATGAGTCATAAACCTACTTTTTGCAGAGATTATTGTTGTGTTTTGGCACACATAGTCTCCGTTTCCAAAGCGACCGGGTTCAATGCCATCTTTTAAGAGTTACTGCACTTCAAGAGTAGGCATATTGACATTTAAAAAAAATCTAAAAACGAGAGACTTTTGATCTCGACAACCTTACTAAACATGCTTTGGAAAAAAATAGGATAGATACGAGTACATTGAACCTTTATCTAGCGAATGACCGTAAAAGATTTTTTATATCATTTTTTCATTTTTTTATTTATTTAAACTTAAAGTAAACAACAAACACATATAAATATACAAAATGGACATAGTACAGATTATAAAACGTTGTTCACTAGGGCGAACTTATCGCAGAACTGCGATTTCTTCCAGTCAACCCCAGGACAAAATAGAAAAAAAAAAAGAAATTGAACAAAAATATAGGAAAAAACAGAAAAAAGAAATTGAATAAAAAATATACGAAGTAGAAAATATATACATACATACATATTTGAGAAAAAAAACAAATAAAAACCTTGTATAGATTTCTCAAAAAAAAAAACGTGAAGTAACTTCTGATCCTGTTTTTTTTTGCATTGATAATATGCATTAAAAAATCTAGGGATTCACTGTAAAAGATTTTTTATATCTCATAAGTACTTATAAGTTTCCCAAAAAAAAAAAAAGTGTGAAAAACACCTCTGATTTTTTTTCCGAAAGATAGAAGGTCGAGCAGAAAAATTTTTTTTTCTATTTATAATATGCATTAAAATCTAGGGAATGACCGTAAAAGTTTTTTGATTGAAGCGAAATCAACCCCTAAAATGAAAAAAGTTATTTTTACCACTTTATCATGCGATTTTGAAACTGTCGTGGGAAATGACAGTGACGTCATAGTTGAATGGCCAGTCTTACTATAGAATTGGGTTGCCTATGAAAATATCTCATAAGAAAAGCCAGGCGAAAAAAGCTGATATGAAAAATGGGCCTATGTAAATATCCCAGACTGTTTTTTTAATGTTTTCTCGTAGCTCTAATTCACACAAAAAAGAGATCATTCTTTTCACAGCTGATATCACAATTCCATAGAACTTTTTATGCTGTTTTTTGGAAAGTAGGTTTTCCTTTGTAAGCAAGCTTGCCTACTGAAGTTCGTACGGGTTATTGGTAACTGTTTTTCTATGCATAATTTTCTAGAATAATGAAGTAAGGTCAACATATCAACGACTTTCTTTTCGTCTAGACCAATTCATAAGCCTTTCATGATCTTCAGAAAAAAATTACAGTAAGTAACTCGCAGTCACGACCTACGAGAAATGCATAGAAAACAGAGATGTCATTTACCTAAATAAAATAAACTAAATCATATAATTAAAGTCTCACGAAAATATATTCATGCACTTCCGTCTTTTCCACACGTCAAAAATGACGGATTTTTTTATTTACAATTGCAGAAAATTTTACTGCAACTTGCACAGGCAATTTTTTTTCCTTTCTGCGCATAAATCAACATTGTCGCATGGGGAGTTGAGTAATAGACTCATTATCTAATATAATTTAGACGGTCAGTTTTGAATTTTGTGCGTTTTTTCTGTTTTTTGTGAAAACATTTCGTTATTCTTATGGTCATTATACTCAATCAATCATTAATCTCTCTTCTTTCTCTGCACCATATCCCATTTTCGGGGACGGCGGCTTGGATCCTTTCTCTCCATTTTCTCCGATCGCGACAGTCTTCTGGAGTAAGCTCCAGGTGTTCCATGCCCCCTCTGATGGTCTCCTCAAGGGACTTCGTTGGCCGTCCTCTCTATTATTAGATACTATAGGTAAATAAAACAATGCACATTTTCATCAATGGTACGAAATTAACATCTGATAAAAAAATATATGAATACCAATACTATAATATTGTTGTTTTTGGGATGACTTTAATATTTTGTATCTTGAAATGTCGAGAAACATTATTAAAAATCTATACAAATACCACCACTATGGCATGCACTTGTTTCGAACAATTTTTCACGATTGCAGAATCTTTTAAAATCATTACCATTTGTCATCTAACGAGCATATGTGTTAATTTGCTGGGATAATAACGGAGCGTTATATTCAAACATTGTTACAATATAGATTTATTATATTGTTACTGTTGTGTGTACTTTTTGTCTGGTTCATTAGCGCAAAATGTATGTAAGTGGGTCTGTAGTGTCAAACTGTCAATGCACAGCGTCAAAAATGGCTGCACATTTGAGTCTGATTGTCTAGTATCGGTTTATTATAACTGCAGAGTAATTGTATGAAAAACGAGACGAGTTATAATAAATGCACTATAGCATAGTGTATCATATACATATGTATTCTATTATACAATCAGTGTAACCACATACTTATATATTAGGTTTTTTTCACTGGTGAAAAAAATATTTTGAAAGATAAAAAATAAATAATAATAATAAAAAAATGGAATATTTCCGAAAATTTTGGATATTGTGGTATTTCGGAATATTTTAGAATATAAAAAGAATAAAAAAAGGTAAATTCTGGATATTTTGGATATTAAAATCATGTAAGAAGACCTCGGTATGAACAAAGGAGGGACAATATTTAGTATGAAAAATGTGAACTTTAGAAGCGGTAGTAAAAAGTACGCATAAGTAAAATTACTCAGCTAATACTAAATATATCATCCAAAGTCTTAAAACATGGATAAATGACAATATTTTTTAACTACTCAACGGTTATAAATTAGATTTTTGTAATTTTTCTCGATACATAATAATTATTCGAAAGTCACCTCTGAAATTCAGTGAAACTTATTGAGATTATTCCCGTGGGTTATTAGATATAATGCTGTAATTAATGCAATGCTTAAGGTAAGTCGCAGTAACTCTAGCAGATATTTTCAATCGATTTTTTCAAAAGCGAGTTTGCCGCTTACGTTATTTTTATATTGCGCTTACACTCTCACATAATATTTGAAAAAGGGAACTAACGATGGACAGATTTTTACTCAAATCATAGTTTGTGTGCGCACGACAGAAATTGTTCCGGCTTTATTTAAAATCTTTCAATCAATTCACAATCACAAGCAAACATTATTCACAATCGCCTAATGATGAAGGTGCAAATCCTCGAATACTAGTCGCGAAAGCTTAATATTTTTTTTTGTGGATTTAAATCTAAATACCTATTTTCTTTATTTTTTCCTTGAAATTGTTCCGGCTTTGTGAGCGAACAATGAATAATTACCATTCTGAATACAACTGTACGAAATTGCAATTACTAAAATTGAATTATCATGAAGCATTTCAATAGGACAGTAATCACATTTTTTTTACTCATCACAAATACTGTTCTTTGCTCTTTTGACCGAATGCAATTTTATTTACCTACTTTAGGTGAGTCATAAACCTACTTTTTGCAGAGATTATTATTGTGTTTTGGCACACATAGTCTCCGTTTCCAAAGCGACCGGGTTCAATGCCATCTTTTAAGAGTTACTGCACTTCAAGAGTAGGCATATTGACATTTCAAAAAATTCTAAAAACGAGAGACTTTTGATCTCGACAACCTTACTAAACATGCTTTGGAAAAAAATAGGATAGATACGAGTACATTGAACCTTTATCTAGCGAATGACCGTAAAATATTTTTTATATCTTTTTTTTATTTTTTTATTTATTTGAACTTAAAGTAAACAACAAACACATATAAATATACAAAATGGACATAGTACAGATTATAAAACGTTGTTCACTAGGGCGAACTTATCGCAGAACTGCGATTTCTTCCAGTTAACCCCAGGACAAAATATAGGAAACAACAGAAAAGGATTGAACAAAAATATAGGAAAAAACAGAAAAAAGAAATTGAATAAAAAATATACGAAGTAGAAAATATATACATACATACATATTTGAGAAAGAAACAAATAAAAATCTTGTATAGATTTCTCAAAAAAAAACGTGAAGTAACTTCTGATCCTGTTTTTTTTGCATTGATAATATGCATTAAAAATCTAGGGATTGACCGTAAAAGTTTTTTGATAGACACAAAATTAACCTCAAAAAATGGAAAAAACGCTAATTTTAACATTCTATCACGTGAATTTTCATGCGATTTTGAACCTTGATCCCGCGGGAATTGAACGTGACGTCATAGTTGGTATAAACTGAACTTAACAGTCACATTCGTCATGTCATCAATTACCTACTTTTATTAATACAAAAATGATTATATATAGGTAATTACTGGATAGCGAAGAATTTTGAACTTTGACTCTTAGGTACTTTTGAATTGTCTTTGCTATTTCCTTAGTCATATCATATATGATGATGATAATAATAATAATAATATGGACAATTTGTTGGGCGCCGTTTTGTGGAGCAAGTAGTCCACCTCAAGGGCGCCTTTTTCAATTCCATATGCTAACCTAAGTACTTACATATTCTATACTAGCCTAAACGATTTTTTGAATAGGTGGATAACTTATCGGCGCCGTTTAACGGTACTCCATCTCAAGGTCACGGGAAGCTGGACCTGCCCATCACCAGCTTCGAGACCAAGCTGAAAACTCTTAGTTTTAGGAGTTTGTTCGACAGTCTATTCCACGTAATTGATCCCGCGACAGAGAAAGCTCTCTCGAAGAAAAAGGACTTGTTTGCTATGTTGCGCTCTCGGAGTTTGTTGATGGTTGCATGTTTAGACAACATTTTTACTGACCTGCCAAGACAATGTTCCCAATTATTTAATTTCTCAAGATCTGACCACAGCGGTCAGATAGTAAAGTTGAATATAGACTCTTTCCCGGCTGAAAATCGCAGTCACTACGTCACCAAAAGATCCACAGATCCAAATCAATTGGAAAATTTCCTTCAATCCGTAACCAACCTTTGTAATGACATATTCACAAATACAGAAAATTCAGATCCAAATGTTTTATACGATGAATTCTTTAGAAATTTAATACTGGTACTAGATCACCATATGCCAATCAAAAAGATAAAGATCAAAAAGAAAAAAACCTTTGAAAACTGGGCAACACGCGGCATAAGAACATCTAGAATAAGACTCTTTAAACTGTATGAATTAAGGAAGGTCGACAACTCAGAGGAGACAAAAAAATTTGTTAGTAAATACAGTGCAATATTTAAAAAAGTCTGTAACGAAGCAAAGAAAATATTTTTGAGTAACAAAATTGAAAAATCTAAGAATCCAATAAAAACTACGTGGGACATAATTAAAAGCGAAACAGGTAGATCCAACGACGAAAGATTAGAAAAAATTGAAATTATTACTGACAATAACAAAAAATTAACAAATGTAGAACTAGCCAATCATTTTAATAACTACTTCACAAATGTAGCTCACTATTTGACTCAAAATCTTTCGTCCTCAGTTGAAAGTTCTATGAAACATTTGATTTCTCCCAGAACAATAATCCCACAATTTAAATTTAAAGAAATAACTGCAAATGAAATAATAAAAATATGTAAACAACTAAAAACAAAAAATTCAAATGATTTATGGCACATGTCTACCAAATTACTAAAGCAAATCATAGACAGGTTGGCTACACACTTGGCAGATATCTTTAATAGATGTCTTAAACAGGGAATTTTTCCCAATAAATTAAAAATGGCTAGAGTTAGACCGATTTTTAAAAAGGGAAACAAAAACGACTTGAGTAATTACAGACCAATTTCAATATTGCCAACAATTAGTAAAATTTTTGAGAAAATTGTCGCGGAACAACTCACTCACTTCCTGGTAAGTAATAATATAATACACCCACAACAGTTCGGGTTCCAGAAGGGTAAAAACACCTCCACTGGTATAGCATCAATAACCAAAACAATTCTGGAATCATTAGATCAAAAGCGAGATACATATGGTATATTTTGCGATCTATCTAAGGCTTTTGATTGCGTCAATCACACAATTTTGTTAAATAAATTAGACTATTATGGAATTACAAATACAGAGAGAAATTTTTTCAAATCTTACCTAGAAGATAGACAGCAAACAGTAGAAATCAATAACAGTAGATCTGACATGGCCGTGGTGGGTTGTGGAGTCCCACAAGGATCAATCCTGGGCCCGCTACTGTTTCTTATTTATATTAATGACCTAGCTAATTGCATAACCGAAAGTGATCATATTGTAATGTTTGCTGATGACACGTCATTGTTAGTTAAAGAACAAAATAATAAAGATGATACAGTTAAAAATACTCTGAAAATATTTAATGACGTAGAGGGGTGGTTCAGCGACAACAATTTAGTATTAAATGTGACCAAAACGAATGCTGTTCACTTCTCTTTGAGACAAACTACGGAACCCGATCCAGTTGTTACTGCACTCTCTCAAACGGGGATAGAGGTGGTGGATCGATGCAGGTTTTTGGGTGTGACGATTGATAGGCGACTACAATGGTCATGGCATGTAGAAGAACTATGTGGCAGGCTTAAGTCAGCCATTTTTGCAATAAGGAAAATAAAGGAATCTTGCGGATTCGATGCAGCAAAAAAAATCTACTTTGCATACTTTCACAGCATCATGAGCTATGGAGTATTGTTCTGGGGCGCGAGCGCGGATTGGAAAAGAATATTTATTTTGCAAAAGCGAGCAGTTAGAACTTTGCTTGACATGGGGCCTCGAGACACTTGCCGAAGCGTTTTTAAGACGCTGGGTATTATGACTTTGCCTAGCATGTTTGTGTATGAATGCCTATGTTATGCGAGATCAAATCTCACAAATACTCCACTGAACTCAGATTTTCACGAATATAACACTCGCGCAAGAGGCCGCATTAGGCCCATCAAGCATAGATTGGCAATGGTGTCAAGAGGCTTCGTGTGCATGAGCGTACGTTTATTTAACGTGTTGCCTGGCGATCTGAAACACCTGGAGACTGCGGCGTTTCGAAGGGGGGTGAAGAGGTATCTCGTGGGTAAAGAATTTTACACAATTGACGAAATGTTAACTGGGACAACGGATCCCGTTTAACATCGATTTAGGTATATTAATAATATGTTACAATTGACAAGTATATGAGTCTTTATTTAGCTTAGATATTTATGATTCATTATATGTATTTTGTCCGTTATGATTTTACATGCCTGGCAGTCGGCACCGTGTCTCCTCTGGTTGTCACATTGTGTTTTATTTCTTTTGTAAAATGATTGACTTGAATGCTGGCCGGAAACTTTTACACTCTGACCGGTATTGAGTCTCATCATATACATCGTACTGTGATATTTAATTAATTATTGTTCCATGTGTTGACTTGTATTGAATAATTGACGAAATGCTGGTCGGAACCTTTTACACTCCGATCAGCATTGATCTTGGATCATATTTTCTGTCTATTGATTTACAATCCTATATATTTATATACTAATGTGCTATTGTTTAATTGTAATTCTTATTTACATAACATGTTCAAATGACGATTCCAGGTGTCCGGATGGGCCTACGGATGATAAGCAACAATAAACAATAAACAACAATGGCTGTGGCCGCTGAGCGCAATGGCCTTCTTGGACAATGTCTTCATAGCATTTGTAAATATGGATTATCCGTGCAATAATCATCAGTACTTACGAAGATTTGTCACTTTGAGGTTAACGAGGTTGGTTGATACAATATTACAAATATTTACAAGAAAGTCTCAATGGTTTATCTTACCTTGAGATGTGCGACATATTATACAATATACAACCAACAATGTATTGTCAATAGTTTACGAGTTATGGGAAAAATATGTGTGATTATAAATACGTATTATTTTTATGTAAAAAATCCCAAGTTTACAACAAATATTGTTTTTTCTCTACAAACAATACGTTTGAAGGTCTGTTTCATTTGGCAGGATGTAACCTACTTATTTGATGAGTATCGTGGAAATATCAATATTCTATCTATCTACATATATCTATACCCTCATGCCACGATTTTCGCAAAAATTATTTTCTTCGATTCGAAAAGACGCTAAATAGTTGATAGATTTTGTTTACATGCCACGTCGAACACGTCATATTTGCTATTATTTTTTGAAATCACAGTTTCTTTGTGAGATCAACGGAATTTTTAACAAGTAGTTATATCTCAACAGATATACAGTCGGCTGGCTTAATTAATTTATTTATTTACGGCGCAAGCCTTTAACATTAACAATAGTTTTGTACAAGTATAATACAAGCAACAACAAAAATAAGTAACTTAATGTAGGTACATCTGAAACATTGACAAAACAAAAAAAAACATAAAATATCAGATCAAAAGTAAATGAGAAATTTTTTGTATTGACCAATTTGCAGGCACAGACAGCCGACAATAATAACTACATATTAACATTTACAGTATCTATATATATGTTTCACAATTTTGACTTCAGCAATGATTTGTATGTATTGAGTGTACAGTTGAATATATCTATATTATTCAGATACGTATTACCTAAACTATGTAGTCTGTGTATAACAGTATTGCAAATATAGTTTGTAGCGTTATTGTCACAATAAAAGGTGTCCTTTAAGCGAGTGATCCGCTGAGGTACTCGAAACTTAATCAATTCAAGAAGGTCAGGGCCGCCAAAGGCTGAGTTTATTATTTTGTACAAAAAAATTAAATCATTAACAATTCTTCTATTTGACAAAGTGTCCAGGTTTAGATAACTGTGGAGATATTCGTAATTAAGTTCGCTTCTAGGGATTCCCAGCTTATAATTAATAAAACGTAAAAACTGTCATCACTTTACACTTAAGTGACATTCACCAAATTCCAGTCCATCCATCTGCCGCGGTCGGGAATTGAACCCAGACCTCCAACTTAACAAGCCGGTATTCTTCCGTTGTGCTATGAAGGCTGGTATCATAGAGGCGCCGTTAAACATGTATATATATATATATATATATACTGTCCACGGCCCTCTATTGAGATATTTTTTAAGCATTTTTTAGCGAACGATCCAACCAACTTTATATTTCCCTGAAGGCTATCGTCAAATCAGGGTAGATGACATCATATTAGTCTTCTTCTTCTTCCGCCAGCCCTCTTCTCTCTATTGTTGGATGTAGGCCTCTTGTAGCGTATATACTAATGTATATATCTACAATTAATATTCCTTTCTCATCGGGAAATATTTGCTGATGACACAAAATATATCTTTACCGTGAGACAATATTCTAGCAGAGCCAAAGCACACGGCACCAATAATTTGTAGTAGCTATATAAGCATTTGCAAGTACCCTTACCAGTCTGTCATCAATAGTTATCAATACCTACAGTCACTATGTAACCGGATAATTCCGTGAATAACAAATATAATATAATGAACAGCAAACCTTCTGATCCGTCTATTAATTATGTCACCAAAACCTCATTGTTACACTCTTCCACGTCATTAATATAAACTTTCAAAAATCTATAAAATTATTAAAATTAGTTCTCCGTCCAATATCTAAACAAATCAATGATTGATAGTTTACCTACTTAACTACAAATCAATACATCATGGTGTCAATTTACCAATCGTCTCAATTAATAAAGTTTTTTTGTGTGTACCAGAAATCGCCTAGAGTGTGTTAAAAAGATCATTTGTGATAATCTAATTGATCCAAATATAATCCACCGTTATCCAGCGACACGTTTTTTTTTTTAAAATACAACAATCAGGTTGTTATTTCAATTCAGTGTACCTGTAAGTAAAAATATAATAAAAATAAATAGGGGGAAGAGGGGGGCAGCTGCTCCCCTAGTGATTTGAATAGGTATATATTTTTTATACTAAATGATAAAACCTCGCAAAAAATCACATTATTACATACATTTTCTTATCATATCATCAATTTTTTAAAATTTATATCAAAATCTATCAAAATACAATTGTTTCATTAAAAAAAAATAATAATAATTCAAACATTTTTTATACATATTATTGTTCAAAGTATTATGTACATTTTCAAATAAACCAAACCACATCACGACCTTCTTCACTATGCCTCACAAAAAATTTCGCCTGCTGCGCTATTTAGGCGTTTTTCATGATAAATATATATTTTTCAAACTTTATTTGCCCAAGAGGCTGGCGACGCCCATGCTACATTATGGTCACTAAACTGCAATATTTCACTTTTCATATGACGTCTCTTTAATACCTAAATAATTCTATTTTTAGGGTTCTTGGGTCACAAGACCCACATCATCGGCATTTAAGATGCATGTCATTTACCTACTAAAGGTTGGTAAATGGAAAACCCCAATAATTAATCACGAAATTGACATTGTTATTTAAAAGAGGATAAAAATTCTAAAATTATGTATGTACAATAAGTTTTCCTTGAAAAGTAGGTATCTCCAGTCAGTCCTTGAACCTTTTTATTTTCTCTTTACCTTTTCTTTTTTTCTTCAATACGGAGTCAGGACTTGCCAATACACTTCTAAGTATTATCAGCCAGAAAAGTCTACATATTATCATTCATACATACATACTCGTACATACATCTTCTTGCCCTTGTATTCTTAGTTGGGTCGAGGGCAGCATTTGTGTATCTTCGCCAGAGGCCCCTGTAACTTGCAGATTCCAGGACCTCTGGCCACTCCAACCACAGTCTCTACTCGCATTCATGATTGATATAATATTAACTCATCAGCTAAATACTATGCGAATCATTCGCCTATCCAGATATGTATCATGGGTATTAAATGATTAGGCTCAGATGTGCGGGGCCTAAAATATAAGCATTATTGTGCCTGAAATATCAGTATATATTGTACGAAATTTTCTTATAGTGCCGCCACACGGGCGCGTGCCAACACAAGCTTTTTGTGGTCATGAGTAAAAAGGTGTCAACAGTCGGTTACGTACACGTCAAGACAAACGTTCCATCCACACGCTTTTTTACTCATGAACACCAAAAGCTTGTGGTGGCTCGCGCGCGTTTGGCGGCACCATTACAATATCGCTTTTTTTCTTCATTTTTAGGTACTTACGGATTAAACAAACACTTAATTTAGTTCACAAAAGTTATAAAATTAGACAATATATCACCTATTTCCTTTTGTGTGTAATGTCGCAAAAATTTCTTCACAATGCATATTTTACATTTCACACTTTACTAATGCATACATTAATCTTTACACGTATCGGGTAATTATGAAATGCCACAACCTCAATACATAGTATAATATTGTCACCTTTTGATGTATTGAAAAATACACGTTGAACAATTGTTTGTATTAGTCCGAGAGCCCGCTGCTTAATTTATGACGTATCTGTTTTTTGATCGAAATGTGGTATAAACGATAGCTTACCAATAGGGTATTACATCGCACTAGGGTTGCCTATCAAAATCTTGCCGCAACCCCCCCTGCCCCCCCCGAAAAGATCCTTTTCGCGGTTTTTCGCATTTTGTAGGAATATGGTAAGAGATAGGAGAAAGTAGTCAATGACAAAAATAATCCTTGCTGAATTCTCTACAAAAAACGCTAAGTCAATTTTTTCATAGGACTAGTAGTTTACCCGTAATGGCCGGTCAAAAAAGAGGATATTTTTTGAAAAAATAAAAAAAAAGTTTGTTTTTTTTCTTTCAAATTCTTCCACCCATTATTACTAACATTTTATGGAAGAAAAATTTTGGCCTGCGGCGCTATATCACTGGTTATTTTATGAAAAACTAAATTTTAAGAATTTTCGTCACTGAGTTTTATTGCAATAACTCCGAAATTATTAGATGTATGAATATAAGTTATAGCTCATTTTGTAGCTAAGACTATGGTAATTAATTCATTTTTTGTTATTTATTATATAGGCTATTTTCCTGTAGCTCTTATCAATTTTCAACCAATTTAGTATAAATACATTTTTTTAGTATTTTAAATGAATTTCGGTTCGGGACCGGCCATTGCGGGCAAACTGCTAGTTCTACGAAAAAATTGACTTAACATTTTTTGTAGAGAATTTAGCAAGGATTATTTTTTTCATTGACTACTTTCTCCTATCTCTTACCATATTCCTATAAAATGCGAAAAACCGCGAAGAGGGACCTTTTCGGGGGGGGGGGGGGGGCAGGGGGGGTTGCGGCAAGATTTTAATAGGCAACCCTAGTGCGATGTAATACCCTATTGGTAAGCTATCATTTATACCACATTTCGATCAAAAAACAGATACGTTATAAATTAAGCAGCGGGCTCTTGGACTATATGAAAATCTATACGCAATACTTCAATACAGTTTGACATTATTCTACAAATATTATTACTAACAGCTATTGTTTGAGTTTTCAATAGACGAGATTTGTCAATAAACTATAATATGAATAATTATGAGTATGCATACTGACATTTCAAAAATTTCTAAAAACGGGAGACCTTAGACCTCGACAACCGTTACTAAATAAGCTTTGGAAAAAAAAATAGAGTAGATACATTGAACCTTTATCTAGGGAATAACCGTAATAAATTTTTTATATCATGCTTAGATTTCTCAAAAAAAAAAGTGAATAACACCTCTGATCTTTCTTCCGAAAGACAGAAACTCGTTTCCCGAAAGTCGCGGAGAATATTTTCTTTTGTATTGATAATACGCATTAAAATCTAGGGAATAACCGTTAAAGTTTTTTGATTGATGCGAAATTAACTCCAAAAAATTGAAAACACGTTGTTTTTACCATTTTATCATGGGATTGTTCATGCGATTTTGAACCTTAATGCCATGGGAAATTATCGATATGTCATAGTTGGGTCGGGAGCCTTAATACTTTGTTTTATTACAATAGCATTGCTTTTTGTGGTCGGCCCAACCCAAATAAATGCCTCATCTTTCACAACACAAGTAACCAGCCACCTTACTATAAGTTCAGTCAGGAAGAGATGCTCTCGGATTATTATGGAACTACATTTATTTTGCCATTTCTATTAAAATTCTACAAGTGTTTATTGTTGTTTATCATTTACCCTATATCGGACACTTGGACTCATCAGTTTTATGTTGAATAGTATAGCTGATGTCCCTCTTTGTTCCTTGAACTCTGTCCAATCAAGACAAACCATTTCCTGCTGGTTGTCGTCAGTTTGCATTTTTGATTTTTAATCACAATCCAGCAGGCGCGAAGCTACCTAAGAACACGATTCCCATCGAGTTACCTTTTGGAAAAAATGATAGGTATAATAATCTGACGTAATCCCATAAAAAATGTTAGCCACGGCTTCCTTTCTGTAGAAATTCACCTTCGCCACTGCAATCCAGAGACAAAAGCATTTGAAAAAACCTGCTTTCTGCGGTTTCTTAAGTTCCGCAGTTTAAGCGGTTTAAGGTTCAAAGTCAATTCGCAAAATCTGGTCATTGGTACCAGTTTTTAAACCGTCATGTCATGTATACGGAGTTGATATAACTAAGAGTATTTTTTAACAGTAGATAATGTTAAATAAATATGGTAAGTATAGGAATCGATGGAAAAATGTAGGTACTTATTATACAAATTTGGGTTAGTGAGAGTTGTCCTCAAGTGTCGATACACTCAGCAGTGTGGTAACGCTAAAAATAATAACATAAGGCCCCATGCATTCAAAATCTGACAGCAGTGAGCCCCTCAATCTCAATCTTACAAACCACCAAGCCTGATTTATATGCCAACTGAATTTTATTTACAGTCATTTTTTTAAGTGCCATCCACCCGTCCACGAGTGATACTGATGCAGATTTTTTTTTCAATAATATTTTTATATTTTATCCCCTCAGGCCGCGTCCATTTTTAGGGTAGGCAGAGAGAACTGAACTTCAGGCTTATCAGTCCTTTCACACACTTGTTCACATTCATTGTAGTTAAGTACAACATCCGTCTTGCAGCAACTCGTCACTTTAATCACATTATTTCTTATCCTATCTCACATTTCGACACGCATTAATAAGTGAAGCTAAAAAATACCCAACGATACTCACCGTAACGAAATTTCGTTACAAAACGGATGTTTGTATGGGAAAGGCGTGGGACAATCATTTTACTACGAAATAAATGAACAGCTTTTTAAAAAAAAAAATTGTGAATTTTTAAAGATAAATTATGAAATTGTACTTTATGTGTAAGAAATAGAACGTATTTCAATAAAAAAGGTATATTTAATCATAAACAATTAATTCAAAGTCAGTTTTTTGGCAGATGTACAGAAAATTTGGCAATGTCTGAAATAGGGCCTTATGATTTTCTAACTTATGTGCCTTCAAACTTCGCTCCGCCAGTGACGTGCGTATACGTACAATAATAATATTTTGATCTATTGGACGGGCCTACGTATAATGTAAGCCTATATGTGCAAATATAGTATACCTACTACTTAAAAGAAATTCTTAAATGTATTATTGGGGACATCGCTTTAAAACACGTTTCATTATTGAAGATACATACATTCTCATATAGATATAACATAGCATGACGAGTGAGTGTGAATATATGCTTTATGTTTATTTTATATACACAGATATTGATTGTCCATTGCTCTTGAAAAGAGGTAGTCGAAGTTATTTGCTTTTAGACTCACGATTTCAAACAATTTCAACGCATTTCAATTTGAAAACAACTCGTTGCAGCCTAACAATAGTACATAGATAGATACCTACCTAAAACTTTTACTATACATATCATGAATGTTGTGAGTCGTTTGTTTCGCTTTTTTGCTATTATCTAAAAAAAAACAACAATTGGGGTCTGACTATTATCTATTATCTAAAAAATTAACTAAACCTTACTGTTTTCAAAAATATTAAGCGTTATAAGTCACATAGATTACCATGGATACATTATTTTACAATAGAGCTTCTACTAATATGTACTATCAAGTACCCAACTGTCAAGTTATACCATAATCAAGTAGTCTATGTGTAATTTTTGACAACAGAGCCCTACACGACGTGTACGCATCTCTGAAGCTGCTCAGAAAATAGCCCATTAAATGAGAAGTCGTTAAACACTTTTAAGATCCACGTTTATATCTGTCAATAATTGAAACTTCTTCCCCCTCTTCTCTTCTTCGAAAATCTTCTTCCCCTTCCGTCTTTGGTTGGGTCGGGGGCTCAAAGCATCTGTGTATCTTCGCCAGAGGCCTCTGTCACTTGCAGTTTCCAGGACCTTTGATGGCAACTCCAACCACAGTCTCACCTCGCACAACTTTGTCACCTGCTTCTGCCAGCTATTTCTGGGGCGGCCCACCGGTCTTCTGCCTGCACCCTCGGCTTTCTGAGCTTTTAACTAAATATTCGAAACTAAACGTTGCTTTTAATCCATTTTTGAAATAATAGCTTTGTCTTGTATACCTAAAAATACAACGCTTATAGATTAGGCATCAAGAGAAAATGTGAAAATTTTAAGTACCTACCTACAATACCTACTACAAGATATTAGACATTTCTAAGAGAATATAGGTACGCTTAGATAAACAAATAAGTCAAATAAGTACTCCCTTCAACAATTATTAACAATAGACAATAGCATGGGCGTCGCCAGCTTCGGAGCTAGGGGGGGAGGGCAACAAAAATTTAAAAATTTGATATAGCATTAAAAAAGTGTAAATAGCGCTGCAGGCTAATTTTTTTTGTGAGACATAGTGAAGAAGATCGTAATCTGGTTTCGATTATTTGAAAATGAAATGAAAGAATGTCTTTTGCAAAAATATAATAAAAATAGCGCCGCAGCCAATTTTTTTTATAGAACAATTGTATTTTGATGGATTTTCATGAAAATTTATGATATGGGGAGAAAATGTGTGGTAATAATGTGATTTTTTGTGAGGTTTTATCATTTAGTATGAAAAAGTATATAGCTATTCCAATCTGAAGACGCCCATGTACAATAGTACCTATTTTTATTTAATTAATCTACCCACATCCGAATCTTTTATCTATGAGAACTTTGCTTATCACGAACAGGTTTCTCTTCATTATCTTGTATAGGCATTATAATATTATCTTAATGTGACAGTCCATTGATGAATGAGTGAGTGAGTGAATAATGAAAGTTATCTTACCACTAGGTACTTTAGGTGTGTCTCATTTGCTAATTAGTTGTAATTGTTTAAAATGAAACTGGTTGTACCTACTCTCATATTGCTGATCTAATTATCTATTTAAAATTGCACAAAAAACAGAGATTTTACTTTTTTGTAGGCATATTGACATTTCAAAATTTTCTAAAAACGGGAGACCTTATAATCTCGACAATCTTACTAAATATGCTATAAAAAAAAAATAGAGTAGAAACATTGAACCTTTATCTAGAAAATAAGCGTTAGAGTTTTGTTTATATCTTGTACAGATTTCACAAAAAACACCTCTGATCTTTTTTCAGGCAGAAAAACTCGATACCCGAAAGTCGCAGAGAATTTTTTTTTATATTGTTGATATGCATTAAAATCTAGAAAATAACCGTAAAAGTTTTTTGATAGACGCAAAATTAACCCCAAAAAATGGCAAAAACGCTATTTTTACCATTTTATTATGCGATTGTTCACGCGATTTTGAACCTTAATGCCGTGGGAAATGACTGTGACGTCATTATAAATACTACATATCGATATAATTTCTGCAATAACATATCTATACAGTTCACGTGGTCCCCAAAACAATTTTTTTCATTAATTAATTCCTTCATTCCTGTATTCATGACGTTTTATAGAATCCCATAGATTTTCTATGA
Organism: Ceraclea dissimilis; assembly: GCA_963576895.1. Taxonomy (NCBI): domain Eukaryota; kingdom Metazoa; phylum Arthropoda; class Insecta; order Trichoptera; family Leptoceridae; genus Ceraclea; species Ceraclea dissimilis. The sequence goes on from OY756364.1 coordinate 17,490,832, forward strand.
CGTCCGAAAGGTATTGCCTACGTGACGTTAGCCACGGTTTGCAAATGTTATTGTTTAAGAAAAAACCAAACTAGTTATAATAAGACGAAAATCTTTATCCCAGTAAATGGGAATGGAAGTTAATAAATTGCATTAGAATTTTAATTTTGTATAATATATTTTAATAATAAATGATATGTCTAAACAAAAACAATGATGTATCTAGTAGATTAAAAAGAACAGGTACTGCTAAAAGTGTTATCTGTGAATATCTATTTGTGCATAATAGAATAGGCGCATAGAGATACGTGATTTTGGAATGCTGTTCTTTTCGTAAGATGACCACAGGAAAGGTGGACAGATGATGGCAGCAGATAGCCCAAGATAGAAGACAGTGGAAGAGTTTAGAAGAGGCCTAATGTCCAGCAGTGGAACGCAAGTGGCTAGCAGTAAGTAAGTATGTTCTTTCCGTTGAAAATAGTTTCTATACTCTGCATCCCTTGCGGGGTAGGTAGAGAGAACGGAACGCCATATGCTTACACACACACACCTTGCTTCCGTCACCTTCATGTAATTATGTAATTCGACATACACTCGCCTCATGGATATTTTTCTCTTCAGATACATCAGCCCAAACATATTATGTGTAATATAGATCGACATAATCAGTCATATCAACCACCTTAGGGGATCAGTAATGAATAGATGGGCGCGTATGACCAAATGCGTGAACGTAAAAGAAGCAAAGATATGTGTAAGGCCGTGTTTCCACCTGCGAGAAAACTTCTGCTAGAACTGTCCGACAGTCTGTCAGACAGTAACTTGCATGTGTAAACACCTTTGCAAGTTCACTCGCGACAGTAAGCCGCTAGATTCCTGCGAGTAGTTGTGTGTGCAATAAATTGCAAGTGTAAACACGTTGACAGCTTACTCGCGACACTTCTAGCAGCTAGCCGATTATTTTCGTATATATCTCGCACTCGCGGCTAGCCAGTTTAGTTTTTGATACATGAATATGAGGAAGTGTCAGACAGTATCTTGCATAGTGTAAACACCTTTGCAAGTTCACTCGCGACAGTTAGCCGCTAGATTTAGCCGATAAGTTGCGAGTGCAATAAATTGCGAGCCTAAATACCTACACATCTACTCGCGACAGTTCTCGCAGCTTATCGAAAAGTTTCGTATATCTCGCACTCGCGGCTGGTCAGTTTTGTTTTTGATAAATAAAAATGAATCGACAGACACGTGAATAGTCTCGAGAAGACAGTGGCGGATCAAAGATTCAAATTTGGAGGGGGTTGAATGTCGTCACGTGCAAATAGGACCTCCTTGCATGAAAAATTTGAAGAGCGCCGCAGGCGAATTTTTTTAAAGAAAATGCGTGAAATAATGAACCTGCTTGTTTTTCTATAGCAGGCCTGGGCAAACTTTTTGAGTGAAGGGCCGTGCAAAATTAGATTATTTATCAGTAAAAATAAAAAAAAATAGATTATTTATCAGGGTTGGAATAATGCGCCGCAGGCGATTTTTTTTTTAGAAAAATCGGTGAAGTGATTTTTTTTACCAAACAACACCTATAGTAGTTTTAGAAAATTCATGACATGATGAGAAAACGATGTGGTAACATCATAATTTAAGAAGCCAATGGCAGAACGAATTTAAAAAATCAATGATCAAGAAGAGTGGAAGTCTATGCTACTGAACATTGATACAAATTATTTGCCAGAAATGGAATAATAATATTTAAAAAAAAACATATTGTAGCATTATGTGAACCTTCTTGGGGAGGAAGCAGGATAGGTGTTCCGACGCTTACATAATACTTTGCCCAACAGTATGCATGAAAAATGGCTTTTATAAAAAAGTGATTAAAAATAGCGCCACAGGCAATTTCTTTTAATGAAATAATTGTATTTTGATGGACTTTCATGAAAATTTATGTTATGATGAGAAAACTTGTGGTAATAATGTGATTTTTTGTGATATTTTATCATTTAGTTTGAAAAAATATATACCTATTCCAATCTCTAGGGGGGCAGCTGTCCCCCCCTAACGACGCCCATGGCCTAGATGATATATATAAATATATATCCATCCATATATATAAATATATAAAAATAAATATTCTGCTGGAGTTATTTCGAGGCTCTACTTGCAATAGCTGTCGCAACTTCTAGCACGCGTGTGTAAACACCTCTGCAATAAGTTGCGACAGTAACTTCCGCGAGCTTCTCGCACGCTATTTATTGCAGCTAGAAATAGCAAGAATTCATATCATGTGTAAACGGTATTGCGAGAAACTTCTGCAAGACTTCCGCGAGTGTTCTTGAATGTGGAAACACGGTCTGAGAATGAAGTGTCTAGAAAGCTTAATAATTTAAAAAGCCAATGGCAGAATGAATTTTAAAAATTCACTTCACTTCCTTTTTTTCCTTAGCTTGGCTTTCACCGTTACCATTGATCTCACCACAGATTGTCAAAATGTTAAAAATAAAAAACAAGAAGAGTGGAAGTGGCCTAGATCATGGGCGTCGCACAGCCCCGGACCTAGGGGGGGAGGGGGAGGAGAAATTTGAAAATTCGACATAGCATGAAAAAATCGTAAATACCGCAATAGCGATTTTTTTTTGTGAGGCATAGTGAAGAAGGTCGTGTTGTAATAATTGGTTTACTTGAAAATTTACATAATACTTTGCACCATAATATGCATAAAAATGTCTTTTATTAAAAGTGAGTAAAAATAGCGCCGCAGGCAATTTTTTTTTTAATGACATAATTGTATTTTGATGCATTTCCACGAAAATTTATGTTATGATGAGAAAACTTGTGGTAATAATGTGATTTTTTGTGATATTTCATCATTTAGTATGAAAAAATATATACCTATTCCAATCTTTAGGGGGGCAGCTCTCCCCCCCTACCCCCTGACGACGCCCATGGCCTAGATGACATATATGAATCCAGCTTGAGTTATATTTCGAGGCTCTACTTGCAATAGCTGTCGCAACTTCTAGCACGCGTGTGTAAACACCTCTGCAATAAGTTGCGACAGTAACTTCCGCGAGCTTCTCGCACGCTATTTATTGCAGCTAGAAATTGCATGAATTCATATCATGTGTAAACGGTATTGCGAGAAACTTCTGCAAGACTTCCGCTAGTGCTCTCGCAGGTGGAAACACGGCCTAAGGATAAGGAGGTCTGGCATTCTATTCCCTCTGCCTACCCTGCAAGGTCAATGCAGCGATAGAATAGAGTAGTTTAATTAATTGATACTCAAATAAATAAATCGTCCAGATGTACGTCACAGTAATATAATTGTTAATTAAAATGAAACATAGATATCTCTATTATTCAATGCACGTATTAACTGTTCATTTAATAGGTTATTTTAACAACCTGTTAATATTAAAATGCTATTGAGTATCTGTTACTAACAGCTGTGATGTGTTCGGAGGCACGTATCTAGAAAGAGAATCGAGTCAATGACTCATAAAAATAGAGAATTGAATATAATATGGCTATAAAAAAACGACCTATATATTCGCGAACTTTGCTATTTGCGAATGACGCAAATTTCATTAATAGTGAAAAAATATAAGTATGACATTTAAAAAAAAACTTTTTTTCCAAAAATTGCTGAATGAGATATGAAATGTTTTACGGAACAATGGAAGTTTTAGGAATAATTGAGTTTTACAGGGCAATAAATAATTGAAAAACGGCGGAGACCTATTTAAATTCTACAGCCCGGAGATGCCTCGGGGTGAATCAAAAATATGTACTTACATGTAAACTTTGTACTGACATAATTTTAAGATATTTTTATTTTTTCATTGTTGTTGTGATCCTCCCCTCAATACGAGTGTATATTACTCATATTCATGAAGTAACACAAATTTCTTTTCATGTATATTTTTTGTGTAATATAAATTCTTTTAAATAAAAAAAGAGAAATAGTAGTTACCTACTATTTATTCCCATATGAAATAACGCGAATTACACCATTTCACTATAACACGAAATTTGCTAATAAATCGCGAAATTTAGAAGTCTATACTTATTCATTAAATTAATATGTTGATCGGTTTAGGACAAGATTTTGGAGGTCAATAGAAAACTAATTCTGCAGAGTATTCGTATGACGTAGTTTCTCTATACATATTTATTTACATATTTACGTCCTTTCGTGAGTCGACTAGAAAATTTGCAATAATGTTACATAATCAATTTATAGCTGAATTTTAAATTCAAATTTTGGAACTATAAACCGATTTTTTTATTATCGGAACATTATTCTCAAATGTGACTTGAGTTAATAACTTGGGTGGTGGATATCTGCGCAACGAAACTGAATCTAAAGTCAATGCTAGACGGTTCACTTTTACGGAGTGATTTCCAGATCAAAAGGGAAATCATTCAATGGTGAATTGTTTGAAAACAAAAGTGATGGTGAAAGAATGATTATTAAGAGTATACATACCGACATTTTAAACATTTTCGAAAACGGGAGACCTTATATCTCGACAACCGTTACTAATTAATATGCTTTAGAATAAAATAGGGTAGAGGTATTGAACATTTATCTAGAGAATAACTCTAAAAGATATTTTATATCTTGTATAAATTTCAAAAAAAAAAAAAAATGTGAAAAACACCTCTGATCTTTTTTCCGAATGACGGAAACTCGTTTCCCGAAAGTCTGGAGTATATTTTTTTTGTACTGATGAAATGCATTAAAATTTAGGGAATAAGCGTAAAACTTTTTTCACAAACGAAAAATTAACTCCAAAAATGGAAAAAACGCTATTTTTACCATTTTATCATGCGATTTTAAACCTCAATGCCGTGGGAAATGACTGTGACGTCATTCTTGGTACCAAGCCCTTAATTGAGAGATAGGATAAGAAATGAAGTTATTAAAGAGATTGTTTCTTGGTTTTCGGGTGAACCGTGTGTAGATAAACTTGATCGACGTTTCGAGACTCCTACTGGTGGAGGAAGACACCAGTAGTAGTGTCGAAACGTCGATCAAGGTAATCTACAAGCGGTTCACCCAAAAAACCAAGAAACAATGTCAATCGCACAATGTGAAAACCTTCAACATTCACTTTTTAAAGAGATGAATGCCTGTAAGACAGATGTTGTAACTGGAATTAAAGTAAACAAGTTCAGATTGTTAGAACATGTAGAGAGGATGGAGGATAAAAGGACGACAAAGGAATTATACACAAAAGAAAGATGTACCTATAAAAGACATTCTTTATGCTAATGAAACAGGAGTCGGGGTCATTTTTGTTGATATTATAAGTCTTGCATACTTTTACTAATAGACGCACCGTTCATATGTATTTAGTATCGGCGATGGGCGTCGTCGAGGTTGGAATAGGTACCTATATATTATTTTTTGACACTAAATGATAAAACCTCAGAAAAAATCACATTATTACCTCACATTTTCTCATCATGTCATACATTTTCTAAAATTAGTATAAAAAATCCATCAAAATAAAATTGTTTTACAAAATAATTGCCTGCGGCGCTATTTTTTTTTTTGCTTGTGGTGGGAAACATTTTTCGTAGATAATATTCTGCAAATTATTACGAAATACGAATACGTTTTCAAATAAACCAAACCACATCACGACCTTCTTCAATATGTCTCACAAAAAAATTTTCGTCTGCGGCGCTATTTATACGTTTTTTATCCTATATCAATTGTGTAACTTTTTGTTGCTTCCCCCCTAGCTCCGAGGCTGATGGCGACGCTCATGGTATCCGCTATTGAATTTCCACTGTTTGTTAAGGAGTTAAAGAAAAATGACATTTCTATAGACGTCTTATTTCATGGGTAAACAGAAAATTGATTTAGTGTTTACTATTTGTACAAGTTGAAAGGACTATTGAAGTAGAAGGAAAATATACTTTGTTTCCGAGTGTAATGGGTCGGATAAAAAGCTAACCTTGGATACAGACTTTGAGATTAATATTATGGACTCTGATGCTGAAATGCACTTAATGAATTTCTTTCCTGGTGTTTACTTTATAATTTACATTGTAATTCATTGAGTCGAATTGTACTTAATAAATGTACCCATATTCGATGAAGTTCTTATAGTATTATTGTCAACATCTAGAAGAAAATACTTCATATACGTAAGAGGCGACAGGTTTCAAAGTTCAGGGGAATCTATCAATGTACAAAAGTTCTTTGCACAGAAACCTGGGTTTTTACAAGATTTCACTCTGTTGTTTGTCTGTGACAAAATCTTGGAATTTTCAACCACTTCCTGACTACTTAGAGACCTGAAACTTTGCAAACGTACCTAAACTCGGTAACAATACAATTCCGTATAGAATTGGATCATCCTGAGACAAAAAAGTTGTAAGGCGTTTCAGGAGATCCAAGGGTCGTGTGGGGTCATGTGTGTTATCGTATGAAAGGGCGCTGGAAGAGAAATCCAGATCGTAATTCAGATGTTGTTCTCAAATCTCAGAAAACATGGAGTGACCGCATACTGCAGTGTTTGGTATCTTACGAAAGAATGTCATATTTCGGGAATAGCCTGGGTGGGGGTTACTTGTTGTAAAAATAACTTCGAAGCCTGTCTGATGATGATATCCTATGTGACTGTGGAGCAATCCAGGTGGACAGCCATCTACTAATATGTCCACTGATGGAAGAAGGCTGGACTCCTGGATAGATATCTGGACAAGGAGATATCTATCACCGCATATTGGAGTGGCAGGGAGCTGGACACGTTAAGTAAGTACAGATTGGATCATAAAAATGAATAAAAATTGTTTTTCCAGGCAATGGGCGGTCAATGTTTCGTTGGTGACATACCTACTGGTAGACCTACTAAAATGACTTTTACTTCTGTAGTAAATTATATGCACGTGTAAAAATAAGTAAGTAGTATAAAAGTACCAAGTACAGTATGCAAAACTATAAAATTGTTGCATTTTTCGACTGACGAATATAAACGAATATAAACGAAAGAAAACTCGCACAAAAAAAGACCTTGTAGAAAGTATTATGATAACGATAGCATTTTAATGGATAGCAAATTAAAATAATGTTCCGCATAATATTATATTATTTGGACACAATACAAATAAAAATCAGCCCATATATTTTGCAAACTTGCAAAATGACAACAAAAACAACACGAAATTAAAATGGTTCTTGATATTAAAAATGCAATTGTATACAATGACTTGAATTGTGCGTCACGCAATGCATTTGAAGGTACAAAGTTATAATATAGTATTATACCCTCAATTGTTATGGCCAAAAAATGCATATTTGAATGAGAATGGCTACTCTTATTTCAAAATATGTAGGTACAAATAAATAAAATTTGGCATAGTAATTCAATTTGGTCAAAATTTTAATATACCTAATATTTTTGAACAGTTTTATAACCGACAGAATATCTGCCTATAGATCTATCACATCAGGCCTCATCCCTTGCCGAGTAGGCAGAGAGTACTTCGATCCCGTCACTTCCAGGCTCCATAACATCCGTCATACAACCTCTGTGATTTCTCCCACTTAACACGCTCCCTTCCGTCCAAGTTTCTTTTTTTTAAAAGGATCTGAAATTGCATACATAAACCCAAATACTACGAGGCTGAATGCTTGTATATCAAAGTGTGGAATACCCTTCCGTTCTGAGTTATGTAAACGAACCTGAATACTAAAAATAATGTAGGTATAAGAAAAAAAATATGAAAAAACTAAATATTTAGATTAAAATCCACAAAAAATGACATTTGTTTTCGCGACTAGTACTTTTTCATTTCATTTTCATTTATTTAATATCCTTAAAAAAATACAAAATACAATATTAGAAAAGAAGAACTGGATTTTATTGCCCCACTAGGCGATAGCCTGTGCAAAATATTTAGTTTTTTAATTTTTTTCCTCAAAAATAAACTTCCACCAAGTACCAACGGTCGAAAACATCGAGATTATTAATGTAGGTATCTCTCTAGAAAATATACTGATAAATATGAATAAGAAGGTATCCTTCTTTGTTCACACTTATCAATTATTCACAAGACACAATGTATACCATAATAATAAATAGACAACCAAATAAATAACGTGATTATAGTAATTGCACGTGTGGTATCTTTATTTGGTTCCCGTATAATAAAAACATCCACCTTGGTTATCCATATTAACAATGCGCCAAGACTTTATTATAGAATCTTCATCATTTGTCTTAAGTAGTGATGGGCAGCATCGCCATTAAACATAAAAAACCTGCCTTGATATAATATCCCGACGCCAGCGATGTATTCGGAACTCTTTTACCTCACTGTAAACAGAACCGTTTGTGTGTACGAGTGTGTAAAAGGGACAAGGGAAAAATAATAATCAAAGAGGTCAATGTAGTGTTCATTTACTTGGTGTCTAGTACTAAGGTATACTGGTACGGAAAGAGTTTCGGTAGAGATCCTAGTCGTCTGGTGGTCTGTCTGCAAGTGTCACTGCTCTGGTGCAATAAATGAATAAGAGTCATATTTGTGAAATTAGCCCCTGCACTGTGGATTTTAGATTACACTGGAGCTAGAGTACCCTGGAACCAATTGACTCCATACACTACAATAAATAATCCATTTCTTCGGATAGGCACAACAGAAAAGTTGTGATATTTTTTACAATCGATATAATCGAGTGTGCTGTTAATTATTCGCCCATTACTAGTTTCCAAGAAGGTATACTTATCTAGTTAATTAGTGCGCAAGGGCACTGGATAACAAACTAGACACGTACAATATACAATATAGTTCACAATTAACTCACCTTGACAGTGTCGCTATAGTCTCGATCCTTTAATCACTAATCGATAGATCATAGTTATCCGGTGACTAACAATTTGTTATTGTCCTATCTTTATATTTCCAGCAAGGACATATTATTGATTATAGTTCTTCCTTAACTTAAGGCGAGTATTTAAGGATTCAATCCCTAAGTTAGGATATTTCTATTCTCGATGACAAACGAATACCTTAGCGACGGTAATTGTCGTTCAAACTATCTTACTCTGGCGATACCTTAAGGATATTGTTTTAACGAGTTAAATTTGTAATAAAATGAATTCATTTTGCACATAAGCATAAGTTTTTTTTTATTTATAGTATCGCAGGTACAAAAAGGTGTAAATAAGGATTATTAGGAAGTTATTAGAAGCCACGAACGCGTTTCCTTTCACCTTTTCTTTCCTTCCTTCTATCATTCGCCATCCTCTTCACATGTCCCAAACCTCTCAACTCATTTAAAACAAATAACCAAATAAAAATTACGTAATTAGCTAACACACTAAGCAATTAAATTTATTCATGTTTTTCAAATCAGACTGCCATAATTATTTCATGCACTTTTTGCTTTCATCAATTTTATAAAATCGTCTAAAACCTAAACCAGTTTTTCAAATGCGTATCTAACAAATTAATAATAATTAATGCAAATAATGTGAAATTTATTTAAAAAAATATTAAAATTACATAAGTAGTAGGCATGATTCATAATATTAACATGATTTTCTATACATATCTATAAGTAAAATTAATAAATTTTCCTTGAATTCATATTTCTACAAGAGCTTATTAACTTCTACACACTAGGCTACCTTGAAAACGAGAAAAAATCATTTTTGTATTTTTGGGATAGTATACTTACCTAAATTATTTTGGATGTCCAGTTGAAATAACATTACAGTTTTACTTATCGTTGCCCTGGCTATGAAGTAAAAGCCCATCTTGCGTCCTCCCCAAGGGAGTTTACACAAAGGTGCATTGTGTGAACCTAGCGACACTTTTCAAATATTTTGAGGGAAAAACCTTAGGTTATATAAAAGATGAAACACTCGATGAAAAAGAAGATAGTACTCGTATATTTGGAAACGTTTTATAATTTTGTTGAATCGGCACAGTCGCCTATGTCCAGAAATCACTCTCACACGGGAGAACTTTCAGACTACATATTTTTCGTAACGATAGATCAGAATCCTGGCTGTGACATGGGCTATTAAAAAATCGAATATCTATAATTTGAGATATACCTGATATATATACCTGATATTAGGTATTGAACCGGACCTATTTGCATTGCACAGACGGAAATACATTACAGCTTTTTCTTCAACAGAGACGAGAGGCATCTTCATTCACATAATGTAGCGTTATGTGAACTCCCTTGGTGTGGAAGCAGGGTGGGTGTTCTGACGCTTAGGAGTCGGCTTTGGCTGGCTTAAGTGATCTTATGGCTAATAGCCCAGTAAAACGAGATTTATAGCGTAAATAATTCTCGGAAAGCTGGAGACTGTTTAAATCTCTTCATTAACATCCAAAGAAGGTTTCTTGAAGTTTGCACCAAATTTGCGCTTGTGCTAAGTACAGGGTGACCCGAAAACCGAAACATTTTTGTACTTTTTTCAGTTTTTCACTAATAAAATCAAGAAACCTTCTTTGCATGTTAAAGAAGAGATTAAAATAGTTTCCAGCTTTCCGAGAATTATTGACGCTATACCCCCTTTTCTGATGTTTTTACACTGGCCTATAAGAGAAAAATGACTAATTATGTACATAACAACATGTCGTATCAAATAGTGGTAACACGGTTATGCCAGACCTAAAATCCAAGTACCTACAGATCCGCCGGGTACAAAAGCTAACAATATTTGGGCCAACTTTGTGTCGCGACTCACGAGTTGATATTCTCTGGACTAGACTCAATTGGAAGAAATAGAAGGATTTCTTGTACATATAATAAATTATGATTAAATTTTAATATTTTATCGCACATTTAACATGGACACCAACTAGATTTTTTTTATGATGCATGTTTCGTTTATTTTTTCCTGGTCTCGTGGTATAATTTTACCAGCAGATTAAATATATTGCAGGACTAATTAAGATGTATTAAGTATGTAGGTGTAACCAGTGGCGGATCCAGGATTCATCTTTGGGGGGGGGCTGAGGGTCGGTTTCGCCAAACTATTTCAGTAAATAAAATAATTCCAAATTTTACGTAAAAGGGTATGTACTGGGCAATGGGCCACCCTCCCCCATTTGTATCTTCACGTGTAAATATGACTTTATGGTAAAAAAAAAGTGAATAGCGTCGCAGCCAATTTTTTTTGAGACTGTGTGAAGTGTGTCGTTTAATTTGCGTTCTTCAAATATAAAAAAACGCCGCAGGCGAAATTATTTTACAAAATAATTTGATAATTTAGAAAAATCATGATACGATGTGAAAACGATGTGCTAATAATGTGATTTTTCGGAAACTAGTTGTATGTATAAAGTACTGTCACTCATGGTTTTGGGGGGGGGCTAGAGATTGAAGCCCCCCCCCTGGATCCGCTAGTGGATGTAACTAGTTTTGTGCTGAAAAAGTCAATGTTCCTAATAAATTATAAAATCTCGATCGAAGGTACATTTCCTTACCCAAAGTCCATCAAAATACATTTGTATCGTAAACATAATAATTTTGAGTGCATGTTTGCCTGGTGAAATTCTATTCTATTCTATTTTATTCTAATAACAAAACAAAGAAGCGTGTAACCAAAATTTATCTTCTTCTTCTTTGCACACTTCCGTCCAATATGCGTAAACTGTGTAATATTTACTATTTAAATATTGAGAGTACGCATTTTATAAAAATTCTAAGAACGGAAAACCTTAGATCTCGACAACCGTTACTAAATATGTTTTGAAAAAAAAAATTGAGTAGATACGTTGAACCTTTATCTAGGGAATAACAGTAAAAGATTTTTTATAGTTTGTATAGATTTCTCAAAAAAAAAAAAAATGTGAAAAACACCTCTGATCTTTTTTCCGAAAGATAGAAACTCGTTTCCCGAAAGTCGCAGATTTTTTTTTGTGTTGTTAATAAGCCACTTAAATCTAGGGAATAACCCTAAAATAGATAATAAACATTTTGTAGACATAAGTTTGAAGACATAAGACGACGGTCAAGGGTCTCAGACGTTGCGGAGAGAGTAGGGACACTAAAATGGCAGTGGGCGGGTCATGTGGCGAAGCAGAAGGACGGCAGATGGACCCCCAGAATACTAAGCTGGAGACCCTACGAAAGTAAACGAAGTGTAGGGAGACCACAAAGGAGATGGGCCGATGATATCATCGAGTCGGTAGGACATGGGTGGAGACAAAGAGCCCAAAACAGAGAATGGTGGAAGACAAAGGAAGAGGCCTATATCCAGCAGTGGAGGGAAAGAGGCTGATAAAGAAGAAGAAGAAGAAACATTTTGTTTGATGACGCTATTTAAATTCAGTTAATAGATTTTGTTTACACGCGTGGCCGGTCGACACGACGTGTAATCTTCATAGCAGTGCTATGCCGGGCATGGGAGCTACTAAAAAATAAACCTTTAATCAGACTCGTATAAAAAACACGTTTTTTAATACTTAACTTAAATGTGTTGGGTATAATATATTCTGCAAAAATGGAATTGGCAAATCTATTTTTTATGTTTTATTTATTGCTGGAAGATTAACTTTGTGGAAGGCCATTGTAAAATTATTTGTAAAAATAAAACACTGTTTTTTACTTCCACTATTTATTTTGAGTACATACACCAGAGATCTTTCAAAGCTAATGCTTCATCTTCAGTGGTTAACTATGAACTCTTAACTATGAACTCTCATAGTTAACCACTGAAGATGAAGCATTAGCTTTGAAAGATCTCTGGTGTATGTACTCAAAATAAATAGTGGAAGTAAAAAACAGTGTTTTATTTTTACAAATAATTCTATTTTTTATGGTTTAATTTTGATAACCAAATTTCAAGATATTAAATCATATAAATAAAAGTAATTATTGCTCAATGAATTAAGATTACGAAATCTGGTTGGCTTGATAAAGCTTGTTTCTCTGCGGCCTTGCTGTTGGTCTAGGGACAAAGACAAGGCCAACTGTGACGCAACGAATTTATCAAGATGGATTACTAGTGGATTCAGGGGGCAATGGCTACACTTTCTTCCTTCTTATACCCTCAAGGGTAAGCCAACCTTACGTATAAAGTTTTGAGTGTGCAATAAATAATACTTTATTTTAAAGGCTTGGCACCAGGAATGACGTCACAGTCATTTCCCACGGCATTAAAGTTCAAAATCGCGTGACAATAGCATGATAAAATGGTAAAAATAGCGTTTTTTCCATTTTTTGGGGTTAATTTTGCGTCTATCAAAAAACTTTTACGGTTATTCCCTAGATTTTAATGCATATTATCAGTACAAGAAAAAAAAATTACTCCGCAACTTTCGGAAAACGAGTTTCCGTCTTTCGGAAAAAAAGGTCAGAGGTGTTTTAATTTTTTTTTTTTGACAAATCTATACAAGATATAAAAAATCATTTACGGTTATTCCCTAGATAAAGGTTCAATGCATCTACCCTATTTTATTCCAAAGCAAATTTAGTAACGGTTGTCGAGATAGAAGGTCTCCCGTTTTAAGAAATTTTTGAAATGTCGGTATTCATACTCTTAACTTGGATTATTTTTGGTTTACAAATTACTCCTTTAAAGCGTTGGATTTATTTACACATTTTTTCCACCCCTTCTCGAGTGTAAAGTGATCACTTAAGCCAGCCAAGGTCGGTCAAAAGCCCGACAATGTTCATCTTTAATTCTTCTACACTGTTGTAGGAATACTGCACTTTATTTTAGGTCTGGGTATCTACCAACCAATAATACACTCCATTTTTCATGAAAACCTGTTCAACGACAACCGTTTTGTAAAAAAAATTCGCCTGTGACGCAAATTCAGAACAGGTCTATAGTATACTCGTATCCGGTGGAATGACGATATAGACTTTGAAAGCCGAATTATTGCATCCACCATTCACAGTACGTCAGTAGTCATAATAGAATAACCCCCATATTTTTTATACTAAATAGTAACTCCCTCTTTCTATACCTCTGATACCTTCTTACCGGAACGACGGGTTCGGGACTTTTCTTTAGTTTTGAATGTTATTCATGTTAAGCTTAAATATAAATAAATAAATCTTTATTAGCTAAAGAAAACTATTCATAGTCCCAAAAACAAGACAATGGTAGTGTGCCAAAAGTTGGACTTATTGTAAAAGCAATATTTTTATTTATTTATTTATTTAAACTTAAAGTAAACAACAAACACATATAAATATAAAAAATTGACATAGTACAGATTATAAAACGTTGTTCACTAGGGCGAACTTATCGCAGAACTGCGATTTCTTCCAGTCAACCCCAGGAAAAAACAGAAAAAAAAGAAGAAATTGAACAAAAATATCTTACAGTCAACCCGATGTTTTAGATGTTTGTTACAATTTATTCAGATTAATTACACGTAGGAAGAAATAAAATAAAATCCGCATTAAGGAAATTGCGAAAGATTGCGTAATGTGCAAATTTCTGGACAGTAATCATTTGTTGAAGGACGCATGCAGTGTTGAACCAATAACGCGTTGATACGTGCCTGACAACACGTACATAATATTATGAGAGCCTAAAATTCGTTGACGCATGTGTTGTTGTTCGTTATTTGTACTACTTACCATACATTGTTGTTCTAGTATTTTTTTACTATACGCATAGCGTAAATAACACGTAGGTTTCGCTTTTCTTACTAGCGGAAACGTTAGATACCTATCTAGCTGTGTATACCTATACACAGCTAATACATTATGCGTTTGTTGACAGTAAAAGCCAGTTTGCTGAATGTTCAAAATATTATAAACGTGGTTTTTAAAAAGTTTTTACTATTAAATTTAAAAATAAAAAAAAACTTTGTTAGATACATATACGTTTACATGCAAGGGGCGGATTTATCGCCTGTTGGCGATATCTGCCAATCAACCTAACTTTGACATATAATGAAATGTAAATATAGAAAAAACATACAATGTACTTAATGTACCCGTTAAGTATAATTTATACATACATACATATAGATTACATATAGATAGAAAATAATAGATACGAAATATAAAAATATAATAATATATACACAAGCATACACAGACACACCTAATTATAGATGTCATCCTTTGCTATATATCTGTTGAGATTTATATCTGTATATAATCTTAACATTTATCAGTATTTTATCCACCAAAAGCCTTCTTCTTCCACTTAATCATAATATAGACCTGATTGCCTGTTATTGAAGAGGAGAGATCCATCTCTCTGGTGGTCTGCCTGGGGGTCGCCTACTTTGGGGTTGGCCATGGAGCACAATGTGAGGGTGTAAATAGTTACCACCAAAATTGTAAATAATAAATTAATTAATACCTATTCTAAACCTGTGACTACATTCACTACCAATATTTAGTTATACGCTATACTACGCCTATAATAGTATTAATAGTAAATGATTTAGAAGGTATTTAGTAATACTCCCACAGTGTGATAGTGATAAATTATAAATAGATAGAGAAGTACTTAGAACCGCTTCAACAATAAAGCTGTAGCAAGTTCAATATCAAGGTGGATTAAAACACTGTGTTCACGATAGTACTAAGTATATCGGTATTATAATAATATGTATATACATTCCAATCTGTTAGAAAGTAAACATGATGTATATTTTTCTCGATACACTAATCGGTTTATTATATCTACAGGTTGATCATTTTTTTGTAATTGTTGATCTTTTTAATTAATTCTTTTCTCGCAACAAATTCTATTGACAAATAGGTATTTGAGTTTGTTCTAACACCTTTGCACGAATCCTAGATCTTCAAGCACATATGTTCATATGTACATGGTACATGTTACATATTGTGTAGACTTAACACACGACAATCATTTACACAAGGCGTACTTTTCGTAAACTGTCGACACAACACACACAAGTTACACGTTGATAACGATATTATCGTTTGATTTTATTGATTTTATTGTTATAAAAAAGTTTAATTTTTTAGGTAGTAAAGTTTACCGTATTCCTTGTTTTACATGTTTTTTATATGTTCACTGTCTGTGTGTCCCCTGAGAGCCTAATAAATAAATTAAGATCACTCATATCTTCACAGCCTGAGAGTTGACACAATGTGTGCCTTGTGTAAAATATATTCTTCTGTTGATGTCCACGCATAAAACAAATACTATTATATACAAAATAGGCATCTATATATAAAACTTCTTTTGCTAGAGTGAATTTAGTCACCAGCCAGAAAGTCATTGTTTTTGTAATTTTGTTTGATAATATGCTATAATTGTAAAAATTGACGAGTCCAGGTATCGAATGGGCCTACGGACGATAGAAAACAATAAAATAATAAAAACAATATCACACATTGCAGCAACAAATTAAACTAATACTTCATATGCTTTTAGGACACCCTGTTGCAATGAGGCGATGTGCAACTACATAAGGTTTTTCGATGCCGGAATCAATCCGCGTGTGATGGAAGTGAAACTGGTTTTATAAATAATATGAGTTATCATTGTTCACAATAGTTCCTTTAACTCTTAAGTAGGGAGGTACCTTAAGTAGGGAGGTATTAGCATAAATACAATAAAAGTATGAACAATGATGAACATGTAGGTACATTTTAATATAATCTATACAATTTTTTATAACCCGGTGTGTTCCAGATAATATGTTTGTAGTCAATTTATTTCAAATTGTCGAAAGCAGTCATAAAAGTGTGACAGAAAAGGGACGACTACCTGCTTTATTCCATGCCATAAGTGTGCGCGATTAATACAGCTAGTTGTCTCTTCTTGGTCAAATTTTATGATTTTTTATCGACAGTTTGAAATAATTTTACTACAAGTAAATATATGTATAAACAAACTTGCATGTGTGACGAATGAGTATGTGAACGAGACTGGGTATAGATATGGGTAAATATAGGATGACCGGAATAAACATATAATATGTTTCATTAACTCAATTGTGGCATCTTCTTGTTAAACATATACTAAATTTAATTAACATTAGATACCAACTTACTGCTAATATAACTGTAGGAAGAAAAGCAGCACAATTTGGTTAGCGCATTATATAGCGCATAATATTTTGTTACTTGTCAATAAAATTCTAATTAAAGATGTTTTTGAAGTTTCAAATTTACTTTAACATTGACCTTACTGTTAATATTTTGTTTATTGTGATTTTTTTTACTTACTTACTGATAGCTACTTGCGTTCCACTGCTGGACATAGGCCTCTTCTAAACTCTTCTGCTGCCATCTACGACCCGTAAGCTGGACATTGTCATTTGTCCACTTTTTCTGCGGTCTTCCTCTGTCTCTTGTGTTCTTCAGGATTTTAGGTGTCCATCTGACACTGTCCTGTCTCGCCACGTGTCCCGCCCACTGCCATTTTTGCTTTCCTGTTCTTTCTGCGATGTCGGCAACTTTTGTTCGACGTCTGATCTCTTCATTTCTAATTTTATCTCAAAGACTGACGACCAATATTTGTCTTTCCATTGCTCGCTGAACACATTTTAATTTTAATTGTGTGTTAAATTATATGTAATAAAATGTGTTCAGCGGTAGGTACTTGTTTTAAATTTCTTCGATTAAGAGCAAGTGCATTAAGATTCACATGATTGCAATATTCTTTAGGGTCTGAGAATGGGATCAGATCCGTGACTCAGTTAAGGACAAAGAAATATAATAATATGTGTACTATGCAGATGCAGGCTGTACTGAAGAATGCAGTTTTCGGTAATTCAATGTGAAGGTATAGTATAAGTCAATGGTCGGCAACCTTTTAAGAGACGGGTAAAAATAAAAAATATATATATTATGTATTTTATCTGTGGGTATGGTGTATGCCAGAGTATGTTGGCAACAGGGCACAAACGCTTAATGTTCCCGGTAGGAGATCCAGAGGAAGACCCAAGCGCAGGTGGAGGGAAGTGGTGAGGCAGGACATGAGAGAGAGTGACGTTGTACCGGAGGATGCGCAAGATACAGCAAAGTGGCGGCGAAACACAAGAAAACCAGACCCCACCACCATGTGAGATTAATAATTGCTAAGGAGAAGAAGAAGAAGATCTGTGGGTAAAAGTTTTACTAAGTATCTTAAGAACTCTTTCGTTCTAGTGGGGTAAGCTTAAAAACATACTCGTAAAGACATGAAGACGTCATGCGTAGACTTTGACAATGTTGGCCATAAACACTCAGGTTTGGCGCCGCAGGCCAGTTTTTGACGTAACTACAGTTATGGAGTTGACTTCTAATCGGGAGTGTATTTTACACTTCACGACACACTTTTAAGCTAACTGTGAGTAAAGTTTACAGGAAATCTAATTGGGTTTGTGTACAGAAGCTCAGAAGAACCTTTTTAAAGTAAATATGTACTTACCTAAATAATTTACTAACTATAGGTTGTCGACCACTGGCAAAAGTTGTCCGTTATAATTTATAATATGGATCAGATTAAATGCAAACTGCTATGCATCATGCAAGAGGTGAATGTATTCAATGCCTTTTTTATAGAGAATTGACCGGAGTTTGTATACTAGTTACAAACATAAGAATGAGGCAATAAGGAGTTCAGTTTGGGCATGTTGAGAGAATGAATGAGCGCAGGTTAATGAAAAGGTGAGTGTCTGAAAGAGAAGGTATGCTTGGATTTTGTCCGCGACTAACCTGTTTCCAGATTCCAGTGTACACAAGTGGTTAAGTTAGCAGAAATTTCCTACGGCAATAAACCCGCCATTTGGGTTAATTGTTCGCTCAGTAAATATTTTATTTATTTATATGCCTCAAGTGAACAATCAAATAAAAAACAATGGTACAAGTTCTGCGATAAGGTCGCCCTAGTGAACAACGCTTTATAATCTGTACTATGTCCATTTTTATATGTATATACTTTGTTCACTTAGAGAATAAATAAATAGATTAATAAAAGTGGTTGCTTACTAAGAAGAAGTAATTGTGAAATCGAGATTTTTATCAGTTAGCCCTTACAAGATATTGAGGGAAAATCCCGCGGGCTCAAGGCCCTTCACATCCCCGGGTAGCTCAGGCGCATTAATAGCGACCTCTTTACCCGCACTTCTAGCAAAATATTATTAAGAGGTGGGCCCGCAGGGTTAGCCTCAAGGGAGCCCCTCGGCAAATCCCGCCCCTGAATTACGTTCCTTCAATATCCTTGTCCAGATAGAAGATACGAATATATGAGTTAAGCCAGAAAAAAAAGTGCACTTATAATGCCCACAGAGGATAGATGCAGGATACAAGGAAGAATGGAAAAGAGAAGAAGAAGATGGAATTTTCGTCAATCATCGCCTCATTTGTTAAAATTTTCACAAGACGACACACAGACAGCAATAGTTTTCTTAGAATGATAGTAATAGTACCTACTCGTATGTACGAGTATGTAGGCAGGTAGACATTTAACGAGAGTCTACCTAAAAAATCTTGATTCATATAACTTGTACCGTTATTTGGCCGCGACTTTCGATTGTGCCTGCATTTAATAATAATAACATTTACCTACTGATGTACTCTGCGTACATAAGAAGATTACATACGTACGTATGTTGCAGCAATAAATATTGTATTTAAAGTAAAAAAATATGCTACGAATACGCACCGATATTTAAATATTTAAGCTGTAATTAGTAATTCATCTTTGAGTTTTTTACTAGAGATGACGCTGTGATGGAGACATTGAAAGAAAAGAGCTGGCGGTACTATAGGACGAATGGTGCGCTCAGTCCAATTCTTCGTAAAACAGTGTTGTAGGCTTTCGCAGCCTGAAGATTCCATCGTTTATATAAGATGCTAACAATTAAGTAGTATCCGTATTTTCCAAATCGAAAAATTAGTTGTGCGTAAATTTTATACGTCATTCGAAAGAAAATTTTCTGCTCTACAAGATGCTGTATTTGCTTTTGGGTTACGTTTATTATTTCATTTGATTACAAGCCTTGAAAATAGAATGTCAAGTAGACGAAAGAAAGCATTTGTGCTGTAACTACTAAAGTTGCTGGTGATATTTGGAACATGGTATCAAAATATACTTCGTCTTGTGATGGTGTCAGCAACGGCACGGAAATCTTGAAAAAAAAAATCGATGATTAACACATGCAGTTAAATCTCTAAAAGCACACAATCCATCAATTCTTAATAGTAGCTAGTAGCAATGTATTTACTAAAAGCAAAAGTGCTAGGGCATGGGCATAATGCAATTTTTGAGAGTTCTTTCTGTTATGGCTTGCATTACTCTGATCTTGGTTGGTTTCGATGAATGCGACTGTCGTAGGTACCTGTTTAATCTCTAAAAGCGTTCGATGTTGTTGTTCCTTAATGTTCTTCAGGTTCAATAACTTGTTTCTTGATTTGCTTTTCACATAGTGTTATTGTTCATGTGTTTATTATAATGTTATTGTGATATCCAGGATAAGTTACCTACTCTCAGTGGTATGTTACGTTGTGTTTTTTCGTGTTTTTATGTCCTAAATTGCAACTTGTTTCGTGTGCACTCTTGGGCGCAAAGGCTGAACGCTTTAACGCCGAAGAGTGTAATATTTTCATGAAATAAATGAATCTCCGATATGCTGAGAAGCTTCTTTGTCCTAGTCCTAGCACTGTCGGCCCTAGTTTCTACGCCAATCAATCTAATTATATTACAAACAAAGTAATCGATATGGTGTATATTATAATATCCTGATAATAGTAATTACTATGAGAACTACCAGCCACCGGGAGATACGGCGGAGCTAAATATGTTGTTCCAAGTGTTTACTAAAAACCGATTATCTGTAATTTGCCATGTGCATATTTAAATATAACCAGCGATTAAAATATAATATTGTCAATTAAACGACACACGTTTTTTTTTAATTAGTCAAATACATTTAGTCAGACAATATTATCGATTACTACTACCGATACAATCAATGTGTTTCCTTATAATGGGGTAACCAGTAAATGCCGTGTGTACACACTATATTACATCTGTGCAAAATTAACTATTCCCGATGAAATGCTAGCAGATGTTCTACACTCTGTTAGCATTGATGTGCTTATCTTTTCTTATTGCTCCTCTTGATTGCTAATAGACTACATATAACTATGTAAATTTGACGAGTCCAAGTGCCCAAAATTAGGGCCTCAGGACGATAATGAACAATAAACAATAAAATGTGATATTTAGAATGGTCGGCAAACCTCATTCATGAAAAATATCTTATGGGAGTTGAATGAACACCTCCGTTTTTTACAGGGCGCTTTCTTCACTCAGCCTTAAGAAAAAAAAGCATGTTTCAAACCCTCATGACCAATTATATGGTTTATTAGACTGTATGTCCATTTTGTTTTTATCGAATCATTTTGCAGAGTTTCCTGTCATAAATGGAGCTTCTAGGTGGATAAATACAGTTCTAAAATGGTGACCTAGAACAGTGTTGGTAAGCAAGGTGGTCGAACGACATGAAACGAGTTGCAGAGACCTGCTGAATGCGGTCTGATCAAGAACCTTATCTTGAACTGTGGAGATCTATGAGAAAGGCCTATGTTCAACAATGGACCCAGGAATAGGCTGATGATGATTTAATCTTATTTAATAGAAAATTTAACCCCCCCCCCTAACTTTAAAGCTGGAGACGCTTCTGGGGCAGTTTCAAAAAGATTTGTACAGGTATACATCTGTAAATAAACGCAATATGTGAAATGAAATCATTGCCCTCGGGAAAAATGACAAAACAAGTTATGTATGAAATATGGATACCTAAAATATAATTCGTAATATATAAGCTCCTGGAATAATGCAGGTATATACTTACTTATAATTTATATACAATAACATAATACATATTGACTAAACCAGGTAAATAAATGTACTTATGAATATTCAATACAATAATCCATGTAAAAAATATCGCCTCAAATACATAATGAATTATTGCAATGTAAGTACTTAGTACAATAACAATTTTAATAGTATGCTGACGATGCTAGAAGTATCTACCGGGAAGTTCTAAACATTTGGTGCGCTGGTGTTTGTTTCTATTTTATTGAGAACGGAATTAATTTGGGTACACACTCGTATCAGATTAAAATGATTAATAGGACAAGATAATACCTACATACCTACTTGTATTTTTATATTTACAGATTTTATTTTAATACTTATTTGATGCATATATTTTTCACTAACCATGAAGATTCACAATATATACTTACTACTTACATATGTACCAGTGGTCAGTGGAGTATATGCCCCCCCCCCCCCGAAATGTTGGACAATTCTTTAAAAAACGTTAATTTAAAACATGTAAGTTACTCAAGTTTACATTATTCAAAAAAATTTCGCCTGCAGCGCTATTTTTCTTTGTATTTTCTATACACAATATTAATACTAACCTAAAACACGACCCTTTTCACTTACATTCACGAAAAAAATTTGCCTGCGGCGCTATTATTATTTTTATTTATCTTCAAAATTTTGTTGCCTCCACCCCCCCAAAGTCAAATATTAGATCGCCCCCCCCCCTCCCGAAATGAAATCCTATATACGCCACTGATATGTACCTAATACTAAAGAATACAATATATACGATTTTAATAAAAAATCACCCCGAAAATACGTAATACCTCCAAGCCCCATTCAGTAAAAAACATGCTCGTATAAGGGGAATTTAATTTTTTACCTAAGTTTGTTACATGTAACAATAATACCTACATATTATTTAATCTAACAATCAGCCAACATACATACCAATATTACATTTCATCACTTTTGGAGTTTTTTTTACTTTTTTTGCGAGGAGTTTCATAAACTTAATTCTTTAAATTTCGCTCGTCTGATCACTGTACAATTCACCTTTTCGTGTTAGTTCTAGGTATGTCCTGGCAAGTATTTTTTTTATTATTTTTCATTGCCTATTTACATATTTAAGTGAACAAGAAATACATATAAACATAAAAAATGGACATAGTACAGATAATAAATCATTGTTCACTAGGGAGAACTTATCGCAGAACTGCGATTTCTTCCAGTTAACCCCAGTGAAAAAAAAAGAAATTGAATAAAAATGTGTAGAAAATATAATACATACATATTATGTGACAAAAAATAAAAACAGAAAAAAAAGAAACAGAATGCACACATGCATAAAAAGCATATATACATTAAGTTCAAATATACCAGTTTGCTTTGAATACGAGTAACTTTCGATCATGGGTGAGATCGCGTTGATTATGATAACTTACAGCGCGCCGCATGTTGGGAATCGCGTCGTAGTTAAACACATCTCGCCCCTCTTATGGCATCTCAACATTTGACAGCGTTGTTGATAAAAGTAACCGCGATTTAGTTCTGGCGATCAATTCGTCGAAAGTCTTACGCCTGTCAACTTCCGGTTCGTACCCGAGTACCTACCTACTTGATTTGGGCAACTTGCACATCAAGTACTTCCGTACGCAATTATCACATCATTATACCCTTTCAAAGGGTGGTGTTTGGAGTTATCGCAAGGGTTTCCTGAAAAATTACAACCCTTTTGAGTGCTAGTGTACTGTGACAGTGAAAAACATTTTTTGTGATTTTTTTCCATTTCTTTACTTAAAAGGTAAGTCATTTATTTAAAATTTCTTATTAATTAGATATGCATATTTTAAATATGAATTTTTATGGGTATCTATAATAGGATTTGTTGGGATTGCCGTTGTATTATTTAGGTTAACGGGAATAAATTGCAGCTTTCTAATAAGTTCGCCCTAGTGAACAATTCTGTATGATTTATTACATGCCCTTTTTTTCTACATGTATTTTGTTAAATTGAAGAATTAAATAAAATATGTGGCATATACGTAATACTATTTTTCAGTAATTATCTGCCTGAAATCACTCGCAGACGAGTGCTATCCATAATTTTGTTGAGTACCAACGAGAAACAGTATACAAATTTTTAAAGTTTGTCACAAGCATAAGAGTTACAAGCAAATTCCTATTATTTTATAGGTAAATGTTTTTTTATTCACACACAGCATTCACTGGTTACCCCATTATTGGTATATAATTAATAAAACGATTTTTTAAATTATTCTCTAAATTTTACCTTCATGTGAGAGACACTACGTTTGAGAAAAAGGGGTGTAGACCTTTTTAGATATCATTCTTGTATACTTCTAAATATTCCTAAATGGAACATGGAAATGTTAAGTATGAAATCATTTGAATGGGGTGATTGAAAAGTTCAGGAACCAAAACTGTAAAATTTTCGTACAAAATAAATCACCTGTTATAAAAATTCAATATGTATTAACCTGCTATAAAGATAACTACTTTTAGGAATAGCCTACTAGTAAAATCTTTAACGATTCACCTATCAAATAACCATAAAATTATATAAGGAAAAAATAAAAATAAAAATTAAACTTAAATTTCTTGACGTGGAAAGGTTATAAAAATTGACGACCATGTCTGTTCACCTTGCAGACATAGGGAGGTTAACTAGACCTAAAATATTTTGCTGTTTTGTGGAATATTGCTACAAAATCAAAGTTCCAAAATGTGGCTTAGTAATATATTACATGAGCGTCGCCAGCCTCGGAGCTAGCAGCAAAAATGTAAAAAATTGATATAGTAAGAAAAACATGTAAATAGCGACGCAGGCGAATTTTTTCTTGTGAGCCATAGTGAAGAAAATCTAGTTGTGCTTTGGTTTATTTAAAAATGTACTTAATGATTAGCATTTGTTTTGTATACAAAGTAACAAAAAAAAATAGCGCCGCAGGCAATTTTTTTATAAAACAATTGTATTTTGATGGATTTTTAAACGAATTTTAGAAAATTTATGACATGATGAGAAAATGGGTGGTAGTAATCTGATTTTTTTTTTGAGATTTTATCAGTATGAAAAAATTTATACCTATTACAATCTCTTCCCCTGACGACGCCCATGACATATTATACTTATATTTACTTGATATCAACATATACTTTGTGTCATTTTGTGGAAACTGATTATTTTTCTTCCAAGTCAAAGTGTCCAAATGTTGCTTATTAACATTTGTTATACTTACATCTATCTGACATCAACATCGTATATGAACATACATATGTGATTTTAATTGTATCTCAAATCATGTTCGGAAACTTTCTCTTCGTAATATTTTAGCATAGATACATTTGTATCCATTTCTTTCTAGATACATCTTACATTAATAAATAATACCAAATGTAGAGTCGATAAGATATTAAGTAGGTAGTAACAAATAAATAATAGTTGTAAATAATCTACCAGTCAAACGTCTCGCGAGTAAAAAGTATTTAGAACAAAATAGGAATAAATTCTTGTATACGCTAATGAAGAATTTTGTTCAATGGAAATAAGTTTTTTCGTCAATAGTTTTTTTTAATTAGTTTCAAATGTAATAAACAAAATATTTACAAGTGTAACTAATTGTTAAGTAATTTTTTCTCCCAAGAACAACAGTTTTCTAACTGGCAAGATCAAAATGTTCAAAAAAATGAGATCAAAATTTCAAACATTCGTACCTTATTAGTTTCGTGATTTACAAAACTACCCCACTTTCAGGTGTTTTTGTTGTTACCCCACTTTGGGTGTTTTAAATCCCGAGGTTGTAACTGTATTTTATATTTTTTCGAGTGTTCTGTAAAACTCAGGTGTTCATAATGAGAATAAAACTTTTGACATCTTTCTCAGCAAGAGATTCTCAACCCATTCTTATTCTCAATACATTGTTTTCACAATTCCATTATTATAATACATACAGCGTTCACTGGTTACCCTAATAATGGGATATTATATAGACCCTACTAGTAATTAGGGATCTCTATTTCTCAGTATTTTTCCACACATTCTGTGACCTCATCTCAACAAATAATAATGATCGATTTCGGAAAATTTCTAATTATCGTCTGCTAATCGTTTAACCTATTGTTTTCAATATCTCGTGTTCATCAGTTAATGGATGCATAAAATATCAAGTATGACTTGCGAACTGGTTATTATGTCGATCGATAGTTTAATGACTTAGTTAAATATGTTTGTAATTTAATATCGTAAATCTTCCAATTGGTAATTAAATTCTTATAATTGATAATATTACGATATGTTGATAGGGTATTGGTTCGATGTTAATACTTTAAATAATAAATTAAGAAAATAGGTACAAAAATACAAATCTCTATCTCTATCTATCTATACCCTCACGCCACGTCCCTTGCAAGGTAGGCAGAGAGGACAGAGCGCCAGACAGCCCTATCCTTACACACACTCCTAGCTTCCGTCACATTCATGCAATTAGTCATATCCTTTCTTTTCGTCTCACATAAACACAATATATCTAAGTTCCTCTCATGCAAAACATCACGCAATTCATTCATCTTACCTTCCATATCTCCCCTTATATTCCACACACCAATCCGGCATTCTGCCCTCCTCTTTGCGCCCTCCCTGGTCCTTGACGCGGCGTGATGGGTGGCGAGCCTCACCGATTCCATGCGTCAAGTACCACCACCTAATATAACTTTATTTCAGTAGAATAATACATGAGCATTTACATCATTTCTCTCCACTAGACTAAGCCTATTCCAGGGAGTCGTAATCATTCATTTATTACCTACTCACAATTCTTCATTATCAAGTCTTTCGATTCATCGTATACAAGTGCTTCGTTCAGAACTTGAAACAATATGAACATAGTACTTATTTTTTTGCCAAAAAATCTATTGGGGCGACACGTCTTTTGAAAAAGAAAGACAATGCATATATTACAGCAATCTTTAGATCAATGCATCAGACCTCCTCACAATTAGCGACGAAGCAATTAATACAATAAGTACATAAATCTCTGTAGTCTCTGACAAGCAGGAAAATTCACCCTTCGCTTTTAAATTTTTATTTACACTTTGACAAAACGAATGTTAAATGATGTAGGAATGATGTTGGCCATACGATAAATAAATAAATAACATCAATCTGATCTTAGACTGCTCCGGAGCGAACTGAAAGAACATTTTATCTAATTGTTGTTCTTCTCTCTCACTCTCATATATATACTTATTGCAGATTGTTGTATTTGAAACCATGTCACTTTTTGTAATAAAAAAATATCTGGATTTAGGCTGCTTTTGTTGCCATGTTATCTTAAAATGTCTTGTCTCAGAATAGGAATACTTCTACATTCATAACTTCTCTTCTTCTTCTTCTTATCAGCCCCTTTCCCTCCACTGCTGGATATAGGCCTCTTCCTGTTCTTCCACAATCCTCTGTTTTGGGCGCTTTAACATATCTACTTTAGGCAAAATCGTCAGATTGCTTTTTTATGTACTATACGACTCATATATCTTGGATAATTTTCTATTACACATTTTAATATACCTAGAGTACTTATATCGTATAAATTTTTCACGCTGTGATCTTCTTAATAGCACAGAAAGTAATTAATTGCACGAATTAATGGGAACTTTTTAAATATTTTTATTCTGTCAATGAATGACAACCTAGATGACAACTATTGCGTAAAAAAAACTGTGTGCCTATGAAATAGTATATTATAATCTCTTTCTTCTTCTTCTTCTAATAGTTCATAGTCTTGTGCTATTAAAATAAGGCGATAAAAATATTAAGTATTTAAATAACGCTTTTAATTTTTACATATATTTAGATTTTATTCATTCATTCTTTAAGTGCCAAATCATCAAGAGTATTAAAAGAAATTTCCCTATAAATAATACTTTTTATCCTCACCTGTAAATTTTGCTTCCAAAGGCCTTATTTTACTTAACGTGACCCAAGTAGTTATATTTCAACAGATACACAGCAAAAGATGGACCTTCCATTAGGCTCATGACTGATCGTCGGCTGACTTAATGTGATCACTTTACACATAAGTAACATTCACCAATTCCAGTTCATCCATCTACTGTTCATCCATCCATATGTGTATTAGAAAATTCCGATGGTCTCACAAAAATATGAAATTGTGATTTTCAAAAATAATCTTAATGTAACCCCTTTTTCCATATCTTTTTGTCTTAACGAAATGGACAGAAGTGTTTCATATCTATTTTGCCCGTAATTTACTATCGCCCCGAGACAGGCTTGAAATTATCGAGGTTATGATTGTTTGCAATGTAATCAATCAGTAATAAAATTTTATTTATTGAATTCGAAAGGCGTTGAATCTAAAAGACTATTAAATACCCATTTAGTGTGAAAGTGTTGTCGATTGTGTGTGTGATTGGATGCTTGTGGCTGTGTAATGTTTCTTCTCTTCTATTCAATATTATTTTTTGTGAGAAGTATCCTAAGTCTGATTATACCAGCGACATAATATATTAAGTACTAAATATGATATCTCTTTGGATTATACACAATTATCGTCTCAAAACAGGCCCTAGGCCTAGCGAGGAGAATAGCGACGTTTCTGTATGGTGGTTAGATTGTCATTGTTGAATGCATTGTAGCAAATTCGGGGAACTTAATATACAATCTCTTCTCCATTCTTCTCGGGTGTACCGTGTGTAGATTGTCGAGCTTTCGACCTATTTGCTGAGGCCATCTTCAGGACTAACTAATCACTACATTAGTCCTGAAGATGGCCTCAGCAAGTAGGCCGAAAACTCGACAACATCGACAATCCACACACGGTACACCCGAGAAGAATGGAGAAGTGATTAACAAGGACTGTGAAAATCTACAAAGTCAATAATTTACAGATTTATTTTTAATGCATGTTTCATCAATTCTAATAATATTATATTCCTAAATATGGAAGAAAAAACTTACAGAGCTTTTGGGATGAATGTATTTTCATTAACTTCCTTCAAGAGAGAACAACGCAAGGTCAAACGGACGATAAAAATTATTGCTATCGTAAAATATCACGTAAAAACGTACGTAAATTTTAAACAAATATTTCACAACGCATTATTGATACGTTTGCATATTTTGATATACGACAATTACATTTGATAACAATTCGCCATTACCATATTAATTAAGTACTATAATTATTTGCCGTATTGCAAAATACTTACCGATATTTGAATATACCTCGTCATTAATTTATTGCAGAACATGCAAAATTTTGAATGGGTCAATACCTATATACATACAGTACAAAACAAAGCGAGAAATATTTGTACAATACAATTGTGTAATGCTTGCATTACTACATTTTTTATGACACTTCCTTTGGCATAATTAGTAAATATTATAATGTATTACCTATTTATTTATCTATAACATTGAGACAGTATCAATAACAGCAATAAATAAATCTTTACAAGTAGTTATATCTCAACAGATACACAGTAAAGGATGGACCTTCCACATACTACCATATACCCTGATCTAAGACTTCAAGGAAACATAAAAATGGTTGGAGCGTATACTAAATAGTAAATACCAAAAAATAATCTCAACAGAAGGCCGTGTACAATATATACTTAGACATTTTACATCGACTCAACTACCAGCCCTCATAGCATAGCGGTAGAATACCGGCTTGTCAGGTTGGAGGTCTGGGTTCGATTCCCGGCCGGGGCAGATGGATGGACTGAAATTGGTGAATGTTACAAAGAAAAATATGCAGAGTTACAAAAACAAGACAATCGTAGTGTATTAAAAGGCGGACTTATTATATCCAT
Organism: Ceraclea dissimilis; assembly: GCA_963576895.1. Classification (NCBI taxonomy): domain Eukaryota; kingdom Metazoa; phylum Arthropoda; class Insecta; order Trichoptera; family Leptoceridae; genus Ceraclea; species Ceraclea dissimilis. The sequence continues at coordinate 17,520,420 of OY756364.1, forward strand.
AATAGTTAGTTATGCAAAAAGAGCATAGACCAAAAATCGTTTAAGATTATCGCTTCGACTTTTTCAATTTTTTTTATGTGAGTGGATAATAAGAATAACGTACGCCACAAAATCGATTTTTCCTTATTGATGCGTATAAAAAGGGACCGAATATAAAAAATATATATCCGTTGTCACTGCGTGTTACCTTAAATATTTTATCAATCGAATTTACAGCATTGTAAATCTTAAAAACCCTTATAAATTTTTAATACAAAGTGACATGGCTTGGAATATCCACAGCGATCTGCAATAATATATGAGTCAAGAACAATAAATTCAGATAAAACCTTTTTCAATTTACTCCGAATCAGTCTGAGATCAGATTGCTGTATTTGACACTAATCTCAATGTTTGCGACCGTTGGTACTTGGTGGAAGTCCATTTTTAAGGAAGAAAATGAGAAACTGAATATTTAGATTAAAATCCACAAAAAATGACTAGCTTTCGCGACTAGCATTCGAGGATTAACACCCTCATCATCAGGCGATTGTGAATAAAGAAAAAAATGATACTATATAAGACTCATAATCATCCAGAGTTGTCAGATGGAGACCGTGAGATAAAAAAAGAGGAGCAGGTCGGCCACAGAAGAGATGGGCCGAGAATATTATCCCAGTCGCGGGTAGAAGATGGATTGGCAAAGCACAGGATAGAGAAAAATCGAAACAAATGGAAGAGGCCTATATCCAGCAGTGGAGAGATGGCTGAAGGAAGAAGAAGACTCATATTATCGAATCAAATTAGTAGGGATGACACGTTGTACTGTAGCCACATTCCTACATTTAATCAATTTAATATACAAATTATATGCCACATTTTGCTCTTTACTATTGTTTCTATGCAAATTTATGTAGGATTTTTATTTTATCTTAATTTTATAGTCTGTCTGAGTCCTTATTTTATAAACTACGCACACTGACTTTATATTAGTTGTCATAAATATCCGGAAGATATGTAAATCCTTACTGGGTCATGTTTTAAGAATGCTTTATAATTTTATAAAAACAAAGAGTTCTCTTTTTTGTATACGTAAGGATTCGCGGTACCTGCCTGCCTACCTAGCAAGGGATCAATGTGATGGGATATATAGATAGATTCTATATTTCGAATGATTTTTTTTTAAGATTTGAAAGATCAAGGTTTGAGCCCGTGTGCACAAGCCTAAATACATACTTTCGTACACATTTCACAGGAAACTAAATGATGGTACCGTGAAATGCAGAATACATCGTCAACACCGAGATTCGAAATCGGCACCTTCTGATTCTAAAGTCTGTGCTCTAACCAACTGCGCCAAGCACGTACTAATTACATGCGAATATCATAAAGATTAAATAAAAAAATATTTAAATAGTGCGTGTGATATATACTTGAATGATCTATAATAATCTATTTACAAGCAGCAAGGATCGATAATATATTAATTAATTGACAATACGTATTTGAAAACGTGATTCAGCGCACGTTTGCGATTTGATAATAATATGTATTAATTCGCACGCTAATACCACGACAAGGAAATAGTGATTAGAATCGATTATGAAAGACTTCTGATTATTGTTTATTGTTTTTTTAAATGGTATTACTACTTTGAAGAAAGATTAGCGACGATTAGTCTATCTCGTATTGAGGTAACGTGGTTTATATCACGTTTGCGAATTTTTATTTTAAAGGACGCGTGCGTCACTTGGATAAACTGGTGTTAGAATTTATAACAATATATTAAATTTATTCAATGTGGAATCGGTATCCATTTCGATCCAGTCTGATTTATTATTTATTTATTTATATACTGTAGAAATGAAGTAGTCACGAGTATCTCAAGAAATACAGAATGAAGGATTTTATTTATTTATTTATGCGAAATTTAAAATATATCTCTGATCAATGTGACAGCATGACGCCTTTAACATTTAAATGGACTTTACATCGGGCCTATGACTTGGTTTGTTGGCTCATGGATGGTTTAATGTGATCACTTTATACACGATTAAGTAACACTCGTCCACCTCGTCCATCCATCCACCGCTGTCGGGAACCGACCGGAATCGGTAAATGTTACTTAAGTGTAAAGTTCCATTAAACGATTAGTCATAAGGCTGATGAAAATTCCATCCTTCGCTGTATATCTGAAGAGATAACTGCTTGTTATCCAACTACGATATGTAGAAAATTATAAGTTTTCAAAAAAAAATGCACTGATGATCAGTCTGATAGAAAAGTCCTTCTTTCGCTGAATATCTTTTGAGATAAATACTTGCTCTGAACGTTTTTTTTAATGCATATGGCAAAAATATAAGACCTGGCAACTAAAATTAAAAGGTAAATCTCTTAGCGAATTGGCAGCGTCAGCAGTGACCCCGTTAATTTCAGTTAGACCGCGCTCGAAACCAAAAATTGGACATTCAAATATATGGCCCATCGTCCCGTATATAATAAAATAGAGGTAATGTTGAAGATATAATGTATACATACTTATGTAATGTAAATTAATAATATTGATTGACAATAGCCTTCACGTCTGACAAGACAGAATCACACGCGTGTACCTATTTGGGACTAGCACATATACCTATTGTGTCATCATCATAATTTATTATATCAACATTCAATCAACGTTCATACATGCCTATTATAATATTTCTTACCTATGGATTATATTATTAGATGCTACCTAATATACGTACGCCTTGTATACTTACGCAATTATATCCGGAATCTTCGACAACTATAGCAACAACTTTGACATTGTCATACCTTTTATTCATTGTCAAAATACGAGTATGAACCAGCAAAGATTTATGCCTTTTTGAATGTAAACATCATGTAACAATGTGAATTATACCTTTTTAAGAAGAACCTGGAAACAAATAAAAAAATCTAAAACAGCCAATTTGTTAAGATTGTAATTACCAGTATTTTGGCTAAATTGTACTTTCATATCTGAAAAACTGAACGGAAAATTCTAAGATCCCGTAAATTTCAGGGGTCAATTCGGAATACTTTTTTATTCAAGGAATTTCCAAATATTGTAATTCTAAAACAGCCGATCTGCAGTACATACTTTCATCTATCACTGTTTTCAGTTTCGAGACGATTCTCTCAGTATTGGCTATGAGAACAATTCAGGGCGACGATGCCCAATGACAGCATAATAGGACCTTAAGAGTACGAAATTAAAATAGTAAATATGCAGAAACAATCGCACGAAAAGGATTGCACAATCGTGTTATTGAAATGATTGAATTGAATTAATTAAAGGAGACAATTTCATTGTCAATCTAATTACATATTTCCCTCACATATTATGAGAACCGCGAACCAGAGTCATTCGTTCTTGAATCATTTAGTGTGAGGCGACCTTCCCATTCATAAATAAACAATTGATATCGATGGTGACTGTATTTTTATATATCTATCATATAGGTGACTAGAACCATATAGTATATTGGAGAAGATTTTAGGTAATGTACCCCATTACCATCTGGTGATAGACGTCTCTATAATGCGTCTAAAATGATGCGAGGATGGAGTGTGTTTGCGGGTTCCAACTAGAACGACTAGAACTAGACTTCACAGGACGTTTTACTCTCCAGCCGCAAACAACAACTCAGGACTAAGACGACCCCTTAATAGACTTACATCTCTTTATGACGATACATTGACAGACATTGACATCTTCAGACTTACTCTACCGGTATACAAGCGACAAGTACGTGCTAGGCTAACGTCATCCATATTACCTCCCTAACATGCAGAGCATCCACCCTGTCCCCTCCCTCTTCCCCCTCCTCATCCTTCTATCCCGAACTCTTCCTTCTATTTTTTTGTATTTTTTATATTCTTGTTTATATTCTGTTTTGTGAAATCTGATGTGTGCGTGTGCGATGGGTGAGTGTGTGAGCGAGATTGAGTATGGGTGTGTGAGACGACCGGAATGAACTTATATGTTTTAATTAAATTGTGGTGCATGCTTGTGGGTGACAGCTGAATTATGAATGAACTAATCTTCAATTACTTATATCTATAGTTGTTATCTGTTTTGCACTTATACCTGTAATAAAATAAAATAAAAATAAAATAAAATAAAATGCGTATATACCTAACTACGCTAAAATTACTCAGCTAATACTAAAAGATTCATCCTAAGACTTAAAACATGGATAAATGAGAATACATTTTAGTGTCTCTCATATCGGTTGATTGTTATAAATGTTCTCGATCAAAAATAATTCCAAAGTTACCTCTAAAATTTACTGGAACTTGAAATTATTCTCATAGTTTGTTAGAAAGAGTGCTCTAATTTCGTTGATCAAATCTTTAAGACAAAACGTGATGACTGTTTTGGATATTTTTTTGATATTCGGTTCCCTTTTTTTGCAATAAACCAAAATCGTTGCTACGTTATTCCTATGCTAAACTTCAAAAAGCTTACACTTCCATTCAACATTTTAAGAAGTTGAAGCTATAACAGAACAATTTTTTTTTACTCAGAGCCCCTTCATTAATTTCAGATATCATAGTATTTGAAATCCTGCGTAGTACACCAAATTTTCATACCACGCTACTGACAATCATTAATGAAACTGAAATCATTGGATCCACACTCCACAGATTGTAGAAGCTAAGTCGTTAATATCAATAGGATTTTTTGAAACTGAATATCGATCGTAATTTCAGATACCTTCTATGATTTCTTGTCGTTTATAACTTTTAAAAATTAAATATTGAAATATTTTTCCGCCTATTTTGACGGAGCAGAGATAGGTGGTTATTATTAGTTGTACCTTCACGTTGACAAACACAGCAAATATTCTTAAAACATTATGCAAACATGGCAATCTACTGTGGGTTTACTTACTATACGACTATAGGTGGTGTTAAACCTGATTCTTTATCAAGGTGATTATATTCTCATTACCTACACCAAATTGTCACACAGTACTGCGAAAAAATACGTCATTCGATGTTTATTGTGTCACTCGAAATGTCAAAAGCTAATCTGATTACCATCACCTTTTAATATTAGTACATGAGTGCATGGTTGGCGCAGTTGGTTGAAGCGGCAGTCTCTCGTGAGGGAGGTGCCAGGTTCAAACCCCGGCGCTGGCTGAAGTTACAGGCTTTAAGCCTAGTGTTTATTGTAGGAAAGTATTTGAGTTTGTGTATATAAGCCCAGATCCTCTTTTTATTAAAGAAATGAAGAATCTCTCTCTTATACTATATGCTAGTGAGACGATGGCACGGCTGAAGAAGGACGAATCAGTGTTGAATGCAGTGGAAATGAGATCGTGGAGAAGAATGTGTAGGGAAACATTGAGTAATGCATGTAGATGTAGTAACACAGACGTATCTAAATCGCTGGTTACCCCACAGTAATGAGAAAAGCCGAGAGAGAGAGAGAGAGAGTTGTATCTAAATAAGTACAAGTAAAAAAATACAAAACAGTACCTACTGTACAGATTGAAACTGTCACCTAAAGCAAATGTGTGTGCCAAACTTTAAAGTGCTGGGACTTTGGGACGTTAATATTTGAAGAGGAAAATAAAGACATAGACGACGACAAATGAAGTTAATACTAATACAAGTTTGATAGTAAATACAGAAATACATCATTCATTCATTCATAGACAGGGATTCTAAGACTAGAACTGGTACATGCATCACGACTCTTAACAAATTGTGCTAAACGATGTATCTACGTACTTCTATATATTATTTCTAACATCTCACTTGAGCTAACAATGACATGTCTTATACCTGATTTCCCTACGCAAGTTAGTTCTCACCTCAAATCAATAGTTAATAGTGTTGCTTGTATAGAAACACATGGAGAGGCAAACAGAACCATGCAATATTTGCATATTGTGAATGCACTAATTCAATATACATACACATTAGCAATACGCCCGTCACTGTTCGGTCTATTCGACCTATTCATGAATAGGCCGATCGGGAAAATGTGTATAATAGAAAATAACCAACGAAATAGAACTCAACTGATAAAAGCAAAAGAGTAGGTCTAATTCTATAACTTTTTGATCTGAAATAAGTGTGTTTTTAATTTATTTTACTATAAAATAATTGAAAAAGAACCTCTTAATTCAGTTAGGACTTAATTCGTTCCAGAATTAACCCCGGCACTATCTTGTATAGCAGAATATCTTCATTTCAATGACGTTATGATTTTTCTTATTTCATGTTAACACCCATCAGTGCTATATACGTACTAAAATATTCGATAGGGTTTAATGCCTCAGAGACAAAATAAGAATGAGTAAATCAGATCCTGAACCTGATTTGTGGACGTCATGGATCGTATAGCTCGACTGAAATGGCAATTAAATGGAGAGGGCACATTGCAAGACATAACGATAGTAGATTTAGACCCAGGTTTATTAAGTGGAGACCATCAGCAAGAACAGAGGTGTAGGAAAGCCATAAAGAAGATGGGTAGATGATGGAACCTCAGTAGCGAGTAGACAGTGGGTGAGATATGTGAGTGATAGAGAATAATGGAAACATTTGGAGACTGGGGGGGAAAAAATAGAAGAAGATTGAAGAAATTATTCGGTATTCGGGCTGAGATTGAATAAAACGTTAAAGTCTATGTACTGCATATAGGTACCTATTATTATTTGCTAACCTCAAGACTAACGTATGTTTTTATACTACATCTCTCGTCTTTGAAGTTTTTGTTTGATGTGTGATTTGTGCATATAATAGTCAATAGAACTATTATTGATACATTCATTCATACATGCAAGCAAGAAAGTATACACTTTCAATTCTCCGTATTGTTCATAATAATTATTAATTGATTACAATACCTTCTTCATCTCCATGTGCCTTATCAGGGTCTCCTGATGTTGGCGATCATGCTGGGAAAGGTTTCTATGTCTTGTGCAGCCCAAAACAACTCCTCTAGACGCTTTATCTAGCAGCCAAGACGCCTTCTACCAGGACCATGTTGACCTTCGATCTTGCCCATTAGTAGGAAATGGAGGACCCTTGATTATTCTTTGTACGGAATGCGTCCAAGGTCTTTCGGATCATCTTCTTATTCTTCTTATACTTCTCGCGTCCAATGTTGGACCCAGGCCTCCCCCTTAGACTTCCACTGCTCCCTATCTTGTGCCGACCGCATCTATCCGCCTCCGGCAACCTTCCTTCGACCTGTTCATGGTCGCCACTCGAGAACTTTTTTAGTCCATCTAGCATCTGATGTTCGAGCTATATGGCCAGCCCAATTCCACTTGGGCCTTAATATCCCTTATTTTATGACTTTCCTACTCTATAAACATTAAACTGAAGAAGGACTGCGGAGAACAGAGAGGACTGGAGGCGCCTTGTTTTGTCCGTGGATAGCTCCTCAAATCGCGATCCTCAGCAATGAGGAAACGATGAAAAAAGAAGAAAAACATTAAACACATTAAGAAAATTAATAGTCAACAAATAAATTGATTACAATGGATAAAAAGCGTAGCATTTCTTACGATAAGCGTTTATTGATTGTTATTTTTATCGCTACCTTATTACCTACTAATTAATAAATTACTTTTAACTATTCAACAAAGTACATAGTAAGTACTCGTATATATTACGACGTTCGTAATGTTATCCCATTATAATCTTAAGAGTCGCCTTTATTACGTATTGATATAATTTTAATATTTAAATTAATATTCATATCGCATCAGTAATAGTAATTGTCACCATTTATAGGTTAGTAAACTAGGAACAAAATAATTATAATCTCAGGGTACACCTGAAATATATGATAATCCATTTATTCATACCATTGCGCATAATGTCAGGAACCTATATATAATAAATTGATAGATTAGCGGTTGGTTGGCAGATATTGACAATGGCAATAAACCCGCCATTTGTGTAATGGATGCCAATAAAGTTTATTGTTATTATTAATGAAAATCGAAAGCTTTTCATGACCATCTTCTTCTTCTTCTTCTTCTTCTTCGTCAGCCTTGGTCCCTCTACTGCTGGATATAGGCCTCTTCCATTTGCTTCCATTCATTTCTATCCTTCGCTTTCATGACCATATACGTTAGTATTTTAATCTATCTGGATGGTAAGTACGTATAATTGTAGTTGGAGCATGAAGTGTGTGTAGTTGAATCCCCATATGTAATCATACTAAATAGTGAGATTTTACCCATACCTATCGCTGTTTTCTTATTTTTCTTTACCTTTTTGTAAATGAATCTGGGTTTATTGAAATAAACCCAAATACACCTTCGTACACTTCATCAGTAAGCTTGAAAAGCTTGTGTCGTGAAGTGGAGTAGGTTGGCATCGGGGATCGAACCAGGCTACCGACCACCTCTGCTTGTTATTTATGTCCCAAGTAGTATGTATATCGTTATTACATCCACGCTTTTCCGCCAAATTATTCCAGTTCTACAATAATTAATTAAAATTTATTCTTAAATGCTGTGATTCCCACTATTTCAACACCATTTTATAACGCCGACATCTACAAAAATGTAAGAATTAACGATGGTATGTAACCTTTACGGCCCTGGTAATAATAACGGCACTGTAGTTTCGTTAAATACCCAGCGCATTATCAGAGAACGTGTTTTTTCTTTGGTACATCTTTGTCTGACTACTTTTTTTCACCGCCCAAACCGCAATCTGTGTCAACTTGATACAATGATACATAAAATACTAAAGTTATAGTACGATAGCATAGTCGTAGTATGAAATTAATGAGTTTTTTTACATCAGCTAAATATACTAGTATTTACAATATAACTAATAATGCAGTAGAGTTTTATAATCCGTCCCGTAAAAAACCGTACCAGATATTTTCAGTAATTTTTTCATAGCTATTACAGTTTTTTCCTCAACAGAACCTACAAGTTTAGAACCACCTTGGAGAGGACGCAGAGTGGACGTTCCGACGCTTACGCGAGTCGGCATTTGCTGGCAAAAGTGATCATTTTATGATCCATTCCACGATAAATGATGATGATGAGGATGAGAATCTTCCAATATTAGTTGCGTGTGATAAAAATTTAATTACATATTAGTCTGTTATTTTTGCTTGGTATTGTGTTCACCAAAAGTGTAAACAAATAAATAAATAATAAATTTGTCTGCATAAGTCCTGTAGTGTAAGATCTAAATTTATTAACATCTAAGGCCACCGCGGTCTGATGTGATAAGTTGTTTTTTTTTTTTCAAAATTGTGTACATTATCGAACGGATTACGAAGTGCATACTGTACTTCACATTATTCATATAAAAATTGATACTAAGTCCGTAGTCGTATTGTTGGGCGATGTAACGCTTCGGTGAAAGTTCCACTTGACGTGATAAAGACGAGGATATCTTGCATCTCCCTCTAGCTAGAGCTCTAGACATTCATTATCATTATCAATGCCAAGGCCACCATATTATGCTATTGTCATTTTGTGTAACGAGATTCTTAAGCACAAGTTGACTCAAGAACCATTGAAAATAGTGAAGGAAATGACACATGTTTGTCGATGATTTTCTAGAATTTAGAAACAAATATCAACTATTCAACAGATATACAGCGAAAGATGGACTTTCCACCAGGCTAATGACTGATCATCGGCTGGTATAATGTAATCAAATTACACTTAAGTAACACATTCACCAATTCCAGTCCATCCATCGAACGGACCCCAGACCTCAACTCTGGGTTCTATAATCGCATCTTCTTCTTCTTTCTCTTGGATTAGATCCGGGGATCTGTGTCTTGCACAGGGGTCTCCTGGGACAGCGAACTCCAAATATCTCGCCACCTCTTTGCTGGTCTCCCTGGTTGGCGCTTGCCTTCTGGGATGTTATAAAAAAAACAAACATAAATAAACTAACACGGTTACTGCAGTTAGTTGGAGCTCGGACTTTCAATATTGAGATGCCGGGTTTGAATCTCGTTGTTGACGATATATCCTGCACTTCACGACACAAGCTTTTGTAGCGTATCGTGAAGTGTGAGAAAAATCTTTGGATTTTTGTACAAATAGACTGTTTAAAAAAAATGGGTCGATGGTAGCCGGGTTCGAAACGCGCCCTCGACTGTCAATGCACACCTCACTTCGCCACACAAGCCTTAAAAATTTACTTATATTATTGAACAGAAATGTTTTTAGGTTAATTTCGATAAACCCAGATTTCGATATTTTTTGCAATCACTACAATTACCTAGATCAAATGTTGTACACAGTCACAAACAGTAATGACCACACTTTTTCAATACCCAGTATCCCTAAATGTTGGTCACTGTGTTCACTCATTAACCATGTTATTTTACGGTTCACGGTATAATAATAATAACATCAAGGCATACCTAATTGAAGAAATTATAATTATGCGGTTGCATGGTATTACCTACACATTAACAGCTCAAGACCATCACTGCTGTATTGAGTTCTCTGAGAAAATATGAAGATACATATAAGGCGGACCTGTGAAACTGAGGACATCGTACGATGGGGCAGGGCTAGGAGAAGATTCTGGAGGGACCACTTAAATAGGATGGATGAATCCCGTATGTCGTGGCCAAAGAAATCCCAGCTGGTCACCGGCTCCCTGGAAGACCGCCAAAACGATGGAGGGACAGCTGGACTTTAGCCTCTCAAGAATGAGGGCTTTCTTGAATAAACAAATCACAACATCTAAGAAAAGATGAAGAAGAAGATGGAGAAGAGAAGAAGTTACATAGAAATGGAACCATGTTTGGACCAAGGTTCTAAGATTACTGAGAAAACTGAGATGGACAACTCAAGGATGGATGCGTTGTAAGTAAAAGAAATCGGCCGTCTAAGAACCACATGACTTGCAAATGCAGACCAGATTCTCAAGGACGGACGTGTTCTGAGTAACAGAAATCGTAGAGCGTGTATGACAAATTGCATGATGTGATGGAAGCAAGGAGTAAGTGTAAGGATAGGGCGGTGTGGCATTCTGTCCTCTCTGCCTACCCCACAAAATCAACAGATTGCTATTTTTGATACTACAAGACTCAGAAATGTCTGTGAAAATAATAAGCTTATTTGTGAAGAGTACATTTAATAATACGTAAAAAAGAAAATTTATTTATAGGTATAATTCACATACAAAATCATAGATCAACAGACGCAAAATTAAAAAAAAAAAAAAAGTAAAACGACTTTTTTCTTCTAAATTATCTTTTAATCTAGACATTCTAGATCTGAATCTAGCAACCCTAGTTCGGCCCTAAGCGTTCATTCAAGTTTTTATTTTTAATTAACTATTCCACTAATTTTATTACCGAGGTAATACTAATTTTATTGCCGCTATAAATAAATAGCTGTACATCTCTAAATAATTATGAAAATATTCTTAATACACTTACAAGTATTTATGACTACCTTAAATTATGGTTAATTAATATGGCCTAGTAACCCAATAACTTTCTTTACTACAAGATCATTAATTTATATTATTATCTTCTCTATTCTTTCGCCTTGAGCCACGTCTCTTGCGGGGTGGGCAAAGGTAATCGCACGCCATCAGACAACTAGGGTTGGCTAGTAGAAAAAACCACTTGTCAATAATGCCGTCTTTTAGCATATTGTATAATACGTTCATAAACTCCGCAAAAGCTCCGTTTCTATTTAATTTAGGGAAAAATTTTGAATACCAAATTTGTAGAAAATTTTATGCATAGAGAGAACTGACAAAAGTTGCAACCTTTCAAGTTCTAATAAAAAATTCGTCTGAAACTGAAAAAATCACCATTTGTCCTTTTTTTCCCCACGTTAAATTTTGTTGGCAAACCTCGGATTCGGATTCAGCATCCCAAAAAACGTGTAAAATGAAAGAAATCCAGACTACCCCATAACTTTTCATCGAGAAATGTAACTAGACTGTATTATAGTTAGATAATTCGTCGGTAATTTTAACCGCACTGAATTAGTGCCTATTGATTTTTAATAGTTTCTAACAATTCTTCACCAATTAGTAATACACCAGTAGACTCGATCGCCAAATCTTTTTAAATGCGGTTCTTATAAAAAAAGTGTAAAAATCCATTACTATAAATAAAACCAAACAACTGGCGACTTCTTGTTTTAAGTATCTGGCCTTCTATAGACAAACCCAAATACTTTACGCTGGGCTGAAAGTCCATATTGTAAAGTACGTGAATGCATCTGCAGCACCAGGGTATGAACCCGGACCCTACTGCTTGGAAGACACGCATTTTAATCACTGGCTTAACCATGTAGTTAATTGAGGTGATTGGTAGCCTGGTTGGTAACGCTCTCGACCGTAAATCCGGTGGGCGTGGGTTCGATCCCCGATGCCATGAGTTCGATCCCCGATACAAGCTTTTCAAGCTTTCTTTGAAGTGTTCAAAATGTAAATGGATATATGTCTGTAAGCCTAGATTCAATTATTCAAAAAAAAATTCATGACTTTTTAACAATATTCACTCGTATAAAGAAAAATATAACTATATTTTTCTAATAAACCTAACTAGGAACTGCTATTATTTCATTTAATTGTTTTTTTTACTTCAATTAGCACTCTGTGTTAAAATCTCACTATTTTTAACACATTTTTGTGCTAATAAAATTATTATTTATTTATTTTTATATGAAGTCATACCCGTTATTAGCTGTTTTATTAAGATTTAGCATCACTTCCGGGATTTTGTTTGTATATTCATATATAAAGGTTTGTCTCCCGAACCAACTATGACGTCACGGTCATTTCCCACGGCATTAAGGTTCAAAATCGCTTCGTGGCTGTGGTAGATGGGTGAACTGGAATTGGTGAATGTCACTTAACTGTAAAGTGATCACATCAAGCCAGCCGACGATCAGTCACAAGCCTAAGGTCCATCCTTTGCTGTGTATCTGTTGAGATATATTTATGTATTATCTAGCAAATTATTTTGTATTAAGAAAATGTTGTCATTTGTATCATGGGTTTGAATCACAAAAACTCGGATACATACTTCTTTGACGCGAATCACATTGAGAGGTGGCTACCAGTATCAATATAATCTATACTTTACGGCTATCCACTCGTCTGCGAGTGACCTCAGAAGCAATATAATCTAGAACAATATAATTTTCTATAAGAATGTCATCTCATAATCATAAACATAACCATCATAAACATCAGCGAAAGTCTATTAAAGATTATGATTCGATTTTACTATCGATTATGATTTGCACGTGACAAATGGCAGTAGCTATGTAGTGGTTATCTGCCATTATATTGTACTAGCTGAGTTACCCGCGTGACTGTTGTGATTGAGTATCCTGAGTTATCTGCTTTTCTATCTAAGTCCTTTGCTATGATACCACACATGACCCCACACAAGCCTTGGATCCCCTCAACACCATGGCATATTCTCTAAGTAAAAGCTTTTTATCCAAAAACCGGCGACGTTAGGACACAGCTTATATCAATTAGGTACCAATTACAATCTATGGTCTGTGACATCGGACATCGCCTGTCTACTAATAATAATCTATGGTTAGAAAATGAAGTTCAATATGGATTCCAGATCCAAGATGGCCGCCTTGTTTTTTTAAATTTTACAATATATAATATCTCTTAGAAAAAACTTTTTTTTTCGAAAATGGAGATGTTAAACCTAGAGCTGATCGGTAGGAAAATCTTTGTGAATTTTCACAGCAACCACGGACTTTGATTTATTATATAGATTATGTATATTTGTAACAATTACATAGATAATAATATAATATTTCATTGAATCAAATAATGATACAATTTAAGCTCTAATAAAGTAAAATAGAGAGTAAATTTTCTTTTATGTTGTAAAATTGTAGCCATTTCTGATGTTATTAGTATGACAAGCAATCTGTGCATGAATAGTATGATCACTGGCGTAATAGATAAGGGGGAAGGGGTTCCCGGACAAATGAGAACAACCAAACTGAGACTCGCAATAGCCGGACGCGTCACCTGAGAACAGATGAAATAGAACAGCAAGAGGAGAACGTGGACAATTGAGAACAGTCAACCAGGGAACATGACACTACAGAACGCGGACAAAACAACACAGTGACATAATGGAACTTTACTGTACATTACAGGGCAGACTTAACAGAACAAAATACAATTTTTCTGTATAATTAGATTTGAATTAGTTTTTTAATATGTCTCCTCCCATTATTTGACGATCGTACAAAACAACCATACAAATAACAAACTATTTTTCATGAAATACTATTCAATGACAAAGGTTTTGTAAAAACTATGTATGTATTTAATATCCGTTAACACCACCACTCTTGTGCGGTAGGCAGAAAGGTCAGAATGCCAGACCACCCTATCCCTACAAACACTCCTTGCTTCCGATATTTTTATGCAGTTAGTCACACACGCTCTCCAGTTTCTTTTATTCAAAACACGTCTGTCCTTGAAGGTCTACTGTAATATCTCTATTTTGCGGAAAACTTGAGGGGTTTTATCTGTCTGCATTTTAAATTAATTTGCTTCGAAGAGTGGCAAGCCAAGCGGCATTGATCGTAAATGTGAAAAATTGTTCACAAAATTGACCGCGAGCTTTGTATGGATTCCTCAAACTGATGAGGTTCATTTCTCTTGCTCCTCCCACTGGAAAAACAGTTGGATCCGCCACTGAATATCATAATGCATCAGATTAACGATAAATAAATCAAATTATCTATTTGTGTGCAGCAAAAGTGATAAGAAGATTAGTTCCATTCCGCAGATAATGTTAATCGTACTATTTACGAGTCATCGTAATTATTACGTTGTACTACATATTACAAGCGAAATTAAGTCGCAATTACGGCGTATATTATATATCTGTATATGAGTTGGAAATCAAAGTCGACGATGTGTGTCCAGTCCATACAACAATTAGTTTGTGTATCAATTGTGAATCAGATGAAAATCTATTCTATTCCTCAGAGTAATGTAGTATAGAGATGACATGGTTAAGCTCTGCATGAGTAGACTCGTGCTATATCCCTTTAACTACTATTAAAAATACTCTATGGGAAAGAGACAAACACAAGTTTCACTAGTTGGTTTCAGATCATCCCTTGTCCCAGCAAATCTGAAGGAGAGCGGGGGAGCGGAAGGGGAATGTCATACTTCAGTCTCTACCACTTTCTGTGTGTTCTGTGAGTCTCTACACTTTCTGTGTAGGACGATTTCCACACCTGTTGTCCAGTCTACCTTATACACTTGTCTAAGTTCTATTCTAATGTTATCTTCAGGCGATCTACTCGCAGCCGAGTGATGAGTGAGATGAAAATCATTGATTGTCTGTCGCGTGGTTTGTTTTTGTACACATAAAAAAGAAAAATATGATTTTCTGTATAAAATTTCGAAATGGCATTGAAAAGACCAGAGTCAGAGATGAAGATCGTGAGTGCTCAGATATTGAAGTGCCTGAGGAGACAACTTCGAGATATCTCCCAAAATACACCAATTACTTTCACGAATCTTGAAATAATAAAAAATACACAAATTAAAATTATTTTCATCGAATTGGAAAGACGATGTTTAAACTCATTCGATATATTTTGTTTATATGCGTAAGTGCCTCGTGGCGTACTCAATATTTTCACGTATAATTTTGAAAATGGAACAGAATGTTTTCTAAACGTAAAAATTCAAAATTATTGCTAATAATCAAAAATTTCTGCGAATTGACTTTGGGTTCACACAAACACGTGCATAAAAACTATAAAACTTATACACGCCTTAATGAATTATGATCTGATGCTGCGTAGGTACCACCTGCTGTACCAGCTCGAGAATATTTTAAGATGTGACACACTTTTTTTGTAGAGCGTTCGGTGAAAGTAATCAGACATTTTTAACAATGTAAAATTCACATGCGTACCAATAATATCTACGCGAATAAAAGTTATATAGATACTATTTATATTAATTTTACGAGCAAATTTAATGTACCTGCCTGCGTAGATTTTAATTACCGTTAATTATTATTTATTGTTGCGTTTTTTTATAAACAATTTTAATTAGTGTTATCGATCGAATCTTGTAACACTTTTATTTGGGTCAGCAAAAAAATATTGTTTAACGCGACAAGTTCGCCCTAGTGCAAGTTTATTCAAAAACTGACTATTTGAATTATTTTTGGTTCACAAACTATTCTTGTAAAGCGTTGGATTTTTCTACATTCCGTAGTGTATACAATGCAGTATTCCTACAACAGTGTAGAAGAATTAAGGGTGAACATTGTCGGGCTTACGACCGACCTCGGCTGGCTTAAGTGATCACTTTACACTCGAGAAACATTAACCAATAATCTCAAGTTTCGGCGAATTTCAGAGATAATTTTTGGCATTATTTATTAACGAGAAAATTTACGAAAATCAGTTTCAACTCACTAGGGTCACTAAAACATATGTGCCCAATCCCACCAACTTTAACCTAGGAAGGAGTGCCCTAAGAAATTTCCATTTCCACCCAGAGCAGGTGATCTGCATGTTGCATTTTATATGGATTTAGGGTTATGGGTGCTGGAATCTGATGTTCTTTATTCAATAAATAGAATATTATCTCTGTTTTTGTATGGAAATTTCTTAGGGCTCTCCTTCCTAGGTTAAAGTTAGTGGGATTGGGCAATGGTCATTTATCCATGTTTTAAGTCTTACGATGATATCTTTAGTATTAGCCGAGTAATCTCACATTTTCCGATGCAATTTTTCGCGTGTTCAGTTACTATATGCCCCTCAATAGATGACGGTTTTCATATTGTATCTCTTGGGAACAAAGCGTTTTGATACGCACTAAATTTTACCATCGGTACGTCCAGTACTCACTATAGTACCAAAATGTATGCCGGTCAATGATTTCACCCAAATAGTATTACATTCGCTTAGTACATTTTAGTACTAATCTTGTTTTTTCGTTACATTATAATGTATCTAGGTAATTCTATGGATTATATTAAAATAAAGATAGTGCGTAGGTACCTACGCACAGTACCCACATCTTTTGTACTATCTTATAACTGTAAAACTGGTCGAATAATGATATAGTATAAAGTTACCCTGAAGGTTTTTTTTCTTACCAAATTGATATGATATAGAGTTTCAAAACAGACCGCACGTCGTGAGTATATTCATTCTCAATTTAATACGAACTTTGTCATTCAAAATGTTGGGACTAACTACGGTAAACGAAACTTGGACTTTGAAGGTATGCAACACTTTATTGCTCTGCCAACTGACATAAGGACGAAACGGACGCTAGTTCAATTCAAGACTTTTTATACTGTTAAAGAAACAATCAATGACAGAGACATGACGCACACACTGACGCAAATTTGCGATAGAAGCGAAAAATAATAGATGTTTATATCCAAGAGGTACATCTACATTCACATAATGTAGCTTTATGTGAACTACCTTGGGGAGGATGGATGTTTATATCACGCTAAAATGATGTCAATATTTGATCTTAATTATTATAACAGTGATAAATAACACATTTTACATCCGACAAGACAATATGTGTGTTTAATGAGGTGTTTTTTACATCCATATCCACGTCTGCTCCCTATGTGGAGCATGTGGTCGTCACCGTTTTTCCAGACTCTTCTGTCTTGGGCCAACTCCTTTGCCTGTTCCCATGTCATTCCAGTCTGGCGCAGCTCCGATGTGTACAGCCTCTGAATGGTCATTGTAGGCCTTCCCAGACGTATGTTGCCAACGCCAACGGGGCGAT
Organism: Ceraclea dissimilis; assembly: GCA_963576895.1. Taxonomy (NCBI): domain Eukaryota; kingdom Metazoa; phylum Arthropoda; class Insecta; order Trichoptera; family Leptoceridae; genus Ceraclea; species Ceraclea dissimilis. Next base: position 17,538,195 of record OY756364.1, read on the forward strand.
ATTGGAGACAGCTGTTGAAATGCTATCAGCGCCCATACGTAGAATGTGTCCGAGCCAGTTTAGCCTACGAGTCTGTATCACTTGGTTGATAAAGTGGCTTATATAAAAATCTGTGATTAGTGAATAATAATTTTGTTATATTTTCAACAGGGTTATCTAATAAAAAAAAGCGCACCTACTTAACCCTGAACGACCTTAAATTTATCGGGTAGGCGAAAACTAGTTCTATTACACACTCTCGACAAATATGTCTCGAATGCATTTTTATGAAACTGTTAACCAAAAAAAATATCATGAATTTTTAGTACTCAAAAGTTGAAATGATTGAAAAATGTGATTAAATAAATATTTTTAATGATTGCGACGAAATGGAAAATTTTCTAATAAAACATATTAGTTTTACGATGTCTGACTCTGAATTGCTGCATTATGGAAAACTTGGCTCAAATATCGATTTATCTGTCGTTAAAATTTGCATATTATATTCTTGTAGTCATGTTGCATTTTATTTAAAATTGCATTTTGATAACTGTCATTTATAAATTTGGAGGTCACGCTGTGAACTTGTCACATCCTTGAATCATTTTTTTTTTTAATAAATAAATAAATGCAAATAAATTTCCACATCTGTCGCTTGCTACTCCCACATTGTATTGTATTGGAATTTAAAACTACATATTGCATAGGCGTTTTTATTTTTCTGTAAAAATATATAGGTAAAAATGAAAAACACTTTTTTATTTTCTTCCACGGCATTTGAATCTATTTGAATTCTTAAAAATAACATTTTTTTTTCTCTTTTTTGCAGGTAAGAATTTTGTCCATGCTTCTTCTTTACGTGCAATGAAAGAACGAGGGTAAGAAGTAAAAAACATCAGCAACCAAAGGTGGCATCCGTTAAATCGTTATTTTATTTTATTTTTTTATTTTATTACAAAAAGAAGCGCAAAACAGACAACAACTATAGATGTAAGTACCTAATAACATGAAGATACTTGTAAGAAAATTATTCTATTCATAATTCAGCAGTCACCCACAAGCATGCACCACAGTTAAATTAAAACATATAAGTTCATTTCGGTCGTCTCACACACCCATACTCAATCTCGTTCACACACTCACTCATAAAATCATAGCTTAGAAATTAATTGTGTAGTGACTATAGTCCATGACTCAATAGTGTACAGAGGCTAGAAAAAAAGTGAATAAGCAGAGATGGTTTGAACATGTTGCGAGAATGAATAGTATATATATAAAACAATGCCGTTGTCGTTGATCCTCATCATGACTGAGGGTCGCGACTCTCACTCCCGCAGTTGACAATCCTCATCCATGAGCCTCTGTCCATGGCCAGATGTGCGGCGTCGTGTAGAGTGGTATTTGTGGCTGCTCTCACTTGGTCGCTCCAACGCATCGGCGATCTGCCTCTCGGTCTCCTGCCTTGTATAAAACAATAGTTTTATATAACACTCTTTTACCATTCAACATTTCTTGAACAAACACCCATTAGTCCGAATTGCACTTCTTTTACATATATAGACACGATTTAAAATATAATATAGGTGCTTATGTTAATCAACAATTTATTATTATTGTACCTTCATGTTACAAGTTCATTATCAATGAACGCTATGGTCGCCGGTTCATACTTCAACGTGTAGAATATCGCCGACAATTTTATAATATATTTTATATAAATACAGGTTTGTTGAATATAACCAACATTACTTCATGCCAAAGCGTTGCAACACACTGAAGTATTCAAGTTTATTTATTGAGTTTAGAATTGGTTAGAAGTTAGTAGGTAAAACTATGATATAAAAAGCGTTTAAGGTTGTTGAAAAACCTTTGATTTAATTAATCAACATTAACGATTTGTATATTAAACAACCGTTATTTGGACTCTTATTAAAATGTGAGGAAAATGCACGTGAATTTATACGTTTATCTAGATATTTTGTAGTTATCTCTACAAATATACAGCGAAGAATAGACACCCCATCAGACTTACATATGACTGATCGTCAGGGTGGCTTAATGTGATCACTTTAGACATAAGTAATATTCACCAATTCCAGTTCATCGATCACTAATATGTCTGATGGAACGTCTATCTTTCCCTGTTGATATGATTACTTGTTATTCATGCTGAAAATCCGATGTTTTCACAAAAAATCAATTGTGAGATTCAATGATATTTTGCATTGCACCAAAACAGATTGATTAACCTGTGGTCCAGTGAGAAAATAAGATTTTGTTGATTAACAAATTTTCCATCTATTTTCTATCTCACGTCAAGTTCTTTGCGGGTTAGACAGAGAGACGACAGTCTGCCCTACTATACGCACTTCTTGCTTTCGTTAAATTCATGCAATTATTCGCGCACGCTCTCCGATTTCATTTACTTAAATCGCGCCCATTTTTTGAGGATCTGGTAGACACGCACTTCTTGCTTTCGTTAAATTCGTGCAATTATTCGCGCATGCTCTCCGATTTCTTTTACTTAAATCGCGCCCATTTTTTGAGGATCTGGTAGACATGGGTCCATGTCACTCTCGAACGTTTGCGCTGCTTTACTTCTTTCACACATTGGTATCTAAGCATATTCACGTAACTAGATAAATGTGTGTTTTATGAATTTTTATTTTTTCAACAAATACTTAAGAATAGTAGAGAAATTATTGTGAAACTTTTTTGTGACCAATCCTTAGAAAGGTGTCTATTTTTAGACTTTTTCCGCTTCTACATCTAATACCATAATATATTATTTATTATTTAATTGCATATTTTATGCCAAAAATTCTCCAAATATGCAGAATTGCATGCAATAAACTTTCACATTCATCCAAGTGCAATCAGTGGCTATAAAGAAGAGATATTTTTGTATCGTATTTTTTATTATTGTAATGTTGGTGGTATATAATTTTAAGCAACTACTTTCACTGAGGCGAGATGATCACAAAACCGGTTAAGTACCGTTTTTATTAAAATAATTTTGGTAACGTGATACCTCCATGTGCACGACGCCTATTTAGTTTAACGCAAATAATAAAATACTTTTAGGTTTGCTGTCGTCCTAAGGGAGAACCGCGTATAAACCAAAATGTTGAAACTGAGATTATCGCGAAACACGTCTAGAGTCGCCCATATAACTGCGTGACACAGATGGCTTAAAAAATAGGGGTTGCGTATGGAAAGAGACTCGGAATTTTTATGATTGAAATAGGTACGGATCTAAAGTGGAAAAACTCATTTCGATGAAAAACACAGTCTAGTTTAAAATCCACATAAAGTCGTTTTGTACGCGACTATTGTGTTCGAGAATTTTCATCCTCATCATCAGGTGTTTAACAAAAAAGGGGGATTTCACACTATTGTTTCATTTTTACCTTTAAAAATTGACTTCCACCATGCAGTGTTGGTCGAAAATCTTAATGGGTATTCGAAAAGACTGCTATTTTTTGCTTTACCTGATTTCTAAAACTAAAACTAAAAAATTAATTGCTAAAACCTAATATTATGAATTAAGATAATGCCTAATCCATTTTGAGATTTTTAGCTCAAGATAAGATATACAAAAATTAGATTATAGACTTTACAAAAACAAAAAATAAGGCTGTGTTACAGGAGGAGAAAACGAAATTAATAAGGAGGTTATTTTGTGAGTAGTTGATACTAATCACGGATAACGAATACATTTATAAATCAAAAAACTTGTAACTCAAATATGTAACACCTGCCCAAAATATGTAAAAATATTTTGGATATTTATTAAGCACTTAATTCACAAAAGTCACTCCCATTAATTCAAAAAATGACAGCATCTTTACATCGCGAAAATGCAAATCGCGAATCAGAAACTGTTTACATTTTTTTGGGCCCACGTTCATTGTACCGCATATTCATGAATGTAATATGTTTTATATCGAATCCAACACATACATGTTTTACAATATGTTTTAAATAGTTACATTTAGGGTTGGCAGATAATGATTTTAGACCGGACATTTCAGTTTTTATTACATCTTCTTGTCGTAAATTATTTTGGTAAATCGGACAAAAGAGTATCTGATTTTTTCTGCCTGAACCAAAGATGGTACTTATCTACTGCCTCACTGCGATAAGTTCACCCTAGTGAGAACATTTTATACTATCCCTTAATTGTTTCTGTCTTTTGTTCACTCAAAGTGTAAATAAATAAATAGCTAAGAAGTACAAACTAGGTTATATTCATGATGAGTAGTATTTAATTACAATCTTATATAAAAAAAATTGTGGAGTGCGTATGATGAATTGCATGTAAGTGACGAAAGCAACAATTGTTTGCAAGGATTGGAAAGTCTGGTGATCTGTCATATCTGTCTATCCTGCAAGAGACGTGACGTGACGGGATATCATATATAAAAGAATGGAATAAAAATTGCCAACGACGCTATCCATGCAAAAAGCATAATTAAAAATTTTTAGGGAAAAAAGTTGTTTATCACTTTTTTGGGTCTCGTGAAAATTTCGACTTCTTCATAAATTGTATTTGAATAAAATATGCTTTTTACGAGCACTATGGCAGTTTAAAATATTGAACATTTTCCGGTTTTTTATTCCATATACACATTTACCAACCCTACCTACATTAATATAATATGTATCTATAGTAAGAATTATTACCTATATACGTAGATTAAAGATATAACATATTATATTGTTTATACCGCTATATGTTTAAGTATAGAGAAACGGAACTTGGCTCCTAACAGGGTCAATGATTCACGTATTTTTGTATTGTTAAGTGTGAACACTTTCAATATACAAATACTCCATACTTAGTCATAAAGCGCCAATACTCAGTAGACACGTGTGTCTACTAGCAAAGTAAATACATTTCTCTAAACATGAAAGGGCCTGTCATCAGCTGTTTTAGAATGTTGGCACAATAGGTGACTTCTACCTATTTACATTAGTAAGTAGGTACTCAAAGTAGCATGCTATTTATGTTTGTAAGATGGCTTGCACTTTCGTCGAAGTTAGATCAAAATGGAGGAACATTTCTTGTGTCTAACGATCAAAATCGCACTCGTGCATTAAATTTCAGAAATTGTTTGTTTTTTACGTTTTTTGTGACATTTTCCTTTATTTGAAATACATTTGACGGTAATTCAGTAGATTTCAATGCATATTATTACTAGGTGAAAGAAATTTTAACTGCGACGACAATTTTATTCAGGAATCTATACAAAATAAGGAAAGGTTTTTTTACAGTACATAAAAGGTTGTAGCTATAAAGGAAGGTTCAATGTATTTACTTTTATTTTTTACATAGCATATTTATTAAGGTTGTGGAGGTATTTTGTTCTAAAAAATACCCTTTTGGAGACGCCCTAAGATTATATTGAATACTCGGGATAAATTGAAAAAATCTTTTATCAAAATTGCTGTTCTTGACTCTCATACATAGGTATATTGCAGACTGCTGTATTAGAAATCATAGGTATATTATCTATCTAACTATACCCTCATGCCACGTCCCTTGCAGGGTAGGCAGAGAGGACAGAGCGCCAGATAGCCCTAGGTATATTACATTAAAATAATATGGGTTATGACTTTTGTTGCCATGTTTATACTTTAAATATGTACTAGTTTTAAAATATAAACATTTCCATGCCCTTAACTCTATTTGCGAAAAATCTTCTTTGGTTCTAATGTTTGCGGAAGTTCGGAACATAATATTGCAGAATTTTATAAGATCTTTAGGTCTCTTAGGTCTCCTTCATTTCTATGAATAAAAAAATAATGTCGCGATGAACAAATAACACCAACAGCCGTATACTCTCTTGTCATTCACCTTGTGTAGTAAATTACTCATTGCACAATACTTGATTTTATTATCAAAACAACTATTCTGTGGACAATTTTTTCCTGGCAAGAAGTGCCCCGACCACAAGTAGGTATTATTTTAATATTCAATGGCAAACTATTATGAAATTGTTATGCAAACATAACTTTATAATGTTGATTCATTATTAGTACAGAGCCGTAGTTGAGCCAAATGATTCTTGGACGGCCGCGCTTACTTATGCTCTTTTCTACTTTTGTCCAAGTATATTTTCTTTGCCGTCCTTTCTTAATTACTCCTCTCTGCATGTCCCGACCATTCTAATTACAAAATTCGTTTTATAATCACTTATCTCTCTAATCATTTTATTTCTTATGCTGTCTCTTAACATTTAAGTTTCTTCTTAGGGATATCTAGGCAATAATAGCAAGAATACCTTATACATAGTTTGAGTTTATATTATTTTATTTTATTACAAATACAAGCACAAAACAGACAACAACTATATATGTATGTAATAACATGAAGACATAATACGATAAGTCCATTCATAATTCAGCTGATGTCACTCACAAGCATGCGCCACAGTTAAATCAAAATAGATAAGATCATTTTGGTCGTCTCATACTCAACCATCATACACTCACCCATCGCAGAGATTTTACAATTTGATAAAACAGAAAATAAACAAGAATACAAAAAATAAGAAGGAATAGTTCGGGATGAGAGTTGAATAACATTACTGAATCTTATGTCCTTTCTGTTAAGAAACTGAAGAAGAAGTAGGATTTTAATTTTTAAATTAGTACTATAATTAATAATGTGGCTTCTGAGTTAAAACCATTTTTAACCAAGCCAAGCCACATTGCCATGAAATTTAGCCATTCAGCGATGACGAGACATAAATGCATACCTAAATGATAAATTCATTATTAAAAGTCAGCAAATTATTTATCCAGATTCGTGTCTGTGTACAATACAAAAATGAAGGCGATGTTGATTATTTATTAATACTACGAAATTTACAAATTTAATCGGAAGTCGCATGTATGTTATACTTCTAGAAAAGACCTCACAGGTTCACAATTATTGGAGCTCAAAGTGTTCATTGACATTTTATTAAAGCTTGGGTCCCAACTAAAACGTCACGATCATTTCCCGCGGCATTAAGATTCAAAATCGCATGATAAAATGTAAAAAAATAGCGTTTTTTTAACTTTTTGGGGTTAGTTTCGCTTCATTAAAAAAAAATAGGGTCGTTCATCTAATTTTAATGGATATTATCAAAACGAAAAACAACTTTTTCTTTGCGACTTTAGGGAACAAAGATGATGTCTTTCGGAAAAAAATCAGAGGTGTTTTCACATTTTTTTTTAGAAATCTATACACGATATAAAAAGTCTTTTACTGTCATTCCCTATAGATAAAGGTTCAATGTACCTATCTACCCTATTTTTCCAAAGCATATTTAGTAAGGTTGTCGAGACTATATATAAGGTCTCAAAAATCTCTTTTTTTTTTAATGTCGATATGTCTACTTTTATGCTTATTAATTTTTTGTATTGAATATGCAAACGAAATAGCGAAAACTTTTAAACGACTTATTATTGAGCAGCATAAAATTTAACGGGAGTAGCAAATATTCAAAGTTATAATATGGGAAAAACATTGATTTATTTTATGTTTAGAAAGTCAACCTCTGATTGTCATAAATCGTAAACTTTGATGGTTAAGTTTAAATTTAACGTTCAGTAACTTGAACACAATGGGCAATCAAATCAGAATATCACATAGTAGATATTTAGTACCAATCTGTTAATCATTTTATTAATATAATCTTGTATCGTTAGTTAGATAGGACGCAGTAAAATTGTTGCAAAATCTCTGAGTCAATAATACAAATCACAATAAGTTGTTAGAGAAGTTGCATTTTAGTACAATCATCATAAAGTTTTGAATGATTTGAATTTTGTCAAGTTTCGTACTTAGAAATATTACCATTTCGTAGAAGTATATATTCATATTGATGATAATGTTGTAACAATCTTGCAGAACAATCTTGTAACTCACCAGTCTCTTCACTTCCATGTAGGTGCTACAGGGCACGCTCTCAATAATCTGGTCCATATAACTGCTTCTTGGATGACCTCTCACATTACTACCCTCTACCATTCCTTCTGCTATGGTGATGAGCAGGCCGGGGTGCCTGTTGTTATGGTCTATCCATCGCGCTGGCTGGTGGGAAATCTCATTCAAGATTTGTCTTGTCTCTCCGGCCTTACTCAACACCTCACTGTTTGTTATGTGATCTGTCCAGTGAATCTTGAACATGCGTCTGTAGCACCACATCTCAAGCAAAGCAAATTTCATATTAGACGTAATTTTTATCGTGGATTTTTAACATTAGAAATAGACAAGGAAAACAGAAGCCAGATCTCAATACTATTACATAATATATCTAGTAGAAGTACGCTTCTTACTTTCTTCAATTATTTTTTTCATTTCTTTTTACTCAAGCATCTGGTGTAGGCGAGTAGGTCATGGCTGAAGAAGGAAGAATCCGGTACTAGTGCTGTCGAGGTCGCTGAGAAGAATATGTAGAAAAACTTTGAGAGATAAGAAAGAAATGAAGTGATTAAAAAGTTGAGCGAATGTAAAATGGATGTTGTGACTAAAATGAAAGTGAACTAGTTGAGATGGTTGGGACATGTAGAGAGAATTAACGATAAAAGAAGATACCTAATAATATTTTTTATATGAATCAAAAACAGAGGGTAAAATATTGGTATAAATCACTCTACAGTAGATATAGGTTAGGTATCGTTTAAACATGATACTATAGTTAGAAGACATGCCTATAGCAAGAGGATGTTTCTTAAGAATTGACTATTTGTTAAAACTATTGACTCCATAGGTAGAGTAAGTATATATACCTAATACAAATAATACAATATCATCATCATATTGTGACATATATTCGTCGCTCATAGTGTGAATGACAAAATGCAAACACACATATAGAATAGTAACAGAACGTGAATAATATTTGCAAAGAACACCAAATCTTATTTTGTAAAATGTTTTTTAATCCGGTGAAATTAAACACAAAGCAGTCTCTCGATGGAAAGTTGTGGGGTAGTAGGGATTTCTTTCATTCTATACGTTTTTTGGGATGCTGAATCCGAATCCGAGGTTTGCCAACAAAATTTCGATACGGTACATGGCGAAAAATACAAAAAATGGCTTAAATATTTGTTTTCTGGCGATTTCTTTATAAGAACTCGAAAACTGACAACTTTCGTAAGTTATTTTTTTACGCAAAATGAAAGTACGTAAAACTTACTACAAAATTGCCATATAAAATTTTTCTCTAAAATAAATAGGAACGGAGCTGTCAAGGTCCAAAAAATGGCCAAATTTTCTTATTGTTTTACATTACGAGAATCGAAAATGTATTGAAAAAGTTTACCTTGTTGCCTTCATAAGCAAATTTCAACAATTATTCTTTAAATTTATGAGTCATATTTTACCTCGTTGGAATCAGAAAACACAAAGAAAGCTAATAACGAAATTTTTATTTAAAAACACCGTGAAATATTTGAGCTAGACATGTTTAAATAATTTTATTTAAAAATATAGTAATTTGTTTAGGCTAAAAATGTTTAAACCTTTTTAGCTTAAACACTTCACTATATTTTTAAATAAAATTTATCCTGAAACCTTTCTCCATGTTTACTGATTCCAACGAGGTAACATATGTGTCATAAATCTGAAGAATAACTGTCAAAATTTGGTGATAATTCGAACAAGGTGACCTATTCTCCATACATTTTCCATTCTCACAATTTAAAATAACAAGAAAATTTGGCCAATTTTTGGAGCTTGACAGCTCCGCTGCTAGTTATTTTAGAAAAAAAAAATTGTATGTGCTTTCATTCTGCTAAAAAGATGATCCACAAAAAGTTGATGGTTTTTAAGTTCAAATCCAGAATTCGCCAGGAAATGTAAATATTCGCCATTTTACCAATTTTTCGCCATGTTCCGTCACGAAATTTTGTTGGCAAACCTCGGATTCGGATTCAGCACCCCAAAATACTTATAGAATGAAAGAAAAACAGACTACCCCACAACTTTCCATCGAGAAATCTAAAAGCACCGTATTATATTTATTTACTCTTTAAACGAACAATGAGATTTTATGACTTCACATCCTAGAACTGTTCAAACACGTCCTTCCGAGGCGCTTGGATTCCTTCATTCCAAATCGCCTCACACCAAGAATAGACATTTAAATAATCCAAATTTGTAAAAAGATATGAGTTCTACTCGTGAAGCACATTCATAAGATACCAAACACGGCGGTATGCGGTTGCGAGCTGGAAAAAATCTGGCTTACGATCTGGATTTCTTTTCCAACACCCTTTCATACGATACCACACATGACCCCACACGACCCTCAGATCCCCTGGAACGCTTTACATCTTTTTTGTCTCTGGAGAAAGCTGATTCATTTTTTGCACGTAAGTTTGCAAAATTTAAGCTCTCTAAGTAGTCAGGGAGTGGTTGAAAAACCGATCGCAAGATTTGTCCACAAACGCCGCCACCCACAGTGAAGTTAAGTAAAATCTTGTAAAAACAATTTCATATACCTTTATTTACAGTATTAAGTAATCCTCACTAGGGCGAGCTTATCGCAATACGTCTATTTCTCCCAGATAACCTAATGTGTTAATACCACATTCATGCATAGTTAGGGTTAACTGGAAGAAATCACAGTTCTGCGATAAGTTCGCCCTAGTGAACAACAATTTATAATCTGTACTATGTCCATTTTTTTTTAAATATTGATATGTATTTGTTATTAAATATTAAATAAATATAAATGTATAAAATAGTTTAGTTACATTTTAATGATTATGTAGGTATTTAAACATTCTGATGAACTGATGAACTCAGTGTCATCCATATATTGCATCGCACGTTAACATATTACATTAAATTAAAATTATCTCAAGCAGGTACTTTAAAAAAATCTTGCTCGAAAAAAACGTGCTCGAACCATTTTACTAAATAAGGCGACATATCGTGAAATTCGCGTTTTACTCAACGTCCATAAAACCTGCACAGTAAAATAACACCAAATCATTCATTATTTCATATATACGTTATTCAAAATCGCACATTTTCATTTATTGAACATTTCAATGTTTATATGCGACTCTATACACAGGGCCGAATTTAGACTTGATAAGGCTCTGAACCTTTTGAGGTATAGGGTCCTTTATAAAAAAAGACCAAACCTTCGTAATTTTATTTAATGGGTGTATATTGTATTAGTAGTAACACTTTTCGCTGTAGGATCCCGAGTTGTCCCCCACTTTTTTTATATATATTTTTCGAGTGACCCGCAAAAGTAGTGGGGTCATGAAATTTCTGTAAGAAATTTTTTATGTCTTTTTTAATAATGGGATAAGGCTAGTCACTCTGAATGCACATTAATTTTGCACAGAGAGAATGTTGACTGCATTGACTGGTTACCCCATTATTAGGAAAGAGCCCATAGCTTATATTATGCCCCAAGGAAGTGGGGGCCCAAAGATATGGTTTGTGTGGCTTATATGTAAATCGTTTCTATCTATACCCTCACGCCACGTCCCTTGCAGAGTAGGCAGAGGGGACAGAGCGCCAAACCTCCGTCACATTCATGCAATTTGTCATACACGCTCTCCGATTCCTTTTACTCAAAACGCATCCATCCTTGAGGATCTGGTCGACATTATCGGACCAGGTCAATCTCGGGCGGCCGCGCTTCCTCACCCCTCTTCGCTAACTCAAATATATCTTTTTTGTCATCCTGTCATCTCTCATTCTCTCAACATGCCCAAACCATCTTAGTTTGTTTACTTTCATTCTTTTTCTATATGTAAATCCTGCACTGTCTATAAGTAATAAATCATACTTTAAAATAACTATTTCATAGAAAACCTAATGATGTATGTAGGTTACACATGTACCACGAGTTTTCAAACACAATGCGCTTAGAAAACACATTACGAGTATCAAAGTAAATTTAATACTAAACCAACCTGTAGTATGACATGTTCATGTTTCAATAATTCAAGGTTTGTCATTCTTTGTCTAAGATCTATAGATCAGTGTCGATCTCAGATGGCTATATCTTTCGGCGGGGTTAGACAAGACATATTTTCTGAAATAGTCCAGGCCAGTTGTGATTTATCCAAGAAATTAATGGGGTAGTGTTGATTTATAGCTATGATATGTTTTTTTTAACTGTTCTATAGTCAAAGACACCTGTAGGTTTTTACTCGTGTCACAAAAACTAGAAGATGTTTGTTATAACGAATCGGCCACCGAATATTTGAGAAACAATACTTTTAATTTTTAATTTTTGACAATCAAACATTATATTATTGTAAATTGATGTGATGTACCATTATTGACCATACGATAAATAAATAAATAATACACAGGAACAGTTTTTTAACATCTTTATTTTTTTTTCTTTTTTGTACGACAAGTATTTATGTTCGCATACCACGGATTCAACATTCAACATTCCCAACATTCCCAAAACATAAGTTTAGTATAGAATGGTATGAGAATCAAAACAATAACCCCACAACTTTCCCCCAACGGGACATTTTAAGCATGAAATGTCTGGATTAAGAGTGTGCATACCGACATTTCAAAAATTTCTAAAAACGGGAGACCTTCTATCTCGACAACTGTTACTAAATATGTTTTGGAATGAAATAGGGTAGATGCATTGAACCTTTATCTAGGGAATAACCGTAAAAGATTTTTTATATCTTGTATAGATTTCTCAAAAAAAAATATCCAAAACACCTCTGGTCTTTTTTCCGAAAGACGGAAACTCGTTTCTCGAAAGTCGCGGAGTAAAAAAATTTTTTTCTACTGATAATATGCATCAAAGTCTAGGGAATAACCGTAAAAGTTTTTTGATAGACGTAAAATTAAGCCCGAAAAATGGAAAAAACGCTATTTTTACCATTTTATCATGCGATTGTCGTGCGATTTTGAACCTTAATGCCGTGGGAAATGTCTGTGACGTCATTCCTGGTGCCAAGCCCTTAAGACTAGGGAACCAACTACGATATCAGGGTCATTTCCCGTGGCTCTCAGGTTCAAAATCGCATGAGCAATTTCAATTTCAATTCATTTATTTAATTAAACATAATAATAATATAGCATTATAATCTTCCTTATAACTATTACATATAAAAGGTTATCATTATAATTCTCCCACTAAAGCAAAACTTGTGTGTGTGGGAGCAATGTTAAAAATAGCGTTTTTAAACTTTTTGTATCGTTGTTTTTTTTAAACGAGTGACTGTCTTTCGGATAAAAAAAACAGAGGAGTTTCATACAATTAATTTTTGAGAAATCTATACGAGATAAAAAAAAAACTTTTACAGTCATTTACTAGATAGAGGTTCAATCTATTTGCTCTATGTTTTACAAACCATATTTAGTAAGGTTCTCGATATCTAAGGTCTCCCGTTTTATGTTTTTTTTTTAAATGTCAATATGTCCTTAAAGCCGAAATGTAACTTCTAAATCTTGTATTACTGTTTAGTTTGTTATTTTGGAATTTGTCAAATATATTTGTGAATAGCATCATATGCGTACCTTTGTACCCGTTTGTACTAGCTTACGCATAGAAGGAAGTTTACAAATTTGAGGAAATATACAAAATACATATTTGTATGTACAATGTACATAGGCAATAATTATGTAACAAAATAACATAGACATTATATTACAATGTGGACAATACCAAAATACATATTACAATGTCAACTACCTGTATGACATAATTCTAGGTGTACGAGTATATCAAAAATATTTACTTAAAAGAAGGCTTATTGACATTAAAAAAAAAGATATTTATGAGACCTTAGATCTCGACATCCTTATTAAATATACTTTGTAAAAAATAGGGTAGATATATTGAACCTTTATCTAGTCACTACTGAATGACAGTAAAAGATTCTTTATATATTGTATAGATTTCTCAAAAATTCATTGTGAAAAACACTTCTGATCTTTTTTCCCGAAAGACAGCCACCCGTTTCCTGAAAATCGCAAAGAAAAAGTTGTTTTTTGTTTTGATAATATGCTTTAAAATCTAGGGAGGGAACCCCAAAAAGTTTTAGGGTTATTACTGCTAGAATGTTTATATTCTCATTTGTCCATGTGTTAAGTTATTGGATGATATATTTTGTGTTAGCTGAGTAATCTTCCTTTTCATTATGCAATTTATCGCATAAGCACATTATATTTTTTTAGTAATTTTTAAACATATCAATAACTTATACGTTTTATCTCTCCAAGTTTGCGTCATCTCCAATCTTTATCCTAACTAAATATAGTAACATTTTCCTTGTCAGATGCTAATTTATTGGCTGATGACACCTTCGTCACGAAATTTCCCATAAACGGGTTTACCAGAAATTTTTATATGAATCCAAGGAAATTGAGATCTTTTGGCTACATCATTATCGTATTAATTATTGCTTTTTTACTTGAATGCGCGTCTAGGAATTCATATGTAGTTTATACATTAATTATCAACACTTTTTATGATTCCCACAATCACTTGATTTCTTGCATTATTCGTAATTTTTAATTTTTTCTCTGATCTTATGAGCGACCTCGTTTCTAAACCGCTCGAGCCGAGAGCTCTCGCAGAAATCTCCCATACCTTATTGCTTGTTTTTTAAACAATATTTAGAGCTTTTGAAGTTTGTAATAGTTCTAAGTACTTTCTTATATCTAATTCATACTATTTTTTATGTCATCTTGGACGGCTGCCTTTCCTTACATATTTTAATTCATTCATCCATGGATCCACTAGCGGATCCAGGGGAGGGGCTAGGGGGCTGAAGCCTCCCCTAAAACCATGAGTGACGGTACTTTATATACAACAAATCTAAGATAGAATTATAATATACGTATTACGTACCTATATTTAAATTTGCAATGACCGTACATTGTATATTTTTAAGATGTCATAAATCTGTATATCTAATTAATATTACGGTGTACATAGCGAATACTTTCATTATTGTTTAGAAATACTAATATCCCAAACACCATAAGATATTTTACGATGTTACGAGTATTGAGGACATCCGTGTCAAGGAATGAACTGCGGTGCATAAAATGTTACGTAACAAACACTATGTTTATTTATACGTTTCATATCGCATATGCTCATATCGTAACCGTATCTAAACAGTGACACACAATACAATATTGTTTCTGCGTAAAGACAATCTTGTTTCATGTGAAGATATAATTTTCCGCCCACTTTAAACGCGTTTTACCGCAAAAATTGACATAAAAAAATGGCCCAATGTTTTATTACGACATTTTTTTCTAAAAACAGCCCGTAATTGTAAATTGTAAATTTTTAGCGCATTGTACAATTTTTTTTGTGACAATAAAGAGTCCGATTATTATTAATATTACGTCTGACTAGGTACAATATACATACATATCATTTTTGCCAAAAATATCACTGACTGATAATTGTTACATTGCATATTTTACTAACTAATTAGCTGAAACATCATTCATTGAAACATTGTTGAAACATTCCAACAGTAATTAAACATCAAATATCACAGACTATCGATATTTCTTACGTACTTTGCATAATTCTTCATATAATTGGTACTAATTCTATGTAACGTGGTATATCAATAATTATTTTTGGTAAAATCCTTGAATAATTTTGTCGTTTGTTTCATCAAATATTGTTTTTAATAATTAATGTAATTTTTCTATGAAATATGACCATGAACATATTGAAGATTTTGTGAAATATTACTAGCTGTAGCCCGTCAAAAATGACGCCGTTTGCAGGGTAGTCAAAGAGAACAGATCGCTACACACTATCCTTACAGTATAATTATTGTACATTCTTATGGTTAATTACATTTTCTTTGAATGAAAGAGATAAGAAAATGAATCTGGGTATCGAAATAAACCCAAATACATCTTTGTACACTTCACAGAAAGCTTAAAAGCTTGTGTTGTGAAGTGGAGTAGGTCGGGGATTGAACCCGCGCCCACTGAGTTATCAGTCGAGCGCGTTACCAATCAGGCTACCGACCACCTCATTTGGCATAGAAATTTATGTTCTACTTAATAATATCGGTATTTTCTATTCTTCTTAATAATGATATTTTTACCTACTAAAATATTTACCAATTCACTGTATAAATCACAATGTACAAATTAAACACTCCCGCAACAACCAAAATATATCAAATTCTATCGACAACCATTCGAAACATTCGCAGGTTCGTAATTATAATACAAAATAATATATCAATGAAAAGTAGCATAAGCAGAAAAAATCTTGAGTCTATTTGAAACCGCTGCCATAACGGGGCGCTTTAAATTCCATATAACTATGAACAACTTGCAAAAGTTGCCACGGCCCAGCGTTACAAAGATCGGTACCTACCCGATTTCCACCAGAATTATGTAAGTGGATGTTTGGTTAAAAAAATTTTGAATATTCTGCTACCTATAAATGATTTGAATATTTTCATGTCAAAATTCATGGGTGAACAATTTCATGAAGTAACTGTAATTATAAAATATAAATATGACTAATTATTAGAATCATTAATCAGAAGGTTGTTGTTGCATTATAGAAATAATTATTTGTTTGTGAAACATTTCCAAGGGAAAGATTGAAGAGTGACACAAAAGTGACATGCGCATTACATCACTGAAAAAATGACACAAATAAAGATCTAAAGCCAATATTACACGGTTCACTTTTACGGACCAATTAATTCCCTAATCAAAAGTGAAATCCTCCAATAGTGAATCGTCTTAAAACGCAGAAGTGATGCGACCACCATACGAATTACATCACTGAAAAATTTACATTTTATGTTTGATTGATGATTAAGATTTTATGTTTGTAAAAGAAATTCGGCTCTATTTTTTATTTATTTATTGTTACTTTTTTTAACATTTGCACTCGCTGGAAAAACTGATATTATGGGAACATAACATTTAAGGGATCACGTATATCTATAATTAGGAATCGCAGAGTGTGTATGACGAATAGCACGAATGTGACAGAAGCACGAAGTGTGTGTAAGGATAGAGATGTCTGGAGTTATGTTCTCTCTACATACTCCGTAAGGGTGAGAGAATAAAATATAACAATTAATATTTACTAAGGGAAACGTGTTCATGATAAGACAATAGGTACTAATTTTATTTTCAATTGTTTCAGAAGTTCTAAAAAATGGCGCCTAATCTGTTAGGCAGTACGAATCTCTTCCTCGCTGAAGCAACCATCTCCAAGGAGGACCAGAAAGCACAGAAACCACAACAGACGACCCAGCAACCTAGCAGTAGTCAATCAGTAGAACCTAAATACAAGTAAGCACATATCCAGATTACTCTGAGTAAAAATCGTTCTATTATCGCTTCAATTTTTCCATTTTTTGTGAGAATGTAAGCGCAAAATAAGAATAACGTAAGCGACACAATAGATATTGACTTTTTGTATAAAAAGGGACCGAATTTCAAAAAAAGTATCCACTGGAATCACATTGAACATTATATCTAACAAACTATGGAAATAATATTAATTTTGAGCTAATTTCAGAGGTAACATTAAAATTATTTTTTATTAAGGAAACTTGCAAAAATTAATTTTCTAAATACTAGAGTCGTTGACAAAGAATTTCATTCCGTTGACGATTATAGTTGAAAAATTGATTTTATGTATGACGAAATGTCAATCAGAGCCCTTTACACTCTGATTGGCATTGATCTGATAATGATATTGTTTTCGATACTTAGTTTGATTATATGCTGTGATGAAATGATATTGTAAAAATTGACGAGTCCAAGTGCCCGAATGGGCCTACGGACGATAGAGAACAATAAAACAATAGAGTCAATTAAATATATTCCTATTTATACATGTATTAAGTTTTAGATTAATATCGTCAGTATTAGCTGAGTTATCTTCCTTTTCCCGAAGCCCTTTTTACATGATGAGTTACCATCATGGTCCAATACATTGTAGGTTTTTCTAACTTATACGTGTACTTTGATTTCAGATGGAGTATCGTATGGAGAAATGTATTCGCCTTTCTGTATTTGCATCTAGGAAGTCTATACGGTTTCTACTTAATATTTTTCCAAGCAAAGATCTACACAACACTATTCGGTAAGAATAATTTCCATAATCGTTAGAACATGAATACCTTAACTATTCCGTAACCAATTAAATTCGAACGTACTAACGAAAATAAGACATTTCTCAATTATTTAAATAAAGAAATAAATAAATCTTTATTGTCCAGTAAATATGTACAGATACAGAAACAAGACAATGCAGTGTCCCAAAAGGCGGACTTATTGCAAAACCAATATCTCACAGTCAACCCTTTATTCATAGTAAAATAAATTTAAAACACCTACTATTCCGAAATCTCATGCCTCCCCCAGACGCGCGTGAACTACCACGAACCAATTGTTTATATGAGTAAAAAGGCGTGTGGATGGAACGTTTGTCTTGACGTGTACGTAATCGACCGTTGACGCATTTTTACTAATGAACACAATTAACTCGTGGTGGATCACGCGCTTCTGGCGGAGGCATTAGAATTACAAACTTTTGAAGTAGCAAATATTGAGACTTTAACTTTTTAGTGAAAATATTTCAAGCTGATACAATTTCTAAGTATAACAAAAAACACCCTAAAGTTTGATGATTTTGTAAATAACAAGACTAATAAGGTTTCATCTGTGTGTAAAAGAGATGACTGCTTGAAACTCTGATTTCATTTTTTCAACATTTTGGTCTTGTCAGCTAGAACCTTGTTATTCTACGGCGAGGATTTGACACTGACAAGTGTCGACATCCTAATAGTAGCTAATAATGTAATAACTCTTTTTTCAGCACTTGTCTTTGCGACACTGGCAGCCATGGGCGTGACAGCCGGCGCTCACAGATTATGGGCACACAAATGCTACAAAGCCAAATTACCTCTGAGGATCTTCCTTATGATTCTACAAACCATGGCTTTCCAGAACCACATATACGAATGGGTCAGAGATCATAGGTAAGAAATTATATCATTTTCTAATAATACTTCCATTGTTTATATAATGAGGTTTTGGCATGTGAAAGCCATTTTTTCGTCTTGAAACCATATCAAAATTTTGTATGAAATGAGTACTATCCACTGCGGTGTAATCAAGTTTTGAGAGCCGATTCCTACAGATTGCCCATGGATTTTGTGATGAGTTAACGTCTGACGAATTTTCTGGCCAATCTAGCGCGATTAATTGTCTTTGTGTGAAATATTTATTCACTTTTTTGGATTTATAGCAGATGGCTAGATAATACTGAAATATGCCATCACGGTTCGGCCATCGCTTTTGTATCTCTGGTGTCATCATTATTAGGAGTCACATTCACTACAATAGTAACTTCCATCGTTATCGAAACTAAACAAGATAAGTAATTTCACAACAGATAAACGTAATACGCATAGGGCATAGGTAATTAATTGAACTAGTATACGAGTACCTGCTGGTGTTATGTAATGTAAACACGCTCTACTCGTTGGGCGAGTTTCCGGCTGCATTTATAACCTTGACTAATGTACATTGAGTCACAACATTTAATCACTGTGCACCGCTACGAAACTATCAAAAATTTAACGACTATAAATACTAAATGATACAAATAAAAAAAGTCAATCAGATTTACGACATACTAAGAAATTTGAATGCATTGCGTGCTACATGTTTCATATAATAATTTGAATACTAATATAGGTATTAAGTAATAACTTTTATACTTAATAAGAGACAAGGATGCTAAAAAGTAGCATGCGAGATAGAAAACGAAATGAGTGGATTAGAGAGAGGACAAAGGTGACAGATGTAGACCAAAAAACGGCCTCACTAAAATGGAATTGGGCTGGACATGTAGTCAGAACAACAGATGACCAAAATAATCTTGGATTGGAGACCGAGAACCGGAAGCTGAAACCCAGGGAGACCATAATCAAGATGGTCCGATGACATAAATAAAGTGGCCGGACACCAGTGGCACAGGGTTGGCTGCAGACAGGGAGCTGTGGAAGTCGGGAAGGTAGGCCTACGTCCAATACTGGACTGCAGAAAGCTGGTGATGACGATGATGATATTTACTAAAAGTACTTTATATCGTTTTATACTAAAAGTAATTTTGTATAATATGCTTACCTATATGTGGCCTAGTGGCTTTGAGCCCCTTTCTTATGGGTAATCCGGTAAATATAATCATCTAGTTTAAAATCTCAGTATTCTTACAACGCGGTTTCTTCTGTTAATATAGTCTGCGTCTATATTTTCATCTTCAAATTTTAATAAATTCTCAATGTCCCAACACCTTAAAATTTTGTACGCATATTTGCTTTTGTTGTCAGTTTCAATCAATAAACACGTTTCAATTAGTAAATTCTATGTATCTATCTATACCATCACGCCACGTCCCTTTCAGGGTATGCAGAAAGGACAGAGCGCCACACAGCCCTATCCTTACACACACTCCTGGCTTCCATCTAGTAAATTCTAATTAGTATAATTTTCATACGTTTTATTAACATTTTACATGTTTTGTCTTCAAGTATACATACCTAATGTTGAAATCTATACAAATATGTATATATTTTAGTAACGTATCTTTTGTGAAACATCCAAAATTTGCATTAAATGCAAGGAATAGCACCTTCATATAACTTAGCTGTATCATAAAAGTGTCAATTTTGGGAATTTAAAATATTCAGAATTTTATGTATCCAGATTTCGAAACAGAATACCATTTTCTAACGAAAATATGAATCATAAAAAAATCCAATGAATTTTTCAAATGACTAATCAAAGTCAAATTTGTTGTTACTAAGCCGTTCTCAATTTCGTTTTCAAAACCATTTGGTTAAATGGTTATAATCTTGTTTTACCATTTGCATTTTAATACCTATTTAACTTAATAATGCAGAAATATCGCATATCGAGTTAAGAAAAAATCCTAAAATCATGTCACAGCCAATCAATAAAAATAATATTTTCCATATTTTTGTTTTTTTCCTCTTTGGTTTATTATGTACATGTCGACAGTCTGAGAATTAATTTTCATTAATTTCAGTAAATTTCAAAAAACGTGAGACCTTGGATCTTGACAACCTTACTAAATATATTTTGGAAAATTGGATAATAAAAATAGGAAAAATAAAAAAAAATAGAGTAGATACTTCGAACGTATCTAGTGAATTACCGTAAAAGATTTTTTATATCTTGTATAGATTTAAAAAAAAAAGTGAAAAACATCTCCCATCCTTTTCCGAAAGACAGCAACTCGTTTCTCGAGTATCTATACGAGTATATCGTTATCCGAGGATCTATGTATCTTTACACAAAAGTGCCAAAAATATTACAGTTACTATGTACCTATTTGTAGCCATTAGTCATGCAATTCAAACTCGACAGATTTTGTACAAAATTTTGGCAAAAATGTACCTCTGTTAAGAGTATGCATACCGACATTTCAAAAAATTCTAAAAACGGGAGACCTTCCATCTCGACAACCGTTACTAAATATGCTTTGGATCAAAATAGGATAGATGCATTGAACCTTTATCTAGGGAATAACCATTAAAGATTTTTTATATCTTGTATAGATTTCTCAAAAAAAATTATTAAAAACACCTCCGACCTTTTTTACGAAAGACGGAAACTCGTTTCCCGAAAGTCGTAGAGTATTTTTTTTTGTACTGATAATATGCATTAAAATCTAGGGAATAACCGTAAAAGTTTTTTGATACATGCAAAATTAACCCCAAAAAATGGAAAAAACGCTATTTTTACCATTTTATCATGCGATTGTCACGCGATTTTGAATCTTAATGCCGTGGGAAAAGACTGTGAAGTCATTCTTGGTGCCAAACCCTTAAAAGCGTCCAACGACTTAATCTGTTTTAAAATAATACTGATGTCTTGTAGTGTGATTATAATAAGATCTATAATAACATCTCAATGTCCTTGAGTAACGCTAACAACCCACCATTAAACTGTTTCCTATTAAATCATTCATATTACATTTTAATTGACAGTTGTTTGAATGTTTGACTCGCAGGTGGAATCCTTGGGACAAAGTACCGGAGTAGGTATATAGGCTTACTCGTGCCGATCGTTAACTCCTTTAAACAACAATAAGATCATTAAATCTGATCGCTATTATAATATCACTACTGTGCTGTGTGCATTAGGATTATTACATCAGGTAGATACGACTCTTTAGGAGACCAAATGACAACATTGACATGTCTTTTTTTTTTTTCAACATTTTTGACAACTTTTTCAAATTTTGTATGAGAAAGTTAATGCTCAATAAGAATAACGTAAGCGACAATGTGAATTACACCTTTTTAAAAGAAACCTGGGAAGAAATTAAAAAATTTTAAAACAGCTGATTTATTAAGATTATAATTACCAGTATTTTGACTAAATTATACTTTTATATCTGAAAAACTGAACGGAAAATCTTCAGATCACGTAAATTTTAGGTATACTTTAGGAAAAAATTTTTATTCTAGGAATTTCCAAATCCTGTAATTCTAAAACAGCCGATCTGTAGTCTATACTTTCATATATCACTGTCTCCAGTTTCAAGATGATTCCCTCAGTATTGGCTGATTAAAATTCAGGGCGCCGAAGCCTAATGAAAGGTTGTATCCCCTTAATTTAGAGTTGAACAGAAGTAAATGAAATGAAATTTGGGGAGTTAGTTTACTAGGGATGGACACTGAAAGAAGAAAACTGGTCGCTACTGGGATGAATAGTGCATTCAGACCAATTGTTAGTAGTACTAGCAATGTGTCTACGAAAGCAAAAGTGCTAGTGCACAAATGCTACCTTGGAGACTTGGCTGACGTACAAATCAGGTTGGAATGCAGTACAAATGGGATTGTTGGGAAGAATATGAAGGAAACGTTGAGAGACAGGAAATACGATGAGGTTATTAGAGAGATGAATGACTTAGCTTTGTAGATTTTTACGGTCCTTGTTAATCTCTTCTCCATTGTTCTCGGGTTTACCGTGTGTAGATTGTCGGTGTTGTCGAGCTTTCGGTCCACTTGCTGGGGCCACCTTCAAGACAAATATGTTGAGAAGAGATAAGTGACTGACTGTTCTAGTGACTAGCGAGTGAAATCAGAAGAAATCATATACTTAACTTTTATGAATCTCTGACTTGAAAGAATGAGAATATTATTGGAACTGTCGGTTGTAACGCAGACTTACTAAGCAGAAAGTGCACGACGGATTCGAATCTCACCACCGCGCACCAATGATGTACTTCACTATGCACTGGGAATTTTAGAGGAGAGCATCCAAGCCTTCATCTTTTTTAAATCCAAACAGATGGTATAATTTTTTAGCTCTCTCAAACATGACATTAACATAGTATTTGTATTTGTAGATAAACAGGTTAAAACAGTTTTTTAGGAGGAAAAATTGAAGGATAGATATACATCTGTAAATTGACATCACCATCTTAAGTTTCGGATCTTTGCCACAATTTCATACATGACTTACTCCAAAATAATCTCTAGGCCATCTGATTTATTAAAAATATAATAATTATTGACA
Source organism: Ceraclea dissimilis (assembly GCA_963576895.1). Taxonomy (NCBI): domain Eukaryota; kingdom Metazoa; phylum Arthropoda; class Insecta; order Trichoptera; family Leptoceridae; genus Ceraclea; species Ceraclea dissimilis. The sequence continues at coordinate 17,561,755 of OY756364.1, forward strand.
ATTTTTTTTCCTACAAACACCGGCAGGAATTATATAATTTCCTAATCAGAGTATTTATTTCTCAGCGGAAAATTTTAATATTCAAATAACATAAACCAACGGTAACAATTAACAATTGCGCAATTAAATAAATATTATAGTACCTGCAATTACAGTATGAATGATATTTCGAGTAATTATTATGAATCTAAAAATATCATAAACACAAATGCAATAAAAGGTCGTACTTTCCGCAAAACTGTGTGACGAAATAACAGAAGCAAAACGGTTGGTAATTATAATGATTGTTGACATTTAGAAGATGCACGGATTGATGATGACTTTGTGATGATTAGATTAACCCTAAAAGGATTCTTTAGGTTTCTAGATTTTCCTACCATCATATTGCAATATGTAGATCGGACTCATTGTCCCCAAAATATAAAAAAAACACGTTGTTTCTGTAAAATTTTCAACGAACCACAAATGCGGTCCCTAATTATTCTGTGCCAGCGATTTTGAACGTTAAACACAGGGAAAATGGTTATAAAAAAAGTCGGTACCGTCTGGAAGTTTTTTAATTTATTTCATACTACCCTCGAAATCCGAGGCATTAGGAATGGTTTTCCATGTTAATAGATTTCTTACATTTCGATTTGGAGACGATGCACCACCATCCACATTATAAAGAATTTACATTCCAGTGTGTACTTGACAGAACCCGCGATATATTCGTAAGCAGGTAGGGGGGCATTTTGGAAAGGCCCAAAAGAGAGCTGGCCCTTAGGTCTTACAATACTCGTTTCACGTTTCGATCACGATATTAGGATACATAAACGCATGTACTGTTGAAAGATGTGCTATAAATGTGTTTTTTTTAACATTTTTTTTCAATTGCTTGTTCTTTGCAGGGTTCACCACAAATTCTCCGAGACTGATGCAGATCCCCACAACGCCAAGCGTGGCTTCTTCTTCTCTCACATTGGCTGGTTGATGGTTAGAAAACACAATGATGTCTTCGTCAAAGGAGCTGCAGTCGACATGAGCGACATGGATAAGGATCCTGTTGTCACCTTCCAAAGAAAGTAAGTATTTGTCTTCATAAAACATTTTATGGTTTTTGCACCAAAGCAATAAGAATAAAAATTTTACCAACATACATTACTTGCAAATAAAAAAACCAGATGTGCATTTGGCTGACGAAAGCTGTCATGTTTATGAATAATCTGTTTATTTATCTATCATCCTGTCACGCCAGGTCCCTTGCGGGACAGGCAGAGATGATGGAACCCCCAGACTGCACTATTTTTATACACCCTCCTTGTTTCCGCAACATTCATGCGCGCTTTCTGATTCTTTGAAGATATAGCCGACATGGTCGGTCCACTTCTATGTTGTACCCCAAAGCTTCTTCTTTCATCCACATATTTCTTTTTTATCATCCTATCATCATCCATTCTCTCAACATGCCCTGTACATCTACATTTATTAATAACCATTCTAATCACTTAATCCGTCTCACCGTCACTCATCTCTCTATTAATAACCATATTCCTTATCCTATCTTTCAATGTTTGCCACACATTCTTCTCAACGATCGCATAGGCAGTGCATTCAATCCTGATTTGTCCTTTTTAAGCCATGTCCAAGTCTCGCATACCCTTATGTGTTAAATTTATGAACACCGTAAGAATTTTAACGTAAGAAATGAAAGAAATGTTTTCAAGGTCTTACTACATTTTTGTGTTTCAGAACATATCTCTTCGTGATGCCTCTCCTATGCTTCGTAGTGCCAACTTGGGTGCCAATCAGATTCTGGGGCGAGGACCCATGGGTGTCCTGGTACGTTGCAGCTGTCTGGAGATTCACCATCTCTCTGAACTTCACATGGTTGGTCAACAGCGCAGCTCATATGTGGGGCAACCGCCCTTATGACAAGTAAGAATAAAATTTTAATTTTCTAACATTATCTCCGGGAACGTTGTGGCTAGGTTGAATGTGAATACTTTATTTGAGATGATTTGGGGATGTGGAGAGAATGTTTGACGTTTCCTTACTCATAGATACATCTTTCGCTTCCATCACGTCCGATACTCAATGACGGACGTGTACTGAGTGGAAGGAACCGCAGAGCGTGTACAACGAACGTGGTAGCGGCTAGAGATGTAGGTATGTAGGGATGGAAGTTTGCGTAGTGCTCAGTCCTGTATGCCAACCCCGCAAGGAGTACGGCGTGGTGGAACAAGATATAACGCTTTTACGAGAAAAGGAATAACATGTTTTGGGAAAATTACAGTAATTTTAGAAGATTTTTTTTAATACATGAATTCTAAATAAGTATTAAAATATTAAAATTTACCTTCATGAATATTTGAATATGTAGGTACGCATATTGATTATCAAATAAATTAATCGTTTTGATGCCGGAATCATTGATAATTTTATAATAAAATAAATATTATATTTTTCGATATTAAAATCGTCTGGATCGTTATTAGGCAAAATTATAATAAATAATAATATAAAACAAATATTATCAATTATTTAAAAAAAAATATTTGCCAGTTATTTATTTCATAAAGCTTGTCTGAGTGGACGAATTGATTAAAAATAATTATAAATGTTTACATATTTTGAGGTTTTTTTTCAAATATTATGAAATCAAATAAATTAAAAACATAAAAATAAAGTCTGTATACCTATCTAAAACTAAAACGACTCGCAGCTTCGTCTTAGGATATACCGAGGCCCCTGGGCACATGTAACTTTTGGGAGGCCCCATTCGAAAGTAAAAAAGTTAATGACAATAAGAAATATTGTTCTGTGGCCGGCCTATTCCTCTTTTCATGTCTCACGGTCTCCATCTCAGGATTCTGTCCACTCCCTGTCTGGCAACATGACTTGCCCATTGCCATTTTAGTTTGGCAATGCGATCCATCACATCTGCAATGTTCGGCGTCTGATTTCCTCATTTCTGATTCTATCTCTCAGACTTACGCCTAACATTTGCCTCTCCATAGATCGCTGTGTACATTTTAGTTTCGGTATGGTCCTCGCAGTTCTTTGCTATCTATCTATCTATCTATACCCTCACGCCACGTCCTTTGCAGGGTAGGCAGAGAGGACAGAGCGCCAGACATACCTATCCTTACACACACTCCTAGCTTTCGTCAAACTCATACAGTTTGTCATACACGCTCCCCGATTCCTTTTACTCAAAACGCGCCCATCCTTGAGGATCTGGTCTTCTTTGCTACTGAGATATAAATTCAATCAAATTATAGTGCTGGTTTTGTCTTCGCAAAAACCATAATTAGTTTAATATATTTACTTTTTGCGAAATATTTCTCTCATTTAAGTTTAACCTCGACACAAATAAGGTCATCCCTCTTACTCTTATGTATTTTGTCATCTAAAATTATTATTTCTGCACTGTGGTGATTAATTACCACTAAAACTCTCGGTTACAATTCACCGAATCTCATTTAAGCCGTGTGTAATTAGTATGTACTTATGCATTGTACGTACAAAATTATTACAAACTTATTTGACATATATTTTCTGACATAAATATTTTAATAGTATGCATACTGACATTTCAAAAATTTCTAAAAACGGGAGATCTTTGATCTCGACAACCGTTACTAAATATGCTTTGAAAAAATTGGATAATAAACAAATGGTTTGTTTTGTTATGAGAGTATTGACAGTTGTGAAGACCTCCATTTACTGCAGCGCCATCTAGTGAGTGGTAAAAAATACACCCCCATTATATAGAAAAATCTACCGAAATGTTCTTCAAATAATTTCATTTTGTGGAAAATGGTGTGTTTTTGTATCTCCTAAAGTATAGTGTACATTAAAATCAGCGGTAGTCACAAAGAAAAATATGACATTACTTCTCCTTCACGCAGGTGGCTATTAAAAAAAAAAGTATTTTTATGAAGTGGACTGGTTTACTTAAATTTTCCTGCAAAAGTATAGAAAATTGTAAAAAAGTTTATAGACATCGTTAACTATTTATTAAACCAGATTTACCTATCATCAGTTTGATAAGTGACCGTGATATATTTTCAAATTTCATTCACTGACCATGGTATTTTTTTATTTCAATGTCGATCAAAGGTTGTCCTGAATTTTATTGCCCTTTCATCCATAAATTTATTTATTTGAACTTTATTATATATAATAAAGGTTTTTGACCGACGGTATTTGGTGGAATCTCGTTTTTTTAAAGGTAAAAAATAAAATAAAACATTTAGTATTCGAGGATTCTCATCCTCATATCATCAGGCGATAACAAATAAAATGAATATAAGGATACAAAAGCGGTGAGTATATAATATAGAAAGTTGGGAAAAGCCCAACTGTGACGTCACGGTCATTTCCCGCAGCATTAAGGTTCCAAATAGCACGAACAATCGCACGATAAAATGTAAAAATACGTTTTTACCATTTTTTGGGGTTAATCTCCCATTTAAAAAATATTTACGGTTTTACATCAATACAAAAAAAACTCCGCCACTTTCGGGAAACAAGCTTCTGCCTTTCAGAAAATAGATCAGAAATGTATTTCACTTTTTTTGAGAAATCTATACAAGATATAACAAATCTTGTACGGCTATTCCCCAGATAAAGGTTCAATGTATCTAACCTATTTTATTCCAAAGCATATTTAGTAAGGTTGCCGAGATCAAAGGTCTTCCGTTTTTAGAATTTTTAGGAATGTCAATATGCCAACTCTGTTGTGGAAGTTTTTCCTAGTAGCATTTGAATGTGTAACTATAACTATTGAAAAGTAAGTTGCTATCAATTTAATGGCATGCGTAAATTTATGCAATATGACACTGATCTTTTTTTATTGCAATACCAGAATTTCTAGATTTTTACGATCGTAATTTAATAACTAATCTACATTTTAAAGATATGGAAAAATTGCCGATTTCATCATTAATGACCGATAAATAATGTACAAGGCCAATGTGTTTGAAACCAGATGTCCTGACCTGAACCATGGACCATGACCTGTCATAAACTTTAATGACATCTGATAAATGCATATCACTTAGGTAATTGGATATTTTGGCAATTTTTTTCGTTAATGCATATTTTAGGGTTATTGAACATAATATAGTGCATATTTTGGAACTTTCACGTAAAAATATAAATCGAATCGTATAACCATGATAAGTTCTCGACGTGTTTTACATCAATGTTTTTGGTCCACATCTCCCATTTGAATCACGTTTAATAAATTATTAGGTAACTAAAAATATCAATTTTATTTTATTTGTTAATACATTAATATTAAAAAAGACAAGTAATTAGACCAATGCATAACCTTTCTAGATACATAGGATATAAAAATATAAATAAGCTATAAACAAGATATGTATCTTCTTCATCTTCATCAGTCTGTCCCCGTCCACTCCTAAACAAAGGCCTCCCTCATTTGCCTCCATGTTGTCCTGTCCTTGGCAGACTGCATTCAGTATCATGCATGTTGTATCTACAATACAAATATTTCAAATGTGGTTGAAACAGACAAGCGATTATGTAACCATAGAAGTTGCAGGTTTTCACGATGATCCATATGCAGATTTGTTTTTCGGGTTGATCGTGGTCACAATCACAATCCGTGACCAAGGCGGCAGTAAGTTCGCCGAAACGTCGGATCATCTGATCACATCACACGATCAACCCGAAAAACAAATTTGCATATTATGTATGTAACAATTTTTAACCAAACTGTTTCTTTGTCATCAGGAACATTGGAGCCACTGATAATAAGACCGTTGCACTGTTGGCTGTCGGCGAAGGATGGCACAACTACCACCATGTATTCCCATGGGATTACAAAGCGGCTGAACTTGGAAACTACAGTTCCAACCTCAGTACTGGATTCATCGACCTCTGTGCTAAAATCGGTAAAGAACATTTCTTTATTTCCGTCTTGATTTTCGACCTTAAGAGCCCTAATAGTTTTGACCCTCCTTGATTTGGGAAGACGCTTTTATTTGCTTAGATAGAACCATATACTTTTATATTAAGTACACAGATGGCGTACTCAATGCTAATAGTAAAGTAAAGTGGTGCCCACAAACTGTCAAATCGTATGAATAATTTTGACATTTCGTGGGCAATTTCTCAATTTTGTTCTCATAGTTTATACCCCACATTTTGTACTCATAGTCGTTATTATGAGTACGCCATCTCTTCTGCTTCTGGAAAAAAAACATTCACAACTTGTCTCCTGAAGCACTTCAATATCTGAGCTCTCGCGATCTGAATATCTGATTCAGATCTTTCCAATGGATATAAATGAGCACTCTTCTGATACAACAGGATTAGGGCTATGTAGTGAAAATGCGGTAGTAAGACCTAGTTATTAGTTTGCTTGGAATTGGAATGAAGTATGGCTTATTGAATTATGTTTATTTTTTCCAGGTCTCGCTTACGACATGAAGACAGTTTCAGCTGAGTTGGTTAAGAAGCGCATCGAGAGAACTGGAGATGGAACCCATCCATGGAGCAAAGAAGTGGCTGAAACTGCTGCCAAGAATCTCTTGGACGGACACTGTCATCCGGAGAACCCAGTATGGGGATGGGACGACATTGACATGACAGAAGAGGATAGAAAATGTGTAGAATTCAGTCATAGAAAAGTTGAATAATTGAAAATTTAACTGTTACTAAAAATTTTAATTTAACTTAATTTAATTTAAGACTGGTCTCCTGTATTTTGAAAAATTACATGACAGTGGACATGTAAGCATGTTCCCAATATTATGACATACATAACATGACGAATAACATATGTATCAACACATTCAACAGTCGAATTCCAGTTGCTAGGTCACAATGCGTTCCAATGTAAAATTTAAATATTTTATTTTATTTATTTTTTCAAAATTACAATCATTTCAGGTATCATATAGAAAAATAAATGCTGGATTTTTTGCCTCACTAAACGATGGTCTGTTCTGGGGCAATAATAGCATAATTATAACGTGACAATTTGTGTCAAACATGACAAAAAGTACAATTTCAGCATATGTTTCAATTGTATATTAAATTTACCAGTTTTTAATTACCGGGTGACCAGTATAATTCTTTTCACTGTGTTAGCATGAATGTTTAATGTACATGACGTTGATATTTTGCAATATTTTAATGTACTTACTCGCACTTTTTTATGAAATTTTGTTAACTTATTATTACCAGATGACGTGTTGGTAAAACTCAAAATATTTATCAAATTTTTGATACTGTAAGAGCAAAAATGCTAAGAGTCAAAATTTTATTTACATGCCGCTGCCCTTTTTTTCAATACTTTATGTTTTGGTCAATTAGTCTTCAACTGTATTAGAAATTAGTCCTTTTGCTGCTTGAAATTATACAATAAAATACAGTCATAATGGAATCTGCTGTTGTGCCAGGGTTGACGACCATGGGCCTTCTTTGTATACGTCCATACATATTTCCATAAAAAAAACTAATTATTTTTAGAAATTTTGTACATATCCCAACCTATTGCATTTTTTGTTAAAATTTTGATTAAACTAGTAAAAAAATAATAAATGTACATTAGAAAACTGCAAAATACAAGTAGAAAACTTACCATATGGGACAATTTCCACAAATGGGACATAAAATTATCATTTTTGCGTTATTGTAATTATTGTCCCATCTCATATAAATTTTCTTTATGAACGTATTACACAAGTACTGATCTTTATTATGATTTTTTTTACCGAGAATGAATGATATCAAAGCGACGAATGAACAGAAATATTTAATGGGATTGTGGGAAAAATATTACTGATAGTGAAAATGTATTCATTTTAACATATAAATATATTTCGGGGAATGTGAACAAGTGGGACAATATTTACCGAAACGGTAATTTTTCGAAAAAAAGTTTTTAGCATTATCCAGCATGACATTGTCTTATTTATTATTATTTTCGTCGAATTTTAAACATACCACTTACGGTAAATATTGTACCACCTTCGGTAAATAAACTAAGAAAATACTGTAAGAGGGGTTACCAAAAAAAATATTATATCGTTGTATAATAAATATGAACTCTTATTAGCAACTGCTCAATAATTTAAATAAATACATTACAAATTTAATATAAAATCATTTTTTATATGGATAAATAAATTAAGTAGATATATTCGTTTTTAGGTAATTAGGATATTTTAGTAAATTTAAGATATTTTAGTGAATAATTATTATGAAATGTTGGTAGGTGTAATTATATGTGTATTGATTTTTATTTTCTATTTAATAAAGCGTTTTTAATAAATATGTTTTATTTTTTATTTGTCTTTTTGAGATTCTTTCGCTGAGGCCTCCATCTAATTAAAATCTGTCTACTGCGCTTAAAAATCACATGGTACTGCAGGTTTAAATTGTATATAAATAAAGGAAATGTGTGAGTAAAATTTCATGGTTCTTGGACATGGAGAAATTATTAAAATTTAAAGGAAAAAAACATATTAATTGGCTATATTCAACATTATTTCAAATGGCGAGTGTGTATTGCCGTAGGCAATGTCTGCAAACAAACCACTTGTGACATTGAAATAAGAAAAATATATTTAGAAAAGTATGAAAACTAAAAAGAAAAGAAAAAAATAGAAACAGCTATACAGAACCAAGGAGAATAAAGCAAATCATAATAGTAATATGTATTAAGTAAATAAAAAAATTCTGATGCAGATAAAAACAACAACAACAGATGAAGTTATGTACAAATAGGCTTCCATCAATAGGCAGTTTAGCACCTCTATTGAAATATACGTGAAGTAATTTATTGTCGATGGTTTACGGTGATTGTTTTAATTCAAGGTAAACCTGTGTGGTATATATTGTACTGACTTATTACAGTGGATAACCATACTCCACGTACCAGGTGAGATGTTAGTTTTCAACAACCAAGTTTCATGTTTCATCCAAAGATGGCTCTTATTAGACTGTTACTAAATTTATTGGTTAGCCCGCTTGTCCGTTACCCATTACTATGCTCAATGTTGGTGTCCACCGTAACATATTTAATTATCTAATTCAATATCTCCTCAGGCTCCTTAATATTATTTTTGCTGCCCCTAGTTTTTTTAATTAGTCTTTAAGTTATTATGTAATGTAGCTCATTATTTGTTATCCTCCTTGTAGCAGGGATATTGAAGGTGTCATTCCGGACGGTGTTGCTGGAGAGTGCCCTTCACAGAACACATATACTCTGTGCCCTTCCGACTAACCCTCAGTGTTGCCAACAACTCTTGACCCAATATCGCCGTTTCTCATACATAAAGTAGCCTAAAGTCGCCGAATTTCATTTGTAGTACTAAGTAGCCTAAAGTAGCCCAAATACCAAAAAATCAATATGAATAAAATGTAATTTTTATCAATTTATGATAAAATGTTTGATAAATAGACCTAAGCCTAATACAAAACAATGTAATGTACCTTAAAAGAAAGTAAAGTAAGTAAATAGGTTAAGTAAAAACAAAATTTGGTTGCAACACTTATCTTTTACATTAATGTGGGTACGAATTCTATGAATGGCTGGAATCTTTGAAGTAGCCTAAAAGGCGACCAGTCGCCTTTTAGATTTTTTCGTCGCCGATTCTCGTTCTGAGTAGCCTAAATGGCGATAAATCGCCTACGTTGGCAACACTCAGGGCCGTCTCTCCCATTAGCCACGGTGGGCACTTGCCCAGGGCCCCGCGATCCAAGGGGCCCCCAGGCTAGTATATTGCATTATTTTACGAAAATCTAACAATTATTATTGACTATAAATTATAAAGCTTACCAGATTTTTTGGTATTCTAATTAACAGGGGCCCCAACAAACAATGCCTGTATTTCTCATTACGATCCACAGGGCCCCTTAGTTCCTGCCTAGATCACGAATTGATGATATTACTTATCAGCTCGGTAAAAAAAATTCGCCTGCGGCGCTAATTTTGCGTTTGTCTTATCACTTCACCGATTTTTTTAATAATTTCACTTTTCAAAATTTCGTCTGCGGCGCATTATTCCAACCCTGTTCAATGATCTAAACTTTTGTTTTACTTGCGGTCCGTCGCTCATTTCTAATTCCAAATGCCCCTTCATCCAAAAACTTTGTCCGGCCTGGTATAGAAAGACAAGCAGGTTCATTATTATACACATTTCCTAAAAAAAGTCGCCTGCGGCGCTATTCACATTTTATATAAGTACCGCAATGTCATATTTGCATGTGACGACCTACAGCCCTCTCCCCCAAATTTAATCCTGGGATTTTTTAAACCCCTCCCCCCCCCCATCTGTCGACAATTTTTTCTTGCCCGAGGTCAACAGTTTTTTAGTTCTTGTAATCCGGCTCTGCATAAGGGCCCCATCAGAGTAAAGTGCCCGGGGCCCCCAGTAAGTTAAAGACGGCCCTGGCAACACTGCTAACCCTGGGGCTGTCTGAGTAGCTTTGGGCTGAAAGAGCGAATAAAAAGGCGCCTGACTGGCGCCTGTGTTGTGTCCGGTGGCCCGGTGGGACCTTCAATAGTTCAATATGCTAAATGATCAATTGTATCCGGACCACCGTCAAATTTGTAACACCGTCTAACGCCCGGCCACCCGGATAGCCGTGGCATTTTCTATTAGCCCATCATTAGGCGCGCTTGTCACTCCAGCTATTTGGAGATATAAAAACAGACGACTGTGGTCCTGTACAGCACCACACTCACAGGTGATTTCGTCTCTGAAACCCTATATTTTGAGATTATTGTAACAACGGGAGACACCTGTTCTTAGACTGTTAAGAAATCTCCGTGTTTGGTTCTTCACTCTGTGACCAGTCCGTTGCCATCACTTCCACTGTGGAACTTATAAATAATTAGTTATCTCAACAGATACACAGCAAAGGATGGACCTTCCATCGGGCTTATGACTGATCGTCGGCTGGCTTAATGTGATCACTTTACACTTAAGTAACATTCACCAATTCCAGTCCAGTTATAAATAAGTGCCTAAAATTTCTTGATATCACTGCCAATAGTATTTTTTTTTTGTCACAGATGCATTTTACTGTGATGATTCTAGATTCTAGACCACAATCTAATCGTGTCAAAGAATATTTAGATTAGATCCTCCCCTTCCTCTATCAAATCTAGATCATTTTTGATCATCGCGTAATTTAGCCACAACTGGTTTTATACTTTTTTTTTCAGAATACCGAATATGAATTCTACTTGCTCTAAATCAAATTATTATGCAAATTCGTGTGTAATAGAATGAGAGGTAGCAGTTATTAAATCAATTTATCAATTATGTTTTTGCACCTGCACCTTAGGCGAAACAGTAGATGAAATTCAATTCTAGAATTAGATTATTGTATTCACCATAATTACTGAGTTTTATTGAGTGGCGGATATACGTACTGACCTGCCTTCCACATTGGATTCCGGAACTCCTATTTCATTTTTTAAGTTCCTTGTAAAAAACAAAAAAAAAATGGTTGGATGTAAAATTCAAAAATTTTAACAAATAAAAAAAACATATATTTCTAAATATTATTTACAGATTATAAATAGGTATTTTAAATGCTGGCAAGTAATCTCAATTTGTATTAACATCTTAAACATTAGTAAATTATGCCTATATTATAATAATTTATAATTCTTTATAATATGTATATATTATGCGTGTTAACTATATTTCTGTAGTAAACCACGGAATTCCACAAATAAAATTCTACAAAAATAATTAATAGGTGTTAACCCAAATACTTTCCTGTACACTTTGCATTAAGCTTTCCAACTCAATTAGTTAACACAGCATTTCTATTCGTCCAATATACAAAAAAAAAAAACATTCCTGACAACAATCGACATGTTATCAAAGAACTATAATTTTATTAAATACTCTTATTGCCTACTTTTTTTGACTATAATATGCTCAACTTATTTTAATTATCTTAAATATATCAAATTCGTAGTTGATAATCTAATTCTGGCTGAAAATCCGGTGCAGGTGTAGCCAAAGAAATTTGGCTGCACCTGCTTCACAGAATACGAGTCTTACAATACCGGAGAGGCTTTCTCAAGGACAGACTGTTGGTCCCATATGATGAACTTTGGGAGGGGACATGGAAGTAAGTAATAATCAGATACCTTAATAAGGAGTTCATAATAAAGATTTGTAAATCAATGACGTCGTATTCAAGTCACAACTACTTTCAGTAACATACTAAATTTTATAATATGTCTTCTACTTATTCTTACGTTAGGCCTAGTGGCCTGTTGTTTGGGGATTATTAGTCTTTTGCGTCTCTTGCAAGGTCGACTTCTAGCTGTTAATCCAGCTCTTTGGTGGTCTGCCTGGGGGTCGCTTACTTTGGGGTTTGCCTTGCAGCACAATTTGAGGGAACCTGGATGATTCCATTCTCCTCACACGGGCGTACCTATATCTCCTTCGTTGTATTCTCCATCTAACGACATCCTCGACCTCGCATATTCTCTCTAATCTGTGTGTATACAAAATAATCAATTAAAAATTATTTCCATTGGAGTAATGGGGACGTATGCGAACACTGTAGGTTTTTTTATTAGATGTTCTTCTCACGGGAGCTGCAACTCTAATAGGTTCAACAAATTCATCTCCTTCTTTCCTCTTTACCTCATCGAACTCTTCGTAACTTCCACCATTGTGGAAACGATGGTAGTCTTGTGCGTAAACATCACCATCTGCATCGATCATACTTTGTGGCCTGACGAATTCATCGTTAAATTGGGCATATTTTGATTCTTCGTAAGCATCATCGAATCCTGAAGTCGTCAAAGAAGGATATCGCATTTTATGCTGATGTTTTCTCTTTTTGTTGTTTGGATAGTGCGGTACATAATAATCCTCAGAGTGCAATTCGTTTTTGTAGCCATCGTTTAAATACACCACTTTGTGTTCGTATTTGTCATCAAAAATGTTGTTTCTCAACAGTGTAAAGATTGAACCCATCAGTGCCATCTGATTCAAAATTCCAGTTCCGATGACCATCAACTTTAAAGCTGGAAGAATGAATGGTAGAAGGCCAGAGAACAAAAGACCTGGTAACATCATAATTGGAACGATTCTGTATGCAATCTTTTTCCATTTCATCCCCCTGCCTGTGACGGTTTCTGGAAAGAAAAAGAAAATGAAACTTATAAGAAATTAAGAATACGATAAGATTGGATATCTGGAAATGCTAAAAGGCACATTAAATATGAAGAAACCTATAGACCAAAGTACGTAGTAAGAGTACATGCTTGGTGCAGTTGGTTGAGGCGGCAGTCTCTCGTGCGGGAGGTACCAGGTTCAAACCCTGGCGCTGGCGATGTATTCCACACTTTGCGGTACAGTCTTTTAGCCTAGTGCAAGGTGTGCAGGAAAGTATTTGGGTTTGTGTATGCAAGCCCAGATCCTTAAAAAAATAAAATAATAAGAAGCAGAACAGAACCTCTGTGGTAGGTTATAGTCCGTTACCCATATTGCCGAGTAATGCCAGGAACTACAGTCTGTCAAAAAAGAGTTGGTGTCGGACTAAATTGGAACTACAATTTTGTTTGCTGGCAATGAGGATGCTTCTATTGAAATTATACAAATGTTGCCATTATGGTTGCCAAAAAGCTACATGTGGCGCCCTCATCGAACACCAACTCTTTTTTGACAGATTGTAGTTCACAAGTTCTAACCGCCTAATCTTTTCCCGAGGTACTTGAATCCTGAGCTTCCGCCACAATCTTAATCTCTGATTCTGGTCTCTCAAATACCAGACCATAAGATACGATATCAAATCGGAGAGGCCTCGAAACTTTTATGCAGTGGGTATTACACTGTCGATATCCTATCGTTCAGTGTGATTCAAGAACCACAGAGAAAGGGGCTTCCCAAAATCCATCAGAATCTCCGTCTGATTAAAACAACACTTTTGTGGATAAACTACTATACGGCATTCGACAATGTCAAAGCTTAGCCAAGATTATTGTCACAATTATTCAACATTCAACAAGTTTCTGTAGAGTACCGAGATTTGTTCTACAGTTTCAAGAAACTTCTACTTTCTAAGAAGAAAACTGCTAGGAATCACTGAACATCTATGCCTCTGGGAAAAAGATTAATTGCATTTGAAATTATTTCCGTACAAAGATACGTAATAATTGCCGTCACGCACACCTGTGGTTATTCTTTGCCTCGTGTGGAATGTTAATCATCTGCTAACATTGAAGTCTTTCAGCGTTATTAGTGGCGTCAAGTTATTCCATATGAACAACGTTTTGTTTTTATACCATAAATAAAAATGTAAAATGAATGAATACATTTCCACACCAGACAAACGTTTTTTTTAATGGAAATTACATAATTTTTACATTTTTGAAATGAAGCTGAGGTGTACCAATAAAAAATGACGTTTTATGTGTCTTTCGTGTGGGAATGACCGACTGTATTCTTGAGCAACAATTTTACAAGAAGTGTCAAAGGTCCACTTCAAGCTACCAATGACTCTTAAAATGTGAAATGACTCTATTTTCTACCCTTGGCTTATAAAAACCTCATGAATTTCCTTAATGTACCCCGATGAACTCCTGGATGGGAAAATTTCCACAATTAAAACCTTCTCTCATTTTCTGCAATAAAGGGGGAATAAGTGTCCAAATTGTTTCCGTAATTGAAACTCTATTGAAAAGTGACTATATTTTGCGAGGTAAATCGAAGTCTGCTTTAATGGTGCATATTTTGTCTCTTGATGTTTTGGTAATTGTTAAAGATGGTGTTAATGTAAAATAAATATTTCCTAGATTTCAGGATACGGACAGACTAAGCTGGAAAGTGTAGAAGGCCAGAGCATCTGTAGAAGGAAATTGCTTTCGAGACTTTTTGAGAAAGGTAGTAGTTCAGATTGAAAATATGGCACCCAGATGACATTCACAATTTGTATTATCTACGAGTTTGACCAATGAAGGGTGACGCAAGTAATACAACCTTGCACTCCATATCAACCGCGATATTGTCCCTGAAAATAACCAGACCGTAACAATGTCTGATGAGTGGGTACAGAACATAGTACACGCATAACATAGTATTATTATGTTGCTCTTATATCGCAGTTGTTGAACGATTATAGATAATATGCCTACTTTCTCTATTGTTAAGGCTAGAAATGGAAAGGGTCACTAAAACTATCCCTTCATCAAAACTAAGTCGGTCACTCAATATGGTTTAACACCCTCTGCGTTGACGAGCTTTTTTAGCAACGTCCTTTCAAAGGGGAGAAATCAATACCTCCCCTTTGATTTCTATTCTGAGCCCTGAATCTTGAAAAATCCAATAACTTCAGGTCAGCAAATGTCGGATTTTGACAAGGATTTTTTCTTCCATTGTGGAATAAGGAAGACTACGGGTTACTAGAAGAATGAGATGGAGGGACAGTTGGAGCTCATTATTTTAAAAGAGTTGTAATTTCTATTTCACAGACCAACAGGTCTATTGAAAAGAAGTTATTATGGCACCAACACTGAAATAATTGAATAGATGAATACAAATTTGAATAGCTTAGAAGTTCATAACCAGTTTTTTTAAATATAGATACCTATGTAGGAACAAAAAAGGAATGTCTATCTATCTATATATACCCTCATGCCGCGTCCCTTGCAGGGTAGGCAGTGAGGACAGAGTGTCAGACAGCCGTATCTTTACACACACTCCTAGCTACCGTCACACTCATGCAATTTGTCATACATGCACTACGATTCCTTTGCTCAAAATGCGCCCATCCTTGAGGATCTGGCCGACATGATCGGACCAGGTCGGTCACTCAACAATGATTTTTCGTAATGCTCCATATACTACATAAATATAATTAATAATTACAAATAAATGAAGATAATTACCCTTGGTTTTTTATGTAAATTAGATTAATTCAAACAATTGCTTCTTTTTAATTAATCATTCTCAATAGCAAAAATGGCCAGTTCCGTTAACTGTTTTCGAATTAAAAATTGATTCATGTAATTTTTTTTGTCATATCTATGTCGAGTGGGTGCTGTGCTGTATATATCTATACATGTATTTGTTTTATTGCTATACTGCTATGTTTTTCATTATTCTGCTCATAATTTCTGTATGTGTTGAGCTTTATCATGCTTTATACACTCATATATATTGTATATTTTTATTCTATTGCTGCATGTGCTTTCATATATGTAACTTTATTTTGCTTATGCTTTCATATATCTATCTTTATTTTGCAATTATGTCTGTGTGTGTGTGATATGTATGAACGAGTTTATTTATTTATTTATTTATTAGATTATATACGGCCAGAAGCCTTTTAAATACATTACAACAATAAGGTCAATCAAAAAAATACACACACAAATAACTCACTTAATATCACACAACGAGTTGTTGAATGTTTGTTTTTTTTTTACCATACTTTTTTTTTTCATGTGTTCATTTAATATTTTCATCTGTTAACATTATGTATTAATGGCCTTGCGCCGTGTGTTCTTTAAAATAAATAAATAAATAAATAAATTACCTTTTTGTATATCGAAACGAACAGTCCCTGCACTGTGTGGTTGTATATCAATCACATCACCAGATCTCAGAACTAGCTTCAATCTCTTTTTCTGGACCAATTCCTGGAACTTCTTCACCATCAGAGCATCTATGCTTTTCTCTGTAAAATTCTTATATTCCTCCCACTTGAAATCCTTTCGAATCTCTTCAATCAAATCGTCAAAAACAATCGACACATCTCGATCGTCGTTCGATTCGTTAATTTGTTCAAAGACGCGGTCCACTCTTCGCAACAGGAAGATTTTTAAACAGTTGGTTAGTCCTTTGATCTCTACACATTCAGCAACTTTTTTGGTCCACAGCTTGTCGTTAGAATAACTGTTTTGATTTCTGACAACCTGATTTTTTGTATAATCTGGGATCACTTCTTTTCTCGATTCGACGAATGAATGATTCTGTCTGATGTAATTATAAAAATCACTTATGTACTTTCCTAAATTATAACTCACTTTTGCCCTATCGTCTTCTCTAACACTTGGCACAAATTCATTATTTCCATAACTATTGTAATTGTTTCTACCTTCGTCCACTATCTGTGATAAATCTTTATAATTGTATTTTGACGAATACTTTAATTGTCCGAATGCAGGTTTAATTAACACTAACACTAATATAACAAAAACATTAACACTATGTCTCATCGGTGTCAACACCCCGAACGTTTTTATTTTGGTCATTTTCAATTAGTCATTTGATGAACTGTGTTTTGTTTCATTCGTAGTTTTTTTAATCGATATGTTTTAATGAACTCTGTTTTGCTTTGCTTTGTTGTTTTTTGTTTCGTTATTATTTTGAATTGATGAACTACTTTTTATTTTGTTTGGTCTATTTTTGATTCATTTTGTTTTGTTTTGTTCGGTTGTTCTTTATTGTTTCCTTATTTTGTTTTCAGTCGATGTGTTTTGGTGAACTATATTTCGTTCTTAATTTGAATCATTATTATTTTGATGAACTGTGTTTTGTTATGTTGTTTTTTGTTTCGTCTATATTTTCCACTGATTATCACTTGATAGAGTTCGCGCGTTTATTGATAACGTTACACTAACCGTACTTGTGGAAAGAAATGTTGATCTTTGCAAGTTTGCTGCGTCTATTTGATGGTGAATGTTACCACTTGGTATATTGAAACAGCAGCAGTACTGGGTACAAGAACTCAGTAGGTTAGTAAAGTAATAACTGTGATACAACCATTTATGAACTTGCTCTTAGAGGAAATGCACTTGGATGGGTATAAAATCAACATACTGGTCAATGAATCCAACTCGCGAAACACGTACAGGGGAATTTTTATTGTTTTTATAGCGCTACCGTTCAAGTTTATCTGTCGTTGTAGTTCTTGGTCCACATTTTCCTCTTCAAATCATATTACTTCACAATGTCTTGGCACTTTGATATTTGCGCACATATTTTTAATAGGTAAATTAAAATAATTTAATTTTTACATGGAAAGGGTGATCACCAAAAGATTTTTAACGACTACGTATTTTTTATAGGTACGTATGTACATACTGGAGTGGAGACCAAGGGGCGATAAAAGACCACAAGGGCGACCACCTACCAGGTGGATGTATTACATCAAGAGGTTTGCCGGACCCCAGTGGATGGGAATTGCACAGGAGCGGCAGAAGTGAAGGAGGAGAGGGGAGGCCTATTTCCTGCAGTGGGTAAACGCGGGCTGATAATATGATGATGTACATAATTATTAAGTGTTTGAGTATGCGATGGTCAGTGACGGTTTTCGGTATATTCGACTAGTACTAATTTGGCGACATACTTGTCCCTACATATTATGAAGTTTTTACTCGGTCTGATTTTCATTTCTTATTCGCCACTGGCAATGGAATAGGAAAACTATAATATTGGATCAAATAAACCTTCCTCTGTATGCTTTCTACGAGCCATCGTTTAATGTATATTGCTAATGAATGATTTATGAAAAAATGCATACTTGATTAACTTAATGATTCTCGGACGTCCATCTGCTACTGTTGTCGTGTTAATCTCACATGTTTTGCGGAATACATCGTTTATGACCTGCTGAGTTCTAAAGTCTGTGATGGGCTGTAAGAAATATCGCCTGCATTAACACTCACTACTATCCAAAATCTTTTATTATTCTTTCCTTCATTTATGCATTTTTTTAATGAATCTGGATTAATCGAAATAAACCCAAATACACCTTTGTACACTTCACAGTAAGCTTGAAAAGCTTGTGTCGTGAAGTGGAGTAGGTCGGCATCGGGGATAGGTCCCGCGCCCACTGGATTAACAGTCGAGCGTGTTACCAACCAGGCTACGGACCACTTGTGTATTAATTTGGTTATTGCTACTGTTTTGTATTATTAGTCTCCCTTCCTCTCAAAACCATTTGCAAATCGTTTGGACACGTTAGATCAAATTTGCTTCTTGCAAAATTCCTTAAGATAATTTTGGTCGACAAAAATTGCATTTTTGCTTGGAATCAACACCTCATACAAATATGAATTTCCATTAGGTTTATGGCTGCTCGTTGGCTAGGATAACGTGTCCTCTATAGCGGACCTTTTTCTTTGTTCTTCTGGAGGCCGATCATCTTTTCTGCACATATTATTTCGAAAATGTTCCAAGATTTTGTTGCAGAAAATATCGCCAGCGTCAAGATTTTAAAGCAAACAGACGTCAGATGCTAGAATTTCTAACCCCTAACGATTGTCTGCTTAAGAGTATGCATACCGACATTTCAAAAATTTCTAAAAACGGGAGACCTTATATCTTGACAACCCTTACTAAATATGCTTTGGAACAATATAGGGTAAGTGCATTGAACATTTATCTAGGGAATAACTGTAAAAGATTTTTTATATCTTGTATAGATTTCTCAAAAAAATATTGATAAACACCTCTGATCCCTTTTCCGAAAGACGGAAACTTGTTTCCCGAAAGTCGCGTATTTTTTTTTGTTTGTACTGATTATATGTATTAAAATCTAGGGAATAACCGTAAAAGTTTTTTGATAGACGCAAAATTAACCCCAAAAAATTGAAAAAACCTTATTTTTGCCATTTTGTCATGTGATTGTTCGCGCTATTTTGAACCTTATTGCCGTGGGAAATGCCTGTGACGTCATTCTTGGTACCAAGGCCTTAAACATAGCTTTTTAATTTAGACATTCATTCAATTACACTTATTTAGTCAATAATCATGTTTCCTCCTTTCATTTCCGTGAAATGAAATAAAGTCACGTATGCTACTTATTCGAGTTTATATGGAAGTTTATGATCTTGTCGTTATGAGTGATCTACGTATGATATGTAGGGCGCATTAGTCCTAATCTAGAAATCATTGCTCTTCTACTTGATACGTGCATTTAATTTAATAATTTCATTGAGAAAATATCATTGCACTCATGCGCATTGCTCATTGCGCATGGCTACTACGATCTAACACCGTAAGTAAATTTTACGTTTTGTTCAATTCATTTGGTCTTCTTCTTCCTATCGTGTCGGTCGGCACTCACTATATCCCCATCCGCTCCCAGAAAGCCACAACCTCTCCTGCGTCATCTTCCAAGGGGGAGCGTTCCTAGAGACTCTCTCATGTGCACCGGTGGTGAAATATTGTGACATTTCATTTTTTTATTTTATTTAATTTAAATAATTTTATAAAATTATAAAATCTACAATAGGTATTTTATAATTTAAAAACACAATTAATATACTACATATACTATAACTATATCCTATACTAAACCTATACAATACACACAACATATAATATTATATACGTTTCATCTTTTGAATCTCGTTTCAGTTTGAATCTCACTGGCAATTTCGATGTTTCCAAGTATAATCCGTTGGATGGGGGTGTCTTGCCACAATATCTACTGTATTCTTTTAATTAAGTTTTAATACTTATGGGCGGCAATAAAATTTTATTGGATTTATAACGAATTCATTGATCTTTACGACCTACCTATCGAAAAAATTGTACCAATGAAACCACAAATTATTATTTTATTGTTCGCGCCTAAGAGCAATTCTTAAAAAAATGTGAAACCAAATAGTTTCTACTTTAGCAGCCATTTATATATGTAGATATGTATGCCTAAAAATATGCAAATTTTTTATTTCCCCTTCTGGGTGTAAACCCAGACTTTATTAATAGAGACCGTGGGTAAATAAAACAGGTGTCAGAAGGCCACAGAAGAGGCCACAGACGAAATCTTCCTATAGCGAGTTCTTCAGTCCTGGTCTCTCCACTGCTGTGTATAACCCTCTTCCACCCTTTTCTATCACTCGCCTTTCTCATCCACTGTCTACCCTTTACTTCGTCTGGCCTCTCTGCCGCGGATTCCCGAGACTTCTTCTGTCTGATTTACTCTAGAGTTGAGTTTCGTTTTGTAAGATGAATTGTACAATATTGAAGTACGTGACAGATTTTAACTTGTTGGTGCATGTAAAATGCTAATTTATTTAAGTACTCATATCCAATATGCATTTAATTGTAGGTTTCGCTTGACATTGGGACCTTTGGTGAGTGTAGAGTAAATGGTATTTAATTTTCCGCCTATTAAAAGCACATTTGTGTACAGCCGATTAATCGCAATCAAGTTGCCTAGAAAATCGTTAATCTATCGATCGTTAATTAACCAATTCAATAATTTGTTTAACGATCTGACGTTAACATACAACATAAAACTCATTTATGAACTTACTTACTTACTTTACGTGTCCGGGTGGGTCTTAACATTAACATCGCCTTGTCATTCTCTAGAATTAGGTCCCCATGGGTCGTCCATGAAAGAAAGGACGATACCCCAATAATGGGGTAATCAGTGAGTGCTGCGTGTGTGTAAAACATATACCGCCGTTTGGGGTTATTTCGCCTATCCATGGGTATCTTTGGCCTAACGCTTTTTTTTTGTTTAACCGCTTACCAGAAGACATAGGTAATTAATTTGTTATTTTTTTGTTTCTGGTAATGTAAACACATCTTTTCTGGGTGCACTAAGCATGATGATTTGTTGGTAACTTCACAAACCTTTCAATAGATGCATTTTTCCAGGAAGCTGTCAAAACGTCTAGAAAACTAAGTGCTGAAAACTTTTGATATATATCCGAAAATACTTGGAACATGTTCTCTAATACTCTCCTATATTATACTTTGATGTTTTGAGAACAATATTAGCGAAAAAAAAATGTATTTTGCTTAATTTTACTAGTGTATATACCACTAATAAGTAGGCACCCCCAACATTATTAGAATCTCGGGGTTATTTTGCCTACAATAGGGTTGCCTACTTCGGTGATATTTAATATTATTTAATATTTTTAGCCACTTAGGTATCCGCACATAGGTACATATTACACATTTTGTCAGAACTTTTTTTTTTCAAAGTACCAAAAAGGGTATTTTTTCACTCGGCTCGGCTGCGGATAGACCGAACGCGCGCACAATACTTCAGAATGTGTTTCTCAAAAAGATTTCAGTTAATGATTTTTTTTAAATAACAAAGATGTTTTAGTCTTGAAACTGTTATTCTTGTCAAAAGTTTGTGTTTTTAATAGGCGCAATAAGCATACAGGAATTGTACGTAATTCTTCTACGTTTTTTTAGTCTAAACCATTTCGGTTCTTATGTACTTTTTATTTTACGGTATAATTTAGTCTTTTGTCGCCACCACACGCTTGCGAGCGTCCCCGGCTTTTTTGTGTAGGTATATAAGTAAAAAGGCGTGTGGATGGAACGTTTGTCTTGGCTCGTGTACGTAACCCACCGTTGACGTCTTTTTACTCGTAGACACAAAAAACTTGTGGACGCTCGCAAGCGTGTGGCGGCGACATTAGGTTTTGTTATTTAACTCTTTGTTTTTCACAACGTTATACAATAAAAACAATTTTTTAATAAAATTAATATTTTCATTTTAGTAGTCTAGTTCAACCCTAAATATAAAAGTAAATTTGTATGGAAATGACCGCGAACCCAGGGGTAAATTGGCCTAATCGTCAATAACTAATTTTAGATTATCTTTTTCTGAAATTTTATTTTGGATTCAATTTGGATCGATGTTTTTCCATATTTTTCCCTTTTTGACTTTTCATTTTAAATAAACTTTTAGTGGTTTTATACGCGTAGGCAGAATAACCTCAAACACGGGGTTATTTTGCCTAACTACTTTGTTTCATGAAAAAGGTATATAATATACATATTTCTTAAAAAATAAACTTCAAAGTATCTAACAATTGCACTAGCTCATCGATTAAAATCATATTTTACATATCTTTTCATAGAAATATTAATGGCAAATCAAATTTAAACTTTATTTTTAAGAAAATTTAGGCGAAATAACCCCCGGTGATGGTAATATTCTTTTTGCGTAAATATTTTTTACGGGAATCGGAATGGGTGGCGAACCTCATTGGTGAAAAAGGTGTGAAACGTTTTATGAACTCCTTAATATTACAAGAACACTCAAAAATATACTCGTAAAAAACTATGGACCATTTACTCGTATACAACATAAAATGTACCTATTGTATTTTATTGGCTTCATACTTTTCATACAAAAATAGTTTAATGATGACTATTGAGGTTTTATCTTTACAATTAACGATTTACGGTTTAACGAAATAAACTTTTCGTTTATAACGGTGTCCAAGCATGACTAATATGACAGTTACCTCCCCGGATTCGAATCGTAACCAGTATTATTATCTATTTGATGCATTTTGCATGCACATTTCACATTGTGGGTCAAACAAAACATTAATCAATGCATCATGAATGCAGGTGCACTGATAAAATTCTCTTCCTCTTATAAATTTGTATCCTATGGATGCCGTTTTACTACTGCGATGATCTTTAACGTTTTTTCTATTAGGATGTCACAAGGTTTCACTACTTAGAAGGTTTGGTACAGTCCACTTTCCCCAAGTTATTCTAACCCTTCTGATGTCATTCTCTGTATAGAGCCCACCGCTAAAGAATGACCTATCTATTAACGAAATGTGGTTAAAATAAAAGTTTATTACACATATCGTCACAAGATTGCCCCCCCCCCCCTCCCTCCAATATGATAGGAGTGAGCATGGGTTTGCTCTTGGGTTTGGCGCAGTTGGTTGAGGCGGCAGTCTCTCGAGCGGAAAGTACCAGGTTCAAACTCCGGCGCTGGCGATATATTCCACACTTTGCGATACAGCCTAGTGCAAGGTGTGTAGGAAAGTATTTGGGATTGTGTGTGCAAGTCCAGATCCTTTTTTAAAAAAGCAATGTCAACAATATGTACAAAAAAGTAGCACCCGCAATAGTTTGATGTCATTAATTTATTGCTTTAAAAATGCATTTCCACCAAGTACTGTCGGTGGCAAATCATAGATCTTAATATTATATTACAGAAAGGCATTGGACATCGGATAGCGTGCATATGCAATATGCATGCATTCTGCATCTTAACAGTTGACTGATCTGACAAAAGATATTTAATATTACATTTTCCATATCCGGTACGGTCTACTACACAAGTATATCGCTGTCGCGTTAATGTCAGAAAACTTACAATTATAAAGACCCTGGTTCGATTACCGACCGGGTCAGTGAAGTTTGCTTTGAACTGTTCAAATTCAGCTTGGACGTAAGTGATTGAACATTCGTTCTTTAAGAGTATGCATACTGATATTTATAAAAATTCTAATATATCTCGACAACCGTTACTAAATATGCTTTGGAACAATATAGAGTAGATGCATTGAACCTTTATCTAGGGAATAACCGTAAAAGATTTTTTATATCTTGTAGGTATAGATTTCTCAAAAAAAAAAATGAAAAACACCTCTGATCTTTTTTCCAAAAGACAAAAACTCGTTTCCTGAAAGTCGCGGGGTAATTTTTTTTGTACTGATAATATGCATTAAAATCTAGGAAATAACAGTAAAAGTTTTTCGATAGACGCAAAACTAACCCCAAAAAAATGGAAAAAACGCTATTTTTACCATTTTATCGTGCGATTTTTCACGCGATTTTGAACCTTAATGCTGAGAGAAATGACAATGTCGTCATTCTTGGTATCAAGCCCTTAATGTCAGAAACTTATATGTACCTAATTATTAAGACCCTGGTTCGATTACCAGCTGGGTCAATGAAATTTGCTTTGAACGGTTCAAATTCAATAAGTAATTGAACATTCATTCTTAAACATACTATGTCATTATCATGTTCACTCGTACGAGTGAATACCTGCGAGTACGAGTCAATCGCGAACTATTATCCGTGACAGACACACTAGAGATGCTCCTCACCGAAGAATCACGAGGTTGTAAATGACAAAAACATAATGTTATTATTAAATATTATTAAATAAACTAAAAAAAACTCCACTCTCCGACATAACAGCTTTTAGGCCTTTGCGCCGGAGAATGTCCAGACATGTACAAAAAAATATATCAAATAAACACATCAAATAACCAACAAACAAGGGATGAACACATATCTACTACCCTCATAATACCTCTCCAACGAGCTGCCCCAGCACTGTTAACAATGAGGGACAGTAATTCGGCTTCAGTGGTATTCCATTAATTTGACAAATCCGCCGTATATTCTAATTGATAAGAAAAAACAGACTCTCATATCTTTCACATAGATGGGAACTTTTTAGCCTCGTCATAACACTATACCACTTTAGGTGTTTTCATTAATCGTCGAGAGATAGGATAAGAAATGAAGTTATTGGAGAGATGCGGCTGTAAGACAGATGTTGTAACTAGAATAAAAGCGAATAAATTGAAATAGTTGGGATTTGTAGAGAGGATGACTGATAAAAGGATAAAAAATAAAATACATACTTGGGTGAAAGAAGATGTCTAAGGAAACGCGGCCGTCCATGAATTACTTGGCTTGACCATGTCGACCGCATTCTCAGGACGGATGTTGTGAGTAAAATACCAACGTCGTTGGCATTCCCGACGCCAACTTACTCCATTTCACAACACAAACATTTCAAGCTTTTTGGGAAGTGTACAAAGATGTAGGTATTTTGGTTTATTTCGATAAACCCAGATCATTAAAAAAATATTCGTAGAGTGTGCATGTATGACGAATTAAATTAATGTGACGTAAGCAAGAAGTGTGTGTAACGATCTGCCTACCATGCAAGGGATGTGCTGTGTGGATAATACTGGTAGATAACTTCGGTAAGAAATGATTTATACGAAAAGATTAAAAAATCTTAAAATTTGTTAGCTAGACCCTTGTTATTCTCAGATGACGTAGACAGCTGATTAGCAATCATATCAATCAAAGTAATCATTGATGATGATCAATATTACTATAAAAGATTGATAGTATCAACATGAAGTCACGTGCTTTCTTTATTGATCAATTATACTATATGTATCGATCATTGACGAGTCACTGACATTATTGGTAATAACTTTTGATAACATGTCATTATTAAAATATAGGTAGGTACTAGCATTTGTTTATTTTATTTATTTGAACTTGAAATTACACCGAGAAACATTTCAGCTTTAGCCTTTGCGTCGCTCGGTGTAAACAATTATGCACTTGGAATAACACATAAAACACCTTGGCATACGACAGTAGATAAATGGGCTAATGCTGGATTTCGCCAACTTTTTAGGTGAGAAATAGCGGAGCTAGGAGCCACTTAGCACAAATTTTGTATGAAAAATAATGAAAAGCCCGCTCTTTGTATGTTTCTATGTACAACAAAGACTATTTTATTTTATTTTTATAAGTGGCTCCTATATCCGCTATTCCTCCAGAATAACAAGCATAGGTATATTATTATTGACATACACCTACATACTGCAAGTGACGCGAATTTTTCAGTTAGGTAATGCACAACCGTACACCTGTTACTGATTACCTGAGTAGGTACATTGTTGATTTTTTTAAAATACAATATCACACTAGGAAGATGCTGCTCAATGCAATAGCAGATAGACGTGCCAGATGGATTACTATTTGTTTGGTTGAAGATGGTTTGGGTATGTGGAGAGAATGTCTGAGGATATAGAATGACAGAAAAGTCTGAAAGAGAGTGTTAATCTAGAAGTCACCTGAATGGAGCATGTTGATTAGATGCAGTGGGAGAAATCTCTCAATGTTTTTTTGTCGCACATTCTGCATTCAGCCCGGGGCAGGATTTACAATTTGTATAGGAAATAGGAATAAACCCTGACTTTTTCGCCGCCTCCTCCCCCCTATCAATTTTTATATCCAATAAAAAATCCACCATTTGGAATGGGTACTGGAAATTTGGGACTTTTATCAAATGAGATTTTACTTGTTTGTTGTTTCGGGCGAGCGAACACCGCTCTCCGAGGGCTGCCGCCCATAGTCCCCGGCCTACTCAGCCTTTTGACAAATCTGGCACTGATTCAACCCTGATTCGTCCTTGTCGAGAAATATTAGTAGGGCTTTTTGGGAAAAAAATATCATTTTTAAAACTATGGTCTAAACTCCATATATTGCATCTGTTACTTACGGTACCTGTTGCACTATTGCACGATAGTAACGCAGTTAGTTAAAGAACTAGATACCTAGTATTAACTTGAATCATATGACACAAATAATTATATGTACCTGTTCAGTGAGTCTGCACTCGTACCGTTAATAAAACGATTGTCGTGTATTATTTCTCTCAATTTCTCCCAGCTAACCTTTGACACGCCTTCAGTTGACAATACTTGACAATACCTGACCCTTCTGCTTCTTCGCACGCTTGTCATTCTGTCTGTAATTGAAATAAGACAATAAAATTGCTAGAGAAATATGTATGTAGGTATTATATTAAAATAAAAACAATATCAGATATATTCTATGTACTTACCTATTCATATACATGGTTGGCGCAGTTGTTTGAGGCGGCAGTCTCTCAAGCGGGAGGTGCCAGGTTCAAACCCCTGCGGTGGAGATGTATTCCTTACACTTTGGTGTCCTTTTTTTATACGTGTAAAAAAAAAGAAATAATTAAATTTATATTACCACGATTTCATTGTTGGTGTCTGAGCCTTTTTTTATAAAATAAGGATGTGGTCTTGCATACATACTCACCCGCACACTTCAAAGTAAGCCAAAAACCTGTCGTGATGTACAGAATACATCATCAACACTGAGATTAAAACCCGGCATCTCCAGATTGGAAATTCGCGCTCCAGCCATTTGCGTCAACCATGTACCCCTTGTTCATTCATAAACACATTTTATTTTCAAGTTTTAATCATTTCCATTGGTCCCAGCATCTTAAATTTTTGCACACATATTTGCTTTAGGTGACAGTTTAATAATGTAGTACTCACTACTGTTTTAACTTAATGTATGGAAAATCGATAAATTACTGTTTTTATTAGGAGGTTCTATACATTTAGTATAAAGAACTATAGCAGGTATATTTTGATACAACGTAAAGCGGACATAGTGTTGTGATGTTTATATCACTAGTACTAATCTCGGGATAGTGATGTGCATTTGAATAGTTGAATGACTTGATTTCTGGCAACAAAATTATATTAGCTACTCATTAACTTCGTAATATAAACATTTACTACACCGAACACTTCAATATATGCCGCTGCAATCGTTTTACCTCACGTTTCCGTCATATCTCGGCAGACGAAGAAGTGTACATTGGATCTCTCCACTACTACAGGAGATGTCCTAATCTGCTTTCACCATGCCCCCAGCCCCACTTATGTAGATTCTTTTAGCAGTGATTTTAGTTCAATTATACTAATTAAACCGGGTATTGTTATTGCGCTCGACTGTTAAAATAACGTGGGTGCGAGTTCGATCCCCGATCCCAATTACTCAACTAAACCACACAAGCTTTAATAGTTTACTCTGAAGTGTACAAAGATGTATTACAGATTCATTTCATAAAAAAATATTAAGGTCCTATATGCTGTCATTGGGCTTCGGCGCCCTGAATTTTACTCAGCCAATACTGAGGAAATCGTCTTGATACTGAAGACAGCGATAGATGAAAGTACGGACTACAGATCGGCTGTTTTATAATTACAGGATTTGGAAATTCCTTGAATAAAAAAGTATTCCGAAAGTACCCCTGAAATTTCTGGGATCTGAAGATTTTCCGTTCAGTTTTTCAGATATAAAAGTATAATTTAGCCAAAATACTGGTAATTATAATCTTAACAAATCGGCTGTTTTAGATTTTTAAATTCCTTCCCAGGTTTCTTTTAAAAAGGTATAATTCACTTTGTCGCTTACGTTATTCTTATAGAGCGCTAACATTCTCATACAAAATTTGAAAAAGTTGAAGCAAAAATAGAACGATTTTTGCTCAGTGCATATGCCCTCTTAAACATAGAGAGCCTATAATTTTGATCATCTTAAACTTCAAATCAGTCACATCTAACGTGATTGCATTTGCTTTCAGTATTGAATAATGCACATCACTATTTGGTGGCCTAAACTAAACGTGGTCGTAGGTACTCAACTTCCTTGCGTGACTTGAATGTCCTAATAACTCGAGGTACTGACCATCTACTTGCACTTACTTTCATTATTATTAACAATAATCAGATACACAATATTATACTACAGGTACCTTTCAACATATTATAACTAATGTATGGTACAACAAGACGACAGGTAGTTCTGCCCTTTAAGGGGATTGTCCTCCTTTACAAATTACTAGTTCCTATATGTTGTTTGTTTTACTATACAGAGTGATTACTTTCGAATGTAACATATTTTAGAATACAGGATGCTATAAAATGAAAAGCTGTTGGTGTATTTCAAATGTAATTCTTGTGGTATTCCAAAATATCTGTTCTTGAAATAAACGTGTTGTTTTGCTTTAATTTGAATTAGGTATGTGTTTTTTGTGAACTGGTGAAGCAACGAATTGTCTTCTCATAGTAATGCATTTGTTTATATTTTATGAGAAAAGTGACGGTTGTAATTAGCGCCGCAAGCGAAAATTTTGTCATAAGGCAATAAGGTACCTACGTCAAAATCATTGCTGAATAAGATGAAAAATTTATTAGGTAAGTTTTTTATGAACATCTAACTCTTACACGACATGTGATAATGTTAAAAAAGAGGGGGGGGGGGCAATTTTACATCAGGGGACCTCACGGAGATCCTATATCATACCTAAACCTAAAATCCACTTCACAACACAAGCTTTTCAAGCTTACTGTGAAGTGTACAAAGCGTGTATTTGGATTTATTTCAATAAACCCAGATTCATTTACTAAAATAATAAAAATAATAATTAAAAAAATCATTGTAATAAGAAGACCATACCTGCCCCCTAATAACTGGATTGGCCACATCATGTGCCACGGAGGGTCTCCTACATGACTTAATTGAGGGAATGGTTGAGGGAACAAACCACAGGGGGCGCCCCCGACGGCAGTACCTGGACCAGGCGTACGAGGACATGAACTGCACCACATATGTCGAGCTGAAAAGAGCTGCGGGAGACAGAGAGGAGTGGAGAACAAGATGTAGGAATTTGCTGCAAACCAATCCGCAGGATTGAAACTAGAGAAGAATAATAGCTACTTGGAAAATGCATAAATAATTATTTTACCTACTCAGTAATCTAGTAAGAATACTTTTACTTATATAGACTTTGTATCTTTTGTGTGTCAATGTATCTAGCTGATGCTATTTTACTAATAAGCATAGCTTTTCAACCTATTATTTTAATTCCTTGAAAACGGCACGCGAATTCTTATACATTGTTTATAATGAAACCATTAAACCATTTTGAAAGCACGATTAGACCACTTATATCTTAAAAGTCTTAAAACTGATACATAGAGTAACATCTACTGAATCTTAACAGTTCCTTTAACAAACATTGTAGCAGTAAATAGCGAAAGTGGTTGGTAGACTTGTGCTTTTATCTATCTAACTCATCCAATATTCATAGATATTATCACAGCAAAAGTAAAAAATGAGTAATTAAATTATGTATAGGGGCATCATCGAAATCAATGGCTAAGTTTGGAAATACCTATTCGGAATTCAGAGGACGCAGAGATTTTATTTGAGTTACATTTCGTTTGCGCCGGGCCTGGTTTTTTCTCCATACTGAAGGAGTATTCTCCTTTAAAGATGATGAACATAACCATTTTTAATATTGACGCCCCCAAAATTCGCTTCTCCCCCTTTTTACCAATTACGCCACTTACATTGGTAGACTGGTACAGTAAGGTGTAAATAATAACATTATTTTAAAATGCATTCAGAATTTTTTATATGCGCTTTCATATTTTTCATATGCACGAGATGCATTATTATTAAATTTATTATGCACTGAGATATCTGCAACTGTTATACTTCTGCTTTGTGGTACACATACTGAATCATTTTATTAATTTTCTTATTAAATTATGATGCATGTGCAATTGTGCATATTACACATATACTAATAAAATATTTTGGTCACATATTTCAGTTGCTATTGGATCCCCTCGCCATCCATACGTAAAATCACCATCGTGTTTTAGTAAGATTGCAGGGGTAGGTACTGTATCGTCAGTTTCACACGGGAGAACCCTCACTCTTCATATTTTGAGAAAAGATAGGACAGAATCTTGGAAAGGTTTTAGGCTATTAAAAATCAAGCACGTATTCCGGGTAAAGAGAAAAATTACTTTAATTACAAAATATCATGTATGCTATAGGGTTTGCTTCAAAAAAATAAAATCCGAGTGCAGGCCCGCCGGGCACAAAAGCTAGTATGAATTAAAATAATTAATATATGGATATTGAAAATGAGAAAATTTAATTAAATTTGGCAAGTATTAAGATAATTAATACGCAAAATCACCCGTGGACGGATGCGTGCCAGATCTATGTAAGAAGATAATTAATAAATAAGTTTTTAGAACTATAATGATTTCCAATTTGTATAAGCACGAAACTCTGCGTTGATATCTAATCCTACAAATTCGCCTATCATTGAATTCACTGTTGCTCTGTTTGCGATTTTATTGTTTCTAATTTTAGTTCTTGCTATTTCTAATCTCATTTTGCTTCTTGAAATCTGTAATACCTACTATAATTTATCATGTTGGACACCTTAGGGCACGTATGAATTTCTTCGAAGGGCAAATATATGAAAATATTTGCGTTCTCCAGCCATTATATGAATTCCTTTCTCGTAAATGATTATCTCTTTATGTCCCGTAAGGAATGCGCTGTGATGGTATAATTAGATATTCCTACACTTTCTTCCGGCGGATATAAATGTATCCTATAATAATAGGTATTCAGTCGTATGAGAATTGTTGTCTTCAAGGCACTCAAATAGTCAAATCTCGAGTCGAGATTCGATACTTTGAGGCCACAACTCAACAACTCATCTAAATACCAAATGTCGAGTCGAATCTCGAATTATGGAGTCAATACATGACTCCAAATCAAAAAATGAATACAAAGCGAAATTGTCGACGAGTTCTTGTCAAATGTCATTGTCTTCTTCGTCATAACTGGCTATCAAATAAGTAGCTAAAATTAACACAGATCATATTATTAATCATGCAGTTACAGATGACATTTCTGTCACTGTTTTTCAGGCCCACATCTGTAACATTTGTCATCTCTATTCTCCTTCTTCTTGATGTGCCCTGTCAAGTCCCCCCGACGTTGGAAATCACTCTGGTGAAGGCTTCTCTGTCTTGCGCGATCCCGAACAGCTCCTACACACGTCTCATTCCGGTTCATCAGTCTCTCATATTGCGCAGCCAAGGCGTTTGCCTTCTACCTGGACCACGCTGTCCCTCGATCTTCCCCATGAGTATTAGTTGGAGTACACTGTATTCATTTCTATAATGCGCTTATTACGTCTTCTATCTCGTAAGTCATATAATGCTAACATTCTTCAATCGAGTCGGATCATATGGGATTTTTAAATAAGCGAATCGCGAGTCGAGTCTTATATCAGAGTCGTTTGACTCGAGTAGACATCACACAAGAATCTACACTTGTCTACTTTCAATCCACGTCAATAAGTTTGTATATCTTTGTTTTAGCATAGTCTACTACTATTTACAAATAAGAGCAGTTAATTTGCAAGCAAAGAGGTGTGTTTATAATTCAGTAATCATAATTATTACGTACCAATATAATAATAATCACTGCAATTATTTCGGTAGATAATGGTGAGGCTCCGTGCTGAAACTGGTTAGATTTATACATATGAATTTAACTTGCTCTAAATAGCGACCTCCTATTAATATGTTACAAATTTAATATACGTTTGTTTAAATATTTCTAGTCTACCTACCAATCACGCCGCGTCTCAAGCGGAAGGAACAGCAAACTTATGGCCAGACTTACCTATCCTTATACACACTTCTTACTTTCGTCACATGCATTCAATTCGTCATACGTACACACTCAAAAAATATTTATTTTTATTTATTTATTTAATCTATAAGTGAACAACAAATACATATAAATATAAAAAAATGGACATAGTACAGATTATAAATCGCTGTTCACTAGGGCCAACTTATCGCAGAACTGCGATTTCTTCCAGTTAACCCCAAAATTTTACTCAAAACACGTCCGTCTTTGAACAACCGGTCGACATGGACGAACCAAGTGGTTCTTGAACAGTCGCGCTTCCGTACAACTCTTTATTCTCTAAGTTTGTTGTCCTTTCATCGTTAATTTTTTCTACATGTCCAAAGCATCTTAACTTTTTCACTTTCATTTTAGTTATAACCTTTTATAATAATAATAATCATCGTCATCATCAGCCTTCCCTTGTCCAGTGTTGAACATAGGCCTCCCTTTCCGACTTCCACACTTCCCTATCCATTGCCAGTCTATCTATCTAATAATAATAATAAATGTATACAGATACAAGATAATTCAAAGAATATTGTAGGCTAAAGGGCGGGCTTATCGCAGGACTGCAATATCTTACAGCCAACCCTCATGAAAACTAATCTAAAAGGTAAAAATATATACAAGATAATAATAATAATAATAATAATAATAATTGGATAATTTGCTAAAGCGCAGTTTTCGCGAATTATCGCCTCAAGTGCGCTGAACTACCTTAAGACTAAAGCATTGTTGACTAATAGTAATTATTGAGATGTCTGCGTGGAATAACATAATCTAAACAAGTGAGTCTTTAATGCTACTTTAAACTTATGAAAATCATCTATGTTTCTTACATCTACTGGTAACTTATTCCAAGCTGCAGGGCCGGCAAATGAGAAAGCCCGTTCTCCCAAGCAAGTGAATCGCGTTTTATCTGGTTCGATTAACTTTTTAACAGCGGACGTTCTTGCTGACCGAAGAGTGGACTGTCTGGCATTTGGTTGCACAAAGCAGCAGAGCTCAGATAAGTAAGTAGGTGCCATGTCATGCAATGCTTTGAAAATTGTAATGCAGAGCTTATATTCAATCCTCTGCGGGCTTTTGAGCCAGTGAAGATTGAAAAGGTGCTCAGTGATGTGATCTCGTTTCGACGCGCCAGTGATCAGTCGAGCTGCCGCATTAAACGCCAGCTGGAGCTTGTCTGTTAAGCAGTTAGGTGAATTGGCATAGATCGCATTACAGTAGTCTAGTCGGGATATCACGTAAGCGTTAATTAGTTTCTTAGTGGCTTCTAAGGGGAGATTTCTGCGTATTGATTTGATTTGTCTTAAATGGAAGAAGGCAGTACTTACTGTTTTACTTATCTGAGCCTCCCACCCGAATTCGGAATTCAAGAGGACACCCAGTAGTTTTGCGGACTTCGCTGGGGTTATATCGCTACCCGACGCGTGTATGTCACTATTGTTAATTAGGTTTTGGCGTCTGCGAGTTGCTACCCAGAGCATCTCTGTTTTGCTTGGATTAAGTTTGAGACCGTTTACTGCCATCCACTTATTCACTTCTTCAATACATTCGACTACTTTAATTTTTAAGGTGTCACTATCATGCGGGGAACAATTTGAATAAATCTGAAAGTCATCTGCGTAAGCATGCACACTCAGTCCAAACTTAGAGACTATGTTGTTTATGTCACTTGTAAATATGATAAATAATAGAGGGCCCAGAACGGATCCTTGTGGGACGCCTGATTGCAGGGTTCTCGGCGTGGATGATTCGTCTCGTTTTAATACAATTTGTTGCCGGTTTTCCAAGTACGATCGGATCCATTCCAATAAGATTCCAGTAAGTCCAAACTGTTTCTGCAACCGCTCCAGCAGGATTCCGTGACTGATGGTGTCGAACGCTGCGCTCATATCCAGCATTGCAATGAGTGCTATGTTACCTCTGTCGATGGCGGATGTTATGTCGGAGACTACGCGTAGCAGTCCTGTCTCTGTGGAGTGAAATTTCCTGTATGCTGATTGTGTTACAGGCAGCATATTATTATCTGTGAGGTATCTGGTTATTCTTTTTAGTACGATTTTTTCGAGAATTTTTGATATGAACGGTAAGTTTGAAACAGGTCGGTAGTTAGCTGGATCTTCGGAGTTTAGAGAGGCTTTCTTGAGGATTGGGGTGACATGAGCTATTTTAAATTGTTGTGGTACTGTGTGCGTAGAGAGCGATCTGTTGAATAAGTACACTAGGAATAAATCAATAGTATACAAATAAAAAAATAATAAAAATAGGAAGTATCGCACAGGAGTAGGAGGTAGGAGGAAAAAAGGAAAAGGAAAGGGAATGCTTTAAAAGTTTAAACAGATGGATGAAATTATGGGGGTGAGCATCATTGCTGAACTTAATGAGATTTCATTCTGTCTATTGTATTTTTAATTTCCTGGCTTGTACGGGATACTCTAAAAAACGATAGGTAGGTTATTAATAAAAAAAGAATGGAAGCGGTACATTCAATGTCTTATAGTTCTTAATAGACCTAATCAAAAAACTATTAAAAAGTTTTATTGATTGAAAATTGAAATCGCTTTCTCTGCTATAAGTTCGCTTTAAATTACTTAGCAAAAGTGACTATGGAATTGCGAAGAGTTCTATTTATGTAGGTACCGTTTAATGTATATCCTGAATATGGGTGTCCTTTAGTTCTAATGTCCCCAAAATACCTCGCCGTCACTCGGCGTTTTGGGGTCAAATGCCGTGACGTAGTGTGTCATGTTACATACGAGACATCATTAAATTATTGGACGCACTTTGAATACTAAATCATTTCGTTAATTATAATATTATTAATTAGACAGCTGATGTGTTCATTGTAATAATTTTCTAGTCTATGATTAAAACTGGTCTTCTAGAAAATGGCTTATATAAAAATTTATTGAAATATTGCTATAATTCAGTGAATACCAGGCTATGTAGTGTACATACGAGTATCTGATAAATATTATGATTTTGTTGGACGACATATACTATTTCAAAGTCCAGCAACGAGAATGAAAGTAAAATTAGTTGCTTGTAAGTAAATTCGTCCAAATTACATTTATTTATTCTTTAAGCGAACAATGGGTCATGTGCTCAAGGGAGAAAAATATGAATTACTCCACCTGATCATTATGGGCAAAATAGAGGGTCGAAGAGGGGTTGGAAGAAGGAAAATTTCATGGCTCCGCAATATACGAGACTGGACTGGAAGAAGGAGTGCTGTTTCGAGCTGCCAAGGATAGGAGCACTTTCTCACGAATGATAGTCAACGTTGATGAGCCTTTAGCTTACTGTAAAGTGTCCAAGAAAGTGTTTGGGTTTGTGTACGCAAGACCATTTTAAAATTTCAATTTCGTTAAATACCCTGTTAACGAAACACATCATGTCTCCAAGAAATCGGTAAACATTGGCTTTTAATCAGTGAAAGACATCTAGAAACGAAAAACGATTTTGGTTTCGAAATTCTTAATTGCAATACGCATATATAATTTATGACAAAGTGCACCTACTTAATGCGTAGTTCAATCATGTTTATGTTTCTATCCGTGTGCTCCAATTAATTTCTTTATTGTCTATGGCAGCATGGCGCGCATTCTAATCAGATTCCAAATTTGAAAAACCGTTACCTTTATATCAGGGTGTCGTTAATTGTCAAGGATCAGTTACTCATTGACACTTGACGGGTCTTCAGGTCCAAGGACGACGATTAAACGCGTTAATTTTTTATTTATTAGTTTCAAAAATAAATAATAAATAAAATAAAATGGCAAACGGAAAGATTAAAGTGTTGTTTTTAGTGATTTTCACAGTCGCCATCTTGTTCGTTGACGCGGGAAAATGTGAATCTGAAGACAAAGCCATAGATGCTAGTGGTAGGTTTTTGTCAAAACGTGTGTCGTTTTCATAGTGCTGTATAGAAAAAACTAGGTTTGGACTTACTGGATATTTGCTCAAAAAATGATCATAGAAAGTGTCTGTGTAAAATACTATTCCATTAAAATTTTCAACACTGAAAGATAGGATAAGGAATGCGAGGTTATTAAAGAGATGACTGTTTGTAAGACGGGTATTAATTGACTAGGGCGAAAGTGAATAAGCTTAGATGGTTTAACCATGTTGATAAAATGAATGATGACAGGATGACAAAAATGATATTATAAGAAAGAGTGAAAGAAGAGTTGACTGACTGAGACTGAATTACATGAATGTGACGGATGCAAGCATTGAGTGTAGGGACAAGGCGGTCTGGCGTTTCGTTCATCTGCTTACCCTGCAAAGGATGCCATTTGAGGGGATGGATAATGGATATTTTGTCAGATCAGAAACACGATCAGAAATATCTTCAACTCAAAACGTTAACAATCGCTATATATTGCAAAATAATGTTAATCAATACGATTTGTATGAGTTTCCTCAATTATTGCTCGAAAAAATGTTCGTGTAAGGGAAACCTTTAGATTTTCTGTTTATATTCGGACATAATTTTCAGAAGGCAGGACCTTCGGCCATCACTTCCTAAAGAGGATCAGTTTCGCCATGATCCCTCTCATGTACAAGATGGGTATGATGACCACACTCCTCATCACTCTCACCATCATGTCCACGAAGGGCCTGGCTATCGGAGTGCTTCTGCTTATCCTTGGAATCAGTCAGGTATCTATCAACTTTGAATTACGGAAAAACAAGTCCCCACCCGACATAAAAAGGTTCGAACTGACAACATCAAAATGTTGAGAAAAATGATATCAAAGTTTTACTCGTAAAACATTCTTTTTTTCATTTACACACAGTTGAAACCATATTTTTTAAAATATAAAAAAGGATCTGGACTCGGATACACAAACCCAAATACTTTCCTGTACACTTTGCACTAGGCTAAAAGCCTGTATCGCGAAGTGTGGAATGCATCGCCAGCACCGGGGTTTTAACCTGGCACCTCCCGCTTGAGAGACTATTAGTTTATTTATTTACATAACTACCCCACTTTGTTTTTTTTTGTTAATTGCTCTCATAGATTACTATCTAAGTTTGAAAATTTTTCAAGCAATAAAGCAAAAAATCTCTAAATTTGACAGTTTCTTTGTTATTACAAAAGCGAAAAAAACTTCAAAAAAGATTACGTATTTGGCGGCAGAATGTGGCTTCAGCCATTCTCCATTCATGGAGATCTTTGCCCTGGGGTTAAAGTGATCGCTTAGGCCAGCCAACGTTGACTGTGATCAAGCGCCGGAATTAACGCCCATCTTGCGTCCTTTTCAAGGGATTTCGCACAATGCTGTCTCATGTAGATACCTCTCGGTTCTGTTGAGGGAATAAAAACTGTAATTAAGTCATTGGGTCCATGATTTTCAAAGTGTGTATGTATTGACTTATTTTCTTATTCCACAGATCATCGCAAGGACCTTCACTCTCGTCCCTGCAGCAGCTCCTTTAGCCGCCGCTCCTTATGCCGCTCCACCTCCGGCGCCAGTCTACCCAGTCGTCTACCAGAGAACTGTTCCAGTAGCGCACCACGCTCCTGAATGGCCCGCAGTGTACCCAGTTGTCCAGAAGGCTATTCCAGTCGCTCACGCTCATGCCGCCACAGCATACAGTGGCTGGCACGCCAAGGCTGCTCCAGTTTACAACCCATACGCCAGGGAAGACACGGAAGAAGATCCTGAATATGTGAACAAAAACTAAGAAAGTAATTTTAAGAATCTAGGTAATTATTTAGTCAATATGATTGTAAAATCTAAGTCCTTTTTTTCTTACGAAGAAATGAAGAGTTTTATTTCAAATGAAATCAGTATTGGGCACTCGTTTTTGTATGGGGTTCCAGATGAAAGTAATCCTGGAAAGTCCAGATTTTAGCCTTCTTCCGGGGAAACATCAGCGATAATTTGAAAATGTCATGTTTTTTTGTTTACAGAAAGAGTTCAGTCATTTTCATAGTTTGGTACGTATTAATTTTGACAATACCTTATTTAAAAAATTTAACATGACCAGTGTTCACGTACGTTTTCTCTTTGGCTGGACGCCAAAAAAATTGACACATGCATAATAATTAAGGTAAAAATATTTTTGACGACTTATTAATAAAGTCATATCTGAATCTACGGCGTTGAATGACAATAGAAAAGTTAATGTTTTATTAACTAATCACGTCTTCATTATAACTCATACATTATTCATATGAATTTGTCACCTACGAGTATCATACCTCATACTTACTATTTAATATTAATTGTAGCACCGACTTTGACCTCCTAAACGGTTAATCTAGTGACTGATGACCATAAGCGAAATTATTGTCAATAATCTATTTGTATTTGGAAGTGGCAATAGGAAGTTTTTAGTTAGTCGTGTGTTCTGTTCTCTATGCATAACCTGTAAGGAATGCAGTGTGAAATGATTGTAGGTAATATTCATATGGGTATATAAGACCGGGTTTCCACCTGCAAGAAGTATCCGTGCAGGAAGACACTTCTTGCAGTAGTTTTCTTCTAGGTGGAAACCCGGCCTAACACGAAATGAAATGCTGCGAATTGCTCGATAACAATTTATTCAAAATGTCACATCCAGACATTTGTCGCTGGTTATTCAAAATTGTGCGAAACACTGTGATGAACTGAACTGATTAAAATAGTGAGTTTAAAAAATGAAAGACATTGTGAGGTTAACGTTTGGAAAAACTAAATAGTAAATGTTTGGGGCAACGAAAGAAATTTTGGGATGAATGTTTGAAAAATGAAAGAGATTTTGAAGTAAATGTTTGAAAAACGGAAGACATTTTGAGGCAAAGTTTGAATAACGAATGAAATTTGGGAGGTTAAGTTTGAAAAACGAATGAAATTTGGGAGGTGAAGTTTGAAAAATGGAAGAAATTATGGTATAAAAGTTTAAAAAAAGATTGAGATTTTTGGTTAGATGTTTGAAAAGAGAAGAGATTTTTGGTTAAATGTTTGAAAAATAAAAAAGATTTAGTGCAAAAAATTAAAAAATCGTAGAGAATTGGCGGTGTTCTTAAAACGAGACAAACAAATAAATTCCAAAGACATCAATAGATAAAATTAAAATGACACAAACAAGATAAGATAAAAACACGACACAGATAATATGAGAATTGTGGATATGTGTGAAAATTTTAAATTGCTAAAAGTTTATTTAGAACGTATTCGCTAACAAATTCTAATAGTAATGAAATTTTGGGCTAGGCATAAGGTATACCTATAGATTCTTGTGGATTTCAACTAAAATGCATTTAAGAGGCGACATGCTCTGAGTAAAAAATCGTTCTATTATCATTTCCACTTTTTCAAATCTTGTAGTGTACAAGAGTGTAATAGTCCGATAGTCCGATCGACGGACGAATTTTGCCAACATTAAATCAGGTGGTCGTAAATTTTTGGTATAATGTCCATGGGGTAATCAAGAATACAAATTTGCACAATTTTACTCCCTCCGCCCCCTCCGTCATCTTGAAAAAACCTTAAAAAATCGCCACTTTTTCTATGTTATGCAATATAACTCCCGTATTTCGCGTTTTAGGTCAAAAATTGTAATTTTATAATTTGTACATTTTAATAATTTCTACAACATTTTATAACATTTTGCTCTAAAATAAATAGCAACGGAGCTTTCAAGCTCCCAAAATTGGTCAACATTCTGTATTTTTTTCAGTTTTGAGTTTTTAGCCACTAAACATCACAGTAACTTCGTTATAGCTTATTTTAGCCAGAAAATTTTCCGTGTTCAGTTACTAAGCCACTCAAATACCAATCTATAACTTAATCGTACCATCTTCTTCATGAAACAGTTAACTTTTTATCGTCACCTATATTTCGAGTTGATTGTAAAATTATTTGCGTTACGCTCCAATGGTCTTGTGCCCAAATTGTTTAAATTTTTTTTATTTCATTTGTTTTACTATCGTGCGGTTGTTGGACATAAATTCACTACTTATGTAAATTTTATTACGCGAATTCGGCTACTCTTCATTAATTTTTTTGAGTCCGACATTCCGCAGTTCGGCTAGTTAAACACAGAAAAAGCGACTATAAAAATTAACCATAGACTATCATACTAATAGACGGAGCATTTTGTTTTTTTTTATGATAAAAAATTAGACTTAACTTTTGACAATAAAGAGTATGCATATTGACATTTCAAAAATTTCTAAAAACGGGAGACCTTAGAGATCTCGACAACCGTTACTAAATATGCTTACGAAAAAAATAGAGTGGATAAAATATCTAGAGAATAACCGTAAATTATTTTTTATATCTCGTACATATTTCTCAAAAAAAAAGTGCAAAACACTTCCGATCTTTTTTCCGAAAGACTGAAACTCGTTTCCCGAATGTCGGGGAGATTTTTTTGTATTGATAATATGCATTAAAATCTAGGGAAAAACCATAAAAGTTTCTTGATTGAAGCGAAATTTACCCAAAAAAAATGGAAAAAACGCTAGTTTTACCATTTACTACTACTATACCGTACCTAAACGCGGTCTTTTTTATGTCAATAGTTTTGCCGGACGATACATCATCTATGAAAATTAATGATCCATGATCATCTAGAAATGAGATTAACATGATGGGTACTATTTTTCTAGTAGGTAAAAGTCCGACAATGTGACAAATGTATATAAAAACAATAGTAAATTACATCACGTACTCATAGGTTGTAAGTAGTGGTCAGTAAATTAAAATATGGTCAAATAATGGTCACCTCCATTCGGTCTTAATAATTGCAAATATAATCGATATTTTATCAATATGTGTGGATGCTCGAGACAAAAAATGGTCTACAAGTAGTACATCTAGACCATAGTACATGGTTGGCGCAGTTGGTTGAGGCGGCAGTCTATCGAGCGGGAGGTGCCAGGTTCAAACCCCAGCACTCACTGGCCGGAAAGTATTTGGGTTTGTGTACGCAAGCCCAGATCCTTCCACAGTTCTGTTTTTCGAACTAAAATAAGTGTTTTAAATTTATTTTACTATAAAATAATTGAAAAAAGAACGTTTATTTTTGTTAGTGCGTACTTTATGGGTTGCAGAACTTGATCTAATATACACCCCCACCTTGACATTTCTCTCTTTCTCGAGCCATGATGTAGGATTAATACACAAACGTTGTAGGCGAGGTTGCCATCACCGTCGTTAAGGAAATGTATGGAATAACAGCCCTTAACAACGAGTATGACAGACCACATATTATATTCTGTTAGGAGATTCGACAGGAGTGGTGGTCCTATTCGATCATTATGCTATGTTGCCAACTGTTACAGCACGGCTAGAGTACGTACCTGCTCTAGGAGGCGGTGTAATATCGCATCACGAATTTGTTGTTAAAAATACTGTGTATCATTTCTTATTTTTTTTTAAATATTTAAGTATGATTGTATTTTCATATTCAGTAGGCAATTTGAGATGCTTCTTATTAATGGTTTCTATATGCATAGGTTCAAAAATTTGTATGTTTTATGTAAAACTTATTTTACTATGTAAAGATTCAATTGACAGCGATTTGAAAATATTTGGAATTTGTTCCAAAGTTGAATAATTTAAATTGCCCTTAATTGAATTTTGAATCCCACTCGTTAGAACATAAGTTATTTATTTAGATTAATTTGCATTTATTTATTTATTTAATTTATTATGTACAATTTAGTTAATAAAATAATATGAATTAATTATTTTGTTTCATTTCACCACCCATTCACAAAATTTTATCAATTTTTACCACGTTTTTATTTAACTTCATCTGTTGTTGTTGTTGTTGTTATTGTCTGAGTCTACATTTTCATCTTTAAATTTTAATAATCTCCCAATGTTATTGTGCATCTTGATATCTTGCACACGTGTTTGCAGTTTAAGAGTAATGCGTATTGACATTTCAAAAATTTCTAAAAACGGGAGACCTTAGATCTCGACAACCGTTACTAAATATGCTTTGGAAAAAAATAGAGTAGATACATTGAACCTTTATCTACGGAATAACTGTAAAAGATTTTTTATATCTTGTATAGATTTCTCAAAAAAAAATGTGATAAATACCTCTAATCTTTTTTCCGAAAGACAGAAACTCGTTTCCCGAAAGTCGCGGAGAAATTTATTTTTTTGTATTGATAATATGAATTAAAATCTAGGGAATTACCATAAAAGTTTTTTGATAGACGCAAAATTAATTTAAAAAAATTGAAAAAACGCTTTTTTACAATTTTATCATGCGATGTTTCATGCGAATTTGAGCCGTGTCGTCATAGTTAAGTGGGGAGCCTTTAAA
Source organism: Ceraclea dissimilis (assembly GCA_963576895.1). Taxonomy (NCBI): domain Eukaryota; kingdom Metazoa; phylum Arthropoda; class Insecta; order Trichoptera; family Leptoceridae; genus Ceraclea; species Ceraclea dissimilis. The sequence goes on from OY756364.1 coordinate 17,604,954, forward strand.
CTGTAGTTCTGTTTTGACTGTTTTACCATACACAATTGGTGCATTTTATTAGGAATAACATACTAATTATGTTCATAAAAAGTTTTGTAGTTACCTAGGCACATTGTTGATCGCATTTACGTATGAAGAAGAATCGCATTAGAAAGAGATAATTTTCAATCAAAAGACTCTGAAATGATTTTATCCAACGGTCCCCATAACGCTACAAGTAATTGAGATCACCCTCAATCACCAACATTATCAATAGATTCTAATGGTGATTCAGGTCTGGTGGGTCTCCATCGAAGGCGGAAGACTTGTCTTGAAGATGATGGCTTGTCCCACTGCACCCTGAGGTGACCCAGTGACCATAACGTCTTCATGACAACCAGTTTAGCTGGTCAACCTGCTCAGTCAGTTATTTTTCTATGTCTAGTAATAATATAATAGTCATTTTATTAGCATTTAGTGTCTTGGTATTGTAATGTTATTAGGCAGGATATAACGAGGTGGTCGGTAGCCTGGGTTGGTAACGTTTTCGACTGTTAATACAGTGGGCGCGGGTTCGATCCCCGATGCCGACCTACTCCATTTCACGACACAAGCTTTTCAAGCTTTCTGTGAAGTGTACAATGGTGTATTTGGGTTTATTTCGATAAACCCAGATTCATTTATTAAAAAAAATTAACCATGTGTGTCGCTAGGGGGCATAGCTCCCCCCCCTAAAGTAATAATACCTATCACAAAAATTATTTATTTATTTATTTGTTTATTTATTCTTTAAGTGAACAGCAGAAACAAACAAACATAAAAAAATAGACATAGTACAGATAGTGCTACCTTTGTAAGAGCGTAGACCCGGAGATTCGGAAAAAACGAATTTGTGACCATAGTTGACCTTTTTTTTTTTTTTTTTTTGGTCCACACCATTATTCCAAGCCCGGAGATTTACTATGCTGACCCGGAGACCCAGTTTTTCTATGGGGGGGGACCGGGACCCCGAGTATTTTCCTTTTTTTTTTTTAGTCCTGACAAAAATTTCAGACCCGGAGATACACTATGCTAACCCGGAGCCCGGAGAACACCACTCAAACTCGTAGACTCCTGGTCAAACCCGGAGAGGTGGCAGCCCTAAGTACAGATTATAAATCGTTGTTCACTAGGGCGAACTTATCGCAGGACTGCGATTTCTTCCAGTTAACCCCAGGAAAAAAAGAGATTAAGAATAAAAACATATAAACTAAGAAAATATAGGTATACATACATGTGTGAGAAAAAATAATAATTATCGTTCCTTATACTATATCTCAGTTTTTTTCTACACATTCTTATCAACGACCTCATTTCCGTTGCATTAAATTCTGATTCATTGCCATGTTCAAGTGTCACAAAGAGATATAAGAGTCGGCACCAAAAAACATTTTTTTAAGGCTCGCGACCCAACCATGAGGTCACAGTCATTTCCCACAGCAATCGCAAATATAGAAGATGAAATGATCTATAATTTAGATCACATAGGCGATTGATCTCATCATAATATGTCTATAATATGTCTATAAATATATCTGAATGAGCGAAGAGGGGTGAGAAAGCGCGGCCGTCCGAGACTGACCTGGTCCGATCATGTCGACCAGATCCTCAAGGATGGACGCGTTTTGAGTAAAAGGAATCGGAGAGCGTGTATGACTAATTGCATGAATGTGACGGAAGCTAGGAGTGTGTGTAAGGATAGGGCTGTCTGGCGCTCTGTCCTCTCTGCCTACCCTGCAAGGGATGTGGCGTGAGGGTATAGATAGATGGAGATAGATAATATGTGATAAACCGAAAAAAAATCATAGCATTTGTCAGTAATTGCTAATCTTCATATCAGCTTCATACATCCGTGCTAACTATTTATATATTACATATAATACAACGATAGATGAGCATTCTTCTCTTTTTTTCAAGGCAAAACACCTGATCACGAGTGATACATAGGATAGTTGCAATACAAAACGTCTTATGCAGCGATGCGAAACAGTTATTCGCTACAATCTACGTACAATCAATTGTAGCAGAGGCGATGTCAGGCAAACTAATGCCAGTAAACAAAATATTTTATTGAAAATCATTAACGCAGCAGGTATGTGTTTCACTGCAGAAATAAAAATAACATTAAAACAAGTAGTTATATCTCAACAGATACACAGCAAAGGATAGACCTTCCATCAGGCTCATGACTGATCGTCGGCTGGCTTAATGTGATCACTTTACACTTAATTTTATTTAAGGATTGCTCCCTCCCACTTACTCTTGAATGGTACAGGAACGCCAGTTCCTATTTCATACAATGATTGTACAAAGTAATACCTCCAGTCCTACACACTGAGGACGACTCATGGATCGCCTGAAGGGCTCCTCCCAATAAATCCCTCCCCAATTTACAAACTTAAGACGCACACTAAAGTAACATTCGCCAATTCCAGTCCATCTATCTGTCGTGGCCGGGAATCGAATCGAATCTCCAGCTTGACAAGCCAATATTCTACCGCTGTTCCGATGGTCTCACAAAACATAAATTGTGATTTTTAAAATATTCTAATAACACACAGTAGGATTCACCGTTTTCGAGCGACAGGTTCACAATGGTCAGCGAACGATCATTTCGTAAAATAGATGTGAGGAACCTACATATATCTACAAGACTTCGGTGACAATGAGACGAGTACATGGTTAGCGCAGTTGGTTGAGGTGGCAGTCTCTCGAGCAGGAGGTGCCAGGTTCGAACCCCGGCGCTGGCTATGTATTCCACACTTTGCGATACAGGCTTTAAGCCTAGTGCAAGGTGTGCAGGGAAGTATTTGGGTTTGTGTATGCAAGCCCAGTTGCTTTTTAAAAAAAAAAACTCCAGGAATGATGTGACAAGAGAAAATAGTAATATGTATGGGTCTCACAAGCGCGAAAAGTATTTGTGTACCTATACTAGTCCAGATCCTTTTTTAATAAAATAAAAATATATTTGGATTTGTTCACTCGACGAATAAATTAATCATATTCATCTGTGTCCGTGTATTTTTAATTATCTTTTATCACCACAATTTAAAACCATAGAAATTAAATCCTCGGCAACATCGGGTTAGCTAAGAAACGGATGGCGGCCCCTTTTTACCATCAAGTAGTCTATAACGAGCTTCTCGAGCGTCCACTGCGAGCTCAATTTCTAGATCATTTGAAACCAGCAACATCTCATTGCAAATGTACTTACACCGGCAGTCAGTTTCGCAATTTCTATTGATCAGAACGGTTTCATCATGTCAAACCACAAATAGAAAAGAACACAAAAAAAAAAGCAAAAACAGAAACAAATCACGCAAATATACATGTCAAAAAAGTGCGGGAAGTGAAAACAAACAAATAGTTCGAAATTCAAAAATAATGTTGCCACTAACAAAAATGATCAAATTAACTTTCTTATTATTGTGTTTGAATAGTAATTCTTTCCTCTCTTGTAAAGGGGATGTTGACAGTTTTAGTGACTCGTTGGAACATTACGCTGATGAAGCCATTATGCCTGAAGACTTTATGCTCATGAAGCCTTTAAAGTTGGAGCTGATCGATGGTGTGACGATGAGTTACGCGCCTGAAGCCGAAAGTCGACAGGGTGTAGTCAATTTTACAATGAATGTACCTGAATTTAGGAGGATGATTAACGGTAAGTAGGTACCGGTACCTTTTGATTTTTTTATTTGTGTCCCTTTAGAAGAGATACATAAATTGAACAATGATAGTAAAACGAATAAATCGAAAAAAATGTGGGCATGTTTATATTTGTCAAAAAGTGCGGGAAATGAAAATAAGGAAACAGTTCTGAATTCAAAAATACTACCTATCGAAAAATAATATTGCCAGAAACAAAAACGATGAAATCGAAAATATGTTTAGGAGATATTTAACAATAACTCAACAAGAAAATTCCCAGTGAAAATGAAAATTGAGTTCAATTATTTCCTCATAAACACACCAGTCAGCATTTTGAAGAATGAAACATAAACATACCAATAAAATTTGTTTTTTTTTTATTATGTACCAAGTGGACTGAGTCGGTCTGAGATGGTCATAAATTGGGATCTTAGTAAAATATGAAAAATACCTAATCTTATGCATAGGATAATATCTTATTTTACTGAGCAATAAGTACATACACTAGTATTATCAATATAAAATTATTAGGTGTGCACAATGCACATACCATAACTGTGAAAAATGCACACCGCATACCACGCTATAATCGTCTATCGATTACGATGCTCGAAAGCGTAACATAACACGAAGAAAAATCACAATTAATTGATAGGTGTATACTTGTGACTAATTATCCATGTATTAGCTTATGGTGCCTTTATTAGGTGACCTGCCTGATTTTGTCTGACAGAACGTCAGAATACACTATCTCTGCAAACATACTCCTTCCTTCCGTCACATTCATGCTCGTTGGTTACTTTTACTCCAGTACGCGATCGTCCTTTTGAATCTGGTCGACTCGGTCGTTATTCTCAGGTATTCCAGGTTATTCTTAGGTGGCCTTGTTTCTGCACACCTCCTTGACTCATCCTTTTTGTCATTCTGTCATCAGGCAGCAGGCACTCAAGATGAACGAAAAGTTAACTCTAAAATATACTTTATGCTTCCATGTTATACTAAAATGGTGAAAGATCCCTATAACCACAGCTTTCGAATTTTTTTTTGAATAAAAAACTTGTGTGAATGTAAATTACTCATGCCACAAGCTTTTTTCATATCGCTTCTCCGATTTCTTTTAATCAAATGTCAAAGGATCTGGTCGATAGGTATGATCGGTCCCAAAAAACCTTTTTTATGTGGTACTTTTTCAAAGTGATTATCGTCGTTGACTACTACACAATATTTATACAATTATGATTATTTGTTGCAGGTGATGTCAGCGTTGGAAGAAGAAAACAGTCTTCCGGAAGTGGAAGTGGAAACAAGAAATTACTTCAAAGGATTCTCCCAATGTTCGTGATACCATTCCTTGTCCAGTCAGCCCTAATACCAATGTTTCTGAGTTCTTTGAAGATGATGCTGATGAAGTCACTGATGGTGGGGAAATTGGCTTTACTATTAATTGGAATCAACGCCCTGAGAACGAGCAATGTCTTCAAGAGTCGGAGTGAGGAGAGAATCGCCGATAAGCATTATGGATACCACGGCTCAGGGATGGAAGAGTTTGGATCATACTTCAATAAGCGATCATTAAATTAGATTCCATGTTTTGTCCATTTTTGTGAAAGATTTCAAAATCATTTGAATTCAGTGTTTAATAAATGAACCATTGGATCCCCGGGTCGTAGAATTGACCTCCTCTTTTTTATAATTATTATTCGAGTGCCCTCTAAGAATCTGGTATTCGTTAAACTTCCATCTTTTTCAGCAATGAGGTTCGCCACCAATTTATTTATTTTGTTTACGCATAGATAGACACATGTCATTTACTGGTTATTCCATTAATAGGATATACTGTGATGGTGTGGTACATCAGAGGTACCTACTTTTTACGTAAACATTTATATAACATTCAGAATGGGTGGCGAATCTTATTGCTACAATTTGTGAATTTGTTTAAGGGTTTCGAGGATTATAAGACTTTAGTATTTTACGAGTATACACGTTTAACATTGAATAACTTAATTTTAAAGTAGGTAATAATTTTTGTAACTATTTACGTACTTGAGTAATTATTTTTAATTTTAATAAAAATAATTCTATGTAGTTAATTGAAATAACTTCTACCTCCCCAATATACTTACCTACACTTCACCAATTCACTTCATGAATCTTGGAAAAATTACAAAATACGCAGCTATAATTAGCTACTAATCATTTTCTTCGATATGCCAAAAACTTATTTGAATTCAGTTGAAAGATCTTACTAATTAGGTAAAAAAATAAGTTACTTATGTAGTATTCCTACAACACCGTAGAGTTGAAGATGAACGTTGTCGGGTCTACGACCGACCTCAGCGAAAAAAATTCGCTATTTCAGATCATCCCGGCCGGGAATCATGAACCCAGACCTCTGCCCCACACAGCAGTGATCTTATCCACTACACCACAAGGAGCGACGGCCATAGTATCGAATTCCGTATACAAAATACTGCAAATATTAAGTTTTTATTGTCAGCGTTTTGCTGTTGCAGGAATGGGGTTGTATTATAATACGCACCCACCACCTGTAATTGCAAAGACAAAGAACAAAAGTTTACAATCGACTCTGCTAGGTGGTGGGAATTTTCATCCCAATAATGTTCATCTTCATCTCTGCATTGTTTTAGGAATACTACACAATGGTATGTACAACGAAATGTAGCAAATCCAACGTCTTACAATTTATAAAAAAATAATTCAAGCTGTTAAAATAAATTAATTTATGATGCTTTTGTTAAGAATTTATTGATCTACGCACTATTAAGTACAGTATTTTTTTACGTATCATCCTGATAAAATAATTATCTATTAGCTATAAGTAGGTACCTACATATCTAATGCTTTAATTTCAAAGTGACGTTATCATGACAACATCGGCTTTTCTATGTCAAATAGTATCATTGAATTTGACAGGAGGAATTCGATATAGGTACCTTTGCAGCAATAAACGCATGAATATTAGTCTCTATGGATAAATAATTGAAGGGCAAAATAAGTAAAGGCTACTAAACTACATAAGGTTGCGTACTTCGGTACAAAATACCGTTTCACTTTTCATTTTGACAGTTGGGTACAAAGCAAGATTATGGCAACTCGTGACGTCACCAACGATATTTTTCATATTATTGTGAAATACCATACAATATAGTATGGTGACATTGATGACGACAATAATATGACATCACAGTATTGTGAGTACCAACAATACAATCTTGAACTCCACTTGCAGCTAACATCCGCCGGCTGCCAAGATATAGTAAACAGATAATACACACAATTCTAGATCATTTTAAGAAAAAAAAATCAGTTGGTGCGAATCGCTTTGGGGGTTTCTAGTTCGATATTAAGGGGGCATATGCACTGAGCAAAAATCGTTCTATTTTTGCTTTAACTTTTTCAAATTTTATATGGGAATGTTAGCGCGAAATAAGAATAACGTAAGCGACAAAGTGAATTACACCTTTTTAAAAAATAAACCTGGGGTGAAATTAAAAAATCTAAAACAGCCGATTTGTTAAGATTATAATTATCAGTATTTTGGCTAAATTATACTTTTATATCTGAAAAACTGAACGGAAAATCATCAGATCCCCTAAATTTAGGGGTATTTAGGAACATTTTTTTTATTCAAGGAATTTCCAAATCCTGTAATTCTAAAACAGCCGATCTATAGTCCATAATTTCATCTATCACTGTCTTCAGTTTCAAGACGATTTCCTCAGTATTGGCTGAGTACAATTCAGGGCGCCGAAGCCCAATGACAGTATATAGGCCCTCAATAGTACTCGTGTTGTATCAAATTTTATTGGCTGGTTTATCAGAAATGTCAACAAGTCTGAATTATCTGTAGCAGCTCACATGAAATATCACTTATCTATCTTAAATACATTACAGGTAATACTAATAATATATTATTCCAATAACAATGTAGGTAAGTGTTTTATTGGGCAGGTTGTCAACATCATTATCGTCATCATTGGCGCTACAGCCCGTTGTGCAATGTACATGGACCTAGGCCTCTCCCAGCAGTCTCCTCAGTTCATTTGTGGTTCTGGGATATCATACAATTTAAAATTAATCTCTTCTCCATTCTTCTCGGGTGTACCGTCTGTAGCTTGTCGATGTTGTCGAGCTTTCGGCCCTTTCTTCAGGACTAATGTACTACATTATACTACATTAGTCCTGGAAGATGGCCTCAGCGAGTAGGCCGAAAGCTCGACAACATCGAGAATCTACACACGGTATACCCGAGAAGAATGGAGGAGAAAACAAGGACCGCGAAAAACTACAAAGCTAATTTATAATTAGTCAGACATTGGAAAATTATCTTGAAATTTGAATGAGAAAATTTAGACTCAGACACCAACAACAACAGATGAAGTTAAATCAGTTAAATGTCATATCTCAGGTACATAGGTAACAATTTAGATCCTAGTTTGGTTCTAGAACGTTCTAGCGAATCTAGGAGCTAAATTGTTTTTTTTTTTTTTTAGATTTAATGGAGATAATTTGTTACACCACTGTTATATAACCCTTCAGATAGTTAACATCACTATAATAGATAAGAAGATTATTAATCTGGCGATCCATGAAAATTATTATATCAATTTCAGTGGCGTTAAGAGGCGCATAAATTATATGTCGGGCCTAAAATATGGTGGAAATAAATCACTTAATTTATTAAAAATTAAATTAAATGTGGGGTATTCAATTTAATTTGCAGTTTTAATTTATTTAATTTAATAAATAAACGTATTTAGTAATCCTTAGGTTTGTACATTCACGGAGTGAAAAAATATTGTTACAATTTAAACTTTTTAATGTATAGTTTTTACGGTTATTTTTTGACATATAAATTTGAGAAATATCGAGTGCTTTCATCAACGTCCAGGTTGATATTTTCCAGAGAATTTGAGAACTCTTGTTGACATTTTCAAGAGAACTCGAAAACTCTTGTAAATGTTAAACCGGGCAGTTGACGAAAGCGCTTATACGTTCTCAAATTTCAAGGGTGATAAAATAACTTTAGTTAATAAAAAAAAAGTTTAAATTGTAAATTGCTTTTTTTTAATAAGTACACAGTTTAACGTAAAAATTCAATTAGATTGTGCAAATTTCCTTGGAAAGGATGTTTAGACGTTAATAATTGGTTTTGGTTTGCACTTGCCAGGTGTATTTTGTACTGAACGTCTTTCAAAAAACTTTGTTATTTAAAAGTTAGAAAATAAATAAACTAAAATGATTAACCGCATATGTTATTGGATTATGGATCACAAAGTGATCACCGGACTAAGTGTTGTGCTGTTTGCTTTCTTCGTTGCCACAATAGTTGTGGCGGTTGAAAAGGACGACTACCGTGAAAAATTGGACGTGTGTATTGAAGAAAGAGATGCGTTACTTGCGGCGACTACACCTGCTCCACAACCCACTTCAGAACCTACTTCAGAACCGACTACACTAGACAATGGTTCAACCACTGAAGAACCTTCTCTTCCAGAAAAACCGGTAATAAATTTAATAGTTACGCTGATTACTGACTGACCCTGAAACGCTCATATTCCATTTTTTGAACTGTCCAAAATCATTACATAGTAATTTACTAAGGTTGCATTATATGTACGTACTAGATCATGCACTTAAGTCCAGGAATCAGTTTTACAAGGCGAGATTCTCAGACTACATATTTTGAGCAACGACAGAGCGCAATCTTGGCTAGGATATAGGCTATTAAAAAGATTAGTAACCTCTCTACTACTAAAGAGAAAAATGTCTTAAATTACAAACAAACGTGTATGCAATAGTGGTTGCAACAAACCTTAGATCTAGGTGCAGATTCGCTGGGAACCAAAACTGATGCTTACAGCCAAATTTTGGAGAAAGTTACTTAAGAGTTCCTAAAGTGATCGCATTATGCCAGCCAACGATCGTCACAAGTCTGATGAAAAGTTCATCCTTCGCTGTATGTCTGTTAAATAACTGCTCTTTACTTTTTTACAGACGGGATTTCGGTTAGACCCTAACATTGTGCCAACATCATACGACATTCAACTATTTCCGAAGCTCGCAGAAGAACCTGCGATATTTGAGGGCAAAGTTCAGATTGTCCTCCAGATATGGACGCAACAGACTAGGATAAACATACATTCCCACCAACTTGTCGTAGACGAACTGAAGTTGATGAAAGAGGATTTGGAAATTAAGACAAGATACGAATATAATACCACAGATGAGATTATTATTATTCAGCCAACAGAAGCTGAAATAATACTCACGGGAACTTATATTTTATCCATCAACTACCATGCCAACCTGAGTGGGGATGTTGGTTTTTACATGAGCAGACTAAATGATGGAAGGTAAGCACTTTTTGTACTTTAAATTTGAAGAGAATGTATTAAGGAATCGACGACGCAGCTGTAAACTGTGTTTTGACCGCACGGCCATTGCAGGTCAACTGCTAGTCCTGTGAAAAAACATATAGATTTTTTTTAAAAAGAATTTATTAACGATTCTTTTTGTCATAGACCACTTTCTCCTAACTCTTACCATGTTCCTAAAAAATGACTAAAATCGCTTACGAGAGCTACGGGGGTGTCGGGGCAAGATTTTGTTTGGAAAACCTATGGCGATGTATGACCCTATGACGTGTAGACTTTCACTTAAATCAGAGTTTGATTAAAAAACAGAGGTAATTTTTTAGCAGTTGGATCTTAGACTATAGATCTCGTGCAAAATGTAAAACATGAATAAAATGATTATTATTCGTCAAATCGTGGAAAATTGTCAACTAGTTTGACTGACAGGTGATAATTTATCACATTTAAGTGAAGTTTTTGATTTAATTCGTATATTTTAATGTCCAGATAGCAATACAGGTCACCTGATAATGTAAGTAATTGGGCACCTTATCAAATTCTATACTACACAGAAAACTGCTATACTTTTAGACATAGGTATCAGACAACCTCAACCACCGCCTCCTAGAGTAGGTACTCTAGCCGTGCTGTAACAGTTGGCAACATAGCATAATGATCAAACAGGACCACCGCCTCCTAGAGTAGGTACTCTAGCCGTGCTGTAACAGTTGGCAACATAGCATAATGATCAAACAGGACCACCGCCTCCTAGAGTAGGTACTCTAGCCGTGCTGAAACAGTTGGCAACATAGCATAATGATCAAACAGGACCACCGCCTCCTAGAGTAGGTACTCTAGCCGTGCTGTAACAGTTGGCAACATAGCATAATAATCGAATAGGACCACCACTCATGTCAAATCTCGTAACATACGTGGTTCATCAAACTCGTTGTTAAAGGATTGTTATTTCATACATTTCCTTAGCGACGGTGACGGCAACCTCGCCTATAACGTTTTATGAATTAATCCTACAGCATGGCTAGAAAAAGAGAGCAATGTCATGGTGGCGGTGCCTCAACTAATCAAATGTTAAAAAATGTTTTTAACTGACGTAATCTATGAGAACCCGCCTACAATTATTATTAACAAAAAACACCCAACAAGATAAGTGTTTGAAACAATAATTTTCATTTTTAATCATTTTTCTCAACATTCTGGTTCTGACAGTTAGAAACCTCTGTTATTGGGTGTGGAATTAGCCAATTCCGCCAGTGGAACCTTAAACGGAACTAGTTTGAACTGTGGATGCAAAGAAGGTTCATGATAGGAGTGTAAAAAAGTCACCAAAAGTATAATAATAAGTACAGTATTGAAGAAAATGATGTTTCTCTTTATTTATGTCTTTTTGGACATGCTTATTATAAATCAATAAAATATAGATTGAATTGCATACAATCCATTATATTCCTATTTATCTACTGCATATGTATAGTGTATGGTTAGTTTTAAACTAGCTATGACGACCCGTCTAAAATTACGGACATTATCTCAATTCTCCATAAAGAATACTTCCCCTATTGATTGTAGATCAAAGCACTTACTACTACCGCCATCTAACGATCACTCGAATAACAATTAAAAACCATATTCTACCTGCTTAGAATCGAGTGAAAGTTAATTTAAAATACCTGTAGTATTTTCACAGAACATCTTTATACGCTCAGTATTTTCCTTCTTACTTTTAAGGCCATCTACCGCCAGATTAACTGAAATTTATAGAACTGATATTGTTTTTTAGATCAATGTTTCTGTTGTTTCAGTTGGTTTCGTAAACATTTTTTTATTGTTTATTGCACAGGAAATCGAAGTTCTATCTTAACGATCACGCTGGTAATAAAACGGTATCAAAATTCTATCGATATTTACAACCCAAACAATGATACACACATTTTTTAACAAAATTGTTACAAGGGGCCCCTTTTCTTCGTTATCCCATAGAAATAAATTTCAAAATGTCACAGGACCATTTTCGGCGTTCTGCGCATGACCCAAAAAATGTCGCACGTGGAGTTGGGCAATAAACTAGTTTTCTAAGTAAATTATTTAGACGATCAAAAAACAGTTCAATATTGTTCCTCTGATGGGTGCATAAATAATGTGTGCATATATGATAAAGAATGAAAACATATTTGCATGGGTAAGGAAACGTAACTCAAATGCTTCTATTTTTTAGGATAGGTTTGTGATAGTGGGTGATAAAAAGAGGTCGAAGAAGTTTATTCAAATTCCGTACAAATACTAGAACGGTGTATTTATTATAACTTGACCGCTGATGACTACACGTAGTAATTCTATTGAAAAATGAGACTAGTTACAATAAATGCAGTTTAAACGGATAAGTACTAGGTAGTGTCGTAAGTTGGCAAACATTTTGCCCAACTCCACGTGACTGCTCCGTAAGATGTTGGCTAACAAATTTGGGTTCTGCGCATGTTTTTAACCCTTCTAACTGTTTTGGTGAAATCCACGGACCACGGGGTCATTTTTATCTATAAATATAATTACGTGGTAGGTATACATCTATTCTATAAGTTATATTATAACCGATTCATGCATATTTTTGCCTGTAGTATGTATCTGATAATACAAATGGGATTTATAGGCATACCGACCTAGAGTGGTGAATATTTTTTTAATTCACCTGCTGATTCTGTATGTTAATTAGTAAACTACATTAAGTATAATTATTAGTGCCAATGACACACACAGTGTTTAGGACGAGGTCGGTGCAATATAAATAGATAAATAGGTTCAACTGCGTGAATTAAAATGAGAAAATCAATGTTATAAGAATTATATTGGTAGCGTTAAAGAGGAAGCGATGAAAAGATTGTTCCGCTCATACGTAAATCATAGAAAGCAACATATCTGCACTTTTCGCCCCTATAGGTGACAGAGATTTGACTTTGAAAAATTAGAAAATAGCGCCGCAGGCGTTTTTTATTGTAAACTAAGTGATGAAGATCGTGATTTAGATCTATAGCTGTTTATTGTCTTTAAATAAAAATATAAAGAATCCAATAACGGGTAGATTTATTTAGCGCCGCAGGCAAATTTTTTATGAAGCAATTGTGATTTAGCGGATTTTCACATCAATTTTTAAAAATTCGTGATACAGGTATGTCGAAAAAAGATGTGGGGATTTTTGTAAAGTTTTGTGATTTTATAGGTGTAAATAACTCTTCATTTCCCTAAATGGGGTGGCAACATACTCCACTACTCTTCCGGCCAGTGCCCATAGTGGCAATTTTAACATCAAATTATGAATCTATACTTATTCGTGATGTCCCATTTCATTTTACAACGAAAAAAACTTGTTTTATTTCGTCTATTATTTTACGTTAGTTTTTTTTTTGAATGGGCAAAAAATCTATTGGATAATTGAACTGAATTCTGAAGACACTTCAAACTAGTTTTTAATTAAAGTGTGTCGCATTTGAGTATCGATCAAACAATTTTATGACAAAACATAGAGTAGGTTGGTACCTGGCCGAAGCAGTATGTTGCTGTCATCCGAATGCTTAGGTTTTTATCGCGGAAGCTTATTTATTAATTTGTACAACGTCAATAAATAAATTAATATAACATCGACGTTTTTATAGCGCCAATAAATTAATTTGTTACGTGAATAATACCTAATACTTTGTTTGGTCCTATCGACCTGTCGCGGATTAAAAGTGATCGTTAGATAATGCTACACGAGTAGGTACCAGATATCTATTTTATGGCGTAATGTTTTGCCATTAGGTAATCGATTCCTGTTACTATAAAACTATGTTACAATGTTACAATAATAAAGCTTATTGGTATATTTCTTCCTTTGCCCATTACTTTGCTACGAGTTTCTCATAAAACTAGAGCCGATAATAATTGGTAATGTTGCAAAGAAACGTGTACCTAACTTATCATAAATTGAAATACCTTGTACCTAGGTATATTGTGAATTATTACGAAACATTTTATTCTATTAGTTCCTATGTATAAGTTTTATGCAACATCACTTTTAGTCTAATCTGTCCTCTGTAAACTATAAGATGTGTATATAGTCGACACCTTATATAATATTGTGTAACAACGATCAATAATTTATTTTCTGCACGGACATTATTCGCCTATTATTATTCCATAATATTAGAATCGTGATCGGTTTCAGTGACTTTAATTTCAACGGCATGCTTTAAACTACAATTTTAATAAATAATTTCTACAAATTAATAGCATAATGAATAAAAATAGTAAAATAATTCATTCGTGGTGCTTATTCTCATTATTATCGGTAATGTTTCTGTGCTCTATGGCAGATGCGCAGAAATTTTTGTCTATGACTACTTTTTCGAGTGGCGGGATAACAAATACACCTGTCATTGTTGATAGGAGGTATCGGCACAGTGTTAGAGTGCAATTATACAATAATAACGATAATTTCGCAAATAATCAATTAAAACACCTAAGTAGTAATAGATCGACGGTTAAAATGTCTCAAGAAAAATGCACAGATAAAAAATACGAGTTTCGGCTTTTGAAAAGTGTTGTTCCAAGTCACTATGATTTGCTGATTCATCCCAACTTGAAAACAGGACTTTTTGAGGGTACAACAAAGATAAGGATCACTATAAAAGAATCCGTGGATAAGTTTTATTTACACAGCAATGGTTTAAATGTAACAGATGTAGTATTTCTGGTGGAAGGTGACATAGCCATTCCATTAAAAAAGTTTTACTTGGTAAAGTCTGCCGAACACTTGGTGGTGGAATTCGATTCGCCAGTCGATCCGGGAGTTTATGATTTAGTGATTGAATATAATGGAGACATGAAGAATCGTATCGTGGGTCTGTATGAAAGTTCATACAAGACGACTTCGGGTGAAACAAGGTAGGTTATCATTGTTTGAAAATTAGTTACAGATTGCAGAATCTGTAAAAGTCATAATAAAATGTACTTTCTAACAACTATCAGGAAGAACAAAGGCCCATAGATATAAGAAGTGTTGAATTGCAATAAGAAATGTGTCAGGTCACACGCTGTTTTCGTTGCTCTGAACTTGTCTGCAAATATCGCAGCAACCCTACATATTAAAAAAATTCTAATCGTTTACACAATGCCATATATGCTGGCGACATATTATAACGCCGAGTCCAGGCTTGACAGTCCATCACAAGTTCAAGCGTGTGGATGAGACGTTTGTCTTGGCTCGTGTGTAAATAAATTAAAGCATCACATAACATGTATGTTGGAATAAGCAGATATGTGTTAATTTACATCATGATCCAATGTGTCAATCATCTTAACAATTTATCATAAAATATGTAACAATTAATTGAGGGTAGGGTCCGGCGGAAGTAGCGGGGGTGGGGAGAGCGGTGGCGTAAAGCGCCAAATTGCTGGACATGTCGATGTACTGAAGTGCTGGATTAGCGAGACTACTAAACTATATATCTTAATGGTATTTTTTTAAATGAACCCAAATACACCTTTGTACAGTTCACAGTAAGCTTGAAAAGCTTGTGTCATGAAGTGGAGTAGGTCGGCATTGGGGATTGAACCCGCGCCCCGTGGATTAACAGGCGAGCACGTTACCAACCAGGCTACTGATCAATTTTTTATTGCGTAATTTGTTAATGCGAATGTGAATTTATAGATAGCAATCAGGTAATTAATAGGTCCAACGTATTAATTGTTTTTATCTGTTGATCAAAATTCTATTGCAATGTCTTCTAGATTGACTCCAATAGCAACGAGGCTATTTTTACTGATAGGAGATCGTAGGCAAATGCTTTTTTACATTTATTCTTTATGAAAACATAAAACGTCTATTCTTAGTAACTTGTTGACTGCCTATATACCTATTTCAGATATTTGCAATTTGATTAAGAAAACATGTTGAATTAAAAGAAATGTAAAATAAAAACCTTAATTATCACGTCACACAAAAATATCTCAAGTGTGACTGTAGTCATACCGCTGTTCTCTGTCCGACTGTTTCATAATAGTCAATACTGTATTGGCTCTGTTCTGACATATCCGCATTCGGCATTGACCGTTCTGAAATGGTGAGTTCTGTTTTGGAATGTTTTGTATGGCTTGATGGTCACCAACTAAAAATGTATAAAAAACCATGGATTTCATTTGGTAGACATCAGTGACTACCAAATGTTTATTAGAGCAAGCTCTTTGCTGTTACAATTTCTCTCTCCTAATCATCGGGATCTCAAAAAAAATAGCAGAACTGACAACTTAAAAACATAATAATGATTCACTGTCGTATTTCTGATTTCAGTAAAATAGCAACATCCAAGTTTGAGCCTACGTATGCCAGGCAGGCTTTCCCATGCTTCGATGAACCAGGGATGAAAGCCAAATACACGGTGAAACTAGTCAAACCCAGTAACTATATTGCTTTGTCAAACATGGATGAAGCTAGTGAGGTAAGTCTGTATTGCTTTGCCCTCTGATATTCCTCTAGAAAACACAAGGAGGCAACAATAAAGTCTCAGCACTCATACCTCATTGCCCCAGTAGTTTATTCACTCAAATCCATATTTTGATTATTAATTTATGCCTGGCCATCCAAGAACCGATAATATAGGCTGTGTCTCAACGTCGCCGGTTTTTGGAGAAAATGATTAGGGGATTCAAGGGTTTTGTGGTATCATGTGAAAGGGCGTCGAAAAAGAAATTTAGATCTTAAGTCATATTTTGTCCAGGTCAAGCCATCGGGAGACACTGAGAAATGCCATGATGATGACGGGATCCAAGCTTTGTGGTATCTTACGAAAGGATCTTCTATATCGCCATCCAAATCTGCTGTTGCGAAGCACGGGTAACTCGGCTAGTTATAATATAATTTTGAAACAATTTCAGGATGTCTTTGGGAATCCCGATGACGGCTTGTCCATTGTCTCGTTCAATGAAAGTGTTCCCATGTCTACATATCTGGCTTGCTTCATCGTATGTAATTTCACATTTAAAGAGAGGGAGGTCCTTCAAGGAAGCGGTGCTTTTCCACTGAGGGTTTATGCAGCTTCTAAAGACCAACTTGAGAAAGTTAGCTTGGCTTTAGAAACAGGACTGGATGTGACGCGATATTACATTGGATATTTTGGTATTGATTATCCTCTGCCCAAACTGGGTAAGTGTGTTATTTTTTATTTCGATTAAACTTAGATGGTTTGGGTAAATTTGGACGATTCTTGCTGAGATAAATTTTTGTGTTCCAAATTCATATGGTCTAGCGTACTCACACGTGTTGTTCTATCCACTATCGGGTAGAGCAAACATCGTACGCGATTCTCCGATAGGTAATAAAACGATCTGGTGTGTGAACGAACTGTCACAGCATGTCGACCATTGGATGATTTCACTTTTGATTGGGGAATTTTTCTGTATAAAAAGCTTAAATGGTTTGAGCATTTTGAGAGAATGAAGAGGACAGGATACCAAAAAGATGCTACTAGTGCGAAAGAAGAGGTGTGAAAGATCCGAGACTGACCTGGACCGATCATGTCAACCAGATCTTCAAGAATGGATGCAGTTTGAGACATACGATACATCTCGAAACTAGATTTTTCAAATTTCTTTAAAAAAATAAAGTCACTTTTTTTTAATCAGATATGATTGGAATTCCCGACTTCGTCTCTGGAGCCATGGAACACTGGGGTTTGGTGACTTTCCGAGAGACCAGTTTCCTGTACGACCCGGCGACCACATCTACGGCAACCAAGCAGAATATTGCTCGAGTAGTTGCACACGAAATCTCACACATGTGGTTTGGAAACTTGGGTGAGTTTAAAACAAATTTATTTATTTTTATTTCAAGTGAACAAAATATAGAAATGTGTTCAGTTTCAAGCAATAAGATAGAGAGTGACATTTGTTCACTAGGGCAAGCTTATCGCAACGATGCAATATCGTAATATGCGTAATTTCACTGCACACTGAGTATCTTGTGCTGTTGAACCTTGATTAGGTGCCAAGACTCCTTTTATTATATATAAGTATTTCATATTTTTAGCACGCTTTATCTAACTTCACCTGTCTTTCTTGTTGTTGTCTTTGTCTACATTTTCCTCTTCAAATTTTAATAACTTCCCAATGTCCCAGCTTTTTGAAATTTTGCCCACATATTTGCTTTCAGTGACAGTTTTAAATTGTACCACTGTTTTATCATAAGCACGTTTCAATTGGTAAATTATAATTCATTTAATTTTTACATGGAGAAATATAAGTTGTTCTCAAATAGTTTTTTACGATTACTTATTTGTATTTTACAGTTACCATGGCTTGGTGGAATGACCTATGGTTGAACGAAGGGTTCGCCACGTACATGCAGTACAAGTCCCTCAATAACTTCCATCCAGATTGGAAAATGGTATGTTTCATATTACTGTTACACCTAATAATATTTTAATGTTGAATTTCGGATATGTGGTAAAACAAAGATACGGACATACGATAGAAGATGCGAGCAGCTCGTCCATTAGTAGTAATAATGTTTCAAAAGAAAGAAAATACTCGTTGTGTAAAAGGGACAATAGACAAATGGAATACCCATCCAATTTTTTTACTTTTACTCACTAGCGTATTCGATTAATAGAATTTTTTTAAACAAGGGAATAATTTTTAGTAATAATAAAAAAAAAAAACATCATTCACTTGCATGGTGGGACAAATAGTTTCCTAATAATAATAATTAGGTTTATTTTACACAGATTTTTTTTTTGTTCAACAATTCATATTTGCAGAATTCAATGACACTAAATGCTTAAAAAAAAGGACACGGTCGCTCTGGGTTAAAATGTTGTGTTTAATTTTTTTTTTATGATGTTTGATTCTTGTTTCAGTTGGAGCAATTCCTGAGTGCCAACACTCACAGTGTCATGGCCTTGGATGCCACCCTGGCCTCTCATCCTATCGTGGTTCCTGTCGAGACTCCAGATGAAATCACCGCCATCTTTGATAGCATCTCCTATAACAAGGTCTTATTTATTTATTTTTTATAAAAAAGGATCTGAACTTGCACATCCAAACCCTAATACTTTCCTGCACACTTTGCACTACGCTAAAAGCCTGTATTGCAAAGTGTGGAATACATCGCCAGCACCGTGTTTCGAACCCAGCACCTCCTGCTTAGGAGACCCTTCACAGTAAGCTAGAAAAACTTGTGTCGTGGAGTGTAGTAAGTCGGCATTAGGGATTGAAACCGTGCTCCCCGTATTAACAGTTGGTAAAACTTAATTACCGACTTACTCCACTTCACAACACAAGCTTTTGAACTTTATGTGAAGTGTGCAAAGATGTATTTGGGTTTATTTCGATAAACCCAGATTCACTTTTCAAAAAAAAAATTAAAAAAAATACAGGTTACCGACCACCTCAGACTCATTTGTTTTATTTATGTGTAACAAAATAAAGAAATATGTTAACATTACAAGTACCAAAATACCATTTGTTCACTAGGGCGAGTTTATCTAAAGGTTTAATAAAATCTTGGAATCATTTTTGTATTTCAGGGAGGGGCAGTCTTAAGAATGTTGGAGGGTTTTGTCGGAATGGAAAATTTCCAGAAAGGAGTATCAGACTACCTGAAGGAGAATGCATACAACAATACAGTTACACAAAACTTATTGGATAAATTGGCTGTGTATTTCGAAGCAGCAAATCCTGAATATAATCTAACGTAAGTCACAGGTTATTTAAAGATTAAAGCATTTTTTACAAGAATAACACAAATTTTCGCATAATTGATGCAGATTTTGACCTTTACGTTGAAAAACATTGCAATTAAAACGTTATTTTTTTTATTAATTTAAGTTTATAAAAATATATTGCATGACATTTTGGCTAATCCCGAGGATTTTTGGCTAATTTTGGCTAATAGGCAAGGCTAATTTGGCTAATTGGCTTAAAAGGCAAGTTGCTTTGAGATTAAGAAAAGTTCACTAATCTTGCATATAGAATTTTTTTGTTTTTTTTTTGCAAACATTTTTGTTTTATTTTATTGTTTTAAGGATTTTAGTACAAAATATAGGTCACGTTAACAAACTTATATTCTTGTATTAAAAGTTGGAAAAGTGTCTACTTTAAGGCCCTATATGATGTCAGGGGGCTTCGGCGCCCTGAATTTTATACAGCCAATACTGAGGGAATCGTCTTGAAACTGAAGACAGTGATAGATGAAAGTATGGACTACAGATCGGCTGTTTTAGGTTTTTAAATTTCTTCCCAGGTTTCTTTTAAAAAGGTATAATTCACTTTGTCGCTTACATTATTCTTCCTGAGCGCTAACATTCTCATACAAAATTTGAAAAAGTTGAAGCAAAAATAGAATGATTTTTGCTGAGTTCATATAAGCCCTTAATGATTATAAGTGCATGAAAAATAACAAGACTTTTCGCCAATAATGTGAAAAACAACACCGATATTTTGCAGTCCTTAGTTATTAGGCGTCCCAGCTCCCAGTCCTATATTTCTCAGGTCAAAACAATGTCCGTTAATTGGTGAATTTGTTATGATTTATTTGTTTATATTATTACAGCCATATTATGGACACATGGACCAGGCAGATGGGGCTTCCTGTTGTCACTGTCACTAAAAATGACAACGGAACATTCACCTTGACGCAAAAACGCTTCCTCGCAGATCCTGACGCTGTCTCCAACACAACATCTCCTTTCAAGTGAGTTCTTAATCCTTACTGAAAACTGTATAACAAATGGGGCTGCCACCTCTCCGGGTTTGACCCGGAGTCTACGGGTTTGAGTGGTGTTCTCCGGGCTCCGGGTTAGCATAGTGTATCTCCGGGTCTGAAATTTTTGTCAGGACTAAAAAAAAAAAAAAGAAAATACTCGGGGTCCCGTCCCCCCCCATAGAAAAACTGGGTCTCCAGGTCAGCATAGTAAATCTCCGGGTTTGGAATAATGGTGTGGACCAAAAAAAAAAAAAAAGGTCAACTATGGTCACAAATTCGTTTTTTCCGTATCTCCGGGTCTACGCTCTTACAAAGGTGGCAGCCCTAATAACAAATCGACTAGCAATGTTAGTATAACTGGTTTATTGGATTCGACTTGAAATAGGAGAATTTACAGTATGTGTTAAGTTCCCCCTAGTGAACAATTTCATTTGATTTATGACATTATCCTTCATTAAGCGCTTTTATTCAACTTCACCTGTCATTCCTTGTCTAAAGTTTTGTCATGGGTCCAACCAACCTCAGGGCAGACGACTCCTGGGCAGACCACCAAAGAGATGGATTGACAGTTGGGAGTCGACATCGCAGGAGGCTAATCCATCTTCATAACAGGCCACAAGGCCTATATTAAGAAGTAGAAGAAGTTTTGTCATCATTGTTAGGTGTGGTGATACATATATAGTATCTGATCTCACAACAGTATTTACTCATTCAGTAAATGTTGAAGGTTTTCACGGTGTGCGATTGACATTGTTTCTTGGTTTTTCGAACCGTGTGTAGAAAAACTTGAAACCAAAAGAGAAAGACACCAGTAGGAGTGTCGAAATGTTGATCAAGTTTATCTGCACACGGTTCACCCGAAAAACCAAGAAACAATGTTCACTCATTCAGTCTGTCAAGTCCACTGTTTAAATACATTCACACTTTGTGCAACAACAAGCTCCATACCATCCTCCATACATACACAACTCTATTGGATATGAAATATAGCACACAGGGATTCTGCTTGAAACTGTGTTTGTTTTATACTAATATAATTTTTCTCTGTATTTCACAGTTATCGCTGGTTCATCCCGGTGACTTACACAACAAAGACGGGACCTTCTAACAAGATTGTCTGGTTTGACAACACTCAAGAAGCAGGTGTGTCTTTATTTTGGTTTTGTTGCGCAAGTTAAGAATGATACATATTAAGATCCGTGATAACTTTTTTGTGTTTTTCAGCACTCATTGTCCCTGTGGATAATGAAGAGATTATCAAGCTGAACAATGATCAAGTCGGATATTACAGAGTCAACTATCCCGATGCCATGTGGGACAACATAGAGCAGGAACTACTGTCTCCTGGGACCACGGTATGGTTTTTGATTTATAAATAAGAAAACATGAAAAGGTGACTTGATCGAGACGTTTTGACACTATTCTTGTCCTAAACGTCCCATCTCTATTCACCTTCAACAAAAAAAATGAACCTACGTGGACACACAATGAAGCTGTTAACAAACTTTAAAAAGCTTTTTTTGACGAACGGAGTGGTTGATCAGTGGAATTCACTGCCGCAGGAAAATATAGATTCAACATCAATTAATATGTTTAAGAACAAATTGGTCAGACACTTACCGCACTCAATAGGCCAGGTCGGTCCAGGTTAACCTCGGACGACCCTACTAGCTCACACCTTTTCGTTCACCCAAATAGTATATCTTTTTAGTCATACATTCTCTCAACATGCCCAAACCACGTAGCTTATTCACTTTCATCCCTGTTATAACACCTGTCTTACAGTCGCTCATTTCTCTAATAATCTCATTCATTGAGTGGTGAATATGTGGAACCGTTTACCCGAAAATGTGATACAAGCACCATCAGTGAACGTTTTTAAAAACAGATTGGATGACTTTCTCGGAACGACGGATAGCACAGACCATGATTTGGGCCCATCAGCCTAGGCTGCTTGCCCAAAAGTTAATAATAATTATCCTGTCTCTCAATGTTTTCCCACACATTCTTCTTAATGACCTCGTTTTTTAATTTTTTTATGCTTTCCAGTTGTCAGTCTCCGACAAGGCGAACATACTGAACGACGTGTTCAGTTTAGCCGAAGCAGGGCTGGTCCCGTACTCCCGAGCATTCAACATATCCAATTACCTCACCACTGAAGATAATTATGTCACGTGGGCTGTAGCCTCTACACAATTCAACATGTTGAATAGAATTATGACCAATTCGTTGGCCTACACTGAATTCCTGGTAAGATAATCTCATTGTGACATTAATCTAACAACTAGCTTATAATGCAGTATTCCTACTTTATGAATAAAAGCGGACTGTATTGCAAAAACAGCGCAAACAGATCAGAATTAAAAAACAATGATGTGTGGATATACTACTTAACTTTCCTGGTGTGCTCCAATTTCTCCCAAGCCTTGGAATAAGGGAATTGGAGAATGGATGTGGAGACGAAGGAAAAGGCTTGCACACACTACACACTATATACAGATAGACCACAATGATACACCAAGATTATAGTCACAGTTAATGTCTATGAGTTGTGAATTAACCAATACAAATAATATGCAGTAAATTATTTATGAATTTCCAATGAACTAATAAAACTATTAAATTGAACCAATAAATGCAATTACATCCAACTGATGTTGGTCGAATGGTGTCTAATTTTCAACTGAACATGTTGCCATTGTAACATTATATGCAAATAAAAATGGTAACAATACTTGTAGGTATTGCACCAAATATCTACAACAGTGTAGAAGAATCTCGGCTGGCTTAAGTGATCACTTTACACTCGAGAAACATTCACCATTTCACTTCACCCCGGCTGAAATTCGAACCCAGACCTTCGTCTCGCATGCACGGCAAGGAGCGACAGCTGTATTGTTAAGCCAGCCGAAGGCGATCGTAAGACCGACAATGTTCATCCTTAATTCTTCTACACTGCTGTAGGAATACTGCATTGTATATACTTCTACAGAATGTAGATAAAATTCAACATAATTCATTCCATTCTGACTCTTACAAGTCAGAATGGTACATTGTGTAAATGTAATTCCATTAACGTGATCGAATCAAATCCAGATGTAATACCCAAAAACCTATGAAATTATTCACTAAATGTTACGATTTAATGATTTTGTAGGGTCACGTAAGGAAATTAGTCGAGAAGGTTGTGGATAAAATAGGATGGGAAGCTGTGCCACCTCCAGAAGGAGAAGAACCAGTGGAGGAACCACACATCACCAAGTAAGTACTTTTTATGTATGTCAGACCAGTGGCGACTCCTGAATTCTGAATCAGGGAGTGCGACTATTATAATAATAGAGGTAGGTACATACCTAATAATTTTACGTCATTGTAAGTACTAAACGAACATTACGAACAATATAACAAATGCCGTAAATAGATAAATAAATCTACAATGTCCACAATCGAGGCTGGGGAGGAACTAAAAAATGTATACGCAATTATTTTGCATCATCTTATCACACAGTAGTAGATACAGACCACTGCATACTGCATATCAATTTTATCATAATAATATATTTGTACACCTGCCATCTTTCGAAAAACAGTGTAAAATACCTATTGGTTCGTCTCGCCACTATTTTCGCGCGTATTGTTCGCTGTGTGTATCTCGGTGTGCAGCGCTCCTGTGTCCCCATACAAGCAGTATGGAAATAGTCAATTGGCACGGAATACTAATGTTTTGTCGTTTTCTATACGAATAATTGTATTCTGGGGGCGCGCATATTATCATCGCACCGAGTACGAAATGATGCGCTAGAGTTTGCCTGTTTTAAGGAGTCGAAAATTTTGCTTGAAGAATTATTAACATTTTTTGACATTATTAAGAGATTATTAGTTATTTTTTTACTATTTTGAACCGAATTATTTGGAGGTGCGTCGTATCCTGCGCACTGTTGGAGGGTACGCCACTCTGTCAGACACGGATCAGCTTCAGCAGAGAATATATTTCTATGTCAACGGTGTTGACGTGTTGGATAAGATCAACTGTTGAAGATTACCGTTAACTGAAAAACGACACAGTTCTAATACATACAGTCTAAATATGAAATGTATACCTATTATTGTTATATTACTAACTATGTATCTCTGTACTTTTCTTTCAGGATAACAAGGTCTGTCGTATTGAACCTGGCTTGTGTATTTGGTCATGCGAGCTGTTTGAACGAATCAAAAGTTAAATTTATGGATTGGCTAGAAAACAATTCCACTATTGATCCAGACATCAAGGGAATTGTGTACTTCCATGGTGAGTACATTTCATTTTATTATTTTCTGTTTGTCTCCAGTTTCTTTCACTCAAAACGTGTCCATCTTTGAGGATCTGATCGGTCCAGGTCAGTAACGGACGGCTGCACTTTACACACCTCGTCTTTCGCTCATACATATCTTTTTGATCATCCTGTTCTCATTTATTCTCTCCACATCCTCAAACCATCTATGCTCGTTAACTTTCACTCTAGTCACTACACCCGTCTTACAGTCTTATTGCTTATCCTGTCTCTCAATGTTTTCCCACACATTCTTCTCAGAACCTCATTTCCACTGCATTCAACCCTGATTTGTCTTTCTTCAGCCAAGTCCATGCCTCACTAGCATACCCATTGGACCCAAGACAGCGTTGTATTCTAGGACTTCTGATTTTGTAGACACATGCTACTACTACCAATCACCAGCCATCTTCTTTCAATGTCTCCCATCACAGCGAAAAGTATTAACCTATATTGATGTTGTGTTTTCCAGGTATTGAGAGGACCGAAGACAGTGAATGGATGGAGTTCTACAACAGGTATCTGGTAGAGACCGACGCTCAGGAGAAATCCCGAATGATGCAGTCTCTGGCGGCTACCAGGAATCCAAACAGATTGAAATGGTATGTCTTTCTAAGTACATATTCATTATTGAGTGAAAACTCAACTAGTAGATAACAAGTGTTTATCTCAGGAAGAGATGACTAATGGAAGTCCATCTCCTGAGATAAATACTATACTATTTCTCGCACAGCATCCTTTGTAGGCTAGGAAAGAAGAGTATGATGCCGCACTGTCCTATCCTTTCTTTCATTCATGCGATTTGACACGCTCGCTCGCCAATTTCTTTTACTCAAAACACGTCCATCCTCGAGTATCTGATCGAATTGATTGGTACAGGTCAACCTCGAACGACTTCTTCTTTTAATCATGTATATTTTTTTGGTCGTTCATTCTCTCAAAATGCCCAAACTATCCAAGTTTATTCACTTTTATCCTGTTCACTACAACCACCTAACATAGATTTTAAAAATAATGTTATACTATGTGTCCATACACTGCCACCTTGACATTTCTCTCTTTCTCTAGCCATGATGTAGGATTAATACATAGAATGTTATAGGCGAGGTTGCCGTCACCGTCGCTAAGGAAATGTATGGAATAACAGTTCCTTAACAACGAGTATGACAGATCACGCATTATATTCCGTTAGGAGATTTGACAGGAGTGGTGGACCTATTTGATCATTATGCTATGTTGCCAACTGTTACAGCATGGCTACAGTACCTACTCTAGGAGGCGGTGGTCCATATGAATTGATCCCATGAATAAAAATTTACTGCGAAGAATGCGTCAGTAATAATTTTTTTTTCCAGGTATTTGCAGAAGGCTTGGGACGACAAGATCGTCAGATCTCAAGACTATTTCTCCGTAATGCAGTACATATCTAGCAATCCTGTCGGAACTCCGATTGTGTGGGACTACTTCAGAGAAAACTGGGATATGATTAAGGATAGGTTCACCCTCAACAGCAGAACTTTGGGAACCACTGTACCGGCGATCACGAGAAGTTTTGCCACAAGACAGAAACTACAAGAGGTCGGTATCAAATGATAAACATGGATGTTTCCATGTTTGAAAATATCTCAATAGATGTATGTAGATTCTATGTATTGACTTTACAAAAGGGCAGTTCCAGATAGGGGTTAGCGAGATGGAGTAATCCTTAAGAGGCGATATGCTCCAAGTTAAAATCGTTCTATTATCGCCTCAACTTTTTCAAATTTTGTATGAGAATCTAAGCGCAAAATAAGAATAACTTAAGCGACTAAATCGATCTTGGCTTATTGTATAAAAAGGGAACCCAATATGGAAAAGATATTTGCCAGAGTCACTGCGTCTTACCTTAGACATTTTTCATCTAACAAATTATGGGAATAATCCCAAGTTTCAGTAAATTTCAGAAGTAATTTTGGAATAACTTTCATTGAGAAAAATTACAGAATTCAGATTTCTAGCTGCTACAGTCACTAAAACATAATCCCCCGTTTTCAGCAACTTTTACCTAAGAAGGAGACCCCTAAGAAATTCCCATACAAAAACAGAGATAATATTCTATTTTTTGACACGCAGGCCTACCAACCACACCCTAATTCCATACAAAATGCAACACGCAACTCACCTAGCCTGGGCAGAGATATTTGGGCACCTAACGTAGGTGAGTTGCGTGTTGCATTTTGTATGGAATTAGGGTGTGGTTGGTAGGCCTGCGTGTCAAAAAATAGAATATTATCTCTGTTTTTGTATGGAAATTTCTTAGGGGTCTCCTTCTTAGGTAAAAGTTGGTGAAAACGGGGGATTGTCATTTATCCATGTTTTGAGTCTTATGATGATATCTTTAGTATTAACTGAGTAATCATCGTTTTCCTGACGTAATTTTCTATCATAATCAGCCCTCCCTTGTCCAGTGTTGAACATAGGCCTCCCTTTCCGACTTCCACACTTCCCTGTCCATCGCCTTTCTGTGCCACTGCTGTCCGCCACCTTTCTGATGTCATCAAACCATCTCGCCTGTGGTCTGCCTAGATTTCTGTAGCCGGTTCTCGGTCGCCATTCTAGGGTTCGCTGTAGTTGTTATGATGTGACCAGCCCGATTCCATTTTAATGATGCCGTCTATGTGCTATATCCGTGACCTTTGTCTTGTTTCTGAATTTTCTATGGCACTCAGAAAAGTAACAATGATTGTCTATAACATAGAACTTATTCTGTTTTAGATGAATGATTTCTTCGCTGCCAATCCTGAAGCTGGCGCCGGGGCAACGGCCAGGCAGCAAGCGTTGGAGAATGTCCGGAATAACATCAAGTGGATGGAAAGGAACGAACCTGCCGTCAAAGAATGGCTGGAAGTAAACTCAAGTTAAAACAATAGATTTAAGATTATACCAACTTATAGAGGGTTCTTCTGTAAAGATGCAGTCTGTAAAAAATAATTGATTTTCGATGAAGGCACTGGATGTTACTTTTTGGCAACCATAGTGGCAACACTTGTAGTATTTTAGTAGAAATGTCATTGTTGCCAGCAAACAAAACTGTACATAAAAAATGAAAAACTAAATATTTAGATTAAAATACACAAAAAAAAATGAGGATTTTAATCTAAATATTTAGTTTTTCATTTTTTCCTTAAAACCGGACTTCCACCAAGTACCGACGGTCAAAAATTGTAAGTAATGCCAAATTTATCCGAGATCAATCTTCCTTCACAGACTGTAGCTAGATTTGAATCATGTAAAACTTTTATACGCAGTATTTTTATTCAATCTCGGCTACTAACCGATCCACATTCACATTGAAAATTTTGTAAAACAGTGTGTTCTAAAGATTCGGCAAATTGCAGAATTTACATAGTATGTAGATCAAATTTCTACCCGCTAGGGTCACTAAAACACATTCTCATATATCCATGTTTTAAGTCTTTGATATCTGTAGTATTCTTCTTCTTCATTAGCTTTCATCCCTCCACTGCTGGATATAGGCCTCTTCCAACTGTTTCCACTTGTCTCTGCTCTGAACCTTCCGCATCCAGGTTCCCCCAGCGATTTGGACAGTGTTGTCGGTCCATCTTTTTTGGTGGCCTTCCGACACTCCTCCTATCTGTCCAAGGCCTCCACTTCAATATTCGTAGTATTAGCTGAGTAATATTACTTTTTCTGACGTAATTTTTCGTATGCTTGGATTCAATAGAATAACTGTAGATTTTTAACGATAGCTTGCATGATAATTGAGGCAGACAGCGAATCTGCATGTATGTTAGGTTCATATGTGCAGTATTACTTTGTGTCTCGTTTTGTACACCATTAATCGTACTATATTTAGATTTCGCCGTAGAGTTGTGAACAATTCGTTCCATTTTCAGTCTTGATTCATTTGATTCAAATCACCAAAATGATTTGTTCAATTCTTTGATTCTTCGATTTTTTTGATTCACTGATTCTTGGGACTTCTGATTCATTGAACGTATATCTGTCCTTTTCATACTGATATACGTAGGTGCGAGAGGGATAGAGAATAAATCATACTGAAGACACAAAATTTTGAATTGAATCGCCAAGTAATATACCACGATGTCAAAAACTATGCGACTCTATTGGGAACATTTTAGAGTCGCGTACTTTTTGACATCGTGGTATAATATTACTTGGCGATTCAATTCAAAATTTTGTGTTTTAAGTATGATTCATTCTCTATCACTCTCACACCTATAATAACTTGTCGGTACGAAAAGGACAGATATATATTCAATGAATCACAAAGTCTCTGGAATCAAGGATACAAAAGAATCAAAGAATCGAGAACTTTCCCAAAGAATCATTTGATTCTTCTGAATGTATCGTTCAATTGAACGAATCATTTGTGAACGACTCAACTCTATTTCGCCATGTTTTATCACATTTTGTTCGAGTCGAACTGAAGTCCTCCGTTAATATGTTAAGTATATTTTGCTATTGATTGTTTGTATATATTCCCTGTGTTCCCGAGTGGAACATTAAGGGTAAAAGATGTAAAGCATAATAAGGAATGTATGTGTATATTAAGGGTGCCTTTTTATTTATGTGCTGTGATGTGTAAATATGTCTAAACATTTTTTTATTGTAATTTTAAAGAAAAGTAAATGAATTGTAATGTTATTTTAAAATGTTTTTTATTTTCAATCCATCGTTTCATAACGTCCTAGCCTATCTCACACTGGAGTACATATTTTCAGTCAATGAACCTTCTTCCCCCCTCCGAGTCTTTTTGTGGGCTGGTTTGGCTCACTTCAGACTTTATATCAAATTTCTTCCCAGTCTCGCCCTGGTACCCGCTGTCGAGTGATTTATAACCATGAATAATAATATTGTAAGTAGGTATCAGTGGCAAAGGGTTGTTTTTTGTAGAAGGAAACCGGGGCTAACATTTTTTGTTTCATTATGTCAGATTAGACATTATTACACCTATTGTTTTATTTAAAAGGTAACTCGATGGGAATTGTGTTCTAAGGTATCTTCGTCGCTGGTAGGTATACAAAAATAAAATTACATACTAATGAATAAAAAAAGACATTAAAAAACAAAATGCCATTGCTGCAAGATTCTTTTCCGTGGGATTTTTGTCTTCTCATGTAATTCTCAAAGCAGCCTGCTGTTAATAGAGGTTTGAGTATAGAAGCCCAGATCCTACTGTTTTTTTTAAACGCTATTTTTGTGTTATTCCTGTGAAAAACACAAAATTCGCGTAACTCCTATACTTACAAAACAAAAAAAATCTTGAAACCACTAAAAGTCACATAATTTTGGTGAAAAACACTAAATTCGCGTAAGTAAATCACCTATTCGCGTTGTTCTCATGAAAAACATTAAATTTGCGTTATTCTAAACGACACCAAATTCGCGTCGGTTCTCGTAAAAAACACTAAATTCTCGTTATTCCTGCAAAAAGCACTAAATTTGCGTTATTCTATAAAAAATGCCAAATTCGTGTTATTCCTTTAAAAAGCGCTAAATTCGCGTGAAAATAGGAAATTCTCGAATAAATTCGTTTAAATTATTACTATCGCAAAATTATCCAGTCTCCACTTATATTAAAGTCACGGAACCCCCATAGTGAAAAAGTTGAACAAAATATTATGATTCTACGCAATAATAATAATTATTCATTATCGATCTTTTAAAAGTTTAATTATGTGGGTAGGTTCCCTTATTCCTACTAACGCCTACGGCAATCTTTCTTAAGGAAACTTTGTTAATTATAGGAAAACTGTTCCCTTGTGTTTATTCTTTATATTACAAAATCAATCCACGATAAAAGTTGTTAATTACTGTTTTTTTTTTCTTGATAAAGTTTGCGAACTCCCTTTTCATAAAATATAATGTTCCCGCCACCACGAGCTTTTGGTGTTCATTATAGTAAAAAGGCGAGTGATTTTTTTTCTAAAAACGGAAGACCTTAGATCTCGACAACCGTTACTAAATATGCTTTGGAAAAAATAGAATAGATACATTTAACCTTTATCTAGGGAATAACCGTAAGAGATTTTTTATATCTTGTAGAGATTTCTCAAAAACAATTGTGAAAACACTTCTGATCTTTTTTTCCGAAAGACAGAAAATCGTTTCCCGAAAGTCGCGGAGAATATTTTTTTTTGTACTGATAGTATGCATTAAAATCTAGGTAATAACCGTAAAAAAATTTGATTGAAGCGAAATTAACCCCAAAAATGGAAAAAAAACGCTATTTTTTACTACTTAATTCCACGATTGTTCACGCGACTTTGAACCTTAATGTCGTGGGAAATGACTGTGACGCCATATTTGGGTCCCGAGACCTTAATTTCAATTTCTTTAATAAACAGATGCAATATTATAAAAAAGATTTATGACTATTATTATTTCTGGAAGGTACAACAATGCTTTGATGAATTTTAAGCTTCGCGCATCTTAGCTTTTACTTATTTAACACAGATGGCAGTAGTGCGCTTATAATTACTCGAAGGTTATTAATTTAGTACAGTATCATCGCGAAATCAAGTAATTTTTCGCGGAATATTTAATTTTTCTTTAATAATTAGGTGCATTAGCATTTTTTTCTAATGGAGGCGAGACTTAATTTAAACAATTACATACTTATTATATTTAATACTTATCCCATACGTGTGGAGCTCTCGTTAATACTAGACTAAACCTCGTAAAAAATAAAAAAAAATAGCCCAAAATTATAGCCCCAAATAAAATAGTGTTAAATTATTTTGTACAGATTATTAAAACTACCAATTAAAATGTACAACGCTTTGTAACAGAAAAATACGAATGAAACCATTTATTTGCATCAACGAAAAAGCTCAGTACATAAATCAATGAATGTCGAAAGCTCTCAACGCTTTTGTACGTACAAAAAAACTTTTTCAAATTTATAGAACCGTGCCTAAGTTTGCACTTCACCGACAGGATTAACTCATGTAGCTTTGTTATAGTTTGCGTACCAATCAACGTTTATTACCCTTTTTACTCTTTTGCACCCTGTCATGTATTGTTTTTGTTTAGCGGTCGGTGGTTTAGTGCTGCCAGCGTACAAAAAGAAAACCGTTTTTATGCACTTTAATTTATTTTCACTGCGTAGTAGTTTTGGAATTAAAAACCTTTTTGTTTAAACTAATAATTTTTCCAGTATTGGCATTCAATTCTCACATTCAATAGTAAGGTATGTTTAAACATTTTAAACATTTGATGAGGGTGCAAATCCTTGAATACTAGTCGCGTAGGTAATCCAAAGTCATTTTTATGGATTTTAAACTGAAGTCAATTTACGCTGGATTTCACCAACTACTTCTAGGGCGAGGAATAGCGGAGATACGAGCCACTTATCATTATTTTTCATACAAAATTTGTGCTAGGTGGCTCTTATCTCCACGATTCCTCACCTAAAAAGTTGGTGAAATCCAGCATTAGTCTTTCATTTTACATTAAAAATAGACTTGCACCGTGTACCGACGGTTAAAAAACTCGAGATTATTTATAGTATCTACATTTCACTAATATAGGTAAATATAGGTTCTAAATTAATATAAAATAGAAACACGGCAACTAGGTATAGGAAACTAACTAAAATAAGATGTTAATTTTTTCAATAACTAATTATTAGTTAATCCAGGGGAGGGGCTAAGGGGCTGTAGCCCCCCCGCCACGTGCATGTGTAAAAATATGTAGGTAAGTATATTAAGCAAAATCGGGAATTATTCTTTTATTTACTGAAATAACTGAACGAAACCGATCTTCAGACTTTTCCAAAAATGAATCCTGGATCCTCCACTGGTAAAATACATTTAAAACACACTTATTTTAGTTCGATAAGTTATAGAATTCGACCTAGTAATATTTCAAGATAGGTAGGTAATATTTTTTTAAAGAAAAATACAAATACCTACTATGTTCATGTTGCGGACACTTCTAATTGGAGGGTCAACTGGTTTCTAACGTATGAGTTTGTAGTGTAGACCAGTAGACTGCAGTCGACTGTACATTTATCAACTACGAGAGTGTAATAATATGGAATGATTTTCGAATTTAAGATTCGAACCTGCTGGAATTTGAATACAGAAACCGTACAAAATTCTTCTATTCATTGACGTTTAAAAAATGCGTAGACTTTTGACGAAAATATTTGTTGCGGTTGGCAACACTGTACAACCAGAGACATCTTTCGTCAGTTATTCGCAGCGCGCGGTTGCGTGTGAATGTTTGCGGTGGTTTCTCTGTCGCTCGCTCTGTTGAAAATATTATTTAAACACATTATAGGTACATTGAATTCTGTGAGGTTTCGTTGGCATTTTGAATTATTGTTTTATATGACATAAAATATATTAAACAAGGTTATCTATGAATGAAAACTTGTGTTGTTTGATGTGAATCTTTTGTTGCTGCATGTGAATTGTGTGTTGTTTCAATTTAAAGGTGTTTTTTCCCAAATCAATTGATTGTTCAGGAGTTGGTTGAAGTTCTGCACAACTGGTAAGCTCGAGTTGGTTGTACCTATTATTTTTCTATAGATACTGTATTTACCTGTCGCGGCTTTGGCATTGTTATGTTTATGTATTGTTATGTATTTTGCATTCAGCAAGGTATTTTAGCAATGTTTGTTCAGATGCGAAATCAATTTGCAACACAAATGAATAAATAAATAAATAAATAGGTATTAATATTTATTAGCCAGAGAAAATATGCATAGTTATATATTTTTTTAAATTATAGTGTGCCAAAAGGAGGACTTATTGCAAAAGCAATATCTTAGTCAACCCGAGAAAAAAAGAAAAACTATACTAGGTACATACTATAAATAAATACATTTATTAATATTCTCTTCCCTCACGCCACGTCCTTACACACACTCCTAGCTTCAGTCACGTTCATACAATTTGTCATATACACTCTACGATTCATTTTACTCAGAACGCGTCCGTCCTTAAGAATCTCGTCTTAAGTCCGTCCTTAAGTATTTACCGGCTACTTACCCCATTATTGGGATATAGGAATGTTAAGATTCTCAAGGACGAACGTGTTCTGAGTAAAAGGAATTGTATAGTGTGTATGAGGAATTGCATGAATGTGACGGAAGTAAAAGTGTGTGTAAGGATATGGGTATTCTGTTCCCACTACCTACCCTGCAAGGGATGCGACGTGAGAGGGTAGAATAGGACAGAATAAGATGTGTAATTATAGACGTAGCCTTATATAGGTATATTTATATACTTATATCAAGGCTTTTCTATGAATAGCCTGCCTTTATTGAATTTATCTTTTCCCTATATCTTTAATTATCCCATGGGATCCAGTGGTGGCTATGTCTCTAATAATAATTAAGGCCAGTCCTGCTAGCACCACTTAATTTGTCCATCTAACCGTCCAGCACACGCGTCACCGGGTACATCCTTGTCCCTATTAGCCAATATCCACCTCCATCAGGTCTATTCCATTAACACTGTCCACTTCAGGGATGCTAAGTCCACCATCGAACCACCATCTAAATTTGGAAAAAAACTAAACATCGAAATGAGTATATGGTTGGCGCAGTTGGTTGAGGCGGCAGTCTCTCAAGCGAGAGGTATCAGGTTGAAACTCCGGCGCTGGCGATGTATTCCACACTTTGCGATACAGGCTTTTAGCCTAGTGCAAAGTGTGCAGGAAAGTATTTGGGTTTGTGTATAGAAGCCCAGATCCTTTATAAAAAAAGAACGATTATTTGTGACAACATTGTATTTTCTACATCTTCTTCTTCAGCCACTACAGACCCATTGTTGAATATCTAGGCCTTCCCTTTGATTCTCCATAACTCAATCCTGCGCACACTCCATCCATCCACCACCAAGACCAGGCCGAAGATGTGTCGGTAAACCCCAGACGAGGTGGTCTGACAATGTGAGAGAAATGTGACGATTTTCTACATATCGTAGTTGAAGAAGAAGTAGTTATCGCAACAGATATACAGCGAAGGATGGACTTTTCACCAGGCTTATGACTGATGGAATTGGTGAATGTTACTTAAGTGTAAAGTGATCACATTAAATCGGCCGAAGATCAATCATAAGCCTGACGGAAAGTCCATCCTTTGCTGTATATATATCTATCTGGTGAGTATAACTAACCAATTTTTTTTAACCATTTGAAAAAAAAATGGACCATTAGTATAGAAAAGCCTCTCCCTTTTCGTAAGAAGATAGAGATATGGACAGAGGGGTTACTTACTACCTAGTACCTATTTAATGAGTAAAAATCGTCCAACAATAACTGCGTTCCATACTATAATTCTACATATACGTACGATCCAGATACGTTATTTTTTCACGAATGCGTAACAGACAAAATAATCCAGCATGTAATACCTATAATAGTTTTGTAATAATACAGATTCCTAACTTAATGTACAAGAATAATTACCGTATTATCGTTAGAATCGATTAAAATATATTACGATGATTATCGATGACTTTTGTTGGGAGGTTTCCATCCCTAACCCAAGTACAAATTTCCTCCATCCCTTTCATCTGTACTAAAGGTCGGAAATGTTCGACCAAAATAGATTGAGATCTAAACGTTAGATTCCTATTTAATATCTATCGATATTTTATCGTTTTATAATACTACTAACTACTATTACGGTACATGCTGCCTACCCCATTAGTAATTGATTAAATCCATGTCCAATCCAATAATATCCATGAAATTCAGTTATTATGATGCAAGAAGGTATAAAACATATCTCTGGATACAAATATCAGAGTTGAATGCAATAGAAAGGAGGTCTTTGAAAAGAATGTATGGGAAAACACCTATAAGGAATGAGGGTTTTAAGAGATTTTGTTTGGTAGAAGTAAGGACAAATTGTGTGATTAAGGTCGGTGAATGAGTCTTTAGAGCAAGTGGATGTTTATGTATATTTATGGAGATTGTTTACTAGAGATAGACCCTGTGATGGAGACATTGAAAGAAAAAAGCTGGCAGGTGTTAGGACGAATGGCGCGCTCAGACCGATTGTTAGTAGTAGCAATGTGTCTATTAAAGCAAAAGTGCTAGTGCACAATGCTGTCTTGGTGCCGACACAAATGTATGATAGTGAGGCTTATCTGTAGAAGGGCGGATCAGGGTTGAATGCAGTGGAAATGAGATCGTTGAGAAGAATGTGTGGGAAAACATTGAGAGATAGGATATGGAATGAGTTTTAGAGAGTTGAGTGACTGTAAAACGGGTGTTGTGACTATAATGAAAGTGAATAAACTTAGGCGGTTTGGGTATGTTGAGTTTAGAGAATGAATGATTACAGGATGGGCTAAAAAATACGTGGATAAAGAGGTGTGAACAAGCGTGGCCATTCGAGACTAACCTGGACCGATCGTGTCCACCAGATCCCTAAGGACCGAGACCGGGTCTTCAACCTACTGCGCCAACCGTGTAGTCAAAATACTACCTGACTAACTACATGACGATATTCCTGGTAGCTAGGTAATTAAGTTAAGAATAACATATCTAGAGTTCTAGGTACTTTTATACATAACTTGCTAGTTGTATCTTAGTACATAATTTCATTATGTGAACAGCGTGTTGTCCAGAAGGAATAACAAATGCTGTCCCCTAATTTGAGGGTGTTCCGCAACGTTAGTTTACGCCACTGGCCATTTGGTCTCATCATGTGGTAATTCTCCGGGGTCATTTCGCCAAGTTCATCTATATTAATTAAACGTAATTTTTATATAGGTAAATACTTAGATACTCGATACTACTACGCCATCGCGGTATGGGGTACCCAGATGAAAAATACAAAATTTTAGAAGGAAAGTACAAAAAATATGTGTCACTGACTTAATGTCAAAAAGGCACGAGATTTTGGTAGTCTGAAAGTAATAAATTACCTGATTCCAATGCTGGATATAGGTCCCCCCTTTGACATTCCACAGCCTCTAGTCTTGGGCAGGCTGCATTCATCTGCTTCCACTAATTCGCCTCACATCGTCAGACCATTTTGCCTGAGGCCTTCGTACGCTCCTTCTGCTCGTTATAGGTTGCCACTCGAGAATCTTTTTGGTCCATCTAGGATCTGAGCATCTGGCAACATGTCCTGTCCAGCTCCATTTTAAGGCAGCTGCTTTTTTAGTAAAATCTAAGAAAATATGTTTTGAGACATAAAAATGCATGCACGCAGGATCATGATTAGAAAGCCAGACCCCACCACCATGTGGGAATAAAAATGCCAAGAAAAATAAAGAAGAAAGCAAGCCCCTATGATTATAAACCTTAAGGTTGTACGTAGATAGTGTATATAGATAATATACATATGAGCGAAAGCCTATTTATGATGCGTGTGAAGTGAACCACATATCTCAAAATGTCAACTCAGTTTTTGTCCGTTGGACTTGTATGGCATTACCGTCTAATTATTATCGTTAAGTATTGCGTGCGGACTGCCTAGAAATGATATTAGCAACACACAAACATATTTACATACTATACTGTGTGTAAATCAACATAATTATTATGAATTTCAGAGGTAATTTGTATTTATTTCTATGTGCCTGAATTCACGATATCGAACTGTCATTGTTGGAGGCAAATTTTTGTGCTGATATATTTTGACGAGTAGGTAAATTAATCTTAAAATTGAGACCTTGGGAGAATAAAAGAGGCGTCGGAAGACCCCAAAAGAGATGGTCCGACGACATAGCCGCTGTGGGGGGAAAAAACTGGCTACAAGCAGCAAACAACAGAAAGGAATTGAGGAATATGAAATTGGCCTATATCCAGCAGTGGAGGACAGAGGGCTGAAGAAGAAGAAGAGGTAATTTAGATAAAAGTTTTTTTTTCAATTTACCCCGAATCAGTTTGAGATCAGACTGCTGTCTTTGATACTATACTAGGTACTCAATATCTGTTATTAAAAATACACAGATCTGATCTAAATAATTATATATTGTTACATTGAGAGCTAATTTCATTTCATGTGTAGGTAATTTTATCTTTTGAACTTAAACTCACCGGTTACACAACCCGACAGTTAAGTTAGAGTTATCTTAACTAGGTATAGTAATGTTATTATTTATCATTTCTATCTCAAACCAGAATTTATAAAAATAATAATTACAGTGTTTACGTTAAAAAAATTCAAACTCCCGAACGTTGAATCTCCAACTGCCCGGTGAAACACAGGTCGACACATGCAAGTCGGCAGCAAATTGTGCATGTACGTCACATCCATCGATATGTTACTAAATTATTATATTGTACTATTCCCTTATGCCATTTCCATTGCGGCGTAAGTAGAGAGAACAGATCCTTATCCTTTCACACACATCTTGTCTCCGTCACATTCATGCAATTCATCTTACACACCCTACGATTGGTCTTACTCAAAACACGCCCATCCTTGAGCATCTTGCCGACTATTACGAAAGTCAGTATTTAGTAGTCTTGCGATTATGAATGCCCCGAATCTGGATTCCCGTGAAAGATTTTACTTGTTGTCTCTGATGCGCATGTCCGCGAAATTGTCGACAATGCAGCAAAACAGTAATCCATAAAAAAGGGAGTTATTTGTGTCATAATAATTCCATCGTTTTTTAACAATAACTTATTTGTAACCTTTCAATTATTTAATTACGTAGTTATATTTTGCCTTAAGGGCCCTGTGAATATTTTGTCTCTAGGTGAAGCTCAAATTCAAGAATGAAACCGTGATCGAAACCGCAGTCCAATTAAAATGCAGCCTTGATTACGACAGGTCATCTTTTTAGTAGGCTTTTTAAAAACCTGCAGGACAGAGTCAAGTTCTTTGACCTCTCTAAGAATCGTCAAGCTGACAAGCAGGAAAATTGATCCTGCACTTACAACTTTTATACTCTGACAAAATGCTTGTAATTGTGATGCTGGCCACGCGATAAAGAAACAGAACCATCCGCAGACCCGTTCCAAATGAGGAGTAAGTAGCCTTGTCCAAAGTGTGACAAGAGTGTGCATGTCCAGAATCGGCCTCCGTAGTCACTTTCAATGGTATCATCGGCAGGATCAATAACAATGTGGCAGGGATTCTTCTGAGCTAAAGACATGCTCGGCAACGGGCCTTTGGCATTATTATTATTACAGAACAAAGAGTCAAGTTGTACATGTTTCATTATTAACGTCTATTGCTCTACGTACACTGGTTCAAAATAATTTAATACTACTTATTCAACACCGACCATCTTGACGTAATACTCGTATATTATACAATAATATTATATTATGATAAAATAACAACAACCAGCCGAAAACGAAAGTCGTTAAAATCCCGTTAATCCGTTGGAATACGAACGAACGAGTGACTATACGAGCACGAACACGAGAGTCTCAAAGTCTCAGCATCATAGCAATGTTGTCGGATTGGTATTATGGTCGGCGTGTCTGCGCGGACGTTCACTCTTCCATCGACTCTTGTAGGCTTCGTTCTGTTTTGCCTCGGAGGCTTCGCATCGTCGGTAACATGTTTAAGTAACATTGTACCAACGTCTATAATAACATTGAATTTGATTTATCGTTATAACTATTATGTACACGCTTCAATAAGACGACCTCTTTAATTATCTATTTTCCAATCGCCTTTGAGCATTTTTAATTTTGTATCTCCCATTTTTAGTCCAAAATATTTCTTTTTAAATGCGATATATATTCGTCTCGTAGTTCGTAAGTTTAACTTGCGATTTTGAGATGTTCGCATTTTGTTTCAAATGCTAACACCATCAAAGTTGCTTAAAATATGACATCTTTAGTAGGTATTTTTCAATCACCTTTATTCCTAATTTTGTCTTGATATTTTTAATTCATAACATTTCTCTA
Source organism: Ceraclea dissimilis (assembly GCA_963576895.1). NCBI lineage: Eukaryota > Metazoa > Arthropoda > Insecta > Trichoptera > Leptoceridae > Ceraclea > Ceraclea dissimilis. Next base: position 17,644,919 of record OY756364.1, read on the forward strand.
ATTGCAGTTTTTGTCTTAGTTCGCGCATTTTGTTTATTTGATCGCATCATTTTTCAATCACCTTTATTCCTAATTTTGTCTTGATATTTTTAATTCATAACATTTCTCTAATTGCAGTTTTTGTCTTAGTTCGCGCATTTTGTTTATTTGATCGCATCATTTTTTTTTAAATACGACCTATCTTGTATTTTCCAATTAAGCGCCCCTTCTCTATTTATCTATATATCTATACCCTCACGCCGCGCCCCTTACAGGGTAGGCAGAGAGGACAGAGCGCCAGACAGCCCTATCCTTTCACACACTTTTAGTCTTTGAGGATCTGGGCAACATGATCGGACCAGGTCAGTCTCGGGCGGCCGCGTTTCTTCACCCCCTTTTGCTCACTTAAATATAGCGCCTCCTTTTCTTTTTTTTCTGTCATTTATAGAAATATTTTAACCTAAAATATTTCTCCAACTGCAGTTTTCGTCCCGTGATTCTCGAGTTTACCTCGGGACAGATTTTCGCATTTTATATTATTTGCAACGTGACTTTATATATTATATTTTTTAGCCATCACTCCACGGCTACCCATAATAATGACTGTGGCAATCTTCTACCAATTTCCATTAATCTATTTGTTTACTTCTCTAAACAATGGTTCTTTATTCTCGACGTATTTTTGGAGGACCCATTTCAAATCTTGTGTCACATTTGTCATGGTAATGGTCATTAGATGAGAATTGTTCGAAATTTATAATATAATAGCCTTACCGTAATTTGAAAATTATTTCTCTTAGGGTCTCATTTCAATATTTATGGTACACTCCAATGAGGTGGTTTAAAGTTATGCACTATAATTTTATTTATAGGAATATTAAAGCTCTTAAACTATTTGGGAAATATTCCTATTTACCCATTTCTCTAGGGTTCTTCGTATCGTTTAGAGTCCAGTGGTCACCAAATAGCGGACCGCGGTCTGGATCCGGACCGCCGGCATATTTTGTGCGGACCTTAAGAAAACGGTAGATTACACTCAAGGAATTTGAGAGTATGAAATTAAAACAAAACAACGTTGCTTTTTCGTCATGTTCGGATTTTCAATAATCATTGTGAAAATTCATAAAATCACAATTATTTCATTAGAAAATTTCGCCTGCGTCGTTATTTACCTACCAGTTTTCATTGGATTTCGCAATATCATAATCTTAAATGTAATCCCCCACCCATCTTCCAGTCCTGGTCCAGAGGTCGACCTCCCCCCCTCGAAGTGAATTCCTGGATACGGCATTGGATGCTTGTCAATAACTCCCAAACGGACAGCGACAGCCTTATAATTCTCAAAAACGGACCCCCAATGAAACTAATTGGTGGTCCCTGCTTTAGACCCTTTCAAAAGGGGTAGGATTTATGTGTTTTGTACTTTTCAATGAGTAATTTCAAGGCATGGACGATACAATAGCCAAGTTTTCAAGACTACAAATTAGGGTTTATGATATAGTGGACAATAATTGAATCGAAACCATGATGTTTTCCAACTCTTGAAAAGTAGGTATTTACCAGGAATGACGTCACAGTCATTTCCCGCGGCATTAAGGTTCAAAATTGCGTGAACAATCGCATGATAAAATAGTAAAAATAGTGTTTTTTTCCCCATTTTTTGGGGTTAATTGTGCGTCTATCAAACAACTTTTACGGTTTTTTCCTAGATTTTAATGCATATTATCAGTGCAAATTTAACTCCGCGACTTTCGGGAAACGAGTTTCCGTCTTTCGGAAAAAAGATCAGAGGTATTTATCATTTTTTTTTTGAGAAATCTATACAATATATTAAAAAATCTTTTACGGTTTTTCCCTAGATAAATGTTCAATGCATTTACCCTATTTTGTTCCAAAGCATATTTAGTAACGGTTATCGAGATATAAGGTCTCCCGTTTTTAGAATTTTTTTAAATGTCAGTATGCATACTGTTCACTACATTTTAGCATTTCTCTACACGTGGCAAGTATCGTAAACCGTAAACGAAAATCGATAATTCTAAATTTAACTCGAAAACAACTCCTACAATACTCAGGTAGGTATCAATAGGGTTGCCATATATGCTGTACAAAAAACCGGATAATTCTTAGTTTTTGCCGCCCCCCCTCTATATGAAAATATTCTTCAAACGTGCACCTACAATTTGCGCCACAGGCGAAATTTTTGCTAAAAATGAGCTCTCAAGAGTGATATTTTCGCTATAAACGAAATATAAAAAAATATGCTTACGTAAGTCGTACAAAACAGTGTTTACTGAGTAGGCGAATTTTATTTTATGAAAAAATCATACCTCTTTAAATACTCAGGTTTACACAAGGAATGTATGTACGAGTATGAAAAATGAGAACATGGTGGAAATAATCAAGAATGTATTCTCTTGAATGATTTTAAGAAAAACAGGTAATTGATAAACCTATACAATTGATCGTGTTGATCTTATTGACGTCCGATCGAAAAAACCGGACAGCCCTTTATCCGGTTTTCCAAGATTTTTTCGACCGGACAGATGTCATAAAAACCGGACTGTCCGGTCCAAAACAGGACATCTGGCAACCCTAGGTATCAATAAATTTATACGGATCAGAAAAAAATATTTCTTTCATTCTGCTTCTAAAAATATTTTAAGACCTGCGTGGGATAGGCTTATAACTTACAATCTTGATTTATTGAACGTTCTGGTAACTGCTAGGTATTACAAAGTATTGCACAATGAACTGCGTGTACATTATTGATTTTTATTATTTTATTATTTAGATAATAAGTTTGGTAACATTGACATATTTGGCTCATCTCTGCACGCATTCAGGAGGTCCGTGGATCAGGCACTTGCAGGGAACTAAATCCTCTCTTCTCCCTTCCCCTCCTCTCCATTCTCCTGCTTCCTTCATCTTCTGGTACATTGATTGTTGCATTATGCTGGTATTGTTATTTTATGTGCAAGTTTGAGAGTATGTGCGTGAATGTGTGTGTGAGAGAATGTATGTATGTGTGTATGTATTGTATGAGAAAATGTATGTATGTGTGTATGTGTTGTGTTTGTCCTTCTGTTCCTAATAATGAAACTCTTGTGTTATATATTATATAGCTTCATTGTATTCACCACTAAGAGGGCAAGATGTGAACCACACATAATTGTTAAAAGTATATAATGTCCTATACACACACATCTTGCCTGTAGGTGAGTCTTGGAAAATAAAAATAAAAAATTAAAAATTAAAAATAAAGAGTAGGCATATTGATATTTAAAAAAAAATTAACAAACGAGAGACTTTAGATCTCGATAACCGTGACTAAATATGCTTTGGAAAAAAAATAGCGTAGATAATTATTGAACCTTTATCTAGGGAATGACCGCAAAAGATTTATTATATCTTGTACTGATTTCTCAAAAAAAAAAGTGAAAAACACCTCTGATATTTTTTCCGAAATACAGCAACTCGTTCCCGAAAGTCGCGGAGATTTTTTTTGTATTGGTTGAATGCATTAAAATCTAGGGAATACTCGTAAATGTTTTTCTGAATGATGTGAAATTAAGCCCAAAAATTTGAAAGAAAAACGCTATTTTTAACATTTTATCATGCGATTTTGAACCTAAACACCGCGAGAAATTACAGTGACGTTGATGTTAATAACTTATTAGTATTATATTATAGGTATCAGTACAAATTTAATAATGGATTAGATCTATTGAGTTTTTTACAACATAGTACAATAACGGTATAAACTATTTATTATAACTTGGCAGTTGCGGGTACTTGATTATATCCCTAGTAGCTCTGTCGTCAAATCTCTTATCCATTGTGGTCCATGTGACAAATAACTCTGAACAGAAAACATCTAGCTAGGTAATTATGTAATAGATGGCAAATCAAATCAACGTTAACAATCCAACGACTAGTGACGCTACTACAAAATATAATGACATAGTTAGGATCTGTTTAACTTCGTTTCACCTTGATTTCTGTATTGCTCTGATAACAATTTAATTTAGTTTTATTTTATTGTATAACAGTAATTATAATTGTGTTCTGTCATTGTCGAGTCATTGATTGCTAATCAATTAGTCGCACCGCTGATTTTACGTTTGTTTCGGAACCGGAAATAAAATTTACGCGGAATGATGTCTTCACCGTATATTTTGGCCATTCTGCGATGGATTTCGGCGGCAGTACGTCCTTTTGTTTGCAGAGAACGGATTGCACTTTGCTACTTAAGGGGGCATATGCACTTAGCAAAAATCGTTCTATTTTTCTTCAACTTTTTCAAATTTTGTGTAAGAATGTTAGCGCGAAATAGGAATAACGTAAGCGACAAAGTTAATTAAACCTTTTTAAAAGAAACCTGGGAAGAAATATAAAAATCTTAAACAGCCGATTTGTTAAGATTAGTATAATTACCAGTACTTTGGCTAAATTATATTTTTGTATCTGAAAAACTGAACGGAAAATCTTCAGATCCCGTAAATTTTAGGAGACTTTAGGAATATTCTTTTATTCAAGGAATTTCCAAATCCTGTAATTCTAAAATAGCCGATCTGTAGTCCATACTTTCATCTATCACTGTTTTGAGTTTCAAGACGATTCCCTCAGTATTGGCCGAGTACAATTCATGGCGCCGAAGCCCAATGACAGCTTATAGGACCTTAAATTGAGCGTGGATAGTAGAGGTCATGAATTTCCTGTACCTCGGCTACGAGTGACTCATTAAAGCTGAAAATAGCAGAGGTGGGGGATCTGCGCAGTCGCTTGACGTGGAGATCTTTTTTGTCTGTTTTTTTATAAAAAGGATCTAGGCTTGCAGACACAAACCCAAATACTTTCCTGCACACTCTGCACTAGGCTAGAAGCCTGTATCGCAAAGTGTGGAATACATCGCCAGCGCCTAGGTTTGAACTCAGCACATCCCGCTTGAGAGACTGCCGCCTCATGCAACTGCGCCAACCATGTACTCTTTCTTAGAAGCACAAACGAAGAATGAAAAATGATGTAAGTGCCTACGAACTAAAATAAGGCGTTCTTTTTTCAATTATTTCGTAGTAAAACAAATTTAGAACACACTTAATAAAAAATATAATATATTTTCTAGTTCTTAAAGTTACCGAATTAGACCTAATATCCACCAATGCTCTGTGAGTCTTAATGTAATTTTAATACTCTTTCCAACGTGATCTAGATATATATTTTTTTCAATTACCGTTACTGTAATTAGTTATATCTCCAAATTTCGTAATGTCATTATTACGGTCATTGTGTTCGCTACTGTTACTGCCTTTTTTTTCGTACCTACAATTGGTATTTTGTTTAGACTCTTAAAGAGTATGCATATTGACATTTCAAAAATTTCTAAAAATGGGAGATCTTAGATCTCGACAACCGTTACTAAATATGCTTTAGAAAAAAATAGAGAAGATACATTGAATACCTAGGGAATGACCGTAAAAGATTTTTTATATCTTGCATAGATTTCTCAAAAAAAAAATTGTAAAAACACCTCTGATCTTTTTTACGAAAGACAGAAATTCGTCTCCTGAAAGTCGCGTTTTTTTTGTTTTAATAATATGCATTAAATTCTGGGGAATAATCGTAAAAGTTTTTTGATTGAAGCTAAATTAGCCCCAAAAAATTGAATAAACGCTATTTTTACCATTTCGTCATGCGTATTGTTCAATGTTCTCAATGCCGTGGGAAATTATCGTGACGTCATAGTTGGGTTGGGACTCTTAAATAATCTGCTAATGTTACCTGTTTTTGACTTTAAAGTTATTCGTTATGTTTATCTGGTCTAGACGACATCGTTAATGTGCCTTTGTCATGTCATTTCTTATTATCATTCGCATGATTGAGTGACTGTTTCATCTCATCGATTCGCGTTTGACATTTGGCTCATTTGAATATCGATAATTATTTCTCCGGCCATGTTTTCGTTCCGGTACAGTAAGCCACATTTGTACAGTTGGCGTACTTTTTTACATTGTGACATTTTTGATATTTCAATCTTCTTCAATTCGTACATTGACGAGACAGTCATTAATCACCAGCGAGATCAGGTCCAGAAGACCGGCCAGGATCGGACATGTCGTCAGATCGGGAGAAGAAAGAACCACAAAACATCTCCTGCAAAATAAACCTATGGGCAGGAGACCTCTGGGGAGACCAAAGATCTGAAAATTCCTAGCCGGGGTAGATGGATGAACCGGAATTGGTGAAGGTTACTAAACTGTAAAGTGATCGATTAAGCCGGCTGACGATCAGTCATAAGCTTAATGCAAAGTCTATCCTTCGCTGTATGTAATGTGCTCGGATCTTCTTCTTCAGCCTCCACTAATGGACGAAGGCCTCCTCCGTCTGCTTCCACACCGCTCTATTCTGGTCTCTCTGGATCCAATTGGCACATACGTACTTGACTGGATCGTTTCTCCATCGTAGTGGTGGTCTTCCTAGGCTCTTGGTAGTCGTTCTGGGTTTTCAGGCTAAGACCCTCTTCGACCACTTAACATCTGGATGTGCTGTGTTGTGCCATGTGCTGGGATAACCACTAATAATTGTCACACTACTGTGTCTAGAAAGGCGATTTTCCACGGTAAATAGTGACGTATTCAAAAAATATAAATTAGTATAACTTCCTGAATACGAGAAATATTTATCCATGGATAATACGTATGGTTCTATACTCATAAACTTATGAATTGGTTTTTGTGGATGAAAATTATTACGTACGTATTTTTAATAGACTAATATTTCTTCACATTTTTTTGTTATTTTTTGACCCAGTTTCCTAAATAGTCATGAATTCATTTTTAACTGAATAACTGCTCTTGATTCGTTCTGTCACATTGTTTGTTTTGATGTTTCTCTTGCCATTGTATCCATTCCACAGATATTTTATTAATTTATTATATTATCGACTGTCATTGTTCATTTTCGTCTTTCGCTGTCCCACATTTTATTTGTTATCGATAGATTTAATCTTTGCAGCAGATAATGTCACAATAGTGCCTACTACCTACGTAGCATGTTGTTTGGCTATATCAATCGTTTTGATTTGATCGGATTGTTGTGACATTTTCGAATTTTAAATACAGAACCAGTTCCGAATAATTCAAAGGAATTTTTGACTTTGAAGTCACTTAATGTGAACTGGAGTGTTGGAAATTTTTAAAAGAGTTGCAACGATAAAATGGTACTAGGTTGGTCATGTCGCCCGCAGCTCAGACGAAACGTCTCCTGTGCTGGCGTCCTAGCATATGAGCCCAATAAACTCCAGGTTTCATGGTCTTAAGCGAGCCTCTCCACTCATTCTCAGGTGACCATTCTGCATCAGCTCCGCATTATAGAGTCTTTTGATTGTCTGGTTCAGGTTGACTGTCTTTTTGTACCTTAAGAAATGTTGGTATGTTAGGCATGTATGCTCTATGCCGTTTGGAATGTATGGATACCATATTTGGTAGTGGTCATTCCATTTCTTCTTCTTCCTCTTTGTCTTGCATTAGATCCGGGGATCTGTTTCTTCTACATGGGTCTCCTGGGACAGCGAACTCCGACTATCTCGCCACCTCAATGCTGGTCTTCCTGGTTGGCGGTTGATCTTCTTCTTTTTCTGCCCCATCTCACGATGTCTTCCGTGTTCCAGGCTTCACGTATGATAGTATTCCTGATTCTGTCCCTAAACGTCTTTCCCAGAATATCGCGTAGTGTTCTCATTTCCGAAGTTTTAAGCAGTGCTTTTGTTCTGGTTGTGTCCGCCCTTGATTCGATTCCATGTGACATTATTGGCCGGACACAGGTTTTGAAAATTCGCACTTTGCTTTCCACATTTCCACTTTCATATAATGTTGGAAAATTAATGTCTTTTTTTAATTTCGTCTAAAAAGTCCCACTTTTGCAGAAAGGACTAAATATATTTCATGAAATTCTTAACAATTGTTATTATTGGATTGAAAATAAGAATGTTCGATATTGGCCTTTTAAGGATTCGTGGATTTATGAATATAAAGTTGGACCCAAAAAGGGATTACATTGGAATATATTTCCATCTACTTGGCATTCACATTATTATATATTCCATAAAATCTTTAGACCCCAACTATAATAAAATATCTAAGTATATTATTATGTAGATTTCCTATCCTGGATACATTTGGGAAGCACTTAATCATGATTATTCAAGAAGGTACGAGGCCTACTCAAAAATATTCCAATTCTCACCAGATTTTTTATCCATATTTGAATGATTTAAAGTACATTTGCAACGAATATTCGGGAGCTTTTCAGTTTTCGGCCTATTCGGCTATTATTGTTAATAATATATAAAAATACCATAGGTACTTAATGTATACGGAATTCGATAACACAGCCGTCGCTTCTCGTGGTGTATTGGATAAGTCCGTACTGAAGGAAAATCCCGCGGGCTTAAGGCCCTCCACATCCCCGGGTAACTCGGGCGCATTAATAGCGACCTCTTTACCCGCACTTCTAGCAAAATATTATTAGGAGGTGGGCCCAGGGTTAGCCTTAAGGGAGCCCCCCGGCAAACCCCACCCCTGAATTACGTTCCTTCAATATCTAAGTCCGTACTATGCGAGACGAAGGTCTGGGTTCGAATTCCAACCGGGGTGAACTGAAATGGAGAATGTTTCTCGAGTGTAAAGTGATAACTTAAGCCAGCCGAGGTCGGTCGTGAGCCAGACAATGTTCATCTTTAATTCTTCTACACTGTTGTAGGAATACTGCAAGATAAGTAGACATTACTTGACTGTTCTGCATTTTAAAACACATGATTTTAGCTTGCTGTGAAGTGTTGCGGGGATGTATCTGGGTTTGTGTATAAAAATTAAGACCTTTTTCTTTAAAAAAAAGGAAAACAATGTATGCATAGACAATCTCAAATCCCTTACAACTAACTCCGTAAGAATCGCTGAGATTCGAACCTCTATTAAAGCAAATATGATTCTCTAGTCAACTGCGCCAACTGTGTTCTCGTTTTTTATTATTGTTAGTAAGTATATCTTAATAATTTCTATTTTCTTCGAAGTACCATAATTAGGGCATTTCGTGTCGGGTTTTTTCCTTTGCCTAATCGTGTCTGAAGGGCGGGCCCCTTTTTTGTTTCAATTAGGAAGCCGATGTTGGATAATGGTCGAATAATCTAAAGCTATTTGATACACAATACTATAGAGAAAAAGAGCATTTCTCTGTACAAAGTATTAATAGCTATACCTACTTCTGTATTCTAGAATCATAGATTAAGAACTAGATTTCCGTGTGGATAAATACATTTAAAACTCGAGACCCAACTATGACGTCACGGTCATTTCCCACGGCATTAAGGTTCAAAATCGCATAAACGGTTGATAAAATGGTAAAAATAGCGTTTTTTTAAAATTTTTTGATGATTATTTTCGCTTCAATCAAAAAATTTTTACGGTAATTCCCTAGATTTTAATGCATATTATCAGTACAAAAAAAAAAAAATTAATCCGCGACTTTCGGGAAACGAGTTTCCGTCTTTCGGAAAAAAGATCAGAGGTGATTTTAAAATTTTATTTTGAGAATTATATACAATGTATAAAATATCTTTTACGGTTATTCCGTAGATAAAGGTTTAATGTGTCTACCCTATTTTTTTCCAAAGCATATTTAGTAAGGTTGTTGAGATCTAAGGTTTCCCGTTTTTAGAAATTTCTGAAATGTCAATATGCATACTCTTAATAAGACATCCATTTTTATAACATGTTCCTGTTCCACGTTCTACTCTTTTTTGTTGACCTTTCATCAATCCTCATGGGAACATTCCATAGATAAAATATTGCAAGATATCCATGAGATGCAAACATAATGCTGGGCTGCGTTCTGTATCCGTTAATTTTCACTCGGCGAGTGAACGAGCGATTATCGCGCGAAGCAGAACGCATTTGGGTGATTGTTCCAATTGGAATTGTCAAACAGAGATAGAGATACGAGAATACTAATAAGAGTGAGTTGATAGATAGCGATAGCGAGATAGCGATATCGCTATACTCTTCTTTGGTAGAAAGGGATAGACATATCGCGTGTTAATAAGAGTGAGTGAACTGCACGTGCGGACCATTCTATTATCTATGGCGAGCGAATGTCACCCAACAATTTTGTTGGGTGTTATTCGCAACAACCGAGCGTGTCAACTGTGCACATAGAACACGTTGACTCACACAACCGAGTGAAACGCACTGATGATAGAACGGCGAACAATAGAACCATAAACAATCGAGCGAATCGCCTAGTGAATTTTAACGGATACAGAACGTGACCCTGTATAAATTTCTATGGCAGGGGTAACAGAGACATGGTTTTGCAATTTTGGCACTCGTGAGAATCAATCCGTTATGATTGTTGTAAATAATTTTTAATGCTCTGAAGAAGTTTCAAGGGGATTTTTGGGAAATCCATGAGGTGACGTCAAGGGTAATTTAGAGAATTTGAGAAATATTAGCGCGGAGCTTTGACTCTCAGATACACTGTACATTGTACAATGGTCGCTCACATACGAGAGAAGAAGAATGCTCTGATCTGTTGAGGCTTTTTTATGGTCCTTGTATCTGATGCCTTTGTAAATTTGTCTGTGTTTGATGGAAAACTGTTGATGACTCTTTTTAATTTTATTTATTTTTCATTTTTTTCCATTTTATGTGCTATTTCTTTCTGCTTTGTCTTTTTTCCATTTGTTTCATTTTATCTACTGCGGTTCTGAATAATTGTGGGATTGTCTGGTTTCCCATGTAGGGCAAGGTGCGGTAGTCTTTGAGAGTCTATCTTTCCATGTACTTTCTCCTTCATCTCTCCATCTTATTCCACAAACAATTAATTGCATTTATTTTCGTATGGTGGCATTATGGCGAATCATATACCAATATTTGTCTTATCGAGCCTGGATTCTCATGATTTTTTAATCAGAAAGCAAACATTTTAAGCGCTATTTCCCTAAAATTTAAGCAACTTTTATAATAGCTGAGTGGAATTATTAAATATTTATGCATCTTTACATTTTAGTTTAGCACATTACATTCTAAAATTCATGACTGTCTAAGGCTAAGCGACTTTTCAACAGAGTCTCGGAGATATCCCTCGGTGCCAGCGAATACTCTCATGAGATTAGCGACTTATTCACTTTAATCATACAATATAAATTCAAAGGTCTTTTTGCTTCTCTTCGTCTTATGATACTCGCTTAAGAGTATGCATACTGACAATTCAAAAATTTCTAAAAACGGGAGACCTTAGATCTCGACAACCGTTACTAAACATGCTTTGGAAAAAAATGGGTAGATACATTGAACCTTTATCTAGGGAATAACCGTAAAAGATTTTTTATATTTTGTGTATATTTCTCAAAAAAAAAAAGATGTGAAAAACACCTCTGATTTTTTTCCGAAAGATAGTAACTCGTTTCCCGAAAGTCGCGGAGATTTCTTTTGTATTGATAATATGCATTAAAATCTAGGAAATAACCGTAAAAGTTTTTTGATTGAAGCTAAATTAACCCCAAAAAATGAAAAAAAAAAACGCTATTTTTACTATTTTATCATGCGATTGTTCGTTTTTGAACCTTAATGCCGTGGGAAATTACCGTTAAAATGCACACAACGAGAAATCTGTACAAGATAGAAAAAATATTTGACGGTTATTCCCTAGAAAAAGGTTCAATGCATCTACCTTATTTTGTTCCAAAGCATATTTAGTAACGGTTGTCGAGATAGAAGGTCTTCCGTTTTTAGAAATTTTTGAAATGTCGTTATGCATACTCTTAAGAAAGTTCACTTTGCTGATGTGGAGAAGCAGCTTTCTTACTATGCAAGAAGTTATAACGTTTTTTCTTGCCACCAGGGAGTCTACTTTGCCTCGTATTTTCGAAACGTTTACTTTCTTTCGTTTTATAAAATAAAGTCAAAACTTTCTTCATGTATATTGTAATAGGTAGATAACTAGGTACCAGTGACGTAGGGTGGATTTCTGCAGAAGGGAAGCCGTGACTAACATTTCTTATGGGATTGAGTCAGATTATACACTGTTATACCTATAATTTTTTCGAAAGGTAACTCGATGGGAATCGTGTTCTTAGATAGCTTCGCGCCTGCTAGGTACCTACATAAGTAGGTCGATTCCCAGATTAATACAGTTTATTTTTTGTTAAACCTATCGTTTTTTAATCTCGAACTTATGTTTAAAAGTAGGAATATTGGCATTAAAAAAAAAAACAACGGGAGACTTTAGATCTCTCTAACCTTACTAAATATTAATTTTGAAAATATATTCATCCAGGGAATGACCGTAAAAGATGTTTAATATCTTGTATCGAAAAACAGCAACTCGTTTTCCGTAAGTCGCAGATATTTTTATTTGTATTGATAATATGCATTAAAATCTAGGGAATAACCGTGAAAGTTTTTTTTCTGAATGAAGCGAATTTAACCCGGAATGCTTCTGTGATAAACATATGTACTGCTGGTGTCGTATATCCTCATGACTGAGGGTCGCGACTCTCATTCCCGCAGTTGACGATCCTCCTCCACGAGTCTCTATCCATGGCCAGATGTGCGGCCTCGTGTAGAGTGGTGTTTGTGGCTGCCCTCACTTGGTCGCTCCAACGCATCGGCGATCTGCCTCTCGGTCTCCTGCCTTGTACACTGCCTAGCATTACCGTTCATAAACATATGTACTACACGGAGAGAAAATTACGTATGATTTTTCATAATGTACAACATCTATTGTATATACATTAGACATTATACTAACATAATACATAATATATCACTTTCAACTGATCATGCAAGGTTATTCAAATACAGTAATACATACTACTAATATTCTAACCTCATTTCTTTAAGCAAGTGCTTTCAAAACTTTTTTTTATTGTTGGGCTTACGTTGCCAGAAAATTACTACAGTCTATTTGTTTTTTCAGAAGTCTCACGAAGCAAACTTGGTTTATTTAGTGTTGCTTGATGTGATAAAAGGATATGGTTACATTTTTTCGCTACTTTCAAATTATATTTCATATCTGTTGTTTAAAAAAAAACTAGCCAATTTTTGGATTGTTAGAATAAACTGGCAACTTTGTTTTTCAAACTCGTGATGGCGGTTTAAAGGGATTATCTGAGTATTTTTTCTTTATCTAACTTGCAAAATTATCTTGCCTTTAAAATGATTCCTCTAGCGCACGCCTCTCTGTAATATTTTTGGCATTGTAGATTACTTGTAAAAGATACAATGTGAGAATATTGCGGACAAGATTAGACAATCAGGGCTACCAACAATACAATCTTGAACTCCACTTGCAGCTAATATCCGCCGGCTGCCAAGATATAGTGAATAGATTATACGTGAAATGCAAACACTGAAAAACCTTTCTGCAAAGAAAAAAGTCGCGGTAAGTGAAAAAAATGAAAATGTTCAGGATACGTTTTGGGCAAGTTAATCGTACCTACGCCTTAGTTTGAGAAGCGCTGCTCTACTACGTGAGATGTTTTGAATCAATTACGTAATTATATTCCGTATGCAATATCACGGACAATCATTCATTCATTCGTTCATACATACATGTTCTATTATATTACGACGATTCTATTGAATCATAGATGTAGGAGTCTCTCGGAGGAAAGTCGCAATGACTCCATAAATGGAGCAACCGTGGAATCGTAACGATCTTTTTTCTATTTTTGCCGATTTCTCAATACATAAACTGTGTCATTCGTGCCGACCTACATTGTTTAGTAAGTTATTTGGGGTACTGTCTCGTAATATGTTTAAAATTTTTGAAATGTCATTATGTTTACTCTTAAGAGTACGCATACTGACATTTCAAAAATTTCTAAAAAAGGGACACCTTGGATCTCGACAACCGCTACTAAATATGCTTTAGGGGTAGGGTAGATACATTGAACCGTTATCTAGGGAATAACCGTAAAAGATTTTTTATATCTTGTATAGATTTCTAAAAGAAAGTGAAAAACACCTCTGATCTTTTTTCCGAAAGACAGAAACTCGTTTCCCGAAAGTCGCGGAGAAAAACTTGTTTTTTGGTATCGATAGTATGCCTTAAAATCTAGGGAATAATCGTAAAAGTTTTTTTAATACGAGTAGAACCGAAATTAACCCCAAAAAATAAAAAAAAAAACGCTATTTTTACCATTTTAACATGCGATTTGGAACTATAATGCCGTGGGAAATGACAGTGACGTCATAGTTGGGTCGGGAGCTTTAAAGTGTAAATATATAAATAAAAAGAAACAAAAATAAACCGAGAAATAAGGTTAGATAGGTATTAATTCAACGTAGTGGAAACGAAAGATACATTTCACAAATAACTTCGCGTCTCCCTTTAAGATTGAGAATCGTGCTCTTGTATAGGAATATTGAATTCCACGGATTCGATCGTCCGGTTCTTTAGAAGCACTCTTCCTTCCCCATTCCCTGTGATGGTATATCCTATCCCTATCCCTTCCCCTCCCTTCCTTCGATCTATCCCACGGCATACCCTAGGCGGTTCACTTGTACCTATTATTATTATTGTACGTTTATATCTACTTATTACATATTGTCAGTGCGTTCATAAAATACTGTTATTTTTTTATTGTTTTTATTTTTTTTAATTTCTCGACACAAATTGAGCTGATTAAAGTAGAAATATAAATCTTGGTTTTCTGAATAGAGTTGCCAGTACTTTACAAGTTTAACGAATACCTTTATATTCTTAGGTTAGCTGGAAGAAATAGCTTAGTACCTATTGCTCTATTCAGCATGTAAAATCTTACAGGAGAATTCGTACAAAATTTCGACAGCTCTTTAAATGTGAAAGTACATTTTTTTCCCTCGGTCCCTTTTGAGAAATTTGAACTCAAAAACCGGAATTTAGCTGTACAGTGTCATATTTCGAGGGCTGTGCGTAAAAAGTGTTCCAAACTTACCCAAAACTCATATTGTTATCGACGATAGTACTAAGTAGGATGTTTTCATAAAAGCAGATAACTATCGCAAAAATACTCATTTTCTATAATTTTTTAAACCTTAAGAAGTAGCAAATTTCAGGAAACAAGTGTTTTTTTACATTCTCATTTTGGCGCACTTCAGCTGCATATTATCAGTACAAAAAAAAATTTCCGCGGCTTTCGGGAAACGAGTTTCTGTCTTTCGGAAAAAAAATATCAGAGGTGTTTTTCACAATTTTTTTTTTTTTGAGATATCAATACAAGAAGCAAAAAATCTTTTACGGTTATTCCCTAGATAAAGGTTTAACGTATCTACTCTATTTTTTCCAAAGCATAATTAGTAACATTTGTCGAGGTCTAAGGTCTCCCGTTTTAAGAAATTTTTGAAATGTCAGTATGCGTACTCTTAATTTAAGTCTTTACTGTATGAACATCCCTCATCCTCTCGCTCCTTCCTGGTGGCTCGTATGAGAGAAGAGAGTTAAAGAAACTGGAGACCTCGACGTTAATGGTACATAAATTGTGTAACGCCTAAATGGACAAAAGGGGTCGGCAGATCCTTTATTATAGTATACCATACCATCAACTTACATTATTCTGGTGGAAGTCGGGTAACAATGTAACACAGGGCCGTGGCAACCTTTGCAACTTTGAATATCTTATTGAATTATACAAAGTGTTGCATAACTATTATTCCTGTGAGATTCTACCGGCTATGTTTACCATGAACTCTAATGTGCACCTGAGAGGACACCAGCTGAAACTGACAACAACAAGATTCACATCCAACCTATGGAAACACTTCTTCACCAATAGAGTTGTCAGTGCTTGGAATCAGTTGCCAAAGTCAGTGGTACTTGCTCCTACCATCAACTCCTTCAAAAATATACTGGATAATAAATACACAACTTAATTGAGACTTTGGTCAAAACAGCGAAAGCTGCTTACCCAATAACAAATAATAACTAAAAAAATATGTTCACTGAATTTAGAATATTTATTTATTTATTAATAATAATTTATTATCGGTTATCGATAGATGTCGACATTCTCAGAAGTCGCGGCTTTAGAAGCGCGGGAATCTTAAATTTGCACATTTTGATTTGTAAAGTGAATTGGCAAATATTGTAGTACAAAATGTTATGAAGTGAAATAGAAAATACTAAGTACGCTAAGTAAACATTTCAATTATCATAAAAATGTACGCACAATAATTATGTGTAAAGATACATAAAAAATAATCTGTTATAAGTCTAGTGGTCCGTTTTCTCTGCCGACACCGCAAACCGCGTCATTTTCGAGGAGATACAGCTAGTATTATAATAATGTCTGTACTTAACCTAACCTATATCTATACAGTATATGAGGAAGTGTATTAAAATAACGTACTTATATGAACGTACCGGCGGACCTTACTATGAAATATGATTAAGCATATTATTAATAGAAATTCATAATAGGTATTAACAGTAAATTATTATAGTAGCCAATAACTTTCCTTCGGGAACCGGGTTGTAGAATTAGCCTCCACTCTTTTTTGATATTATTTCGAGTGTTCTGAAAAATTTGTTGTCCGTAAAACTCCTATAGGATGGCTGAAAGAAGAGGTGTAAATTAAAATACGCGGCCGTTCAAGAACTCAACTGCTTTGCTCGAAAGCACTTATGTCGAGTAAAATAAATTGTAGAATCTGTATGACGAGTTGCACGAAAGTGCTGAAAGCAAAGAGTGGGTGTAAGTGCAGGGGTGTCTGGCGTTCTGTCCTCTCTGCCCACCCCGCAAGTGTCGATATTTAGATATAGTCCTGACGAAGGAAGTTTAGCTTTTGAAAGTTCACCTAGTTGACAGCAGTCAAGTGAAAAGGTAGTTACGGCAAATTATTGTGATATCATTATGCCGACGCCACACGCTTGCGAGCCTCGACAGGTGTTCATAAGCGTCTGGATGGGTGTGTATATCCCGTGTACGTTTGTGAATACTTGTGAACGGTAGGTTTGTGAACGGTAGGTTTGTAAACACTTGTGAACAGTAGGTTTGTGAACACTTGTGAACAGTAGGTTTGTGAACACTTGTGAACAGTAGGTTTGTGAACACTTGTGAACGGTAGGTTTGTGAATACTTGTGAACGATCGGTTTCCATACAAATCTATAGAAGTTCGCGGCGGGCGCTTACGAAGCATCCACACGTTCGTCACTGGTTTGTGAATGCTTTCCAAGTGCGTGGAGCCGTCATTGGGTATAAATTATTTTAAATATAAGAAGAGATATGTTTTTTTATATTTTAGATTAGCTATAATTATTATTTCAATGTATGATTTATTGTGTAATTATTATTAATGCGTACACTATCATAATTTCTAGACAGTTGGTATATATGTACATATGTACCAATATGTAGGCATAATATTTCTAAATTTATCATATACTTACCTGCATACATATTGTACAATAATATTTTTATTTATTACCCATGTATTGCATGCGTTTGTCTATGGAGTGAAAGTTTTTTATATTTCCCGCCTCTTACGGGACACTTTTTATAAAATAATAAGTGTTTCTATCGTAGACTATAAAATAAGGTGGCTCGTTGTTACATAGAACCTTCTTCTAGTGCATTATTGTTACTGATCTTTCATATATTTCATAGATTCCTGAAAAAAAGAGCGTTCCCTGGATAAGAAGTATATGTATGATTTTAAAAAAGAAAAATAAAAAAAAGATGTAATCCGCATCACAAAATCCGCCTGGGGAAAGCTGTTTTCCGCGAGTGACTACTTATTGCCGTCACAATTAATTAATTAATTTACTCAAAAATTACACAAGCTATTGACTAGAATAGTTGATATAGTAAAATATGTAAAAATATTTGGTTTATTCTACTTAGTTTCGACACTGTAGACACTTAAAACCCATCCATTTTACGAATTATCGTAATTTTATATGACGCGCGCTCTTAAGCGTATATAAATATATGTGTATCATTCATATAAAAGCAGTAAAATAATAAATTATGTCCATTAAAAGTACCAATATTAAAAATAAAACTTAAAGGTTCCAGAATTCGTTCTCACACAGGCATCATTAATAAAAATACTTAGAATGAACAATCCACATACGGGTAATTCTCATTTTTTGTTGTAAAAGAATAAATAAAATGAAAACGTCTTTTTGATAAAAGTGATGATGGATCTTATTAGTGTTGGTCTTTCTCTTCAAGGGAAAAGTATTCACAGAGCTTGCAACCCCTAAGGTAGTGAATTACAGGGGTTTCAAAAAAATGTCCTCCATGGAAGTGACCTCATATCCATGGAATCATATCCATATAAATGCAGATAAATACAGATAAAAAACCGATAAATACAGATAACAATACATAAAATACAGATAAGAACCTCATATCCACATAAATACAGATACGTAAATCAATAAATGGCAACACTGATTGTCACTTCCATGGGTCAGTGTTCACTTTAATGGGTAGATTTTTATCCACGGATCCACGGAAGTGACGTCCATGGAAGTGACTTTTTACATAAAAATTGTAGAAATATAACTTCTTTAAATCGAGCATGGACATACGAATTTAGTATAGTATTTTTGATACATAAACGCAATGAAATCACAATATCAAAGTTCATAATTGAAGTGTACTTAGCTTTGACAACCAACATAGTTGTGACCACTTATGCATAACGAGTTTTGAGAATAAAAAACTAAATAAGATTTTCGAGCAGCTATCACATCCCTGGATGAAACTGACAAACTGAGTCAAGGTGGCGGATCATTACTTTGTTTATGTGCTATAGCGTTTGGATACAAGTGCAATATTTTTATAAAATATGAATGCTGTGACACGCATCCATGGAAGGGACAAATAAATTGATCACAAACTTTTATATATAAATAAGGAAGAATCTGTATAGCTATATAAATGATGTTTATATATTTAAGTAGTAAATTTATTCTAGTTAATGTTGGTATAGTTTGTTTCGCGCTTATTGTGAAGAAAGAGAACCTTTATATATTTATTTCTCACAGAGTCAGAATAATCACACCCATGGAAGGGACATTTTTGATGCTTTGGCACTTTATAAAAAAATAACTACACAGTTAATTTACATATATATTTTCTAAATTTATAGTATATTACTTATACTTTATTAACACAAATCATGATCCTAGTGTATAAGTACTACAACATAGAAAAATGATAGTCACACTTTTTTTTTCAAAAATGAGAATTACCCATACAAGAAAAGTCCGTAATTCCATTCATGCGATTGTGAACGGTAAAGACACGGCAGAGGATACTCCTGCCTTTACCGCAGTGTCAACTTTTCCACGGTGCTTCTATACATTTGTTACTGCAATAACTTCTTTTCACTCATTTTGTACCAGTGATCTTGTTTGTTACTATACAATGCGTACCAGATTCCTACTATTATTACCGAGTTCACCATAACTACATATCTCCACAACTAATTGTATTAATAACAATAGAGTTAACACAATTGCATCACATCATACATAGAGCATATTAATTTAATTGTATTAATATTGTACTAGTGGGTACCCGTGAAGATTATTAACTAACTACTCATACTGCCACTCTACCACGCCCTTAAAGTTCTTTGAAGGAACATATCAGAGAGTGTCTTACCTACTTTCCATACTAATTCTACATACGTACCTACTATACATATGTACCTACCAGATGCGAAGGGTGGATTTCTGCAGAAGGAAAGCCGGGACTAACATTTCTTATGGAATACGTCAGATTAGACACAATTATACCTATCATTTTTTCCAAAAGGTAACTCGATGGGAATCGTGTTCTTAGGTAAATTCACGCCTGGTACCTACAGTATGTATGATTACTGAAAAATTCGAATTGCATTATCTATCAATGATATAATAGGTAGGTATGTATTGTATGTAAGTACTTGATTAGTTTAAAATTATTTTCATTCATAATTTCATAAGAAGGTACAATTCAACATTTCAAATTTTCATTCATTTAACTTAACGTCCAGACGTATTGGTCAACCAATATTTTGAACTGATACTGATATTAATTCAATTATTTACAACGTGCCTGTTTGATCTCACCAAGCTCTGCTGTGAACATGCGACACAGAAAGTGAGACTTCGACGAAAATTTTTAGCCACCCACGAACGCGTCGCTGCTTTACATTTACATACATATTCATAGAACTTGCAAAATTTGCCAAAGGGCCATCGTTACATACATACGGGACTTGGATTCTACAAGTATTATGTAATGGAATAATGTATACACACAGCAGATTATAATTAATATTATTACTATTTTGATTGGTCTAATTGGTTTAACTATTTAGGCAGATAACTCAAAATTATCCAATCAAAATCATTGAACGTAATTAGGCATGTGCTTGATACAAGTACACCTATAGCCTCTATTATCGGGACTTCTAATAGGCAATCCACCTCGATAGGACGGCGAACAACCGTGAAATCCCATTTGATGGTAAATTCCCATTAATTAAGGATTTTGGAACGTTGTATTACGTGCACGCTTCATGCATAATTTAGATTTAATATATTTTAAACGTTACAACTCTTTTTTAAGGAAGAAACAGACCCCCGGATACCCAAGTTGGAAAATTCAATTTAATTTAATCTTAATGTAATCTCGACGTTTTTGACCGTCGGTACATGGTAGAAGTTCATTTTTAAGGTAAAATGAAAAACTAAATATTTAGATTAAAATCCACAAAAATGACTTTAGATTTCGCGACTAGTATTCGAGGATTTGCGCCTTCATCATCAGGCGATTGTGAATAAAAATTGTGAATAAAATTAAATATTTAGTCTCATGATAATTTGCTCTCTGGGGATAATGTAAACGTTTGTGTAAAATATAATATTGATACTTTTTTCATATTATTTTATACACATTGTGAATAAAATTTTACCTATTTTAAATACCTGCTCAAATAAATTCATTGCCCTATGAGAAACCTTATTAGAATATCATTGATAAGGTCCATCATATTATATTAGAACCATACACTATCGGCTAGATGCACGTAAATAGTAAATGCATTTTGTACCTATAAATGATAACAATTAATCACGAAAGCCGACAAAGAGCCTCAGATTGTAATAATGACCTGTTATGAGTGTTCTGTAATAGTAAGGTAAGGTACCTATGTTGTGTTATTCATTGAACTTGTAGCCTTTAGAAAATAATGCGGTGCTTATTAAGTTAAAAAAAGTACCTGTGAATTAGTTGGTAACGTAGGTATAAGGTATCTAGGTCCTACTCTCTAACTCCTACCCAATACGGATTTATCGCCTAGGCCATTTGTAGTTAGATTTCTGGTAGATGACGTTACTAAGGATTGGTCCATATTCTGAAAATCAGATGTATACCTCTTATGCTGGATTGCACCAACTTTTTCACTCCGCTATTTCTCACCTGAGAAATTGGTGAAATCTATCATTAGACTTACATATTTGGGACATTTAGAATGAGTGAATGACATACCCGTAATACGTACATACGTAGAAGTCTAGTGCCCAATCCCACCAACTTTTACCTAGGAAGGAGAGCCCTTAGAAATTTCCATACAAAAACAGAGATAATATTCTATGATGAATGATGAATGTGAGTTACAACGGATAGTATCCTGTGTGTACGAAAGCTGCGATATGAATGGTATGAAAATGAATGTAAATAAAACGAAAGTATTAGTGTTCGAAAGAGAGGAAATAAGGACAAATTGTGTGATAAAGGTTGGTAATGACTGTCTGGAGCAAGTGGATGAGTATGTATATCTGGGAAGTTTGTTTACTAGAGATGGACGCTGTGATGGAGACATTGAAAGAAGGAAGCTGGCCGGTACTAGGACGAATGGTGCGCTCGGTCCGATTGTTAGTAGTAGCAATGTGTCTATGAAAGCAAAAGTGCTAGTGCACAATGCTGTCTTGGTGCCGACCCTGATGTATGCTAGTGAGACGTGGACGTGGATGAAGAAGGATGAATCAGGGTTGAATGCAGTAGAAATGAGGTCATTAAGAAGAATGTGCGGGAAAACGCTGAGAGATAAGATAAGGAATGAGGTTATTAGGGAAATGAGTGACTGCAAGACTGGTGTAGTGACAAGAATGAAAGTAAACAAACTAAGATGGTTTGGGCATGTTGAGAGAATGAATGATGACAGGATGACAAAAAAGATATATCTGAATGAGCGAAGAGGGGTGAGAAAGCGCGGCCGTCCGAGACTGACCTGGTCCGATCATGTCGACCAGATCCTCAAGGATGGACGCGTTTTGAGTAAAAGGAATCGGAGAGCGTGTATGACTAATTGCATGAATGTGACGGAAGCTAGAAGTGTGTGTAAGGATAGGGCTGTCTGGCGCTCTGTCCTCTCTGCCTACCCTGCAAGGGATGTGGCGTGAGGGTATAGATAGATAGATAGATAGAATATTCTATTTATTGAATTAAGAACATAAGATTCCAGCACCCATAACCCTAAATCCGCATATGAAATGCAACATGAAACTCACCTACGTTAGGTGAGTTATGGGTGCTGGAATCTGATGTTATTTATTCAATAAATAATAGAATATTATATCTGTGCATTGTATGGAAATTTCATAGGGCTCTCCTTCCTAGGTTTAAGTTGGTGGGATTGGGCATAGGTGTACGTGACGTATCCGACAAAATTGAGGAATGCAGATTAGCCTGACCAAAATTACAAATATTCACAAATCGCTTCATTGATCATAAAAAATGATTTGCGAGTTTTTTTTTGTATTTTGCTGACCTATATGCCTTGTGGGTATTTTTCGCGGAACGTAAGGATTCAGTGAAACCTCATAATGGTCGTGAACATGATATCTAAGGTCTTTTATATGGATGTGGATCAGACCTCTAACCACAAGTTAGTAGTCAGTCGCTGAGTGCATAATTTAATATAAGTAGTACTCGTAGTATTATAAAAACTAAAATTATGACCAGAAATTTTGCTATAATATACTTGGGCAATTAACTTTCCACTCTAGTAAACGATTTTTCCAGCATTAAGATTCTTGAACGTTGCCGATGAGTAGATCTATAACACTAAATAAGTCACTAGTTTTGAGTCAAGTCTAGAGTCTTCTCGAGTCCAACAATAGATCCCTCCTCTGTCAACTAGAGTCACCAAAGGAGGTACATTTGTACTCCATACAATGCACAGGGGACTCAAGTCTCATCAGCCATTTTTCCTTGACTCTGTGAAAGTCTCCAATTAACTCCAAAAGTTTCATAATTTATAGTAATGGTACTACATAATGTAGACAATACTTTACTCCTAGTCGCAAGTTTAACGTCAAGACTAGTCGAATATCAAGTCTTTTAATTATGTAACTACCAACTCTCGAGTCTTGGAGGTCAAGTTACGAGTCAAGACAAAAAAAAAAATTATACCAAAAAAAAGTTGACGTGGTGTTGTCAAATATAATTGTTTTCTTCCTTTTCTGAGTGGCTATTGCTGTAGTTACCTTAGAAATGAATGCTACAGCTGACGGAAAGTCGACATTTCATAACCAAATGTGTTTGTTAGTAATCGCGAGTCACGAACAATCAACAATTTTTTTGATGAATGGCATAATTTTAGTAAATTAATTAGTCTCATGTTGAGTCGAGTCATATAGAATTTATTTTCGCATAGGCGAGTCATGATGAAAAGACTCGAGACAAAGACTCGAGGCAATACTGCTAAATAATAGATAGTGATGCCTGGTGAAATGAAAAGGACGGAAATAAGGAGGAAGTGGTAGGTACAAGTTTTGAAGCCTTTTAAAAGTAGCTTCCTCGCATCGTGTGGAATAATATATTGAGAACTTTTTAAGGATGTTAAGGACTTTCAACCAACTTAGTCTCTCGCTTCTAGAAACATCGATACCTTACAGTATCTCGTTTCAGTTTGTCTCGACTTGGTAATTTGTGGTTTCGAAACCTTCTCTTATGTTTACATAATATTCTTACTTAGGTACTGTGAGTGAGTTCACGGTAAATTTTTCCAAGTATTTTCATGTAGGAAGGAACGAACTGTGTATCAAATACTTTCAGTATACCAAAGTATGAGGTAGAAGTAATTTCAGTATACTCAAAGTAACTTTGGATGTGCAAACGTCATGGCTTCTCAGCTCAAGCCAAAATAGAGTTCTTTAAATGTTTATTTAAGTTCGATACGCTGATGCAGTTGTCTTTAAAAAGAAAAATGTTCGACTCACGTATCTTGCCAATGTTGATACTCGGTTTTGAAACAGCAATCCTCACAACAAAAAGTATATACACAAATTGAAGTGTACGCAGAGGTCTTTGGAAAGGTATAAACATTCGTGTTGAGAAAATAAACGTGGATATTAAACGCAAAACTTAAATTTGTAATGGCAGTGGGCTGGACCTGTGTTCAGTTAAAGAGACACTAGATGGACACTCAGAATTATCCATGGAAGGTCCTAGACGAAAAACGGGAGTGTTAGAATTCCTCCCAAAAGCTGGTCCGATGAAATTGTCCAACAAGTTGGCGGAACCAGCTGATCTGAATTTCAAACTAGAATATAACTGATCGTCAAGTTATAAAGTTGGAGCAAAGAACCCTTCTTCTTCTTATCAGACCACTCCCGTCCAATCCTCGACGAAAGCCTCTGTTGTCTGTTTGTTGTTTGTCTTCAAAAAATGTCGGAATGTGTATAGATTCAGCACCTTAAAACGTCTCCACGTTTTCAGAATGGATTTCGATGCAACGTCGCATGTTAACGATTGTTAATGGTGTTGCTATTCTCTGTAGACTTTGTTGAATTATATTAGCCGAGTGAGAGAGAGTGCACTCTAAGTAGCGGTAACTGGAAGAGATTACCAATAATTAATTCTCTTTGACTGGCTGATACATATTAAATTGGCTGGAAGAAGTTTTCGAAGCCAGAGCCATAAGCTTCTCTCGACATCTCACTATACATATATACTATCTAAGTGAAGTTGGGTAATTGCAAATTTAGTCGCACCTAACAATTTTCATTTTTTTTTTGTATTCCAAAAAGAAATAGGAATTTTGGCCTCCCATTGCGGGTAAACTGCCAGTTTAATAACATTTTCTGTAGAGAATTTAGTGAGGATTATTTGTGTCATTGTCAACTTTTTCCCATTTCTTAACATATTACTAGAAAATGCGAAAAACCGCGTAGGGGACGCCTTTGGAGGGCCAGGGTAATGACGCGACAAGATGTATGACCCTATGTAATACTTTCATTTAAATCAGATTTCGATAATTAAACAGATTTTTTTATTGGTCAGTTCGTGGGTTAATAGGACTTTTTATATCATGAGTAAGTAAAAAAGTCGTTATAGAGTTTTTAAAAAAAAATCAATTTGTTGCATCAAAGATAGAACGGTAAAAACCTAACCCAATGCATTTTGAATCAAATAATGAGTTTCCTTGATAACCTCATTTTATTCAAGAAACATTTTTCAATCATTAGATAAATATAATTTGACCACTCATTCAAACGTGCACCGTTCTAAAATGTTTCAATAATCCGATGGTAATTTGTAACGTAACCGCATCCACCTCTGATAATAATTTACCCTTGACCACAGAATTCCTGGTCGTTTGTAGTGAAATGGGAACCTGCTTGACAATATGTCAATACGTGTTTACCGAATGGTGCATTATACGTGGTCTTTTTGAGGGCATCAAACATAATTCAATGATAGAAGCATTGTAGTATTCTGTGACGGAAAGAGCAACCATAAACATCGGATTATATACACTTAAAAATGTTCAAATATTTATGGAAATACTCTAAATTAAATGCAGTGAGTGACCCATTCGAAATCAGTGTTGGCGTCCATCAGGGATCGGCGCTTAGTCCATTGCTATTTAATCTAGTAATGGACTACATAACATCGGATATCCAGGAACCAGCCCCATGGAGCATGCTCTACGCTGATGATGTAGTACTGATGGATGAGACACATGACAGATTACAGCGCACTCTAAATAAATGGCAAGAGGTTCTAGAAGCGAATGGTCTCAGAATTAGTAGAACGAAGACCGAATACATGCCATGCTACTTCTCTGGACGGAGGCCA
Organism: Ceraclea dissimilis; assembly: GCA_963576895.1. NCBI lineage: Eukaryota > Metazoa > Arthropoda > Insecta > Trichoptera > Leptoceridae > Ceraclea > Ceraclea dissimilis. The sequence continues at coordinate 17,671,024 of OY756364.1, forward strand.
AGTGAGCCACACATTATTCATGTTCAAAACGAACCAGTGCCCACAGTCGAGTCCTTCAAGTACCTTGGTACAATACTGTCTGCAAAGGGAGGAATTGATGATGACATCGCACACCGCTCGAGGCTTGGTTGGATGAAGTGGAGATCTGTCTCTGGCGTATTGTGCGACAAGAAAATGCCAATCAAGATAAAGGGTCAAGTATACAAAACGGTGGTCAGACCAACGATGACCTACTCATCTGAGTGCTGGGCCCTAAAGAACAACCACGTCCAGACTCTACACACCAACGAGATGCAAATGCTCAGGTGGGCGGGTGGTGTTACGAGATGTCCGTGGCAGTTTCAAAGTAGCTCCAATCGGAGAAAAAGTGACCGAAAATAGACTGCGTTGGTACGGACACATCATGAGACTGCCACAGGATAATATGATAAGAAGGACAATGGACATTGAGGTAGTGCCCAGAAGACCGGGCAGACCCCAGACCACATGGATGTCCACAATCGCCAGGGATCCAAAGGGGGCAGGGCTTCGGGCGGAAGATGCAGGGGACCGAAAGACTTGGAGGATGAGGACTAGGAGAGCCGACCCCAAGTAAATGGGACAAAGGCTAGGGCGAAGAAGAAGACTCTAAATTAAATGCACTTAAAAACGTACAAATATTTATGAAAATACTCCAGATTATATGCACTTAAAAACGTACAAATATTTATGGAAATGCTCCAGATTATATGCACTTAAAAATGTACAAATATTTATGGAAATACTCTAGATTATAATGCACTTACAAGTGTACAAATATTTATGAAAATATCCAGTTTAAAAACCCAAAATATTCACTATCATCAGTAAAGTATGCTAAATCAAAATCTGTTTCTTCTTCTTCTTCTCAATTGGGTCCTCAGTCCTGAGGATTGTGACCTTCACACAGTACACCTTTCAAAAGTCTGGCCAACCTTGGTACCTGGGCTCAATATATATGCATTGAAATTTTATCAGCAGTGTTTTTGAGTGACCTCTTCCATTCATAATTGACTTTTTAAAGGACATCGTGATGGTGTGTAAAAACTTATCTTACCAATTCTCGGAAAAATCCTCACTTCTTACTTACTTACTTTAAAACAACTTGTGTTATTTTTATATTTTTCGTTTACAAAGGAGGCGAGGTCGGAATTCAACGAGTCATACAAAAAGGAATTCCTAGGAAAAATGACAGAAAAAAAACTCTTTCAGTTTATTTCTCTTTTGGAATAGTATTGTACAGAAGGTACTGCTACTGCCGCCGCTACCATTGTCGCGTTCCTTTGTGAGTTTCTAACGAATAACTTCATTCTCTCTCCCGTTCATTTCAATAGTTCTATACTTTCATCTAGTCTCCGACCGAAATTGGTTTTTACGACCGAAACCGAATTACGGCAACGGTCTCAGTTTCGGCCGAAACCGAAACTTCCTTACAAGGATCATGTTTTGAGGAAAAAAAAAGTTATTATAATCAGTCAGTCTTTATTTTTTAATCTTTGAATCACATAGCTATGCAGTCTTCGACATTTTTACTTATTGATAATCAACATCTTCGTCGCTTGAATGCAATTCAATGTCCGGAACATGACCGTTCACAGTGCGAGAACTCCCGAATGCAGTCTCGGTTTCGATCGTTGTTTCGGCAGGTTTGCCGCCTAAACCGAAACCCCTTTTTTGCCGAATCTCGACCAAAACCGAAACCGAACTTTTGGTCGTACACTACTTTCATCTGCTGGTTCAATTGGCTATTGCTAGCCAAGAGAATCATGCATGGAACCTTATTAAATCCAATATGGAAAGCGTATTGTGTTGCTTTATATTTTAAACGATTCCGACGAACGTTTTTTCTTTATTATTTCGTTTTTCATTTCATTTGTAAAGCTCATATCGCTTCTTCAGTAAATTGAACCATTGGTTTCTATTTGGGTATGTGAGACGGAGTATTTATTTTACCTTTTTTTTGTGCAACCAATTTCTAATAGAGAATTCACTAATCTGACAAAACCAGAACAAAATCCCTGATTCTTAAAACTGCAGAAATGAAGATATTGTTTGTTATTCTGGAAAAGACGGTGAGAGACTATCATACGTGGAGAATATATTGTAAGAAGGGGCAGGAAAAGAAGAAGATTCTGGAGCGACCACATGGAGGATACCAAGAAACTTCCACACGTGGTAGCTGGTAGATAAATGACAGAGGGTAACCACCAATCCTGGACACTAGCAAAGATCTGGCCAAAAATTACTGAAGACCATAACTTTAAAATAGTCAACTTCTTCTCCTTTTCTCGTATGTGAGCGACCATTGTATGTACAGTGTATCTGAGAGTCAAAGCTCCGCGTTAATATTTCTCAAATATTCTATTGCCCTTGACGTCACCTCACGGATTTCGCCGAAATCCCCTTGGAACTTCTTGTTAGGACAGTGCCCCACGATGTGATCAATCGACTCGATTTCGCCACAATAACTGATAACTACATATGTTACCTTATTACGTTGTCTGTGCGTTCGATTTTAATCAATTGTCGTTTAATACATCGTAAGTTGATTATCTTAACTGTAAACTGTAAATTATCTAGAGTGTAAAATATGGCGCTATCGTCCATCACTAGTTTGGTGGTTTTCTACAATATCGTAAAATATGTAAATTCTCCTTTGTAATGAAAACTCTTTACATTTGTAAGTACGCAATAAAGTTTTATTCACTTTTATTTTGTAATAATAAAGACTTACTTTTATTTTTCTCCTGGCTGGGAATTTCTCTAAATTATTGTAACGATGTCTTTTTCTTGATTTTTGTTTTCAATCAATGTTCTCCAAAAATTATCCCCGACCTCTCTTATTACTGCTTCAGTTCTTTATACAATATTAGACTAGAAGCCCCCAGGGTCATTCGCACTAAGTGGGTATTTTCTCGAGAAATAGTGATAGAAACAATAGAGTACCTACTACCTACCCGTATATTATATATATATTTTTTAATTTTACAGACCACCTTAACTGGGTGATCTGTGCCAGTATACCTACAAACTAATTAAAAAAAAAAGTAAAATTAAATTATAAGTATTTTTTTTCCGGATAGTTGAGGTAACTTTGTGCCACATTAAATGATTTGTTTATATACATGTATGTTTTAGTATTGATTGTTTCTTTGTATATATTCTGGAAAAATAAATTTGTTCATTCATTAATTCATTCAATTTGTTTATTGTATAGTCATACAAAGTACATCACATCAACATAATAACAATACATAATAATTAGATAGACACTACATGTATATTGCACAATGAAAACTGTTTGTCAGAGTTCGAAATCGAGTGTCCTTAGGTATGTCGTCGCCGCTTCATTTAGACACATCAAGTCAGATGTTTCACCCCCATATGCCCTGAGAGCACATTCAGACACGATATGGCTCACAGTCTGCCTCTCCACTCCACAGTCGCACTCGGGAGAATCCAGCCATCTAAGTTTATCGTTATACGTCTAAGAAAACTTAGGATAAGATGAAATTCAAAAGTTCAAATCTGTTAATGATTCAAATCGAGCCTCTTCAGAAATTTTATTTATTTATTAGGTTAGGTTAGGTCGGCTTGTTAGGTGTGTTAGATCGGCTATCCGATTGTGACGTACGTTGAGCTACGAAGTCCCTCTTGTTTATTATGTACAATGTCGGTTACATCATCATTATTATTATTATTATTATTATTAATTTCCGAGAAATTCTTGATTCTTCTACTTCTTCCCTTTGATTTCTTTCGCGAATATTTTCTTTATTTTCTCTCTTCTTATTTCATTCCATCAAGGAAATGAAACAAAACAGGAAGTAAATCTATTAGGCAGGCAACTGTACCTAGTGTACATTAAGGGCTTGGCACCAGGAATGACGCCACAGTCATTTCCCACGGCATTAAGGTTCAAAATCGCGTGAACAACCGCATGATAAAATGGTAAAAATAGCGTTTTTTCTATTTTTTTGGGGTTAATTTTGCGTCTATCAAAAAACTTTTTCGCTTATTCTCTAGATTCTAATGCATATAATCAGTACAAAAAAAAATTACTCCGCGACTTTCGGGAAACGAGTTTCCGTCTTTCGGAAAAAAACGGATTTTTTTTTTGAAAAATATACAAGATATAAAAAATCTTTTACGGTTATTCCCTAGATAAATGTTCAATGTATCTACTCTATTTTGTTCCAAAGCATATTTAGTAACGGTTGTCGAGATATAAGGTCTCCCGTTTTTAGAATTTTTTTAAATTTCAGTATGCATAGTCTTAAATATACTCGTAATGTTGTATTATTTATAACTTCTGAAGATACTGCGAGCCAATTCGTGACTAACGTCTGTTTTGTATTACGACAAGCACATTAATTCTCAAAATGGAAAAGAATTTTCAGAAAACTGAGGGGAGGAAGGAACAAAGTGTTACATCAATCTATCACGGGCCGCTGCATCCTTTCTGGTTGTATTAAAAGTCCAAATAACATTAAAAAAAACGGCAATGTTATAGCTGAGCGGCAAAATTAGGAACTACTCTAGTTTACCGAGGAACACTGTCGAGTGCGATGAAAACATGGAAGTGGAGTATTTTTCTTTTGTCCAATATTTCATCTTTCACCTAACATTTATTTATTTATTTATCGTATGGCCAACATCACATATCATTTAACATTCGTTATGTCAAAGTGTAAAAAAAGTTAAAAGCCCAGGGTGAATTGCTTAATTAAATCTAGATTTTTTATGTATTGTATCGCTTCGTCGCTAAGGGTGAGGAAGTCTGATGCATTGCCACTGTACGCTCTGAGTGCACACCCATACAAGTCATAAGCAGACAGGTTAACCATTCATAAAAGATCAATTCTTGCACAATGAGGCATACACACTACACGATCCACAAACAAATAATGTACCTTAATGTCTGTGCAGGAGTCAAGGAGGTAGTTGTACAGGGAAGATGTGGAGAGGATAAGAATGGGATTCAGCTGTAGATTTCGCCTTTCCACGTCTTACCGCGAACCCAGCACCCGACACACTCTTTTCCTAAAGACTTAAGGAGATATGTGACATAATACGTCAGTTCCGAGAGTTTACTGTTGTTGCTCTAAAATGTTTTTCATACCTCCGAGTGTTTTTATGAGGAACGTTGCAGTGCGAAGCTTGTAAGATAGTTAGATAATTGCAAAGTTTATTTTCTTTGAAATCGTCCAACGACAAATCAAACAGTCTTTGGAAACTATTAATTTATAATTCATTCTCTTCGTTTCGATTCCAGACTGCAAATTTGCTTCAACGACGTCGTATTAATTTATTCTCAATGAATCGCTTCGAAAGTGTTGTGTCGCAGTGCAAGCAGTGCTTTGCTGTGGAATTTACAGACACTTTGTTTATTCTTACTTAAAATGAAGTTATTTGTTCACACGTACAACAACAAATCCACCCACGTACTTATTGAATTGAACGTGGGAGTACCCGGTCCTCCGTAACCGATAAGGGTAGAAAGATACTCTACAGCATTCCATAGTGCATCTACCAAACCATCCTTCCTTTTTATATACGGTGGACGATAATATACTTCATTTCGGACCACCTATTAATAATACCAAAAGAAACCACGTTTAAATATACCTCAAATACACCTACGCAACACCGGGTCTTAGGACCATGCCCTGAGGTACACCACTTCAATGTGATTCGTGATAACTTGTATACTAGTACCTTCTTGTTTAAATTTTTCTATAATTTCATAGGCTGCGATTAAGATAAACATTGAGCATTAAACACCTGTGCCTGTTGTATTACGAAATGTATTTTATTCAATGGTGAAATGTTTACTACGATACAAGTAATTGATACATGCTATCGTTATTATGTTATGGTGTAGTCTTTATAGATTGGAGTTGATTGCTCGTTAGTCTGGCTATTGTTTTATCGAATAATGATGCAAACTCGTTACCAACACGCTTATGTATTACAAATTATCTTTAATAGCCTTTTTAAAGAATCGATGTATCTTGCGTTCATGGGACAATCAAAGATAGCGCAATTTGAGTATTTTTTTCTTCTATTATGTTGTCTTCTATACGTAGATAAACTCCCACGTACTTTCAAGTTTCTTTCTTTATTTTATCGTCTTTCTGATAGCATTCTCTCAACTTTCTTCAAAACTATCTTCAGGTACATGTTTTATTTAAATTTCTGTTTTATTTTCTGTTATTGTCAATGAGGATGTATTATTTTTATAAAAAAAGATCTGGTCTTGCATACACAAAGCCAAATACTTTCCCGCACACCTTGCACTGGGCTAAAAACCTGTATCGCAAAGTGTGAAATACATTGCCAGCGCCGGGGTTTGAACCTGGCATCTCCTGCACGAGAGACTGCCGCCTCAACCAACTGCGTCAACCATGTACTCCTTACCGTACATTTTCGAGAATCTTTTACATAATTAACAAAGGGTTTCATCAAATCAATTAATATTGTCAGTATGACTAAGAATTGTATTGGGCGGAGCCATAAGTCAAATTATTTAAAAAATATCCATAAAATTCCGTAATATGAATAATTTGTTTTTATTCGTAGATACATTCCATTGTTGTCTCGTGCTTAGAGTCATCTCTGCATTCCGAATGAATGGTTATTGGTTTCCAAGTCATTTTAGAATTCCACGATCATGTTCATTAAGATTTATTATGGTTTCGGTTTCCATTTGTTAGTTTTTTTTTAAGTATTTTCTTTTTTCTATTGACTATTGTAACCTTTAGTTCTAGGGGTTAAACCTTCATACATATTTGTTGTATAGTCTCGTGCAGGTAATTGTACGATTACATAGTGATTTTTTATTCTTCATTTTTATTTCGTGAGTTTCGAAGCTTAGTTTGTACAAATTTTTGTCTTGTTGTCATAGGAAATGAAATGGTTAAAAAAATTGGAGATCCCTTGTCTCTACGCCGCTTGTCATTATCCCAATTTCGGAAGATGATTCATCTTTTTAAAATTTATCTCTAAACTTTCGTGGGAATTTTTCAAGGTGCGTGTTTGGGATAGTTTTTCGTTTTTACTGTCATGTTCATACGAACGTCATACATACATAACATATCTTCACGGAAACAATTTTAACAACCTCCAAAATAAGAATATTCATTTTTCTACCTTATGCTCCACAGGTTTAAAGCACATATTTGAAATCAATATGTTTGGCTGTTAGGTCATTGTAAACTTTCTTAAGACGTTCGTCATATTTGGAGTTAACCTAAAAATTAAATGCGAAGGTTACCTCTTTTTGTTATTATTAATGTGGGTTACTACACTAACTACAAGTAAATCCCATATATGGAAAGAACAAAGCTAGGGCGCCGTCAGTTTATCCTAATCAACATTTTAATAAACTTATTAGAAGCTATCCTTTGTATGTCTTCTTTTTACTACGCTTTTATTTAACTTCATCTGTCGTTGCTGTTGTTATGTCTGCGTCTACATTTTCATCTTCAGATTTTGGTAAGTACTTTTTTCACCTTAATATTTTTCATACATATTAAAATTTGTAGTACCTACTGTTTTATCATAAACACGTTTCAATGGGTTAATTTAAATTTCTTTTAATTTTGGTATTTTCTTTTTTTGGTAAATTTTAAATCGTTTCTCTTTCTCAAACAGATTAGCCATGTAATTTTTATGTTTAGATTATAGACTTGTTTATTTATATATCTGCACACTCTTAAAGGCCTAAAATCTGTCATGCCGGAGAGTGAAATATTTTAGTCTTAATAATAAAAATAATGCCATGTTCCAATTTTCACTTACCTGTTTTAGCTTCAACTAATAAGAATCCTTTTATTTAAAAAAAAATAACCCCAAAAAAAAACCTTAAGAGGTATCTCACGTTTATTATCTCCTAGACAGGGATTCTTTAGAGCTAGGATTGTGGGTAGTAGGAGGCACGTCTTAACAAAGTCTCGAGTATTTATAGTACGATGCTAATTGAAGTCTCAAGTGTTTCGGGAATTGTTGTGATGAACTCACTCTGTTTACGTTAGGGATTCTGGAGACTTGAAGAGGAACAGTGAGATTTTTGTTCCGAGAACAGAACCGTATTTGAATCTCTAAATTTGAATTCCACTTTTTTTTTAAATAAGGAATACCTATTAAAGTGTACATATTTTTACATTGTGTAATAGATAATTTTCACCCGAGAATGACGAGGTTCCACAAAATAAATACGGAATCAATTAATAAAGCAGGGTTCTAACTGAGAAGACCAAAATGTTGAGGAAAATTTGATCAAAGTTTCAAACACTCCTATCTTACATTCAGATGGAAGCTTATTAGTCTCGTGATTTTACAAAACTACCCCACTTTAGGGTGACTTTGTTAATAATTGTATTCATTGATTATGTCGGTAAGAAACATTTTCACGCAAGAAATCAAATTCTGAGCAGAATCTAGGGCATCAGAATTATTTAAAAAAATGTGTTTAGTGCTATTAAAAAAAAAACAAAATAAACCTTTCATAAAAATAACATATCCCAAGGTTTACTAAATTCTTTTTAAGATACATGTTCCATGACTTTCTATTACTTCTTTGCTCGGCTGCAGGTGGTGCCGCAATAGTGGAAGATTACCTATTTTTTTATTAAATAATGTTAAAGTCTTATACACCTCTGGCGGTGTTCGGTCACGTCACTATGGCATAGTGATTGGGATGTACCTATCCTATATCCCATATATCCTCCAATCACGTGGCGGGTGGTATCCTTACATCCTTATAATATTATATGATTATTTATTTATTACTCTAACTATCCCACGGACTAGGCACTCAAAAGGAACCCTTTACCGAAACTGGATAAATTAATGATATAGACACATACTGGGTATAGGAAATACATCAATACTTGATACATAATACGTTACATTACAAATGTATATAAATTTTTAATTAACGTGTGTTAAGACTCCCGACCCAACTATAACGTCACGGTCATTTCTCACGGCATCGAGCTTCAAAATTGCGTGAATAATATTATGATAAAATGGTAAAAATAGCGTTTTTCCATTTTTTTACCTTAATTTTGCCTCTATCAAAAAAACTTTTACGGTTATTCCATAGATTTTAATGCATATACGAGTATAAAATATAAAAAAATATTCGCGACTTTCGGGAAACGAGTTTCTGTCATTCGTAAAAAATATCAGAGGTGTTTTTCACATTTTTTTTGAGAAATCTATACGAGATATAAAAAATCTTTTTCGGATATTCCCTAGATAAAGGTTCGGTGTATGTACATTATTTTTTCCAAAGCATATTTAGTAACGGTTGTCGAGATATAAGATCTCCCATTTTTTGAAATTTTTGAAATGTCAATATGCATACTTTTATTAAGTCTTTTTTGGGGTACCGTATTTTATATTCTGGGTGAAGTAATATAGTCTAGGTCTACATTTAACGAACGAATATTATTAGAATATGTTTAATTATGTAAATTATTTAATTTACATAGAAAATTGTATTACAATCAACACTAATTAAAATATGTATTTAAATAAGCTAGGTACATATTAAGTCTACAATTCGGGCAGTATGGTCCCATTTTGGGACTCATTAATAAGCCCTTAGCGACAACGGATGGAATTAAAATTTAAAAAATATATACATAATATGAAAAGCTACATAATATATTTTTATTTAGGTTTTAGAGTCTAGAAATTTTACCTCAGGAAAGAATAAGTTATTTAAAAAAATAACGAGAGTTTTTGGATAGAAAGCGTAAAAAATAAACTTTCTATTACATATCTATTATATCTACTACATCTACTACTATATCTACTACATATCTATTCATAGCCGTAATATCGAACGTGTACAGGAACGATTCCTTAGAGTATTATCATACCGGGCAGGGCAGAGCAGGAATCTCAGATGCTACGAGGATCGTCTCGCTTTCTTTGGGATGGAAAAGCTGCAGGACAGACGAATTGTTGCTGATCTTTCCTTACTTCACAAAATTGTTAACTATAACATTGACACAACATCACTAGAATTATTAAACTTTTACGCCCCAAATCCGCGCCTCCGTAATGTAAATACGTTTTTGACTAATAAGCATAAAAATAATATAGGTCAGTACAATCCCATCTGCCGAATGTGCAGATTCTACAATGTACTATGTGCCGGGCGCGTGGAGGGTGTCGACATCTTTAATAGTGGTCTGTCATCCTTTAAGGCAATAATCCGCACTAACCTAGACAAATTCACACTCGCCTAGTTCTAAAAAAAAATAATAAAAAAATCGGTTCACATTTTGTATATTGCTAGTAACATTGGCTGTTGCCCCACCATCAATGATTATTATTGTTGTCTTTTTGTTTGATATTTTTATTTGAAAGTAAAAAGATGTGGATATAGAATAATAGTTGTATATACCTACGTATATATATAGTTATAGATATAGAATGATAATAATTAATGTAAGTTGTGGACACTTTTAATTGGAGGGTTGACGTGTTTCATATTTTATGTTTGTTATTGTGTATGTGTTGTTAACTCTCTGTCAGTGTCCCTTATATGTAAAATAAAATAAAAATAAAATAAAATAAAATCTAAAATATACCTATTTTTTTTTGTAAAATGTATCATCATCGTCGTCATCAGTCCGCCTTTGTCCACTACAGGACATAGGTCTCCCCTCTTCTCCTCCTGCTCCTGTGCGATTCCCATCCAATGGAGTCCGGCGAACCTCTTAATTTCGTCCATCCATCTGGTAGGTGGTCGCCCTTGTGATCTTTTATCGCCCTTTGTAAAATATAAATATTATTGTAAATAAAAATAAATTTGTGTAATCTCTTCAAGATAGAGATATATTATGGAGGACCACGGGGGAGGCCTACGTTCAGCAGTGGACAGAGATGGCTGGATAACAACAACAATCTCTTCATGTCTTATTTTCTTTCCCGTAAAATTCTTTCTTCTTTCTATGTGTTATTTCTTCCAAGTGATATTTTTTCGTGTAGCTTTGTCCTGACACCAGTGGAATAGCCACTTTGACTTAGTAATATAATAAACTCGAAACATTACAATAAAATAATGATGACACAATCTAATTTGGTTATAATAATTCTTTTTTAAAAATTTCACGCCGCACATAGATATTTATAATTGTATTAAATCCGTCACAAAGGCTCGCCGACGAATAGATATTTTAAAAAGATGTCCTTGAGGGACCATAGATACATTCTTAAAATATTAGGGGTAATTTGATTGTCGAGCTTTGAGATGACTTAGAATCCTAGAACATGTTTTGGTTGTAGCCTGTCCCCTATATCTTAGTATTCCCCCATATATATATATATTGTTATAAGTGGTTTATTAATGCAATACCAAACATTTGTGACAATATTCAATGTCATTACGTACGATTCAATGACTACACACTTTTATAGTATTTATTTGTAACCGTGAGCTGAACAAAATCTGACTTTCAATCTGAATTACCTTTTCAACGCCCTTTCATACGATACTGCACATGACCCCACACAACACTTGGATCCCCTTAAACGCTTTACATATTATTTTGTCTCTGGAGAAGGCTAATCCAGTGTAGGACAGAATCGTAATGTCATATAGTTTTCACAATAAATTGGGGAAAATTTCGTAGGTCTATGAGCTTTAAAATTCGGTCAATACCTTGAAATTTTGCACAGATGTTTTGTTCAGGTGACAGTTTAAAATTGTAGTACTGTTTTATCATAAACACGTTTCAAATGGTAAATTTTAATTCTTCATTTTTGAATACCACAAATTTTACCTTGCGAGAAGCATCGGATTTTTCTACATGTCGTAGTTGAAAAAACAAGTAGTTATCTCAACAGATATAAATCAAAGGATGGAGTTTCTATCAGGGGTTCGATTCCGTCGTAGATGGATTGACTGGAATTGGTGAATGTTACTTAAGTGTAAAGTGGTCACATTAAACGAGCTGACGATCAGTCATAATCCTGATTAAAGGTCCATCCTTTGCTGTATATCTTCTTTTTAATGAATTTAATTTACACATGGAAAAATATAAGCGTGGTTCATAAAAAGTTTTTTTTTTTATACGAATACTCATCATTTTGCTCATTAAAAAAATGATCATTACTAAAATTATTCAAGCGATTTGCGGCTAGACAATAGAACCATGTATGAATGTGTGAAGGTCAAAAGCCTAAATAAAAAGTGAAGTCCGTCATTTCTTTGGTTAGTGATAAATCTGCGGTGACATAAGACAGTTGTATGAAGCGTAAATAGGTTGTCTAATCCTTCCTAGCATACATTATTATTGTAAGGAACAGGGTTGCAACGGATAAGTATCCTGATAATTATCAAGATAATGATAGTTATCATGATACCATGACGATAATCTTCAAGATTTTTCATTCATTCAGTATCTACAAGTGAACATGTTGAGATGTTTGATGTCAAAATTTGTTATTGTGACTCCGTCTGTTCCACGTGTATAAATAAATTAGGTATCCGATATTCTATTCTATTTGATGTATTGTAGTTCTGGACAATTTTCATCCAGACCTGCATCGAACTAATCCACACCTGTATTATAATTTTGATTTGTCACCATGTAATTATTGTTATTAATTATTGTCCTTTTTTTGTTGTAACTGTATAATTTTTCAGTTTATAAGTTTGCAGTGTATAGATTTTGTACAATATGTAAACCTGACGATTTCAAGTGCCTTAAATAAGGCCTACGGATGATTTAAAACCAATATACCAATAAATAAACCAAAATTTTGTCTGCGAGTGATCCCAGCCATCTTACAAGTTGGAGTGGTATTATGTTCAACAAAACGCATCGGAAGCAAAAAGTGCACATATGCAGAAAGTCAAACTGTAGTATAAAATTCTCTAAGGGATAAATTTGAAGCTGACGTAAACACAGTATCAATATTATTATTATCTTCACCCGAAATTATTCGATATTTATCAATGAATGCAATTATCATGATAATGTTCAACCCTGTAACTGACATACATTATCATTGTCAGGAAGAAGACCGGCGTGATGATAGCCGAGCGGGCAAACTAAAAACATCTAACCATGACAAGGGTCGTCCCTTTGTATCCGCGCTGGTTTCATTATACTCATGTAAAAAAAGAGTAAAATGTTTTCTAACTTTTTTGTTGTCTACTTCTACTTCTACATTGACGAGATGATAATTTATGAACATTATTATAAACAGCGTGAAGAATCTCATGAATGTTGAAATGAAAAGTGTTTCTTTATCAGAAATATTTATTATAACTATATTTATTTACCTACTATATTTTTTTTATAAAAAAAGGATAGGGCCTGCATACACAAACCCAGATACTTTCCTGCACACATTGCACTAGGCTATGGTGTGGAATGGGTGGAATGGAACCAACTGCGCCAACCATTTATTGTGGGTACTAGTCCATTCTTCATAGTTTTGAAATTTACGGGAACATGGCAAAATTTTCCAAGTTTTTGAAACTTGGGACGTTGTTTATGAGTGCCCATTAAATTTATCGAAAAAAATTTCCTTGTGATAACTTGTGGAAGGGCGAAAAATGGCAAAATTTTGCACTTTTTTTTAAGATTTTCGCTCACATCATCTAAAATTCTAAGCCATACATTTTTTTTTGTATACCGCATGTAATTAAGAAAATTCTAGAGCATTAAATTCCCTGCAGTTTTAACTGGTCAAGCTTATTTATTGACGCACTCGTTTTGACTTATAGAAATCGGAGAGCTTAAATGAGAAATTACATAATGTGACGAAAGCACGGATTGTGTGTAAGTCAGGCGTTCCGTCCTCTCTCTCTACCTCGCGAAGGATTTGACTTGAGAGGATAGATAAATAAATGTATTGCAAGAGGAGTTGCATGATCTTTAGAAGTATAAACTGAGATATAAGACATTAAGGAGCGTCGTGTGAATGAGGCGTTATATTATAATCCCAACACTTAGACTGTCAACTAACAGTCAACATTGTACCACCTTCCCCTCTAGTGCATCGCACAGCATCTTATCCAATAGTCAATAGTAGTCGAGATTCTGAGACGTTGTTAACAGAACTTGGAAGTACTTCCTTGTCGAGTCAAGTGGTCTCAGTCTCAAGTGTCATCAGCAATGCAGACTCTGTAGGACAAATGTGTGACATTATGTAGATTACCTATGTTTGAATGGAAAACATCGTTTCACACTGGAATTAGAGAAATGTTTATTTACTGGTTTTGTAGATGAGAAATTAGTGACTGCTAGACGGGGGTAGTGACTAAAATGAAAATTAACAAGCTTAGATGGTTCGGGCATGCAGAGAAGATGGATAAGGACAGGATGACCACATAGATATACACGAGTGAAAGAAGAAGTGCGACCGAAACTGTCGTTGACAGATCATGTCGATCAGATTTTCAAGAACGGACGCTTTTTGAGTAAAGCAAACTGGAGGGCATCCATGACAAATTGCAGGAATATGTCGGAAGCAAGGAGTCTGGCGTTCTGCCCTATTTGTCTACCCCGCAAGGGAGGCAGCGTGAGGGGATAGATATAACAAAATACCTAAGCCTACAAAACAAGCTTATTCCTATAATGGATCGAATCTAAATGTCCTATTAAAATCTTATTTCCATAACGTTCTATGTCCAATTTAATATACACTTGATTAAAATTGATCAAGTTATGAGCTTACATGTTTTACCTGACCGCGTGGTTAAGGTGAGCGATTAAATTCCTATACAACAATGTCATAAAATTGGTCATTACAATATTTTATAATATTTTTTAATGTTGCGACATATTATTGGAAGGTTATGTAACATTTATTAGTGTAATAATATTCGTTTATCATTGATAGGAGATTTTGACTTGCGCAATGTGACCTATTGATTAGTTATGCGCATGTCGTTGTTATATTTGGTCCCATATGATTTGTCGATTATCATTCAAAGATACCCACATACGTTTTAGGGTATGCAATATCGCAGTGTTTCCGATCCCGGAACTAAGTCCGATACTGGAGACTCAATTCCGGAACTAGTTCCAGAATTTCTACAGTCGCCAGTGGCCGTCTATTATACTCTTTTTAAATTCAGACTATTAATCGTGTTGCATATAAAATTGAAGGTAATTGAATCCAGAATAGATTAACACTAATTTGGCCTCTTTAAATTAAATAGTTTTCGAGCGATGGCTGTTGGAAGACAACTGAATGTTGAAAATACCTATCGCAAGAATCTCACAAGACTCTTGTAGCAAGATCAAGAGCAAGACTCAGTATGCAAGACTAAAACCAAGACTCGTATGTAAATGCAAGACCAATACCAAGACCGAGCTTGCAATAACAAGACCAAAGCTTCACTGGCTGAGAGTGGGAGAAAGAGTGGAGTACAAGCTGTGCCTCATGGTGTACAAGGCACTGAATAACATAGCACCACTGTCACTCTCCGAACTCTGCCAACCGGAGACTACCACGAGAAGACCTCTGCGCTCGGCAGCTACGGCAAACAACAGGCTCATCGAACGCAGAGAGAGCATTCAGCGTAGCCGGCCCTGTCAGATGGAACCAACTTCCCGTGGATTTGTGCAGCGACCAGACCGTCACAACTTTCAGGAGCAAGCTGAAGACGTCGCTCTTCAGGACCAGCTTCCCGCGCCCTTGAGATGGATAAACCATGAAACGGCGCCATAAATTATCCATTAATAATAATAATAATAAGGCTACCCCGGTCTCGTCTTGGTCTTGGAATACTCATCACTAGGCGCAACTTAGTGAGTAATGAATATACAATTTATATGTAAGAATGTTTCCGGGCGTTGTAAAAATTCGTAATTCCGGAATGCATGCCCTAATTGGTGTGTTTTATGTCTGTCATGGGTCACAACATGTGTTACAACAATCGTTGTTCATAGGTGGGCGGGTTTGGACCTTCGCGGGATCCACATTGTTTTCTTTTTAAGATAGAGATGTCATTGCCAATGAAGAGATCTTATGTTGTTTAATAATTGTATCTACATTACAGACAACATCATTAACATCATTACCTGGGGTTAAGTGGCATAACGCATAACCTACAGGAATTTGAGATATACTCTTAATCTTAAAAGTACTACAAATCGGTACACTAAACTATTACAAATAGATAAAATGCAGACACAGACAACAACAACAACGAAAGATGACGTTAAAAAAAGCGTGCTAAAAATTCAAACAAAAAGTCTCATAGCAAATAAGTTGATGTGTGTGCCTGTAGTCTGATGTTTTGTGTATTGAAAAATGTGTATTTGGGAACTAGGTAATTGATAAAGTTGTTAGTTTTTAGCTGCATTTTAAATTTGGCAAAATCTAGTGTCCATCTTATGTTTCTGTGACGAACCTAAAAAGGCGTAGACAGATAACTGTATATAATATTAAATTAACCATTTAAGAGTGGGCATACTGACATTTCAAAAATTTCTAAAAACGGGAGACCTTAGATCTCGACAACCGTTACTAAATATGCTATGAAAAAAAAATAGTAGATACATTGAACCTTTATCTGGGTAATAACCGTAAAAGATTTTTTATATCTTGTATAGATTTTTTAAAAATGTGTAAAACTCCTCTGATCTTTTTTCCGAAAGACAGAAACTCGTTTCCCGAAAGTTGCGGAGAGGAGAAGTAGTGTTCTAATATTTTATGACAAATCAATCCCATAATTTCATCATACAAAATACCTAACATTATATTTCATCACTGTGACGCAATTTCGCCCTCAACGGAATTTTATAATCCGGATATTAAAATTATTACAAATCTCATTTTTTACGGACGTCCATTTATGGCGATTCATTAGCATTTTACTAAGCTGACCAGTCAGTGCTAAAACACGTTAAGTATATGTAATATACAAATCATAGCACCACCCACATGTACATTGTACAACCAAATTGTAGTAATAATTTTATGAATGAATTCGTATTCCATTACATAATACTCGTATTTTCCAACTCATGTAGGTATGTAACGCTTGCCCATTGGAAAATTTTGCAAGTTCGATGAATATGTATGTAAATTTAAAGCAGCGACGCCTTCGTTGGTGTCTAGAAATTTTCGTCGAAGTCTCACATTTTTAAACTTTTATGAATGAAAAATTTGAAATATCGAATGATACCGTACCTACTAATGAAATTATGAATGAAAATAGTTTTGAAATATTTCTTTCGTGGAAATAATCAAGTAAGTACCATTCAATACAACGTGACAGAAAATGAAAATAGAATTCTCATACATACTATATGGTACGTACCTATACACGTAAAGATTGCAAATCGAACTATTAAAGTACCCACCATCTATATGTGTGTTAAGTACCTATGTATGTAGATAGACATGTAAGAGGAGTTTTGTGGCTTTCAGGGGTGGGTGCCAACTAAAAAAGTCGACAATATGAATCTGGTCTTACGACTTTAATGACGATATTGGAGAGACGGGGAAAAGAGGGAGCCTTGTGATCTTCCTGTGTTTACTCGAGGAACTTTGATGGGTGGAATAGTAATAGGTGGTTATACAAAAACATATTTAAGCAAGCCTCCGTGATTTTCACGGGTAGGTACCCTCTAGTGTAGATATAAAAACAGTCATACCTTGAATCATTGGGAAACTACCTAGGATCCCAAAGCAATCGCGTATTTGGAGCAATCGCGTATTAGGAGCATTCGCGTATTAGGTCTATCTATCCCTTCAGGCCGCTTCCCTTGTAGGGTAGTCAGAAAGGACAGAACGTCGGTCTGGTTGGCTTATTGGTTTTAAATCATCCGTAGGCCTTATTTGAATCGTCAGGTTTACATATTGAACAAAATTTATACATTGCAAACTTATAAACTGGAAACTATAAACAGTTACAGCAAAGAACAGAATGGAAACAAAAATCACATGGTGACAAAACAAAATTATAAAAAAAAGGTGTGGATTAGTTCGATGCAGGTCTGGATGTCAATTGTCCAGAACTACATTACGTCAAATATTCATATAATTTTTCACACACAATCTCCCCGATTCCTTTTACTCAAAACGCGTTAATCCTTGAGAACCTGGTCGAAATGATCGGTGCAGGACAGTCTTTTTTGTTACCTTCCTATCTTTCTTCATACATTCTCTCAAAATGTGAGAAATTTGGTTATGAAAATTATTAGCAAATGCGGTCGAAAAACTGACTTCTAGAATAATTTACAATATAGTTAATCAAATGCTGTCGTTTTTCACTTAAAAGCACGAAAACGCATAAATTATGTACAAACATCAGAGATGTTCTAGGATATCGCAGATCTGCAAAATAATTTTCGCGATTCGTGAGGCCCAAATGATTGAGTGCGGTACATATTACTGTACACGTAGTATTTTCCGAGAAATTGATACCTTACTACGCGTCACACACGTGTTTCGTGTTCGTAGTACGAGTCGGATCAGTGATTCATTAAAAAAAAGGTCATCGTAATATTATTATCGATATATCGATTAGATCCAAAGACATTATAATCACGATTAACAAGATACTGGTATAATATTTGTGTACAGTTATAATGATGTCTACGAATATCAAATTATCTGTTCAAATTCAATTGAATATCAAATTGAGTAAGAATCTATCGAAATAAAGAAATGGACCACCTATCTATAATTATCTATACTTTTCATACATACATATCCACGTCCGCTCCCTATGTGGAGCATGTGGTCGTCACCCAGTTTTTCCAGGCATTTCTGTCCTGGGCCAACTCCGTTGCCTGTTCCCATGTCATTCCACCCTGGCGCAGCAAAGAGATGGATTGACAGTTGTGAGTCGACGTCGCAGGAGGCTAATCCATCTTCATAACGGGCCACAAGGCCTATAGTAAGAACAAGAAGAAGAAGATATTTTTCATTTAAAAAATAATAGTTTTTATGCATCAGTCTCAGGATTATAAGATAGAAAAGTCTGCATATTGTCATTCATCACTGATTCATGACTGATATGAGTCGAAGCTCATATCTTGGCACAGGACGTCCAGGTAATCTTTCCTTGGTCGTCCTCTGTAGTTTGTCCCCTCGTTCATTCCTTCAACTAATTCAAATAAGAGACACTCTTGACCCACCGTGTGGCCGATCCATATTGCACTATAGATCAAATAATTCGAAAATTTTATGTTTGGAAATTCGTCGCAGATAAGTTGAGTTAAATAAATTAATAAATAAACGTTTGTTTTCTAAACTCGACAACGTCTGATTAATTCAGATTCGTACGATTAAGTCGTCGATGCATGTAATCTTATTTAGTCTATTCCTTTTCCTCTGTCGAATTATTTCTAAAATCATCCCGAGTATTATCTTCAAAGTAAGTAAGTGGATCGTTACAATCTATTATTCCCTTTTGTACAGCAGATGGACGAGTTAGTAGACGTACGGAGCTTTGTAAACCTCATCATTCCAATTTAGTTTACTCCCATAGCTTTTTGAAGCGTTATTCAGATTTGTTAGCATTAGCTCGAGTTTGTATTATCGCCGTTTTACTCTTGAACCTTTTTTATTCTTCAAGGCTTTGAGGATTATGTCGCGATATGGACTTGAAGCCATTTGATTTCCTTTTTTCTTTTTTAGTTACAAATTGTTACCGCAAAAAAGTTCTCCAAATAATTTTCCCAGCAATTTAGAACACCTCATGGGGCCTAGCATTTTTTAACTTACAAACTGTATTTTTGGTGCATTTATGTAAAGATAGATGGATAAAACTAAGTAATTATAAAATTCAATTTCATTAATGAATTTTAGGTAGGTGCTTTTCCCAAAATAGTTAATGTTGTTTATTCGGGAAAATAAAAAACAATTAGAGAATCTGACTGTTATTGTATGGTCATAGGACTTTTTCTTGCTTTTGAACATTATTCACGTTCTATCAATTGCAATAGTACAGATTTTCTAATTCTATGTACCATCTAACGTCAAACTTTTTGAGGTGGTCGGTAGCCTGGCTGATAACGCGCTCGACTGTTAATCCAGTGGGCGCGGGTTCAATCTCCGACTTACTCCACTTCACAACACAAGCTTATGAGCTTTCTGTGAAGTGAACAAAGATGTATTTGGGTTTATTTCGATAAAACCAGATTCATAAAAAAAAACTTTCGTACCATACTGCATTCTCTATTTTTCTTTATGTTGAGTATTTTTCTCTGAATTCATTTCTCTACGATATTTATACATATATCACTACAGTTCTCCCTAAGAATAGGGGATGATTATTTTTATTCAAATTCATACAGACTTAGCTTTCACGAATCTGAATAAAATAATGATTTAGTTACACGTATTCCAGTAATGATTGGCCTAGGCTAGGCCATTACGGCCAGGCAACAATACTAACAATAATAATTGTGCTTTTAAGGCCTTGAATATTAAAAGTGGTTGCGGATGGTATGGTATCGATTACCTAGAGTAATTTTATTCCTATTCTTGCTATGGTTTTCATTTCCACTGTATTCCTAGATAATATAACTAACGATGTAATTTGAATTATTATAATACTAGTATTCTTCATCCGGTAACTTTCGCGTTTAGTAAAGTTTAGTTTTATAAACAGTTTTGGGACATTATATTCTAGAGTGCGCTTACCATATTTATATTTGAATTTTGGAATGCAATAACCGGAATTTACTTTAAATCTTGTTTGATGACTATGACTTGGATTCTTTTAAAATCATTTTTCAGGAAGTATTCTTCTGCCAGAACAAGCCCATGGCGGGGAGTACCTTAAGCTTCTTGAAAGCAACCGACACGTCATTTCTACTTGGCAATGACCGCTTACTATGTTTATGTTTTTCAGTGAATAACCGAAGGATGCTTTTTTGAGCCATCATAACCCGTTTAATATTCGTATTTGCGCAATTACCCCATGAACCAATTCCATATCTAATTAACGACTCCGCCAAGGACCTGTATATAATGAGAAGTGCTGATTTAGGCACGAAATACTTAATTCTATAAATTCTACCAGCAATAGATCTTAACCTAGTAAAATTTTATTTACATGGAGATCCCATTTAAACCTATCATCTATAATTACGCCTAGGTATACACATTTATTTACAATATTTGCGATTTAAATTTTTAACCAACACTAGAAATGAAGTTACTATCACACGTTTGTGTTTTTGAAATCTTCGAAATAATTCTATTATTTCAAGAACTCTAGAAGGGAACTCATTCTATAGCTTATAGAATTTGTGAATCCTGTGCATTATAATAACGGTTTGACAGCATTTAGAAATGCACGGACGAATAAACTTACAAACATAGTGAAAATAATATTATGTAGTGTAGGTACAATGTATTGTTGAATACATTATCAGAGGAAGGTGGTTGGTCGGATGGTGGGATCGGTGGGTGTTTTAAACGGTTTGCTGGTGTGTGGGATCCGTGCATCGCACGCGAGGTCATGGAGTCATGTGCAGGTCAGAGTGTTTGCGGGTCACGAGGCATAATGTGTATTAGGGACGGGTTGACTGAGTCATTAATGCACTCCTCGTTATTATAATATAATATAAAGAGGTGGAGACTCTCTGGTGATAATACGTTCCAGGAATACTTGGGGAATATGGAAGCTAACCAAAATTTATGTTTGCTCATAAATTTAATGAAATTTAAGAATTTAGGATGGGGTTGAAATAAATAAATCTTTTTTTCTGTTCACAAGCTACAAAAAAGGAGATGGTTGTGTGCATAACGGCGATTTTATTGCAAAAGCAATATCATGCGATCAACCTGAGATCCAAACAGTGCGATAAACTCACCCTGGTGAACAAAGTCTAGTCCTCCTCGGAACACGAGTAATATACTCATATCCGGGGAGTAACAAGATCATTGCTTAATCATATTCTTACTATGTATATAATATATAATTGTAAATTGTAAATGTATTTTATGTTAAATAAATAAAAAAAAAAATATTTTAGCATTAATTGCACAAGAATTTGCGCTTTAACCTTCATTTTACACATAAATTAACAAAACAGTGTATCATACTTAGATTTCTGCCTAAACGAACGGCTCTAGGTTCTAATTTCGGAGTTGATAAGGAATTTTCCATTTCCAAAGTCTGTGCGCATATGTAATCCTTGATTGTTGACACATTTCTCTCTAAAGGATGACAGATTTCTTGTCAGGGTTTTCAAAATATGGAATGAAGAACGGATTTTGTTAATTCAAAATGTATTATCCAAACATTTTCATATATTTTGTGTTACGCAGAAATTAATTGCAATTTTTTATTTTTTTCAGATGTGTGAACCAGCTTTCAAAAAGTGCTTAAATCGACTCCTTTCTCTTTACGAAAAAGGTAAGAATCTACCCAATTACTTTTCTAAAATTAAATTTGTGTACGAAAGTTATCCTCTGCGTATATGCTTCTTGTTAAAAAGTTCATAGAACCCCAGACCGCCCTGATATTACACACTTTTTGCTTCCATCACATTTATACAATTTTTCTGATTTCCGTTATCATCTCTTACAGTCCACACTCCGATCCGGCATTCCGCCCTCCTCTTTGCGCTCTCCCCGATATTCTACGCGACTTGATGGGTGGCGAGCCTCACCTCTTGTTATCACTCACACTTTCTTTATATGTGTGTTTTGTGTGTATTTAAAATTAGCTTCAGAAGAAATTCGATAGATGGCGATGGTCAACAACTGTCAAAGCAACCCAAATTTTTAATATTGTTAACAAAATAGGTAGTTGACATTTTTTCACCCTTCGTGTCGTCGGATGATTATCGCACCAAATCTAAACCCACCCCGAAGGGTGACTCAAGATTTTTTTTAAAGTGGTAGCCATTTGCTTTTAGTTGAAATTCTTGGTTTGTAGATGTAATCTTTTATTTTATGATTAATTAAATACAATTGCAAATTCTTTTACACATTTTTTTCTGCGATGTGGCGTATAACCAAAATCTATCCGTTAAGTTTTAATCTAATGGCTATAAATATATAAAAAATAGTCCTTTAAAGGTGTGGGTGTCGCCAAAAGGGTATTTTTCATAACAAATAATATCTTGACAGCCTTACTAAATATGCACTGTAAAGAAATAAGGTAAAATTTTCCATTCCTATGTACTTATTACTGCAACAGATCTTTTGTTATATGTTATATGTGAAAATCGTTTTTGTAAAATACCTTCTTTTTTGAACGAAGAACCTACGCGAAAGTCGCACAGAAGAAGTCTTTCTCCCAGTAATAGTATGTGTATTAAAATCGACTAAATTATCACAAAACTATTTTGAAGAAAACGAAATTAAAACGCTATTTCTAAAATTTGATGTTACAATTGTGCATCCAATTTTGAACGTTAATGACACGGGAAATGTTTTAGGAATATAACATCAAATCGATATTTAGATTTATAAAAAGAACCAAATATTTTCAGCTTATTGATAGATTATGTTTATATGCTGCGCCGTTTTTTCTGCGACGTAGTGTAAAAACGTTATACGCTTCTGTTTGAATTATGTGGGGTGTAGTCATTTTCATTATTTATGAATTATTATTGTACGGAGAGCGGAAGAAATTACTTGAAAAATTTGGAACTAATGCTAAAATACGTTTAAACACGTCAACATCGTATTATTACTTTATGTGTGCTGTGAGGGGATTGGCATTAGTCATGGAACAAGTAGGTATACGATAAAATATTCGATGGTAAAAATCGATCGAATTTTATAAACTTTTCAACTAGGGACCTATGCTATCTGCAAAATTCACTAATTGAAACCGAAGCCTTCGATATACGAGTATTATCTAAGCATTGACATTCAAATAACATCACCATGGCAACCCCATTCTTATGGTGATGTCACCTTGTTTCGGTGACAAACACTTGAGTTACAGAATATTTTATACCATACATTTCTTTCAATCTTCGACGTCATCATCGCCAAATGTCACTTAGACCTGGCCTCCATGATAATATTACGCAGGCCCCGTTGAAACCTCTAAAACAGTAGGTACTACTATTTGAAACTACATTATTATCTGTGAGAATAGAACGGCAATTTTTTTATACTTTCACACACTTCTTGTTTCCGCCACATTCGTCACACGCACTCTACGATTCATTTTTCGCAAACCACGTCCATAATTGAGTATCTGGTTGACAGTTTGAGCTAAATGGTTCATGGATGGAGCGTTTCCCCATGCCTCTCTGTGTTCACTCGTCTTGCACTTCATTTCTTATCCTATTTCTCACTGTGTTTCCAACTATTCGTTTTATCGATCTCATCTCATCAGCATTCACACTTGATTCGCCCTTCTTCATCCATGTATGTAAATGTCTCGCTAGCATACTTACATCATTTGATTCTTTCCATTTTTTTCAAATAAATTTCTGTGTGTTGTTCTTATAACAACCACATATTATCCACATCGATGTCATACCTACAAGGTATATATCTGTGTCGTCGTTTCGATGTACTATATGCATCCCTATTGGAGGTGGTTGCGATGGTAATAACACAACAATGTCTTTCCTGGTTGCCTCACAATCAGCGGAGCCAACGGGGCTATGAGGCCACGAGGCCAAGGGCTGGGAGGTAATCATGGCCTGCATGTCGAATACTAAAATACTACCCTATAATATTATTGTAATCTCACATCGTGTAGTGGAAATAATCAATACTAGACTTACTTCTGTTTTACTACTAAATAAAATAATACACGGCTAATATATAATTCTCAGTAAGAAATTGACAGCTTGCGCAGTAAGAAATTTCGTACGGCGGCAATTTTTAGCGTGGTCACGTGATGTTTGGCATAAAGCTGTCACACCTATCACACTTTTTTGTCTCTTTTCTAGCGTTGACTGCAAGATATTGCTATTGCAATAAGTTCTCGCTTTAGCACAATACTCTTTTGTTGTTTTCATGAACATTTTGTGACTAATGGAGATTTAATAATTTATTTTACCTTTCAGTGATTGCGTGTTGTCAGTATTTCTGCTGGATTTCGCCAACTTATTATTATTTTTCATAAAAATTTGTGCTAGGTGGCTTCAATCTCCAGTAATCCTCACTAAAATGTTGGTGAAATCCTGCAATATTATCTTAAGCTTCTTTTTATCACCAGCATTCTCTGCCATACAACACGTGGTTTTGACAGCGAAATGACAGACGTGCGCAGAAGACTAAAATTGGTTTACTAGCACTCTATTATAGATACGTTTTCTCTGTGATTTTTCAGTCATTCTTTGTTCGGTTTTTTAAATATAAATTCAGATTTCGCCGATACGATCAGATTAGACCATATTACGTACGTCTGATTTGACTGCGTACTAATTTAGTCTACAAATCATTTGCCAATTTCCAATTTCTCGGTCAATTTATATAACTGTGAGTCACTACTGTATTTAGCGTCTATATATTATGTCAGGTAGGTACCTAAATACATATGAATGTGACTTCATTGATTCAAAGCCCCTGAACAAAATAGCGTCACGCTAATCAGTGTACTACGCAAAATGTTTCAGGTACCTATAACATACTGCGTAGTTAAATTAGTATGAATAGATGAACGCTTAGAAATGCGAACGCTGTGAGGTATGCTGCAATATGAGAACCGTTTGAAAGAGCTTTTAAACTAAGTACACTGAAAGAGAGACGCGATCGGGGAGATCTTATTGAAATATACAAAGTGTTGTATAACCATTATTTCTGTAAGATTCTACCGGCTATGTTTACCATGAACTCTAATGTGCACCCGAGAGGACACCAGCTGAAACTGACAACAACAAGATTCACATCCAACCCACGGAAATACTTCTTGACCAATAGAGCTGTCAGTGCATGCAATCAGTTGCCAGAGTCAGTAGTACTTGCTCCTACCACCAACGCCTTCAAGAATAGACTACATAGATAATATAAGGGTCAAAACAGCTAAAGCTGCCTAACCAATAACAAGTAATAATAATATATTACAGTTGATAGAACATTAGTAGCATTCAAAACTATGAAAAAGTCCTGTTATTGAAAGGTTTCACCATTATTTGTCTGTTTATGCGGTCTTCCACTCGTCTGCGACGGACCTTGAAACGGGGGTAGGTAACTTAAATGAGCACATGGTTGGCACAGTTGGTTAGATCGCGGATTTCGAATCTGAAAGTGCCTGGTTCGAATCCAGGTGCTAACGATGTATTCAGCACTTCATAACACAAGCTTGTAGTTTACTGTGAGTGTGCAGAATATTTGGGTGTACAACGCCTAGATCCTTTTTGAAATAAAAAAAACTATTAATATAAAGTATTAAAAAAAACGATTTAAAACTCTCCACTACATAGGTTCCTAATTTTATGCAATGAGTTAATGATGTAGCCCGAAATTTTTGACGAGTAATGCATGGTTGCTGTATCAACTATTGAAGTGTGAATTTGAACCAATAACACGCGATCTATAATATATTATTTTATTACCGTTCCACATCAACATCTCAACTCAATACTACGAGTATTTCCTACTCCCAAACAAACGCGATAAAATGTCGTTTATCAAAAAGTGCAATAAAGATATACCAGTTTCCCGTATATTCCAGTTCCAGTTCCAGATATCTATTGAGGTATCTTCACATAACTCGAGACAAGCATTTTATTCCTGTAATAATACGGCACTGTATCTAAATACAGAGCGTAACGTTTGTAGCATAGAGAATCTGTTTATTCTTTTTTTTTAAAACTGATCTCTTCCTAACGTTTAAACACTTCGTTTTTCCTGCACTTGTTATATAAAAATGACAACGTTTTAACTAGAAAATTTTGACATTTTAATTTCTTCCATCAAAACGTTTGTACTCAGCGTAATCAATGCCATGAGTACAAACAATTAAAAAAAACATCCTAATGTGGGGTAGTTTAATGTATTTCTAATTATTTATTTACACTTTATGAGAACTATACAAAGCAATATGTTTACAAAACAAGTAATGGATCCTAAAAAAATGTTCTCTAAGGTGAGTTTATCGGAGAGCCGCGAACTCTGCCACCTAACTCCATTTTTGTAAATAACTAGACTAATATGGATCAATCTGTGTGTAAAACTTAGCGTTTGAAATTTTGATGTTATTTTTCTTAACAGTTTGATTTTATCTATCAGAACCGTGTTATTCTCGGGTGTCGGGTAATCTCGTTCTCACCATCAGCCATTTACAAATAAAAAAATAAAAGTATTAAGTTAAGCTGATTCGTCTCGTGGATTTTAGTCGAATTACTGGTTCTCGATTTTACCTTTAAAATTATCAACATCCTTTTCATTACATAATATGTATTCTATATGGGGGACAGAAGACCCTGTATTATTTACCCGCATGTGTATGGAAGGTATCAAAGTAAATAAAATATCATTTGATATTGTGTTTGGAAAATATTACCTACACTTTTACCTTGGATATTGAAGCAAGTAATTTGTAAGTGCGATAAAGAACACTTTCGAATGGCGCGGGGAATGAAAAAATATGCGTAGCTATCTCATACCACCTCTTGGTATTGTGTGGGCGATTGGTATGGGAAATTTATACATTATCGACACCTGTTCGCACGCCATTAACGTCCTTATGTACATAATTCTGACTATACCCTCGTAGCACTATAGACGCATCATAGTTATAATTTTGAAGTTAAAAAAACTTGGTATTTTGACCGGCCATTGCACCTATGGAAAAAAATATGTTTTTTTTTTATGTAGACAATTTACCTAGTAAGGATTATTTTTGTCATTGATCACTTTCTTATACCTCTTACCTTATATATCACATTTTGTTTTAAAAACAGATGGATCATTTTTTAGCGGTCGGGCCTTAGCTAACTGCATTGCTACATAGATAATATTCGTGGGTGCTGTGGATCATGGGAGGAGCTATTTGTCCTCTCCGTGTACCCTAGTAGTGCCTTGACGGGAGTTTTTTTTTTTATAAATCTATGGGTTTATCGAAATAAACCCAAATACACTTTGTACACTTCACAGTAAGCTTGAAAAGCTTGTGTCGCGAAGTGGAGTACGTCGGCATCGGGGATCGAGCCCGCGCTCACTGGATTAACTGTCGAACGCGTTACCAACCAGGCTACCGACCACCTCATATGCTAATTAAGGCCCAGGATACCTATTGTATAAAATTACCTTAATCCATTGTTATATAGATTACCATACATATCTAATACCTACCTAATAGCTGAAGTCAAAACTTTATTGTGTTCATGTAGTACAGATTAGCTAGTAGAAGTAGCTACTGCAGATTATGGTATTGTTGTTCATATTATAATAGAGGTACCATACCTAATTATAATATTATGTACTAGTTTAACCTGTCAAAAAATGTGGACTTTTTCAACCAGAAACAAAACCTTTATTATAAGTATTTCGTTTTTTGCCGCTGGACATGGTAGAAAAAAAGTACCAAAATGTGCTTTTTTAAGGAAGTGGGTGTCGCCAAACGAGTGTTTTTTTTTACAAAAATAATAAATGTAGCTGCTCCTGAGTTGTCAGGTTTTCATTTTGATTTTTCATTTGTCATTTTATTGTTTTGTTTGGGAGATAGTAATTGTGCACTGTTCTTTTTTTTATTTCTATTTTTTTTTTGTTATATACCTACCATGTAATGTGCATTGTGTTTTTTATGTGTGTGTTTTTTCTTTTCATATGTATAACTGTTTTAAAGGCTTTATGCCGTTAATAATGTAAATAAATAAATAAATAGTAATAATATAATGTTTATTAAAATAAAAAAATACAAAAGGTTGCAACTTATTACAATCAGAAATTATCTTAAATAAATATGATTTGTAATTTCTCCCCAGCCTGAGATGAATCTCGTGTAATGGGGAGGAAATTCAAAATATCTCGAGAACCTTACTAAATATGCTTTCTAAAAAATAAGGTTGATAGGTAGCTACATTTCTCTAGTGCATTACCGTAGCAGATCTTTCATATCTTATGTAGATTACCCAAAATAAAATGGAAAATACCTTTTCTTTTCTCAAATGATATATTAGGTACTTAGGTATTTTTAAAGAAAAATAATTCCCTTCGCGAATATCACCTTGAAAACTCTTTCTTGTAGTGATGATATGTATTAAAATCTGCCGCATTACCATAAAACTTTTTTGGATAAAGCGAAATTATACCCAAAAAGACGTAAAATTACCTAGTATTTCTAAAATTGGATCACGCGATTGTGTATGCAATTTTGAACGTTAATGTTTTCTGGTTTTTAATAAGCTAATTATATAATCGGATACCTAATTATTATAATGATTGTAACGGCACCACGTGGCATTTACATATACCACTAACTGGATCCTTTGTTGTCATTGTGTGGAACACTGGAACGTGTAAATATATGCGTGACATAATTTTTCTATTTATGGCGTATCTGTGTAACGCATTTACATACGTTTTAACATAACACAACACATTAAGGTCCTCTATGCTGTCATCCGGATTCGGCGCCCTGAATTGTTCTCAGCCAATACTGAGATATTCGTCTGGAAACTGAAGACAGTGATAGATGAAAGTATGGACTACAGATTCTCAGTTTTGAAATTACAATATTTGGAAATTCCTTGAATAAAAAAATATTCCAGAAGTACCC
Source organism: Ceraclea dissimilis (assembly GCA_963576895.1). Taxonomy (NCBI): domain Eukaryota; kingdom Metazoa; phylum Arthropoda; class Insecta; order Trichoptera; family Leptoceridae; genus Ceraclea; species Ceraclea dissimilis. The sequence goes on from OY756364.1 coordinate 17,700,692, forward strand.
CTGTAATTTACGGGATCTGAGGATTTTTCGTTCAGTTTTTCAGATATAAAAGTATAATTTAGTCAATGTACTGGTAATTATAATCTTAACAAATTGACTGTTTCAGATTTTTACATAGTCGTATAGTATAACTCACATAGTCGCTTACGTTATTCTTATTTCGAGCTAACATTCTCATACAAAATTTGAAAAACTTGAAGCGAAAATAGAACGATTTTTGTTCAGTGCATATAGATATAGGCCCTTAATAGCGCATATATTTATCTGATGATAGATTTACGAACCGAAGCTTCTGTGTCTATATGCGATAAGTATACTTTTGGTCTTTGCGTGTCGAGAAAAGGAATGTGTTTAGGCAAAGATGAAACAAAGGTGTGATTGAGTATTGTCTATGGATGATAATCATTTACAAAAGACACACATGAAAGCTAAAGCTAAGACGATTTCTAAATACTGATATTTCAGGCACAATGCTTGTATTTTAGGCCCCCTCCATCTGAGCCTAATCCTGTGATATCCGTGATATCTGGATAGGTGAATTTTTCCCAGTATTAGGCTGATGAGTTTATATGTGAATCATGAATGATTTTTCAAATCCCACAACCCGTCCCTCCTGAACCCATCATCCCTCCCTTACCCTATCCCATCCCGTTTACCATTCATATATATTTATATGTATAATATGTTTATCTATGTATGTATTTATGAATTCAATTATTGTTAAGTTAATGTACCCTTTTGGTACTAAATTTATAATTAGGTATATCTCATTTTAGTCTCTGTTATGGGTTGGCTGGCAGAAATTGCCATTTGGCAATAAGCCCGCCCGTTGTATGATTATTTATCAGTACAATAAAGATTATTTAATTTTAATTTTATAATATGTAATAATATTTTGCTAGAAGTGCGGGTAAAGAGGTCGCTATTAATGCGCCTGAGCTACCCGGGGATGTGGAGGGCCTTAGCCCGCGGGATTTTCCTTCAATATGTAGACTCTTCTGGCTGATAATACTGAGAAGTGTGTTGGCAAAGTCATACCTCAGCGTATAAAAAAAAACGTATTCCCAGTACTCAGATTCTGATATGTTTGCCTATTTCCTTCCATACAAAATCATATAAGCAGCATAGGTCTACGTACATTTAGTACCATAGACTGTTTCCACAATATAGATTACGTATTATGTGGCTATGGCTATATTCAATATGTAATAATACCTCTGTACATTTATATTGTTCTATGGTATGTTGTAAATCAGAGCTGCACAAATTATCTGGGCCGCGGGTCAATTGTAAATCAGGAACCTTTCGGGGACAAAAAATGATAGGTAAATGAAAATTCAAACGTTTTGTTATATGCTAAAAACAGAGTCATAACTAATACATAACAGTAAATAAACAAAAACAGTCAGAATAATAATTATTAAGCTACAACAGCACCCAGCACACACACCCAGGCTGGGGAGAAATTACAAATCTTATTTTTTATTTTTTTTTATTATTTTTTTTTTTAGGCATTTCAACAAATCTTATTTGTTTATGGTGGTTTCTAATTGTAATAAGTTGCAACTTTGTATTTTATTACCTTAATGAAGATTTTATTATTATTTATAGGGAGCTAACATTGCACGCAAGCAGCTAATCGTGTGCCAAAATTTACGCTCTTTTGATCCTTGATTAATACAATAAGTACCTACAATACAAAATATGGTCATATTTTTCTGTCAATTTTTGATTTGGTTAGGATTGTTCGAAACATAAGTCAAATCATTGTGCTAAATAAAACAAACTTTTGTTTAAAAAAATGCATTCGAAGGAGTAGGTAAGTACTTATTTAAAATTTGATTCTGTTCTATTCTTTCGTTTGCATACGACCGTTGCACATGTGCAAGTTACCTAGGAGTCATAGCTCCACGTCAGTGTCCTATATTAAAATCTGATGTAAAATGTGCTATCACTTGAGGGCCGTATAATCGTTTGCGGGCTACCAGTTGGACAGCGCTGGCATAAATAATAGATCCAGCAATATATTGTGTACTTGTTATTCAAAATCCAATCAAATCGGTGAGCTGAGCTCATACCCTTTCGATGATATGTTCTACTAACCACATCAGGGCGACGGATCAATGCACACGCTCGGTTTGTAATAACGTCTATATCTATATAATAAAACAAACTCCGTTTTTTTGTAAGTGTTCGTCAAACTCGTGCATTTTAAGATGGATTGCTGTGAAAATACACAAAAAGTTTCGTACCGATCTGCTCTAGGTTTTAACGGCGCCATTTTTGAAAGAAAGAGCTGTTTTTAAGAGATATTGTGTTGTAAAATCGAAATATGAAAAGCACTAAAACAAGGCGGCCAAATTAGAATCCATATTGAACTTCATTTCGATTCATTTTATGACCATAGATTATTATTAGGAGACAGGCGATGTCGGATGTCATAGACCGTGGACTGTATTTGGTACCAAGTGTAGATGCTTAAAAAAACATTCTGCCTACATTTCTTTCACTTAATAAACCATAGACTCAACTCATATTTCAAAATTATCTGTTTGTTTTTTTAATTCCAAAATATGACAATTCGTCTCGCTTAAAGCATCGGGAGACACCGTGCCCTTGCGAAGCACGGGTAACTCCACTAGTACCTACTAAATTATTATTTACCGCTAGATACATATGTACATTGTACATATTATAGCCAGTCGGAAATTGATGAATGCTTTACATAACAACCACATATAATTGAATCTATAAATGCAGGATGATCCTAAGATAATGCATATTAATATGTCGTAGTCCGGTCGTTGAATTTGTTATATCACGATCCGCCCGGCCATTTCATTAATGGAGTCGTTTCTGTATCTAATTAGAGTAAAATAAATTTGAAAAATTCTTTATTTATTTATTTATCCACATGGAACAGAAACAGTCACACTTATTTAAGCTAAAAAAGTTTTAGAATTAGACATAATAATTACGCACGTTTTCACGGTCGCTGGCATCGTGATATTTTGATTCATGATACGAGAAGTAATGCTCACTAGGGCGAGCTTATCGCTACAGCGCGATCTCTTCTATACAACCGAAGAGATAAACAAAAAATATAAACATACCTACATAACCATACGTAGGAAATAATGGAAATGAACAATAATATTGGTGTATGTTACTTAAGTTCGTATACATAAAAAATCACATTATACCAGCCGACGATCTTTCATAAGCCTGATGGAAAGTCCATCCCTTGCTGTATATCTGTTGAGATAACTACTTGTTAAAGACAATGCTGTAAATCCTTAGTCTAGAGAATACTCGTATTTAACACAGCACGTTCATTGTTCTGCTTGCTATTTGAGAGGAAATCGCAGTGCAGACAAAACTCCATGTTAATACAGCTTCGATAATTCAAATACTGCGCCATCCATAAATCCATCTGACGTCGGTGGAGTATTAAGAAGGACTTGCCACAGTGATCTTTGCTCAAATAATCAAATAATATTCGCAGTAGTTGTATAGCTTAATAATGAACATAAGCCGACATCGATCAGTCATCTGAAATGAGTTCAGGATTACATTCAATCTAGACCAGGCCACTGGCTTTAATGAACTTCCAGGTTCACAGTATATCGGATGCATCAGTAGTATAACAATTTAGCGGAATTGTTAGGCGACAGATATAATAACATGCACATGGGCGTCGCCAAGGGGGGGGGGTGGCAGCTTAGAGAAATGAATAAGCATAACTTTTATCTACTAAATCTTTTCTACTGAATTCTTTCTTTCGTATGCACACGACCATTGTACAAGTTATCTTGGAGTCATAGCTCCGCGTCAATATTCTGCAAGTAATCTACTGCCCTTGGCGTCACCTTATGGATTTTCTCCAGAACCCCTGCAAACTTCTTGCCAGGACACCTCTCTACCATTTGGCAAGTGACCCACTAGGTAAATAATAAAACTTCACAAAAATAACATTATTACCACATCGTTTTCTCATCATATCACAAGATTTCTAAAATTATTAGGAAAATCTAGGGTTGGTTGGAAGAGATTGCCAATAGGCGATAAATCCGTCCATGCGTAATCAAGTGTTTATTTATTTATTTAAAATCCATTTAGTTACAATTATTTCATAAAAATTAAGTAATTGCGGCGTTTATCTCTTTACAACGTTTTTATAAGACAGCGATTTTCTTATCTATTCATCTTCATTGCATATTGCTCTTGTATCTATTAGTGTTCAGATTCGTATTTTTTTAGTTCATGCATACTTGCAGGTTTTCTTCTTTGTTTTTCTTTTTTTTTGATTTTTTGTGTTTGTTGTATTGTAGGTAAAATATGGAATCTTTGTTGGTCTGTTTATAAGTGATATGTTAATTTATGTTATTTGTTGTTGTGACTGTTTGATTCCGTTAAGAAAATAAAATAAAATAAAATCTGCAAAGTACCTATTCTTTAAATTTAACCTGCGGCGCTATTTATGCATTCTTCATCAAAATTTTAGTTGCCCTCCCAGCATTGAAGCTGATGACGCCCATGAACATGCACGTTGGCAAGAGCTATGGTTCACTACTGCATCTACTACTAAATACTAAATGCTCATGCATAGGGAATGCACATTGCATAGTCTGTACATTTGCATAATCACAATGACTCTTGGAAGGTATGACCGTTTCCAGTTCACGTTTAGATAATATGGAGACATGAATGCAGTCTATCATTATATGAGTACGTTCTCTTAGACATAAATGTTCCAATGACAATTTTACATCAAAGTAACAAATCCATATCAATTTGAATAACTGTCCTTTTTACAATAGTTAAACGTATGTACGTCTGATACGGAATTTTTCGGAAGACTTCGTACGCACTCGGGTATTGTCCGTACGTTTTTTAATAGATGTCGCCAATATTGGCGCTTGTTTAGCAGAATTTTTTAAATTCTACTTTTTTTTAACAAAGGATCTGGGCTTGCATACACAAACCCAAATACTTTCCTGCACACTTTGCACTAGGCTGAAAGCCTGTATCGCAAAGTGTGGAATGTGGAATACATTACCAGCGCCGCGCCGGGGTTTGAACCCGGCACCTCTCGCTTGAGAGACTGCCGTCTCTACCAACTGCGCCAACCATGTACTTAAAATTGTCCACAAAGTATCTTATCAAAAGTGACCCAAAAATAATCGTGCACGATAGTTAGGGCATTAAGTCTCAATACCTATATCAAACTTTAATTCGTCTTTTCACCCAATAATCATGCGCAATAATACTATTGTTATAAGCGCTACCCTAATATCATCAAAAACCTAGTTAAACTTACCCCAGAAACGTGATGTTCTCCTGGTGAAACGTTTGTCGCGTGTATCCTTAATTTGTGTATCTTAGAAGGGGTTCCATTTCCATCATCCCTTACAAAAGATACAACAACGCGAAGACAAAAGGTATATATAGAGTAATGTTATGCTAATCATGCACCCCTTTTTATATATCTCTTATTATTTTTTAGGGTGAGAGACATCGCGCCCTATCTGGCGTTTTTCGCAGCGTCGTCAACTGATTATTGTTTTATCCTTTCTCGCTTTTATCTAAATATTTTTTTAAATGTGCTCCGGCATTTTGAACTCTGTATTCTTCGAGGTTTTATTCTTTCTTAGTTTCAATGTCCCGTGCTGGGATATTGAACGTAGCTATGTCGAGCGTAGTGTCAACATTTGGATCTTATTCTCAAAATTGTGTGTAAATACAGTACCTTATTGATGCTGGCAAATATTGTTCTGTGTTTCACCTTCTTTTATTTCATTCTTCTATGGTTTATTTTGACATTATTCAATTCTTTTCCCATTTATTCTTTGGTATCTATAGATATGGATACAAAATTCGTATTGGTAAATTTGGTCTTGGTGATCTCGTAACAACAAAAAATGTTGGCTATATCCAGATTCCAGATATACGGGAAATATTATACAAAATACAAGTACTCTTACCCCATTAATATACCGTGTTCGAATAGTGCATAGTGTTAGTAGTAGCTACCTCGTATGACCTGCTTTAAATGTCAAAACTAGTAAGTATTTTACTGTTTTTCGGTCGGACGCGACGGAAGTAGATAACAGGTGTGTATAATAATAAAATGCTAATGTGTATTAAGTCACTTATTTATTTATTCATCCTATTGTATTACAACTACACAACTACCTGTCTAAATTTCCTTGTCGTGTGAAGTGTGTGAGATTCGCACCATAATTTACATATTGTTTTATTATATAGTAGTATCATACATACTTTCACAGGAAGCAGTTTTGTTAGTTACTGTTTTGACCTGTTATTTTATTTTATTATTTTTATCAAAATTTCCTTCATTTCTAATAATTACTCTAGTAAATTTAGAAACCCATGTTGTTATTTGGTGTAACATTATAGAAATTGCAGATCTTAATATTTTGTCCACCGTGCATACATACTATTTTAAAGATCTGACCCCAAGTATGACGTCACGGTAATTTCCCGCTGCATTAAGGTTCAAAATCGCATGTAAAAATGATAAAAATAGCGTTTATTAACTTTTTGGAGTTAATTTCACTCCATTCATAAAACTTTTACAGTCATTCCCTGGATTTACATACATATTATCAATACAAAAAAAATATCTGCGACATTTGGAAAACGATTTGCCGTTTTTCGGAAAAAAGATCAGAGTTGTTTTCTCACAATTCTTTTTGAGAAAGCTTTACAAGATATAAAAAATCTTTTGTGGTCATTCCCTAGATAAAGGTTCAATGTATCTATCCTATTTTTTTCCAAAGCATATTAAGTAAGGTTGTCGAGATCTACAGTTTCGAAAATTTCTTTTTTTTTAATATCAATATGTCTATTGCCTACTCTTAATAGTCGACTTATTTTTTTCATTAGTAGTAAGAATTAGTTGCTTATAAGCCGAATTAGTTTTAGTTAAATTACTGTAATACGCTTACCCACACCTTCTTTTTCAGACTTACTCGTAATGAAAATCAGAACCGTAATAGCTACATTACGATACAAGAAAAAAAAAAAAGCTCTTTAATAGATGTATTATGGGAATCAATGTTGAACATAATGTAAATTGATTGGTAATGGGTAATATGTATATAATGGTTTAATGGTATTATAATATGCGATGGGTAGATTCAATGGCAAGTTGTTAAAACATAGATAAGGCAATTTATCTCAGTTTCCGATACCATTATAGACACGCTCTGTGGAATGGAAACCTACGACTTCCTATCCGTAATATCCAAATACTCTCTACTGCTGCTTCATCCCAACTCTCTACCACCACAAGTACGAGCAACTACCCCACCCACTGTCCCATCAAACTCACCTTCATTCATATTACCTTCCTACCTATTACCTATACTAACTTTTTCACTACTGCAAGTAAACAAGATTTATCAACTGGGTTTATTAAATAGCATTTTCCGGATCGAAGAAAATTATGAAGAATTAAAAAAAATATGCATGTGTATTTGGGGAGTTTATTTACAAGGTGTGAACAGTGTGAAAGTGATATATAAGATAGGATGAATATGGTTAGTCAGTCTCAAGGTTTTTGACCGTCAGCACATGGTGGAAGTCAATTTTTAAGGTGAAATGAAAAGACTGTATATTTGGTTTTAAAATCCATATTAATATCTTTAAATTGGGCGACTAGTGTTCGAGGATTTGCACCCTCAACTTTATTGTCAGACGCCTGATTATGAGAGTGCAAATCCTCGAACACTATAGTCGCGTAATTTAATGTGCGCATGATTACCTTAAAGTCAGTACTAGGTACGGACTGTACGGAGATAGGACCATTTGGACCTGTTACCAAAAGTAGCAAAGTATCGGTTATTAGAGTTAGGGAAAAGGTACTCGATGTGAATTCTATTGACATGAGATTGCTAAGAAGAATGTGTTGAAAAACGTTGAGAGATAGGATATGAAACGATGTGAAAAGACAGACATTGTGACTAGAATGAGGTTGAACATCTTTGGGACATGTTAAAAGAATGAATGATGAAAGAGTAACAAAGAAAATGTACTTGGACGAAAGAAGAGGTGTAAGAAAATGCGGCCGACCAAAAAACAGTTCGCTCGACCATGTCGACCAAGACATGCTTTTAGCTTAGTGCAAAGTGCGTACTTACAGGAAAGTATTCAAGTCGCAATGTGCAACCGGCATAGAACATTCAATGCGAAAATGGGTTAGTTTTCAAAACTAAATATCTTCAGGCCTTTATATCCTGACTTAAACCTTTCAGGTCTACACATCTCTGTTAAATATTATTATAACTTATAAATAAATATGATACAGTAGGTATGGTTAAAATAACATCTTGGATTTACACAATGATCCTCTAGGGGCATCCGTAAACAATAATAATAGTTTTATATCTCTAGATATATCTGCTATGTTTCTACTACCTACTTAATTCTACCCTTAAATTAAGGGCTTATATGCACTGAGCAAAAATCGTTCTATTTTCCCTTCAAACTGTTTCAAATTTTGTATGAGAAGTATTCCCACAACAGTATAGAAGAATTAAGGATGAACATTGTCGGGCTTACGACCGACCTCGGCTGGCTTAAGTGATCACTTTACACTCGAGAAACATTCGCCATTTCAGTTCACCCCGGCTGGGATCCCAGCCGGAAACAAATCAAAAAATCTAAAACAGTCAGTTTGTCAAGATTATAATTACCAGTATTTTGGCTAAATTATCCCGTAAATTTCAGGGTTACTTTCGGAATGTGTTTTTATTCAAGGAATTTCCAAATATTGTAATTTCAAAACAGACAATCCGTAGTCCATACTTTCATCTATCACTGTCTTCAATTTCAAGACGATTCTCTCAGTATTGGCTGAGAACAATTCAGGGCGCCGAAGCCGAATGACAGCATATAGGACCTTAATTCTACCCTTAAATTAACTACTATCATCTACCCTACCTTTCCTATTTCACTTCCTATAATACTTAGTTAGGTTCTACCTGTCTAAACCACCCTGGCTGGTACACAGAATCCCGTATAATTTTATTATAGATGATCGGAAATAGGGTAGAAGTTTGAGGATACTATTTATACAACCTATTACGTCATAATAATACAATGTAGGTAGCTATTACCTAACACAACCCTTTTATTGTTAATTTAATTGTAATATTACAGCATAATTGAGTGGTTATTTATTTGGTTTTAATTTACCCAATCGAAACGTCAATCGTACCTATTTTAAGAATATAACGCATTTATGTATTACGATTTTCGGATAATTGCGTAGGTTTTCACAGTCGTCATTTATATCTTTTTCGTGCTTTTCGGGTATTGTTTATTGTTCATTATCGTCCCTAGGCCCTAATTTCGGGCACTTGGACTCGTCAAATGTACATAGTTATAAGTTTACTTATAACAATCAAAAGGAATTTTGAACAGTGACAATGTGCCAGAGAAGTAGAATCAATGCAAACAGAGTGTAAAGTAAAGGGCTAAGTTTGCATTTCGTCATGAAGATAATAACACCAATAATATCCTTACATAGTGATCCATGCTAAACTGGACTTATCGTCCTGGACAACATACCGTGCTGTCTAGCTTTCGGCGTTCGTGTTGAAGACATCTTTCTTCACAATCCCCTGATGATAAGGGTGTTAATCCTTGAATACTAGTCGCGAAACCTAAAGTCATTTTTTTGTGGATTTTTATCTAAATACTCAGTTTTTCATTTGTTCCTTAAAAATGGACTTCCACCATGTACCGACGGTCAAATACATCGAGATTATCTTTATCTACGGTTTTGTGTTAATAAACAAATAAGCAACGAAATTATCAACCTGTTTTTCACATAAGAAATGTCCATTCTTCATAACCATTTACCCTGACGACAAAATATTGGACGAAAAGTTCAGAGAAGCTTTTTATGTAAATACGGAAATACTTACAAGATAAAGTTTCTTTTCAAAAAAGGGAAGCATTTTATTCTGTCGTTTTATGAAAAATTGAATTTATATATTTTTCACACTGGCAACGTTGATATTACTATCCGCCTTTGATCAAGCGTATAATTCGATATGCACTTGAATATTATTGGAGTATATTCTGTTCCGTGTTATGGATAAGACCGCAGACTAGTAGGTGATCTGATAGGAAGGGGATGTTGCCTCGCTCAACGTCTTCCTGTGAAGGCAACCGAGCAGGTGATTTGATGTTCTCAATTCCCAGGACAATGTTCAGACGTATACCAAGGATCAACATTCAACACTTATATTCGCTATATTATATCTGATAATAAAATTCATAACAAATTCAACATATAAATTTCAGACGATTTTCACTCATATTTTTTCAGGAATATTTATATATGTATATGTAAATATGTTTATCTACGTATATGTATTTATGTATTCAATTATATTGTTAAGGTACCCTTTCGGTACGAAGTCTATAATAAGTTGTGTCTCATTGTGGTTTCTGGTATGGGTTGACTGGCAGAAATAGCCATTTGGCAATAAGCCCGCCCTTTGTATGTTTCTATATACAATAAAGATTATTTATTTATTTTAATATTTTTCTCCTATCGACCTCATTTCTGAAGGAAAACTTTTGTGAATCGTACAAGGAATGAGGCAATTAACTTATGCATGGTTAGAGATCCTCAAGGATGGACGCGTTTTGAGTAAAAGGAATCGGAGAGTGTGTATGGTAAATTGCATGAATGCGACGGACGCTAGGTGTGTGTTGGGATAGGGCTGTCTGGCGCTTCAAAAATTGTGATATCTTTAGACATTCCCAAAGCACCCAGCCTAGAAAAGTAAACTATTAAGATCAGAAGCGATCCAGACAAAGAGAAAAAAAACTGCTATTTGCGATGGCGATGTGAAGCAAAAATCCTCGACCGAGTAATTATTAATGCATTTTCCATTAAAAAATAAATGTACTTAATTACATGAGTTTTTTCTTTCTAGCTTTCTTTCTTTTACTTAGTCTGTGACAGATTCAGAAATTAATACAATTTGTCACAGCCTACTTCAAAGTAGTTCAAAGTCTTGTCGTCGCGGGGCAGTTTTTTTTACGTCCAAACTTTTTTCCTTCTTTTTATTTAAGAATCTCTTTCTTTTCGCTTCAATGCGCTCAATAGTACTCGCCCCTTGGAAGTCACTGCATAAAATAAGTTAAATGTAATAAAATTCTATCTCGAAACTATTTGTAAGACAATCTTCTTCAAAACTTCTATAAGGGAGACTAAATGAAAAACATTGCTATAATATAAAAAGTAGGTAGTTGGGCAGGACACGTTACCAGACGCTCAGGTTCTAGATGGACCAAAAAGATTCTCGAGTGGCAACCTAGAACGAGCAAAAGTAGCGTAGGAAGGCCTCAGGCAGTATGGTCTGACGATGTGAGGCGAATCGCAGGAAGCAAGTAAATGCAGCATGCCCAGGATAGGGATCTGTGTAAAGTCAAAAGGGAGGCCTATGGTCCAGCATTGGAATTAAAACGACTGAGAAAGAAGAAGAAGAATGTAGTTATCTCAACAGATATACAGCAATGGATGGACTTTCCATCAGGCTTATGACTGATCGTCGGCTGGTTTAATGTGATGACTTCATACTTAAGTAACAATAAAACATTCTATAGTCCATCCATCTGCCGTGGCCGGGAATCGAACCCGACGAAATCAAATGGGTTTGATTACGGCAGTGTAAAATGATCACATTAAATCAGCTGACGATCAGTCATAAGCCTGCGGGGTGGACGGAGCGGACAGAACGCCTTATTTATTTATTTATTTAATCACATGGGCACAAACAGTTATAACGGCACATATCAACAATTAAATAAAAACAGAAAGCAAACCAGTGAAGGCCCGTCAATTTTACCAGAAAAACATTTATAAGTTAAAACAAATCAAATTTAAGAAACTAGTTATAAGTAAAGAAATATTATATGTATGCATAGAATTATATATAATCTAAGTATGTATGTATAGACAAAAAGAACAAATCAGGTAAAATGATATTCAATGATGTATGTACGATAAATTAATAAGGGATGCACACAGATACTCACTCCCTCACACACACAATCCACACACAGACACACACACACAGAAACACACACACACAAACATACACACAGAACATGGACACAACATTAAAAGACAATTTGACCCTGCAAGAATGCAAATGGGGAAGGGGCGAACGAAACAGATCCGAGAAAAGGAAAAAGGGGAAAAGGTGAAAAGGGGAACGGACATCATAGTCGTTCATAGTCGTTCAGGGAATGGTGGAGGAGCAAAGTGCTCGCATGACCTTGGTCCTGAAATCGGCCCTAGTCAAAACGAACATATCGAGACTCCGAAAAAATACGTTGTATAGAGAACATGTGCGCTGCAGAAACGAGTTCTGCACATAGTTAGTACTACACCGTGGCAAGCGGAACAAGTGCTTTACCCTAGAATTACGGGTGGGGCAGTGAAATGGTATTTTCTCCAAAAGCCTAGTCGAGTTAACTTCATTGTTTATAATCTTAAAGAGGTAGACCATATCGCATTGGGTTCTCCTATTCTCAAGAGAAGGAATTCCGTGATGACGAATCGCTCGCTTATAGTCATCGATGTCCAGGCCCATAAGGCGATTGAGGCAGTCCACAAACCTCCTCTGAAGTCCTTCAATCCTGTCAATGTAAGTAATATATTGAGGACTCCATACCACAGACGAAAATTCCAGCTGGCTCCGCACAAATGAGTAATACAATATACGGAACGTAAAAGGAGACTTAAAAGGCCTAGCGGTTCTCAAGATAAACCCCAGCATTTTATAGGCCTTGCCTATAATAGTGTCCACATGAGACTGAAACAAAAGTTTTCTGTCTAGGATCACACCCAGGTCCCTAATCTCGTCACATCTGGACAGAGCCTGTCCATCAATAGTATATGTGAAAGAGGTGAGTATGTTCGCCCTTGAAAAGGTGATCGAGTGACACTTTGTCGGATTTAGAAACAACTGGTTCCTCTTGCAGTATTCAGACAGTCGCTCCAGGTCATCCTGAAGCTCCAGGCAATCCTGTGGACCCTTAATCCTCTTAAATATTTTGGTGTCATCGGCGAACATTAGAAAGTCCGAATTTAGGAAGCAGGAGCCTATGTCATTCACATAAAGGATGAACAGCAGGGGTCCCAGGTGCGATCCCTGCGGAATCCCGGAGCCACACGTCAAGAATCTCGACACCACGCCACCAACCACCACGGCCTGCAAGCGATCCTTCACGTATGATGAAAGCCATCCAAGCAAGTTACCACGAATGCCGTAGCTCTCCAGTTTATGCAGCAGAATTCGATGGCTGATCTTATCGAAAGCTTTCGCGTAGTCCGTGTAAATTGCATCCACTTGGCCACCCCGACTCATAGAATTCAATACAAAATCCGTGAACTCTAGAAGATTGGACTCGACCGACCTCCCGCTCACAAATCCATGCTGGCCAGAGACGATCCTTCCTATCCTTACACATACTCCTTGCTTCCAACACATCCATGCATGCTCTCCAATTTCTTTTGCTCAAAACGAGTCCGTCCTTCAACATCTGGTCGAGATGATCGGTCCAGGTCAGTCTCGGGTGGCCGCGCTTCCTCACACCTCGTCGTCCTCCCATATAATGTATATCTTTTTACTCATCCTGTTGTCATTCATCCTCTCAACATGCCGAAACTATCATCATACGTGTATCGACTGTAGGTTTAACTATGCGAGTAAAACAACGCAGCACCTATGGACTCCGACTTTTTTATTTTCTACACCTGTTAAATGTTGTTGAATATTCAAACTTTTCTGAACAATGCATTGAGTAGGCTTCCCGTTGCTGGGAAAGTATACAGTTACATATCCCATCCTGTTTAGCACTTGTTCTTTGTTCTCCGTAAGTCGAAACGACGTAATTTAAACCGCAAAGAAGACCAACAGCTTCCGTTCGCTTTTTGAAATTCAAAAGTCTTGAATTAAAAGTATATACGGTTATTAATAAAACATGGATGTTTATGGTGTAAAGTGAAATATTTTATATCAGGTACAAAATGTAGAGAGTAATGTTGGGCATTTAACTGAAAGGCAGGAAGAGGAATGACTGGATACGCAGCCAGACTAAAGTGACTGAGTAGTAAGGAGAATCGACCTGGGTGAAAGACGAGATGTAAGGAAACGGGACCGTCCAAAAAAATACGTCGTTCGATTACGTCGACCAGATACTCAAGAAGCGTTGTTTCGAGTACAATGAATCGTATATAGAATGTGTACGATGAATTGCATATGAATGTGGCGGAAGCATGGAGTGTGGTTAGGGAAGTCTGTCAATTAGTCCTCTATGCCTTCCCCGTAAGGGACACGGCGTGATGAGGTTGAACAAACTATTCAGAATCAAGATAAAAAAACAAAAAAAAAGAATCTAGAAAACCTCGCTGGAAGAAGATTACCCGGAAGGACAGCTGGACCTCTTCATCCCAGGACAGCCCGCCGTCACAAACAGGTCACCCGAATTAATACAAGAGGAAGAAGAAGAAAAATATAAAATTGTTGCATTATTTGCCGGTGAGTTAAGTATCGCCTAAGGCTGTTTATGAGTCGATTAAAAGTGAAACATAAAACCAGTACCTAAGGAGAGCACAAAGAGTTGTGCTGGTTGCCGAGACGACATACTAGTTGTACGCGAGTGGTATATGATCTGGCGTACTCTCATTTCACTGAGACCTGATCATCAGGTTTAGTCGCTACACTACGTAATGATAGCATAACCATGAACCAATGTCAAGACGAGATGTTATGTCACTTTGATGGCATTGCTATTAGTATGTAAAGATTGTTAAGCGTAGCATTTTAATTGTTCTACTACATCTTAAAAGTAGGCATGTTGACATTTCAAAAATTTCTCAAAACGGGAGACCTTAGATCTCGACAACCGTTACTAAATATGCTTTGGAAAAAATATGGAAGATACATTGAACTTTTATCTAAGAAATTACCGAAAAAGATTTTTTATATCTAGTACAGATTTCTCAAAAAATATTGTGATAAACACCTCTGATGTTTTTTCCGAAAGACAGCAACTCGTTTCCCGAAAGTCGCGGAGTTTTTTTTGTATTGATAATATGTATTAAAATCTAGGGAATAACCGCAAAAGTTTTTTGATTGAAGCGAAATTAACCCCCAAAAAATGGAAACAACACTATTTTTACCATTTTGTCATGCGATTGTTCATGCGATTTTGAACCTCAATGCCATGGGAAATTACCGTGACGTCATAGTTGGGTCGGGAGCTTACGCAAATAGAAAAGGATAGGATGGTGACTTTGAATTCGATATAAAAGTGGACTGTATAAGTATTTAGAAAGATAAAGATATGTTACCGCCTACCTTTATTGCAGCTGATTCAAGTCCTCTATTGATTGACGGGTTAATTTTACAAGCCGGGGATCCCCACTAGGTTAAATAACTTTGGGTCGTAGTAATTTCGAGTAGGTATGTGAATATTGAATGTTTCGACCCAAGGTTCTTGGTGGATGTTCTCTGTTATGTCGTGAAATACTCCTATAATAATTTCTTGTGCACTTAGTATCTGTCTCATCATCAAGAGAATACATAGTTAGCGTTGGGATTCGAATTCGGCACCTCCCGTTTGGGAGACCGGTACTCCACCCAACTGCGTCAACTATTTCAAAAAAGTAGTCTTGATGGGACTGATAAATATTGTGAAAGGGGATACATACTTCCTTTTATGACATTGTATGGATCCTTATTAGTAATATCCCCCCTTTGATACGGTCTTCTATTTTTATTGGTACGAGTATGTAGGTCATTTAGTTCTACTAGATACCACTTCTACATGACCGTAGTTAGTTCTCTTACCTCCATTTCGTCAATGTCTGTTATGTATTGTACTGTAATCAGGGTTGTAAGGGATAAATATCCTGATATATATCTCTTGATAACTACTCAGGTTTGCAAGGGATAAATATCCTGATATATATCTCTTGATAACTACTCAGGTTTGCAAGGGATAAATATCCTGATATATATCTCTTGATAACTACTCAGGTTTGCAAGGGATAAATATCCTGATATATATCTCTTGATAACTACTCAGGTTTGCAAGGGATAAATATCCTGATATATATCTCTTGATAACTACTCAGGTTTGCAAGGGATAAATATCCTGATATATATCTCTTGATAACTACTCAGGTTTGCAAGGGATAAATATCCTGATATATATCTCTTGATAACTACTCAGGTTTGCAAGGGATAAATATCCTGATATATATCAGGATAATTTTCTTGATAACAGTAATTTGCGTGTGTGCTAATGTGTTTAATTGTGAACGGATGCTATTGGTCTTGTGTATTATATATTTTAATTATTTTTATAATTATTATTGTTATTGTATATTTTTGTACTGATGTGCCATTTACAAGTACTCGCGACGGAGAAGATTAAAAAAGAATTTATTTAATTTATTTTAATTAAAATTCACTTTTACAATTCACTTTTATAATACTAAATTAATGTGTCCAGCGTGACAGTCTAGTTAAAACTCAAATTCTATTGTCTTACTCCGGGGTTTATATATTAAACATCTACTATAGGTTCTGTGGGAAATGACCATGAGCCCCTGATGGAAACCGCTTGGTCATCAGATCTCATACTACATACCCGTAATATACCTATAGTAGGAGTAGGTATATAACTCCTCCCCTGTAAGCTCGGAAAAATGGGGTGATTTTTCATCGCATTTTTCCGTTCTGGGTTTGCATCTTTCAGCTTTCTATCTATTTTTTAGAATGCAATTGAACTTAAGATATTTGAAATATTTGATTAACATAGTAATTGAACTTAAGATATCTGAAATATTTGATTAACATAATAGTTGTACTTAAGATATTTTAAATATTTGATAAACATAATAATTGAACTTAAGATATCTGAAATATTTGATTAACATAATAATTGAACTTAAGATATTTTAATATTTGATTAACATAATAATTGAACTTAGGAAATCTCCCAACTTCTGTGTGTCTCCCTGGACTGGGCTGATATTATCTAGGTTGGTATTTTGAAGTTTCCAAGCTGCAGTTCATGATGTGGGAAATTTGTCGTCCTGGTAGATTTATTCAATGCATTTTGCCATCTGATGATACCTCATGTTCAATTGTCCTGTTGTGGTTTCACAGTTTTCACTGAGGTCTTTGATAGAGCTTTCTTTCAGATCGGTTTTATCTCTTTATCTTTGACATAATATTGCAGAAATAAGAGATTGTTCTGTGACAATTACTATTTATTGGTTATCTGATATCTTTTGGAGTATGGGTGTTTCTAACACTTTTTCTTTGGGTTATTAGTTGTTGTACTGTCTCAAGTATATTAAAAGTTGTACTTCATAGAGTGACTTCTCATTTGAATGTTTCAAAGGGAATCTCTGCATAGGTATTATGTAAGGTAATTTTCTGCTAAGGTTGGTTGAGATTTGCATTTTATTTTCACTAATGAATAGATTGTGAGATTGTAATTTGAAACGATAAACATTCTAGTCTATAGGAGTCCAGTTTTTCAATGGCATTTGAATTATTAATTGTATTATACCAATTTATACTATCTTGTCTATAAGAGTCCAGTTTTTCAATGGCATTTTAATTATTAACTGAATTGCATTGTCTGATATATAACACTTCACTTGGGCACGATTTTTATTGTATTTTAATTATAAAATGTATTTATCTGTTTGATGTATACCACTTTACTTGGGAACAGTTCTAATGAACAACACATTTTCGTCTTTTTTCTACTGGAAATTAAATTTTCTCACTTTTAATGACTGTTAATTCACTGCACTATATTTAGGTTCAATAATAATTGGATTTGAGGTACATTGCAAATGTTGTAACTGTTTCAATTTCACTGATCACTTAATGTTCACTGCAGTTATTATTTGGTTATAGAACGTAGTTATCATCAGATCATCACTATTTTAATTCGTCTTCTCCGTCTGATGTTATAATATTTAATGCCATGCCGTAATATGAAAATGTTGCAAAAATGTTTCTGAAATACATATGACTGTTTTTCTCACAATTCAGTATTGCTTGTGCACTTTTGAAAATGAATTCACTATTAAAAAAAAAACTTTTCCTTGTATAGTAAAAATGTCTGTGTGTATTGTAACAAAAGATTTTAAATTTGTCTTTCATTTTATTGCAAATAGGTATAGTAAGTATAATATGGTCTTGATTTCTTATCATATTATATAATCGATGTCATTTTTTCTTAAGCCAAGTCTTCATGTACGAGTGGATAGTCTGTCTCTTATTATAAGTTCATGGTGTCACTGCTAATCTTCCTTGTGTTTTTAGAAGTTTAGATATATTCCTTTCTGAGTCGTTCTTTGTGTATAAGATATTTTTCAATCGCTGATTGCAATTTGATGTCTTAGCAATAATGATATAATGATGTGTAAGGTTATATTGGATGATCAGATGATTCATTTGGCTTTGATGATCTGTTTCCAATTTCTTTATCTCTTCTTGTTTCCTCACGATGTGTTTGCGTTGTTTTTCCATTTTTCCTGTTGTTTCTTCTTTACTACTTTCTTTTACTGCTAGTGTATCTATTATAGGCTGTAAATCTTTTAGATGTTTCTTTATTTCGTCATCCTTTACGCAAAGTTTAGTTACATCAGTATTTTGATATATTTTAAAATCGTCTAAAATCATTTTTATATTTAAACTTGAACTTGAAATATTTTCTATAATATTCTTAGAATTGGGTATTGTAATACAGCTGTTATCATTATGTGCTTGGTCAGGGATATTACTAATCAAGCAGGGACGTACTTGGTTATCGTTTTCTTCATCTTGAGTGATTGGGTTCCTTACTATTTCATAGCTTTTATTAAGAATTTCTTGTTTAATTGCTGTTGTTGAGTTTTCCAAATTAAGAAAAGATTTTTCATAACTCTCTTGTTCTTTTTTAAATTTCAGAAAATTATTGTTTAGTAATGTTAAGGTTTTTTCTGCTTCGATCAGTATTGAAGGTTGCATAATTTTTGTTTCTTTAAATTTCTCTGGGTGGTTATATGAATTAGAATTTGGAAATTTTTTTCTTCTAGATGTTGTTATTTTTTCCGAAACGGATTTCTCATTGTGTACATCATCAAACTTATTATTTGAGATTTCTTTTCGTAGAATTCTTGTTGGTTCACTATCATTCCTTTGGTGGTTGATTTTCATTCTGTTTTTCTTTTTCTTCTTATGTTCTGATAATTTTTCAGCTTCCTTCACTGTATTTTTCAAATTTTCTTCTCTGATGTCGCAATGAAATAGGTACTTGATATCTTCAACAGGTGCTTCGCCAATCCGTTCCTGTTGTTTCACACGATTATGATTCTTGGATCCTCTATTGTAATTTGAATAAGGGTCATGTTTCTTCATTTCTGCTTTGTTAGCGATATAGTTATGCAGTTGTATTGGAGAGTGATTCTGGTTATTAGATTTATTTTTACATGTTGTAGGTTTTTCATGACTATTGGAAAAACTGTTTTTATTCTGTCTGTACTTGTATGTTATCCTTTCTTGATAGGGTTTCTGCCTTCGCGAAAATAATGATTTTCATCATTGTCCTCGTCATAATCTTCTTGATTGACTGTATGTATATCGTCATATTCTGGATCATCTTGATAGAACAGTTCTTCTGAATAAAATTTGGGTTGGCTATTTGGTTTTAATGGGGGTTGGCTTTGATTTTGCCTATATTTTTTGACTGAATTAATGTCGAATTTATTTTGAAAATTGTTTGAGTTTGTGTTCTCTTTACTGAGAAATTTTTGAAAATATTCTTTTCTAGTTTCATGAAAATTTTCTTCTTCTTTGGCTATTGCCATCGCTTTTTCTAATGTTTCTGGCTTGGTGACTCTAACAAAAATGCTCAATAGTCTTTTCAAGCCGTAGTAAAATATTTGTAGTGCCTGTTTTTCGTAGAATTGGGCCTTTATGTTTCGGATTTCCGAGCTCGGCTCGACTGTCCTCAATTTAGAGAGCAGTTTGCCTCTAGCTACTTGGATCCTTGTCCCAAATTCCCAGGCTGTCTCGTCCTTCCTTGGGTGAATGTTATTTAATTTCTGGACCAGACCCTCTTCACTGGTCTGTTCGCCGAAGTATTCGAGTAGCAGGTTTTTTGTTCCCGTCCATGTCTCTTTTTCTACTCTGTTGCAAATTAATAAACTTGCCTTCCCATAAATCCTACTATGTATGACTTTTAACAAGTAAACATTTTTTGGATTAGTGGGATTTTCCGTATCAGCACTTGTGGATATTACATATTCACACGCCTCGATGAAATTTTGCAAATCCTCGCTGGTACCATTGAACTTAGGTATAAGTTCTATTGCCAACTTCTCGGCCTCCATAAGCATAAAATTTGCCATGTCGATGCACGTAGGGCCTTAATTACTGACTACGTAGTATAGCCCCTTAACTGTATCAAGTATGAAATATGATATTCCTTAATCAGCGGTTTCTGAGAATTCCAACTGATCAGTGGGTATTTTCCTGTGGGAAATTTTCTGTGTATATCTGGTTTGATATAACACTATTAAATATAGTGATTTCACTATTAATTTCCTATTGCTTCTGCAATGGAAAAATCTTAGCTCGATGCTCAGAGGAGTTTAACCAGTATTTGGAATTTTTCTTATTCAAACTTACGAAAGTAATAACTTACGCACTCAGTAGAACAAGTTTTCCAAACATTTCACTGCACTAAATAAGACACTTTTACGTATTATAAATGTCACTTATAAAGTTCACTTAGAAAGCTCACTTAAAAGTTCACTTAAAAAGGTTCACTTAAAAGGTTCACTGTTCGCAAAAAGTTAAAACTTACGAATATTACAGTTTTTTTTATAATATTCCCGAACAAACAACCAGCTGCGCCATTTACAAGTACTCGCGACGGAGAAGATTAAAAAAGAATTTATTTAATTTATTTTAATTAAAATTCACTTTTACAATTCACTTTTATAATACTAAATTAATGTGTCCAGCGTGACAGTCTAGTTAAAACTCAAATTCTATTGTCTTACTCCGGGGTTTATATATTAAACATCTACTATAGGTTCTGTGGGAAATGACCATGAGCCCCTGATGGAAACCGCTTGGTCATCAGATCTCATACTACATACCCGTAATATACCTATAGTAGGAGTAGGTATATAACTTGCCTGTCAATATTTGTTTTTGTGTATAAATAAATAAATAATTATCCAAATATGTCGATAATTATCTGGATAATTATGCTGATTATTATTATGATAAAAACATGTAGACTGGGAAACGAAAAGGCTACAAAACTTGTGTATTATTCAAGTATTTTAATCAAGATAGCGAAAAAAAAAAGTTGAATTGGGTTGCAGATTATTGAATACTAATACCTCCTGATCATTGACAGTAATAAATAAAAAAATCATTTTTCAAGAAGAAAAGTAACTTTTTATGAGTTTTAATTTTTAGATGGATATTTTTTTAAACAGTGTATCGTTAGTAATAAATAAAGGAATTTTGAAAGATTAGGGATATTATTGGATAACTATTTGATATTTATCAATGAATATAATTGTCTTGATAATTTTCAACCCTGAATGTAATCAGAGTGAGACGTTAACAAGGAGCTTTCTGATGATGAAGAAGTGTAATGTGAAAAAATCACAGTTGAAAGTTGGTTATGTAAGAGCTTCGTAATATGGTGGGGTGAACCTTATACATTTTAAAAAAAGGATCGTGTGGACACAAACCAAAATACTTTTCTGAAGTGCAGTGCAGAATACTCCACTAGAATTTCTTATTGTTTGTATTTGTGTTCATTCAATCGATTCTGTACAATTTTAGCTTGAGTCAATTTTTCACTTCAATTCAATTCAAATAGTTTATTTTATAATGTAATGGACATGATTTATAAACACACTAAATACAAAACAATATAGAAGATCTACGGAGTACTCTCGGAGAGAAATTCCGTGACCATCGATATCATTGCATAAATTCAGGAAACAACATTGTTAAATCAAAGATACTTATCCACGTAATGATATGAAAAAGTGACACACGGGGAAGCCAAACAACAAACAGGACACAGTCTTAATATTTATTGTAACAGATCGACTATTGACTAAGCAGTTGATAGCTAAAATTTAATATAAATAATACTACCGCGTACCCATACATTATCAAGAGGTATCACGTATTTATTTCTTCGTTTTTTTCCCTCTACGCTAGTCGCCGGGTATTTTATTTTGTATCGTACACTTCTCATGATGATTTTTTATGTACATGAGTACGAGTGTATATATTTATTAATTTACTCTTAGAATACACCGAATGTACATATTTCTCGTCGTAAGACTCGGCTAATGACACGTGAGACGTGTTACAATAAATTTGCGATTATTTTTAATTCCGCACAGTTATTTCGATCCATCCCATTGCTTGAATTTCTTTGTATAGAGGTACTAGGTAGCTCCATCATGTCATAAAAGTTAATTCCGCTGAACTAATGTTTGTTGGTGGAGCGAGGGAGGGTCGTGTCGAGGATGGGGTGGAAGAAGGGATGTCAAATTAGGTGGATCTCCCCTGACTAGGTAGGTGCCTACTATACCTACTGTACATTTAGTGATGGTAAAGTGGGCATACATAAACTCGAATGTCTGCAGGTGAAATGTAGACGAAATAATAGTAATAATAGTCGGATGGATTTTCAACAAAATTGGTTTAATTTATTTGTGTTAAAAAAAAATTGTGTTTTGACGGTCATTGCGAGTAAACGAAAAATAATGTAAATGAAAGGAATGCATTAATATTTTTTTAGAGAATTAGTAAGGATATTTTGTTTTTGGTTGTATTGGAGCTCGGACTTGCATTCTGGAGGTACCCGGCTCGAATTTCGGTCTTGACGATGTATTCTGTACTTTGTGACACATGATTTTAGCTTACTGTGAAGTGTACAAGAAAGTAGGTATTAGGGTTTGTGTAGATTTTTTCAAACCCTTTATTTCTCTATTTTTTTCCCACACATTCTTCTCATTGACCAAGATTCTTGTTTTACAATCTCACGAGGTCTTCTGTATACTTTTATTGTATGTTACCACGTCAATAATAATAGTAAACATAAATCTCTTCTAGTTTTAATAATACAATACGGGGACCGTGACCGGACAAAAACCCGTAGGAATATTGCTCAACATGAAAAAATCCCAAAAAGACAAAAACCCTCAAGAAATTTGCTCAAGGGACAAAGCTCGAATCTAATTAGATTTTACAACAATTTTTTTTTAAAGAATCTGGGCTTGCATACACCAACCCAAATACTTCATGCACACCTTGCACTAGGCTAAAAGCCTGTATCAAAAAGTTTGGAATACATTGTCAGCACCGGGGTTTGAACTTGGCACCTCCCGCTTGAGAGATTGCCGCCTCAACCAACTGCGCCAACAATGTACGTACTCATAATATTAATTGTATCTCTCAGTATACGATTTCTTTCAGTACGTTAGAAACTAGCATAGATTAGAAAACAAACAAATAAATAAGCAGATCTATAATGGGATAAACAATAAAATAGTCAACATTTTATAATCTACTGGAATCCAACTAGAAAGTTTGGGTTTCTATCCATTGAGGATACTTCTGAAATGCTTTTGTCTTTTTCGGGATTTATTCATGTTGAGCAATATTCTTAAGGGTTTTTCTCCGGGAACCATAAGGGGACAACCATTATACCTGGACGGATGTGGCAATTCCAGGAAAAAGGAAGTAGGTATTAAATAAAGAATCAATACATTCTTCTTCATAGATTTATGTATTGGTCTCAAATAAGGACACATTCTTCTACTTTATTGTCCAAAATCCAAATTTGGAAAGAGCAGGTTAGATAAAATGTTAAAAAATACTTTTATTAACTTTAGGGATTAATTTCGCCTCATTAAAAAAAAACTTTTACGGTCATTCCCTGGATTTAAATGCACATTATTAATACAAAAAAATATCTGCGACTTTCGGGAAATGAGTTGCTGTCATTCAGAAAAAAAGATCAGAGGTGTTTTTCACATTTTTTTGAGAAAAATATTTTACGGTCATTCCCGAGATAAGGGTTCAATCATTGTATCTACCCTATTTTTTTCTAAAGCATATTTAGTAAGGTTGTCGAGATTCAAGGTCTCCCGTTCATTGAAAATTTTTGAAATGTCAATATGCCTACTTTTAATTTTTCTTCTTGTCAGCCCCCCTGCGTCCACTGTTGGACATGGGCCTCCCCTATTGATTTATTAATATTTTAATAGGATTGTTTAAAACAACAACAATACTAAAATACTTGTGTCATTTTAGTCAGTTGTATTTACCTTGGTAATTTATGATATCTTGCATACTCGATTGTCTAATTTACGACATCTTACATAGACGATTGTCTAATTTTTTTTCAATTGTTTTAATCTGTGAAAACATTTTTAAACAATATCGTCAAGTGCAAAACAATCGATGGTGATTAAACAAAACAAAACAATCAAATTGTAAACAAAATGAAACAAAGTCCTCAAGTTTTTTTGTAGGTTTGTATTAACTGTAACAATTTGTTGCATAATTTTGAATGAGAAATGGTTCTTACGTGTTGTGAAAAATTGTAACAAAAGAAAAATAAAGGTATTGTTGTTTTTAAAGGGTTTTATTTGACGCAGTGTGAGTCATGCTTTATACCCAGGCATCAATTTAACTTGTTTCTCGTTATTGTTGCCTGCGTCTACAGTTTCTTCTTCAGTTGTTAATAATTTCTCAATATCCCTGCACCTTGTAATTCCTTGTAATTATGACACGTTGCCAGACGCTCCGATTCTAGATGGACCAAAAAGATTCTCGAGTGCCAACCTAGAGCGAGCAAAAGAAGCGTAGGAAGACCTCAGGCAAGATGGTCTGAAGATGTGAGGCGAATCGCAGGAAGCAAGTGGATGCAGCATGCCCAGGATAGGGATCTGTGGAAAGTCAAAGGGGAGGCTGGGGAGGCCTATGTCTAGTATTGGAATTAAAACGGCTGAGAAAGAAGAAGAATAAGAATGCCCACATACTTTGTAGGTGTTCAGTGAATAAATCTTTATTAGCCAAAAATCATGAAAAGTTACAAAACAAGACAGTTGTGTGCTAAAGGGCGGATTTATTACAAAAGCGATATCACAGGTTAAAATTGTAGTGTAGTGTTTTATCATTTACAATTTCAATCGGTAATTTCAATTTGTCTAATTTTTAAATGGAGAAATGTAAGCGTGGTGATATTTTTTTGGAATTTGAAGTTATAATATGTACCAACCCAATTATGTATGATTGACCCAAATACAGGGTGTACCTATTTGTATAAAGAAATAAAATAGCTTAGGTCTATTTTTATCCAAGTATATAGTAATGTATGAAGGTTTATGTATAAATAAGTGTCGGTACCTACACCATTTTGTAATTCTATAGGGCTGTGTGTAGCCTAGAATTCAATATGTTTTAAGTACGTGTACCTATATATCAAACAGCATTATGTAATTGAATTGGATGTTATCTCAACTAATATACGAGAGAGCCTGACTGATTGACTGTCATGTACTCACCTATCAACGCAGAGCCCAAATGGATTATCCTAGAGAACCGAAATCTTCTAGGAAGATAGGTTTTAATACACAACCTTTCACTAAGAAGGGATTTTTAAAATTCCGCCCCGAAGGGTGTGAAAAATAGTGTTAAAAGTTTTTTAGAGTATAGGAATATCTCGGAAACCAGGCGTGATACGAACTTGAGATTTAGCACATAGACTCTCCGATGAAAATTAGTAAAATTGGCCGTTTTTTCCAAATTTTGATTAGCTATATTATAAAAGCCTCAAAATAACAGGCATGGTACTTTTCTCGTCTTTGGACATTGGCTTTGGCATATATTACCGATTGACTACAAAAAAAAATGGACCGTATTTTATGTTCAGTATTCACATGCAAGTGGTGGTCGTTACTAAAGTCAAATTATTTCAAACTTTCGAATGCAGTCGTAAAATTGTGACAGAGAAGGCGCGACTGTCTGCTTTATTCGCACTTACGCCAGAGCCATAAGGTGCGAATAAAACAGATAGTCGTTTCTACTCATCTAATTTCATGACTGCGTTCGACAGTTTGAAATAATTTTACTATAGGAGCACGTTAGCGCAAGCAAGTGGATTCGTAGTAGGAAAGTAGCTACCCATGCAACGTCGGGCAATAGAGCTAGTATGTTATATATAGAATTATTTTACACGTCAAAATGTTGCTACAAAGTATTTCTGATCAAATTCCGTAATATTTATTAACCTGTCACCGCCAGAGGTGTTATTCCGTACAAAAAATCAGAGTCCATTGTTGGAATTCCACTATTTTATTTTAGGTAGATCGGTACACAAAAAATGAGATATTTTAAGGTGAAGGAATTCAACGACCACGCGTATCGAAATTTATTTTACGTAGGTTTTGTAGAATATGACGGATTTTCAAATGCTTTCGTCCATGGGCGTAATAAGAGGTGGGGTCCAGGAGCCCTAGTAACAATTTAGCTCCTAGATTTGTTCTAGAACAGTCCTATAACCGTTCTAGAACCAATCTAGGAGCTAAATTGTTACTAGGGGGTAGCTGCTTTCCCCTAGAGAAATGAATAGATAAACCTACACTTTACCTACCACATGAAAAAACCTCGCAAAAATTTTATAAAATTGTTACGAAATCCATTAAATTACAATTGCTCTGTTAAAAAAATTGCTTGCGTAGCTATTGATGCATTTTTATAAGACAGCAATTTTTTTTACCAAAATGCATTACGACTTTTTTCACTCAGTCTAACAAAAAAAGTTCGCATGCGGCGCTATAATCAATCGTTTTTTTTAACGTTTACTTAAAAAAATATTTTGTCCTTCCCCCCTCGTAGCTTTGAAAATGGCGACGCCCATGCTTACGTCAAATTCTTCACTTTTTATAGTGTATTTTTTTTGTACGTTTGACACAGTGAACCGTCGCTAATTTAAAAAGGATTGGGGAATCGATATATGGATTGTGGAATCAAATACGGCACCTTTGACTCCGTTTTTCTTTTCAAGGATTAGGCATTGGGAACTATATAAATACAGGAAATAATACTGGTATTATTGGTATACCTGAGGTTGTGATGTCCGTACAAAATGATTTTAAAAATGATTGCGCTTGCTTGGATGATAAACAAGAAACTAGGGGTGTAAAAGTGGACTGTATGTGAGATATCGCGGTATGGTTGGTGAAAACAAAATATGTAGATTTTACGGAGAAGAATTATACAAATGGAGAGGATGAAAAGTCCTACCTTAATGATGAACTGTGATGAACGTAGAAGGACCTTCAGATCACTTGCTGCGATGTTGAATTATACAATAAATAAAAAAATAGAAAATGCCAATCAGTGAGCGCAGTATGACAACTCATTTGACAGTTAGCCATACAGTATGTTCAATATCTCTACACCCTTAGTTTCTATAACAAGTTAACCCTTTAACGTTCCTATTAAACTAAAAAAAATGTAATCAGTTAATCTATACCGTCGTATTTTTTTACGTTCTAACTTATCTTACTGCACGATTACGTTCGGGTGTAATTATCGTCGTAAAAATTTAACCAAATTAAGGTATGTATGGATGGATTAACATGCCTACTAAAGGTGTCTTTTTAGGGACATTTTGTCATTTAATATCTTTCTATCACATTCCACCATTTTTATACGTTTTTTATAAGGGCTAATTTTATAGACGAACCTTTATCGTTTTACCTGAATTACATAGGGAGATAGACCCCCCATCTAGAACTCACTTAGTATTTTGTAAATGTATTTATTTATTTATTTTATTGTTAGCACGTGTGGTTTGTCCATCATAATGTGGGATTTCATTTCTGAATGTAACATTATTCCCAGGATATTTAGAATGAATTCTAAAGATTAAGAAAACATATCGCGTTTCTTTTTATTTGTAGCTATACTTTTTTAATATAAATATCTAGATTCTATATAGGCTAATAATTTTGATATAAAAATGTACTAGTCTATAGTTAGTACCGACACCTTTTTACATAATTGTGAAATTTATATTAACCTATTTTTTTTTCTCATTTTTCAGGTAATGATGAAACTACTTTCTTCCAAAACACGATAGTCCCATCCAATTTGTTAGATCTGTATGTAAGTATCAAATTATATAGTAGTAATTGCTAATACTCTTTCCTCCTTGTATGTTCCTTTTGGAAATTAAGTATTCAATAGAGTGTTCAGTTTTGAATTGAATTCAAGTCGTAATAACAAGATAAATCAATTGTCTTTTTGATAACATTAAGTATCTCAAATTTCTACACTAACTCATTGAATATTCTTCGATAGTTTGACTATGGAATGTATAGTTAGTGACGTCACGAGTTGCCTTTATCCTGATTTAAACCTAACTGTCAAAATAAAAGGTATAACATCGTTTTGTATGGGAGTAACCAACCTTATGTAGTTTAGTAGCTATGGATTTTTATTACATGCAACGGAAACTCTTAACAATGAAATATTTCATTTATTGCTTTGGTTTGTTAGGACCCCAGGTTCCTATAAATTCACGTATCAGTAGATAATTAATAGTAAAATATTAGAGTTTGTTTGTGCACTACACATATGCGTATTGTATGCCTGTCATACATACGTATGGAATACTCCATAGGTTGTTGTGTTAATCCAACATATCCGCTCTATTATATTGTATCAAAATCAGTTCGCCACACCTTTGGTTCTTAGATGACTCTAGCTCTTGGTACTTACTATAAGTAGCTTATATTAGATGTTACTATTCTTCGATGTCCTATTATAAAGCTGTTCGTAACCAGAGGGCCTCGAAAGTTTATGAAATATACTTCTAAAAAACAGCGAAAACGTGACACTGGCCGAGTTACTTTTTCATTGGGTTAAATTGAAATTGTTTGTTATTTACCAAGAAACATTAAAATATAAGTGAGTTGGTATTGTTAAATTTGCCCAAGTCATTTGTTAAATTTTTAACCATGTCTCTTGGTTAAAAATTACAGATGACTTAGTTGGTATAGCCGAGTTAGTTGGTAAGTTTCCGCCATTTAGCAATAAGTCAAGTACATTCGGTTAAATTTAACCTATAGTAAGTTTGCAGGTTCTATATTAGCATTGTTGATGGGTTGGAATCGGCAGCGTTGAATAATAAAACAGTCAATGGAAAATTGCATGGTATTTTCAAATTCATCAACATTTATTGAAGAAGCTATGATTACGAACTAGGTACTGTATCTATGAACATTGAATGGAGTCAGTAATGCATACGTATTGAACTTCCTGTAAGACGTATGTATGTAGGTATATGACTTATTATATGTAATATCATATTATTATCTGATGCAGTAGGACTGCCTATCAATGGTATCTATGTCATTCATTGCAAGTTCCTAGCTACTGACGTTATAAGAGATATGTATAATATTACCTATACGTAAATGTTTGTGATTATAGGTAATGCATTTTGATATCCTTATGCTAATTCATAATCATCATGTCAGCCTCCCTGCGTCCATTATTGAACATAGGCCTCCTCCCCCATCGATCTCCACAGCTCCCTATCCTGGGCAGAGCGCATCCAACCGTCTCCCGCAACTCGTCTTACATCGTCCGACCACCGTGCTTGAGGCCTACCAACACTTTTTCTGCCTGTTCTATGCCGCCACTCCAGAACTTTTTTTGTCCACCTAGAGTCTGTGGTTCTGACCATCTGTATACAAGTCACTTCATGGACAGGTGTTCCGATACTTGCACCAAACGCCCAGGGCTAATTCACAAAATTTACCATCTCATATGTTCACAACTTCTTTTTTTTGTAGGAAAGAAATTATTATATTTCACAAGTACCCTCACTCTCCGCCATCTGTTGAGATCTTGTGCAACCTTTATCAAAGAACATTCTTTCTATTATTTGTGATACGTATTTTCAAATATTTCATACATAACTATCCGTAAAAATACAAAAGTCTTTTATCAAACAACTGCCATAACATACGTAGGCATTTCTGATAAACAGAACCGTTCAATTGCAATAATCATCGTCTTTCTTTCTCCTACCAACAGTTCACATCATATACAGCTCAGTGGTCTCATACATTGATTGCCATGCATGAGAGAGATGGATAATGTTACCGGTCTTCGACATGTTCAAGATCAACAGCTATCCAAGAAGTAGTACCACAACTCCTCTTGTAACTTGTATAATATAGTATAGTTACATACGTACTACAAATAGTTAACAGGGGAATTTCTACTACGATTTACTACCGACATCTATGTGTTGTTTTTATAATTAAAAGTTGACAGTTACACTAACGCCATCTGGTGATAGGAGTACCAAACTATAAACATTTAAAAAATCAATCGAAAGTTGAGGATCTTGTCGACATGTTTGGACCAGGTCTTTCTTAGGCGGCCGCGTATCCTTACCCCTCTTCGCTCATTCAAATATATTTTTTTTGTCATCCTGTCATTTTTCATTCTCTCAAGTCTCAACATGCCCAAACCATCTTAGTTTATTCGCTTTCATTCTTGTCACAATAGTCCGAGAGCCCGCTGCTTAATTTATGACGTATCTGTTTTTTGATCGAAATGTGGTATAAATGATAGCTTACCAATAGGGTATTACATCGCACTAGGGTTGCCTATCAAAATCCTGCCGCAACCCCCCCTGCCCCCCCCGAAAAGGTCCCTCTTCGCGGTTTTTCGCATTTTATAGGAATATGGTAAGAGATAGGAGAATGTAGTCAATGACAAAAATAATCCTTCCTAAATTCTCTACAAAAAATGTTAAGTCAAATTTTTCATAGGACTAGTAGTTAACCCGTAATGGCCGGTCAAAAAACAGGATATTTTTTGAAAAAATAAAAAAAAAAGTTTGATTTTTTTTTCTTTCACATTCTTCCACCCATTATCACTAACATTTTATGTAAAAAAATATTTGGCCTGCGGCGCTATATCGCTAGTTATTTTATGAAAAACTAAATTTTAAGAATTTTCGTCACTGAGATTTATTGCAATAACTCCGAAATTACTAAATGTATGAAAATAAGTTATAGCTCGTTTTGTAGCTAAGACTACGGTAATTAATTCGTTCTCTGACTATTTTCCTGTAGCTCTTATCAATTTTCAACCAATGTAGTTTAAATACATGTTTTTAGTATTTTAAATGAATTTCGGTTTTCGACCGGCCATTACGGGTAAACTACTAGTCCTATGAAAAATTGTCTTAACATTTTTTGTAGAGAATTCAGCAAGGATTATTTTTGTCATTGACTACATTCTCCTATATCTTACCATATTCCTATAAAATGCGAAAAACCGCGAAGAGGGACCTTTTCGGGGGGGGCAGGAGGGGTTGCGGCAGGATTTTGATAGGCAACCCTAGTGCGATGTAACATTGGTAAGCTATCATTTGTACCACAATTCGATCAAAAAACAGATACGTCATAAATTAAGCAGCGGGCTCTTGGACTACAACACCAGTCTTGCAGTCACGCATTTTCCTTATAGCCTCATTCCTTATCTTATCTCTCAACGTTTTCCCACACATTCTTCTTAACGACCTCATTTCCACTGCATTCAACCCGGATTCGTCCTTCTTCAGCCACGTCCAAGTCTCGCTACCATACTGATTAAAATCTGATACATTTTCATAATTCATTTTCTCAATATGCCCAGGACATTCTAGACACTGCACTCGTCTTGCAGCCACTCGTCCATCCAATAACGCCTTTTTTATCCGATCTCTTACGTTTAATTTTTATTGCGGATTTTTTAAGCGTGTCACTCAAGTCTCGATCGTTGGATGAAAAAATCATAGTGAGTTATTATTTGTTGTTGGTACGGTACCTCCTTTATCGATAGCAGGGCAGTGACCGCCGCCTCGACCGGTCCTGAGTCTCCTACCCTCCCCACTTCCTTCCTTCCACATCTACATACTACACCTCTTCTTCTACTACACGATCTTACCACTTCTTCCACCCTCAGGGAGTTATTACTACTACTTATAAAATCTTCTAAATTTTTATTTTTATTTATTTATTGATTTTGTTACAATTTACAACATTACATAATACAGCACAGAAATAATACAAGTAACACAATGTGAGAATAAAATATCCCCAGTCAGCAAAAGAGATTGCTGGTATGAGGGGGTATCATTTTTCAACAATTAAAACATATTTTATAACATTCTTAAAAGTATAACACTAAAGAGTATAACAAAACAAACAGCCAACTACACTACATCGCTACGTCTTTCAAAAATTATTTTTTTCACTTTCTTGGCAAAGTTTTTTGGACACTTGACTTCTTTTATTTCAGTCGGCAGGCCATTATACAGTTCGGCCGCCGTGTATAGAAAACCCTGCCTTACACTATTGGTCCGAGGTGTGTATCCTCGAATAAAATTTCTGGTACGTGTGTACCTCGAGTGTACATCTGAATTGTAAACCAGCTTGATATTTGATTTAATTAATTTATTTTTTATTTTGTGAATCATCTTTGCTTTTTCTATGAAAATAAGGTCATTTAAATTTAACATTTTGGTCAGATTATAAAGTTCAACAGTTCTAGTAAATCGACCCAATCTGTAGATTATTTTCAAAGCCTTATTCATCAATCTTTGGATCATTCCACGAGCCTCTAGACTGCATTGTGACCATATAATCAAGCCATAGATCACGTGAGAAACAACAAAAGCATCGTATATATACTTTTTAGTCCTGTTATCGAACAAGTCTGCTCTTCTCAATACCCCCACGATAGGACCAAGCTTTTTTAGGAGCGCTTCAACATGACTCATCCAAAGCAATTTGTCATCAAATTGAAGGCCCAAATACTTTACACGAGTACTTTGTTTAATTACTTCACCCTTCAAAACGAGTCTGAGATTCAGAGGGGACTTGTTTTTTTGTTTCAGGATCATATAGTTAGTTTTATTCACATTGACTGTGAGCAACTTATTATCAAGCCAGAAACAAAGGCTATTCAGATCATTATTAATCATAATTTGCAAACAATTTTCATCATAACCGCTATAAACAAGTAAAGTGTCATCAGCGTATACAAAATGTTTACCCTGTATATCAGTAAAGCGAAGATCGTCTATGTATAACAAATATAGCAATGGGCCAAGGATTGAACCCTGTGGGACTCCAATATCAACAGACAACCGATCACTCAATTGACCATAGTTTTTTGTCATAGTATACCGTCCTTCCAAATAGCTTTTCACCAGTTTTAAGACAGCACCTCTGAATCCAAGTTTATTCAGCGAGCATAGCAGAGTGTCGTGATCGACAGTATCGAAGGCTTTAGATAGATCAATAAACACAGGTACGACATATTTTCCTTTATCTAATTCCCTGTTAATGTAATTCATAGCGTCCATCAACGCACTAGAAGTATTACTACCCCTTTGAAAGCCATACTGATAAGGATCAAAACAAGAATTTTTTTCCAAGAAATCCACAAATCTAGAATGCAAGGCTTTTTCAAATATTTTGCTAAAAGTATTCAAAAGGCTAATTGGTCGATAATTACCTGCGTCTTTTTTACTACCCGATTTATGGATTGGTACTATATTAGCGATCTTTAGGCAGCTGGGGAATACACACTTCTCAACACATTCGTTGATTATTATCGATAACGGTTCCGCAATTATTTCTTGTAAAGTTTTGACGTCATTTACTGTAATTCCATCATGTCCACAAGTTACGTTATTTTTAAGATTTTTAATGATATTTAAAATTTCAGACTTATCCGTTGGAGACAAGAACACACTATTAATTGGAGAGTCTGTTCTATTGGTTTTGATCCTATTTCTATTGTTCTGAGCCTGTGTAATTTTTAAAGCAAGGTTTTTTTCCGATGGAAGAGAAATACTCATTTATGGTATTTGCTATTGTACGACTATCCGTGACTGTGACACCAGAGACCTGCAACTCCTGAATTCCGCTGAGTTTACCCGTTTTGATTTTACCAAAAGACTCATTTATTATTTTCCAGAGTTTTTTACTATTCCCATTGGTTTGTTCAACCTTAGTTTGCATGTAGGCTTTCTTTGCTTTGTTTATTTCATTTGTTATTTTGTTCTTATAAAATTTATATTTATGTTTAGCATTTTCAGATGCATTTGGACTTTTTTGCAAAGTAAATAATTTGTTTCTAGTGTTAATCATTTCTATTATTTTTGGCGTTAGCCACACATTGTCAACCCTAGCACGATAACGCTTCACAGTAGTAGCCTTTAATTTAGAATCTGTTATAATATCGATGAGATTTTCAAAATTCAATACATTACACGACGATATACGATCCTTAACCAGGTTCTGAAACATCATAAAGTTAATTATTTTCTTTTCTACAATTTGTAGTTTTTGCTTCGGTTTCGGTATATTTGTAACACATATCTTTAATATTCTATGATCCAAGCGCGGCCAATTACTCAATTCCATCGAAAAAGTATTCCTAGTCGAATTATCCAAAACATGATCAATCAATGTACTGGAATTATCTGTCACTCGCGTTGCATGACTATGATCTATTCGATTTATTATTCGGTAATTGTTAGATTCAACCATACATTTATAAGCACTTTTAGTTGTGGATTTTTCGTCCAACAAATTAATATTTACATCTCCTATAACTATCATACCATTATATTTCTGCAATAGGTCATCAAAGTCCTCAATAAATTCGTTCACTGGATTAAAGGTATCTGACCTATAGAAAGTACATACTTTTTGGCTGTGGCTATTTATACGAATATCAACTATAATTACGTTATATTTATCAGATTCATGCAAGATATTAAAACACAAAGTGTCTCTGACATATATCGCAGTACCTCCACCTCTACTACCACCATCTCTGCAGTTGAAAATACCATTAAACCCCTTTATGGTAAAGAATTTACACTCATCTGAAAAGAGCCAGGTCTCATTGAACACCAATATATCTGCATCAGGGTGGATCCCCAGCATACATTCAACTTCATTTCGTTTATTCCTAATGCTACACATATTTGCGTATAGTATATTCAGTTTATTAGACTTTTCGATTTTTTTGGTATTCACTTTTGTTGCAACTGTTCTGTTTTTCTCTACAAAAAATACGTTGTTCTTTCTTTAGTCATATTAACCATTCTCTTGTAAATTGGACAGGTCGAACTGTATGCCTGGTGATCGCTCCTCTCACTCTTGTTCGTTACGCAATTTATGCATTTGAGCACTGTGGACTGGCAATCCCTTGTATCATGGTTTTCTGAGCATTTACCACAAGCCGTGGCAGCTTCGCATTCACTATATTTGTGGTTATAGCCCTGGCACTTAAAACATCTAAGGATGCCATAATCTTCCCTTACGAAGTGCTCTCCCCAGTGTACATTAACGTAGTTACCTACCAGTTTCTGGTATGTGAGTGGTGATACTTCAATCACAACACTGTATGTATTTCGATGTTTATTTAGTCTGGAATAGACTAGCCTTATCTCATCTTCTTTCGTAATGAAATGATTTTGCAAAATTAGATCATTTACCAACTCCTCTTGGGTATAATTTTTATCTAGTCCAGATATTGTAAGTCTTGGCAGTCGTGGTTTAGTGAGGTGAATTTCATAGTTTGCGCCCAGCTTTGAAGTCAACTCCTCCTGTAGTATTCGGTTGTTACTTTCACTGTTTGTCTTTATAGCGACCTTTCCATGCTTAAGGGGCATTAGACGAGAGATACCAATCCCAATAGCGGAGGGAGAAACACTGTTTTTTATATGCTTCTGGGTACATGCGCTCTCAATATTAGTACCACTCTTCGGCCTGACAATCAAACACGAAGAATAAGAAGTGTGCTTCCTCTGTGATCCATGCTCCGCACAGTAGATTCTTTCGAGGATTTAGAAATCAGAAAATCATAACAGTCGAACTATCAATAAATTTATATATTTTTTGATGTACGATGATTAAATAGACATTATTTTATAGATATTACGTAATTACACTCAACATGCATGCTTCCGGTACATGCTATGCACATATAACCGTAGGCTTATGTAATGGAAAAAATACGGTGAATGGCAGCTTTCATAAAACCTGGTTCCGGAACTGGAAAATGATCCAATTTTCGATTTATTAATCAATATTATCATCCTTTATTTGTTTAACACTTGTTTATGAACATAACATCACTTTTAGGTAAGGCCTAGAGTCAAAAATCTCTCGCAATAATCACGGATATCCACCATACAAAAAATGCAATAACATTGTGCAGCAAATCTTGAAACATAACCATTTAGCATTGTCATTGCACATTTTTTTTATACCCGATTCATTTTCCACATAATACTACCAATTATATAATGCCCATATGATGTAAACACGTACGAGTATGTCTATCCTTATAAAATAATACTTAAGTGTGCCAAAATTATTATTATTATAATAAAAAACTACCCAGAATACTCCCTAAAACTATTTATTTTACTAATAAAAAAGTTAATAAGCTATACCCAATACTTTTTATTTATTAATTAACAAAAATATATAATGAATACCCAAATGCATGCAAAGTACAAAATTACTCTACAAATAATTTCGAAGTGCGATTTGATTTATACAATTTCCTCCGTAAATGTGTACAAAATGAATATATTGTTCTCTTATTTAATGTGTTATACAGTCCTCAATCAGATAAACCTAATTTATTATGAATGTATGCTCTTAAAAATTGAGAATGATAGAACAACGATTGAAGATCGCCGCATTGACTAAGAAACGTAACCATTTCTAGGCGATTTATAGCGCGACTTCGCTCAGCACAAATTACAAAAACCCTTGTTTAGGCACGTATCGGCAGCCAATTTTTTTACCACTATTAGTAGAGATATTGGGGCTTTAAAATATTAAAAAACTAAAATGTAGCTCGGTGTAGCAAAATAGTTACAAGCCTTTAAAAAAATATTTATATATTCTCAATTGACAAATTATATGAGTTTTTTTTATAATTAATTAAGTACATAATATGAAAATATTTCCAAGATATTTTTTTTTCAAATGTACATTATGTTTATTGAAATTCGAAATGACATAAAAAAGTAAAACTGTTTAATACAAATTTACTGAGAAAAATGCTCTCTAACGCACAGCAATAAACGAATTGAATTGTTCTCAAATTTGATCTAGCGCGTGAACTTGTATTTCGCGATGTTGTCAAAGTAACCTAAAGGATGCACCAGTGTTTTCTTTGGTAGTTTTGGATTCCACATTTATCTAGCTATTTGGAAATACATTTATTTTTCCAAAAATAAAGTGTGAATTTTGTATTTTCCGCGTGCTAATTTGTATGGGAGGGTCTATTGTGCTCCGGTTTGTAACTCTTTACAGCGGCTGAATATGTTCGGTCTTCGTCTTCCTTCCTTCCAGCATCCAGGTGAGTACACTGCTTAAGATTACAATGTTTCCTCAGCATTTCATTTTCCTTCTGCAAAGTGGACAGTGAAATTGCCAGTTCACCAATGTTGGCCAGTATGTTGTTAGTGGCCTGAGTAATTTGTCTTTTCATTTCTGCATTTAGTCTACTATTGTCAGCAAAAATTACTCCAGTTATGTTGTCCACATCAAGCTTAGTCCGAGTTATGAGTTCATGTGGTGTGTTGAGAGGCATGTGCAACAAGCCCCCAGGACCAGAGTCAACACTATCCTCCACATCGCTGCCACCTGGAGGACCTCGGGTCGGGGTCCTCGCAATCATCATGTTCCCTCGGTTGGGTTTCGCAGTCTACACTCGTTAAAGTTTTTTTCAGTTGCAGGTGTCAGCGGCTAGTACGTACTCGCAGTTCTATTTCTTTGTATCGTGGGTGGGTAGTTTTGCAGTGAAAAAATGTTATACAACAGTATAGCTCACTCACCTTTGGTTTTAGAATATGGGTGTCGCTAACTTTTTTGCAGAAGAGAACACGGCGATTCCAATGGTACCAATAGAAACTAACTGTAATGCCCGGTATAGGCAATGTTAATCAAGTTGTGTTAAAAAAACAGTTTTCACCAATTAACCTTTTTATTATGTGCCACACTGTATTTATACTTGCACCACTGCAATTATTATAAAAAATGCAATCGATTGATGTATCACTTGTTAAATATAGTCCACGATAAACCGTTTAAGATTAATATATTCACGGAGCCCGCGAAAAAAACAGCGCGTCGTTGGCTTTGTTTACTATTTTTTTTTTTTTTTTTTTTTTTTTTTTTTTTTCTTATTATAATTAGGTATATACCGACATCTTGTACAGCTGCTAAGGAATTGGTTTGCAGACCATACATCCACATCCATTTAGTCGGTCTCTGCATGAGGATGTAAGTATATGGTACAGAGAGACCGTCGATATATCAGATGACTAAAATCGAACGTTTTCTTATCCAAGATTTATACCGTTTTAAAGAATCTCAGAATGGTGATATATGAATGGTGTTTCTACTGAGGTACGCCCTATCACCATAAGTTAAAATTATAATTATTATCCTATTAAACAAACCCTAAATAGGTCCCTACTTTTATGGCTAGAATAACAGACGTGTCTACATAGTACGTACATGTACTCTTCAAGGTGCTTCGCTCGGGTTTTCTAGTAGAAATCGCGTTACCGTAAAAACCTCCATTCAATTGGTATTGCATAAACCGCAGAAGACCGGTGGGCTGCCCCAGAAATAGCTGGCAGAAGCAGGTGACAAAAGTTGTGCGAGAAGAGACTGTGGTTGGAGTGGCCAGAGGTCCTGGAAGCCGCGAGTGACAGGAGGCCTCTGGCGAAGATATACAGATGCTTTGGGCCCCCGACCCAACCAAGGATAGACGGGGAAGAAGATGTATGTATGAATGTATAAACTTATAATGATAGACACAAGTTAGGTCAGTCAATTAAAATGCTACCTGTCTAAACCGTGTTCAAATCTCAGACGATGTTGTTTCACTAAGTTCTTAACATTGAAGAAGTGCGACAAAATTTGGATTACCGTAAGTTTGTTCGCTTTGAAATATGGAGACAATAGTGTGTCTACAATTTTGACAAATGAAGCATCACAAATTCAATTGTACTTGCACAATATACCTAGTTTAAACTGTGTCTACTTCAGCCAATCAAGTAGGTACTGAGTACCTCAAAAAAATAATGGATATCACACAAAAGAATCTACTCATGGCTACCAAGACCTCACGAATTCAGCTCCAATGCCGTGACCTTTGAACAATGTAAGAATATCGTAACTTTACAACTCTTTGCTGGTACAATACACTGTAAAACCAAAGAAACATTTGTGATAAATGAATGAATAATAGACATATTATCTTTATGGACTGTCAACCTGAGCTGGTACAGGAACAAACTTGGGTGGAAACATCGTTTGTACTGGAAGGGTCACGTGACCGTTGGCAAGAATGTTGGCAAATTTGGATTTTATCACTATAACAGATAACATATCTTCTCTTTACCAAAAATAATCCTTACTTCACATTAACTTATAATAATGCCGACTTAAACTTAAGTTAAACAACGCCAAAAAGTTTCTGCCAACGATCAGCTGATGCGTTGTTTCCACCCTTCAAATGTTCAGGCTGGCGGTCCATGGATAAAATGTCTATAAAATGAATTGATATATTGATTGTGTATTTAATATTAAGATTTGACACTGTGTACCATCAAGAAATTGTTAAAGGCTTTAGCCGTTGATGTGTAAATAAAAAAAAATAAAAAAATAAAATTGGTAAAAAATCCGAAAAATAACGAGGTAGGCAGAGAGGATACTAATTAATTAGAAAGATACGTTAAAAATGGACAAGAATTTGTATGCACAAACCCAAATACTTTCCTGCACACTTCACATTAGACTATAGAAAGTTTGTGTCGAATACATTGCCAGCACCAAGATTCGACCCCGGCACCTCCTGATAAGAAGTTCGCGCTCCAACCAAATGTAATAGCGTAGAGTATTTACTATTACATAATGAATTGTAATAAATAATTGTTTAAGACTATCATTTTTCCCACATATTATATTCGTACATACTTCGTGAGAAATTTCTACTTATTATTATTACAAGTAGTGGAAGTTTTTACAATAAAGAATTTATATTATAAATATAAATAATACTACATGATGGGAGAGTATAAACAATAAACATTTCCTACTAACTATTTGGATGAGTGACGACCAAAGGAGGTATATTTAGAGAGGTAGCATCACTACATACTAATTAAATTACATCCGTTTAGGAGGCCTCATCGATGGGCAATGTCACCGCCACCTTGACATTTCTCTCTTTCTCTAATCTAACCATGATGTAGGAAAACATTTTAGACGGGGTTGCCGTCCCTTAAAAACGAGTATGACGGACCACGATTATATTCTGCTGCGAAATTTGACAGGAGTGGTGGTCCTATACAATTATTATGCTATGCTGCCAACTGTTACAGCACGGCTAGAGTACCTACTCTAGGAGGCGGTGGCACTGTAGTTTATCGCAGTGGACTAATCTCAGTTCGTTCATCTAGAATGAATAGTTCATAAATCGTTCATCTAGAACACCTATGCTGAATTTCTACTTTTTATTAGGTGAGGAATAGCGGAGATAGGAGCCACCTTGCACAAATTTTGCATGAAAAATAATAATAAGTGGCTTCTATTTCCGCTATTCCTCACCTAGTTCAGTTGGTGAAATCCAGCATTAAAGTTAGTTCATTAAAGAGACCGAAACAACAAAATCTTTCCAGGCTCTACGGTCCTGGGCGAGCTTCTCTGTCTTCTCCCAGGTTCTTCTCCCAACCTTCTACATTAACTCCGGATTATACATCCTCTTTTATTGTCTGGCTGGGCCCGCCTTGTCTTTTTGCTTCTTCGGGGATGTTTGTAAGACACGTACGCTCTATTTTGTTTGATGACATAAGCAAGACACAAAACTACAACCTACAAAAAATATGAAAGACCTGACTGAGGTTAATTCACTCTGATGAACTACTTAGCCCATCACTAAGGCCTCTTAAACGAATGAAATTCATTAGCAAGTGGTGATCGTACCTCTCTAAATATACCTACCTTGAGTGACGACTAAAGACTTAATTACCTACCCACCAAGGGAGTGAGTTCGTTATTACGCCATCTTGTTAATTGTTATTTTTCTGCGATTATCTTTATGACCCCTCAAGACGTTATGGATGGTTAACTTTCGTTTAATATAAATGTCAAAGTTGCGCA
The DNA here is from genome assembly GCA_963576895.1 of Ceraclea dissimilis. NCBI lineage: Eukaryota > Metazoa > Arthropoda > Insecta > Trichoptera > Leptoceridae > Ceraclea > Ceraclea dissimilis. The sequence goes on from OY756364.1 coordinate 17,742,102, forward strand.
ACAACTGTCTAGCTTTGTTTTGTCCTACCATGCAGGGACTGAAAAAGGGCATAAGCAATGTAGGTTTATTTAATCGCAGTATAAAAATGTCAAATTTTAGACACATTTCGAGTAAACGTCACATATTTTGGGAATATGGTAATCGGCGAATACTGTTTGTGCATAAAATACAGATAACATTCTCTTTGTTCAAATATTGAACCTTGTTGCTAAAAAATATATGAAACGTATTATGGATGTTTTACGAAACACCTGACTCCAGGACTCTCGAAAAAGGATGTTAAAATAGTGGGGGCTAATTTTATGACCTAGAATCTGATGGTTTCCGGAGAAGAACCCATAAGAATCAACATAAATAAATCCCGAAAAAGAAAAAATCCCTTTAGAAATATCCTCAACGGATATAACCCCAAACTTTCTAGTTGGATTCCAGTAGATGAATTATTTATAAAATTTTATTGTTTAGCCCATTTTAGATCCGCTTATTTATTTGTTTATTTTCTAATCTATGATAGTTTCTAACGCACTGAAAGAAATCGTACACTAATAGATACAATTAATTTTCTTTTCAAAATCCAATTCGATTTGAACTTTTGTCCCTTGAGCATATTTCTAAATGGCTTTTGTCTTTTTTGAAATTTATTCATTTTGAGCAATATTCTTATGTGTTTTTGTCCCGTCACGGAATCTGACAACCCCACTGAATAATGTTGTAATCTCTGTAGTATATTCTGATAAGATCTGTCGCTAGTTACCTCAACTGTGAGAAATGCTGTGATGACAGACCTTCGTGCTCGCTGCCAGAATGTGTGGTCAAAGTTAGCGCCGATTACTGTGTGACGTGAATGCTGACTTGATCCTTATACACTCAGTTCAGCATTTGATCCTGTTATCACCATGTATGCCTCTGACGAAACGCCAATTGGAACTCTTTTCGCTCCAATTGGCGTCGATAGATTTGATGAACTCTTTAATCTGATTAAGTGTTTTGTACGAGTATTAATAGTTTGTTTATGATATGTAAAAATTGACGAGTACAAGTGCCCGACTCGGCCCTACGTATGATCGAATACAATAAACATATATGTACATTCAACTCGTTAACTCAACTGCTGGTTCTGTAAAAACTTTACTTCCGCGATGGGATGTGAACACGGGAAGTCTTTATAATGTTTACTGTAATCGCTAACATAAACATAATTATGAATTTACATACACTGTGCTATTGTAGCATTTTCACTTAATGTCATGAGAAAAATCATTATATCATCGTATTGTATTGTTATCATTGTTCTGTACAGTGCAAAATACTTAAGGTCCTATATGCTGTTATCCGGCTTCGGCGCCCTGAATTTTTCTCAGCCAATACTAAGAAAATCATCTTCAAACCGAAGACAGTGATAGATGAAAGTATGTACTACAGATTGGTTGTTTTAGAATTACAATGTTTGGAAATTCCTTGAATAACAAAAGATCTGAGGATTTTTTGTTCAGTTTTTCAGATATAAAATAATAATTTAGCCAAAATATTGGGAATTATAATCTTAACAAATTAACTGTTTTTGATTTTTTAATTTATTCTCAGGCTCTTCTTAAGAGTGTGCATACCGACATTTCAAAAATTTCTTAAAACGGGAGACCTTCTATCTCGACAACCGTTACTAAATATGCTTTGAAACAAAATAGGGTAGATGCATTGAACCTTTATCTAGGGAATAACCGTAATAGATTTTTTATATCTTGTATAGATTTCGCAAAAAAAATATTGAAAAACACCTCTGACCTTTTTTCCGAAAGACGGAAACTCGTTTCCCGAAAGTCGCGGAGTAATTTTTTTTTCTTGTACTGATAATATGCATTAAAATCTAGGGAATAACCGTAAAAGATTTTTGATAGACGCAAAATTAACCCCAAAAAATTGAAAAAAACGCGATTTTTACCATTTTATCATGCGATTGTCACGCAATTTTGAACCTTAATGCCGTGGGAAAAGACTGTGACGTCATTCCTGGTGCCATGCCCTTAAAAAGGTAAAACACATTGCCGCTTACGTTATTATTATTTCGCGCTAACATTCTCATACAAAATTTGAAGAAGTTGATGCGAAAATTGAACGAATTTTACTCAGAGCATATCGCCCCTTAAGTCTGAAATGAAATTTAATGACAACTATTCAGGTACAATTTCTATATAAAATGTCGTATTATGTTCCATTGAATAGACCACAGTAATTCTTCGCCAGTCTTTCAACGTTAATGATGGCAGGAATAATCGCAAGTGGCAAGCCATCGGGTGTTTGTTATTTTATTATGGTGCATCATTTTATAAAGTCCACACTTTAATGGGAGTAGTAGAACCAGCATTCAGCAATCTCCATCAATGCCCACCTTGAATACCTGTCACAAGCCTGTGACATTAAATTATTAAAATGCACTATGCGAGGCAAAATAGGGATATTTTATTCTAATCGTTTCATAATCGCCTTATTACCACGCCGTTTACTTCACACAATATGTTGTTGTCTGCGTTTACATTTCCATCTTAAAATTTCAGTTACTTATCGTTATCCCAGCACCTTGAAATCGTACTCTAATATTTGGTTTGGGTGACTTGTAATGTCGCATTTGGTTGGTTGGAAGATATTGCCAATGGCAATAAACCCGCCATTTGTGTAATGAATATTATTATGGCAAGAAAATTTTTATTTATTTATTTATTTAAAATTGTACTATTTCATCATAGACACGTTTTAATTGGTAAATTTTAATTAATATTCAAAATGGTATTTTTCAAAACGAACAACCTTCGATAGCGTTATTGTCCCCAAAAAACTTAGAAAACTTTGGTAATAGTATATAACATTTGATCCGCAACCTCGATCCGTCATGAAGTGCATGCAATTTTGAACTTTAAAGACACGGGAAATATTTTCGATATTCTCTTCCCCTAAATGTCAAATCTTAAAACCATTCGAACCCTAATTATTTCTTTAAAATGCACCGTTCAATTTGAGTAAAACTTTCGTCGTGTCGTGAGGTGCTCAATACATCATCCCATATTTAGCAATTATTCAAAATAATTGCAAGGAATGTATACTAGAACCACGAGGGGCATTTAATAACATATATTTTGTATAACGGCCGAGGGAGCTAAACAAACCGCGTCATTATAAGCAACATTGTAGCAGAGAACCTGTTAAGGTCATTTGCAAACTGACTGATGATTATTTTTAAAGTTTCAAGGAAGAACACCGAAAATGGAAATCACTTCCTCAATGAACAAGCAAACTTCGCTTTGTCACATAATATATTAGACGTTGTGTACGTAAAACGAAGCACGCTTCATGCGTTTTATGAGCACTGTTTTGCGTACTATGGGTAGTACTTGGTAATCTGACTTATTTCGATGTGACGCCGTATTGGACTTTACATGTGATTCTACGACTTTTACGAGTTTCAGGTGAAAAAGTTTCAAAATCGGTGAATGCGCCAGTAAGAAATGGCAACTATGAGTTTTGAAAGCGAGTAACACGATAGAAAGCAGAACTAGACCAGAAGACTATTTCACAGAAGGAATAGTTAGATAATAAGGTAAGAAATAAGTGAAAAAAACTCCATCTTAGGATTGAATTCCAAGTAAGAAGAATATAATTCTCATATATTGTGTGTTCAATGGCTGGATCGTTCATCCGGGATTGACTTTCAAAACATCTTTTTAAGAATAAAAATGAGGTCAACCGCTTCTCAGCAGCAGTAGATACCTATCGAACGAGCCCTAATGACTTAAAGAGAAAATTGAGTTACCAACTTACATCTTTCGAGGGGAGGTGTTATGCCTAATCCTGGGTATGGTATGCACTTAAATGTTTCCCGTATTGTATTCCGCTAACCGAATTACCGTTTGACGCTAGGATTATTGTAAATTTTACAACTCGTCTCCACTGTACTCGATTAACAGGTTTTATTGTGACTCGCATTTTTGCATCATTATGTTATTACTATTATTATTATTATTACATTATATAATAATAATAAATAATAATAATACTTTGGTATGCGTAGTATACGAGTACAACCCATAGTTCTAATACTGTATTGATAGATACCATGTTCCTAGATGAGGAAAAATATCAATGACCTGCCTGTATTTGAATCAATTGGTGAACCAGCCTAGTTATCCCTGTTTACCCCACAATATCATCACGGTATTCCAATAATGGAGTAAACATTATATGCTGTACTGAGGCTCGCTACCCATTTACCCGAGTGTCATATAAATGTTAGCACAAAGGGAATGTTGTGTATGTGTTTTTATACACCCACAGCATTTTCTGGTTACCACTTATTTTTTACTTTGGACATCAGCTATGGAATCGTTTAAATTGTAAGTACGAATGTAGTGTTGTGACGAGAATCAAAGTGAATAAACTAAGAAGGTTTGGGCATGTTGAGAGAATGAAGTATGACAAAAAAAAATGTATTTGAGTGAGCGAGGAGGGGTGAGGAAGTGCGGCCGCCCGAGACTGACCTGATTCATGACCTCCCGAGACTGATGGACTCGTTTTAAGTAAAAAGAATCGGAGAGCGTGTATGGCAAATTGCATGAATGTGATGGAGGCTATTAGGAGTGTGTGTAAGGATAGGGCTGTCTGGCGCTCTGTCGTCTCTGCCTACCCTGCAAGGGCCACGGCGTGAGGGTATGGATAGATAAAGATAGATAGATAGATGTAGAAAAAACCCAACAATTACTCAAAACGAATTTATGTGCTTCGCAGTTCTTTCATCTATTTCGGATCGAGTTATTGTTACAAAACTGAACAAAAACAAGTTTTTTCCATCTTTCAGTTTCACGTGCCTGAAAACGTAAAGTTTTCAGGACAAAGTTGCTGAACATTTACATTCAGAGCACCACACCGTCTCACACATGACTATTACAACATACAACATGACAATAGTAATAAAATAATTCCATTACATAATACTGGTAGAATCCATGTTCCGTATGTATGTAACGCTGGCCCTTTGTCAAATTTTGCAAGTTCTATGAATATGTATGTAAACTGAAAGCAGCGACGCGTTCATGGGTGGCTAAAAATTTTCGTCGAAGTCTCACTTTTTGTGTCGCATGTTTGCAGAGCTTGATGAAATAGAATAGGCACGCTGTAAATAATTGAATTAATATCAGTTTTTTGTTTTTAGAACATTATCAGGACAGCATTATCAAAAGCGATGCAGGGGCATGGGAAAAGACTGATCCTTGTGATCTCCTTGATGTGTTCGTTCGAAGAACTTTGAAGGGCGTGGTAGTGGCTGTATGAGTAGTTAGTTAATAAAAAACTGAATAATCTTCACGGGTACCAACTAGCAAAATAATAACATATAAGGAATTATGTATTCCGGTAGTAATAATGTCCCCAGATAACCGCCGTTCATTAAATTTTATATCAGACAATAAAAGCAATTCATGTGATGTTTACATGCGGTGTTATGAATACCAAAACTCGTGTCAATTTTTTTTTTATTTAATTTTAATAGGCACCTATCTCCGTAATGGTATTTTTCAGTTCAAATATTCTGTTAGTTATGTATTAGCATATTATTCAATCCTTTTTTAACTCAAATAATCTTGTAGGCATTCGCAGCGTGATGAATCCATATCTATGTTGTTCGTTCTTCAGGTTTACTCGGTTGCTCAACAACTCGACCCGCAGTGAAACCCGGAGAACCAACAACATGGTAATTGATTTTTTAACTCTTTTTCTAATTATACCCAAGAATATTGCGGAATGGTCCACTCCTGGATGAAAGCCTCTTCCATTTCTTTCCACAATATCCTATCCTGGGCTCTCTGCATCCAATTGACTCCCTCACGTTTTACGAGGTCATCTCTTCATCGTAGTGATGGTATTCCCAGTCTTCTCTGTTGTTCGTGGTCTCCAGTTTATGACTCTCTTTGAATGTTAGTCTTCTGGGTTTCTGACCATGTATCCTGCCCACTGCCACTTTTGATCGATTGAATAGGTGTATGATGTCGGATTAAATAAAACAGTCTTCGTGTTGGCAACTTGGTTTATTGTTAACTTCAAGTAAACACTGTGTAACAGACACCAATGCGAAATCACACCATGCCGATAACAGTGACAAAAGGTGGACATTGAAGGAAAATTCCGCGGGCTTAAGGCCCTCCACATCCCCGGGTAGCTTAGGCGTATTAATAGCGACCTCTTTACCCGCACTTCTAGGCAAATCTTATTAAGAGGTGGGCCCAGGGTGGACACACAAACGGTGAACAGAAGCTAAGAGAAACGGTAAAAATGCAAGATGACAGATGACAGCTCCATGACAGGGCGCAGTCATAGACAATAAACAACGCTTCGCTATGCCAGAGACAACTGTCAAATTAACAACTGATTCATTTCGTATTTTATCTCTTATTACTCGTATTTCCAAGTGCCTGAAATAAGGCCCACGGATGATTGAAAAACAGTAAAATATATTTACATTTTCAAGATTGTTTCATTTTCTTTTGCAAAACATTTTCTTCAGATAATTCTTAGATAGTAATATAATTTCGTTCAAATATTATCGATGGCTGTGATCATAAAATTAAATATTATTTGTATATTGTTTGTATATTCATCGCAAATCCCTCTATACGCATAACCAAATGGCGAATTAATAAACAATTTTATAGCGGTCTTTGCCAATCGATGTAATCTAATAAGTTTACTCAAGATGAAGATGAAAGGCGTAACTGCAAACGAAAAATATAATCTAGAAATATTTGAGTTTGTCCTAGTTTCTTTCCACAGAATCCTGGAATATCAATCCCTCAGCAAGTTGATATACTTGTTAAATAAGTAGACAACAGGCGACAATCATTGACAAAAGGCACACACTGGTTAAATTCTCTTAGGCTCGGTTGCTCGAAACACGATAGGAACAGTAGAATACCATTGTCGTTACTGAGCCGTACACGTATTAAATGTGTTGCTTCAAAACACCGATGACGTCAGATGAAAAATAGCTAACTATGACTATTGTTAACACGCACTGACGTTTTGTTTGCCGTTTCACTTATTGTCACGCGCGCAAGAGAGATGGCAATATTAGGTAAGAGAGAACGCATCTACCAGTATAGCGCGCCAGTACACGTCGGTACGATACGTTCGTCCACTTGCTCCAAAAACCCGGTACCTCACCTTAATCCCACAATTCGTCCTTACTTCGTCTGACGTTGGTTATTCGAAAATGTGGTAAGCGCGGTCTCTAAATACAGGCTGTGTGTATGCACATAGAAAATGTGCAGATAAATGTGATTCATATTAATAGATTCTTTTGTTGCTTTATTATACCCTTTGTTACGCCCATGGCACATCACATCATATGAAAAATATTTTATATCTGTTATTAAATATTATAAACCTATCAAAGGTCCGTATGTTTAACTTACTCCAGCCTATGTCACTGTTTCTCAAACAGGGGGTCGCTTTCAGCCACCAGAGTTTATATATATAACCACACCGTTTTTTCATCACGTCATGAATTTTCAATAATTATTGTGAAAATACATTGTCATTAAAAAAAATTGCCTGTGGCGCTAACCTAATAATTGAAGTGAGGATTTGCTCACAAAAATAAACTACTTTTAAACGATTCTGTTATGAGAAATAAGTAAACATACTGGCTGATGTGGATGTTCGATCACTGATCCCTTACATAATTATTGTCAATTTTTTTTGTCCACTTTGTGATAAAACACCTCAAATACGAGTATGTTCCTATGTCACACCCTAGTTACAATTCTGTACCTTAGTGGATTAACCACGGGAGTCCACTTTCTTTCCGTTTTTGAACTAATTGAACTATTGATAAATGTCGCTATAACTTGAATTGAAATACCCATCTGAACACTGAAACTGTACACTGAAATGACTAAATAAAGTATCTATCTATGAGGCACGAAGCTACCTAAGATCACGATTCCCATCGAGGTACCTTTTGAAAAAAATTATAGGTACAATAGTGTCTAATCTGACATAATCCTATTATAAGAAATGTTAGCCCCGGCTCCTTTCTGCAGAAATCCACCTTCGCCACTGCAGTCTCAATCAATAATGCAGATTTTATTAACGATTTTTAACGAATGAATCAAAAACGGATAAAAGTGGACTCCCATGGTTTATCCACTAAGGTACAGAATTGTTTCAAAGTGTTTTCTGCAATTGAATTATTTTGTCTAAACAGGGGGCCGATCCATGAAAAATATTTTAGTAACTTTGGTGAAAATCAATATTATTTTTCGGTATGACGACAAAGAGAAATTCTTCTAGCAATTATTATTTATATTGCACGTTCGTAAAAATGTTGCCAATTTAAAATGTACAATCAAAATTAAATTTCAATATAAATTTTATTTACTTTTTTTTTATTAATTAATCTTCAGGACTTCGATTTCAGTATAATAATGCTGCCGTCGTAAGAGAAAACCGAGTGTAAGCTAAATTTCGGTATTTTGTTTTTTTTTTTATCCAATGAGTATTTTGAGGTTAGCTGATACTCGTAACTAATATAAATGTTGAAAGTTTTCGCGGTGTGCGATAGACATTGTTTCTTGGTTTTTTCTTGGTCTTTCGAAGAGGAAGACACCACTAAGAGTGTCGAAACGTCGATCAAGTTAATCTATACACGGTTCACCCGAAAAGCCAAGAAAAAATGATATCTAAATCTATTTCAATCATATAAAGGCCGAATTTCCATACGAAACATGCTATTTTACAACTGCTCCTTTCAACGTACCTTAAAATATACGACGTTGTGGGCGAAATTTGAGAAAAAAAAACATTAATTCTTAGCATATTATACACACATCTGTAACTTTGACCAAGCATGTTAAGATTTAGAGCAGAATCCGAATACAGCATCTGGATGTACAAGATACGATAGTTATTAATTAAATCTATCGAGTAACTCTAAATTGAACGAGCTGCTTTGACTAGATTCGGGAAACTTATTTTTTTTGCTATTTTCGCGATTTCGACTTGTGGCGTATACGGGGTTCTTAATTAGGCCGACAGAATAATCATATCAATATTTTTATTGCGATTGTGATCCATCAAATTGTGTGATGGTAAATCTATGGAGCTTTTTTGTTTATAATATCGAGCTTTTATTGATTTTCGCTGTGTGAATTGGAAAACGTGTTGAGCTTATTGTTTGTTTGTGTTTGGTTTTTATTGATCTTTAATCATTACGTGAAAACCATACATAAATATTCGATTTCGTAATCTTTTAGTTTGCATCATCAGACTGAAACTCTGATGCTCCAATAATTACTGGATGACGTAGTTCTATTTGTTTACGAACAAAACGAACTCATCCAGTCCACACCTCGCAGATTGTTTACATATTTTGCAACATTGTATTGCTTCAGTATCCACGGTCGAATACCAAGGATTGGAAATTTACGGAGACTAGAAGAATAGTTGATATTGTGTTGAAGAGTTGAAGACAACTGATATTTACAAATTATCTAGCAGTAGTGGATTTTTTGAATAAAAAAAAATGAAGTGTATAGAGCTAGATGAATGACTAATACGGATGCTGTTAGTAGAACGAAAGTATTCAGATGGTTAGGTTAGGACATGTAGAGAGGATGAATGATGAATGGATGACAAAGAAAATATACATGGGTGAAAGAAGAGGTGTGAGGAAATGCGGCCGTCTAAGGATTACCTGGCTTGATCATGTCAACTAGATGCTCTTGGATGGACTCGTTTTGAGTAAAGGGGATTGGAGAGTGTGTATAACAAATTGCATTAATGTGATTGAATGCGAAGTCTAATTCCTCATCCACACGCTTGCCGAGCGTCCACAATTTTTCTGCTCAGGATTAAAAATGGGCTAAAGGTCGGTTACGTACACGAGGTAAGACAAACACCCCATCCACACGCCTTTTAGCTCATTAACACAAAACTTGCGGACGCTCGGCAAGGGTGTAGCGCCAGCACGACGTTCTGTTCTCCTTAGCTACCCCGCAAGGAACGTGGAATGAGGGGGTATAACGTAATAGAAAAGAAAATTGAAAATGCTTACGTTATTAATAAAACACAAGCATAAATTTATAAATAGTTTCATATGGTTTAATCCATATTTGTGTTGGAAGGTTGTGTTCATTTTACCCAAGGTTTCTCTACCTTGATATAAATTTATGATACCGTAAACATGCAACGTGCATTTTACCTGAAATCAATACTGAAAATTAATACTAGGCTGCTGTAAAAAGTAAATTGAATTTTTCATGTAATAATAATGTTATTTCTACATGAAACCCAATTAAAATTATTTCGAGTACAGTGTTACCTCAGATTACAAAACTAATTTGTTCGTTGATTCGTTCACAAGCCGAAATATTCGCCGCAAACTGAAACAATTCCACATTTAAATTAATGTGAATACAATTAATCCGTCAACAAAAACATATTTATGTTGATTTTTCTTATGGATTTGTGTGTAGTAAAACTTTAGGTAATATTATCAGACGTTTTGTTAATCAAACACTTAAAAACACACATAAAAAATCGCAGAATTCAGAGTTGAAAAGCGTAAAATGGGGTTTCTAAAAAATCGTATGTATGGCGATAGTATCTTCCAACACTGACATATGAACGTTGGTGCTTACATGATAGCACCCAGGTTTTCAATACTTACATAGATGGCGATAGCGTACTTTTAAACCGTCGTATGAACATTGGTGCCGATTTGATAGCACCCAGATTCTCAAGTTTTTACAAAGATGGCGATAGTGTACTTTCAAACTATCATATGAACATCGGTACCGATAAGATGATACCCAGGTTCTCAAGTTTTTACATAGATGGCGATAGCGTACTTTTAAACTGACATATGAACATTGGTGCCGTTTTGATGACACCCAGGTTCTCAAGTTGTTACATAGATGGCGATAGTGTAGTTTTAACCTGACATATGAACATTGGTGCCCATATGATAACACCCAGGTTCTCAAGTTATTTCATACATAGATGGCGATAGTGTACTTTCAAACTGACATATGAACATTGGTGCCGATATGATTACACCCAGGTTTAAAAAAAACATGCAGATGGTGATAGTATCGTCTGAAACTGATTCATGCCGTTTTCTTTAAAAATAATATTTTTCTCTGCTTTCCGCTGGATTGACATATGGACATTGGCGCTGATATGATAAAATACAGGATTTCAAGTAATTACATAGATGGAGTTTTTTTTAATCGTGTTCGTAAGCGTTTGTTCGTAACTGGAGGCGTTCGTAATCCAGGGTACCACGGTAGACATAATTATGTGAAATTCCCAGCGCACTCGTTATTAAGAATTTCTCAATAATTAAATTATTGTATTTATGATACAGACTGTAATGATGTTTTCGTTGTTGCTATTATTATTTACCAATTAAATTTATAATAATTTTAAACAGAAATTCCAAAATTAGAGGGGTTTGTTATTTTGAAAATAATTAGAGCATTGCGTTGAATTGAACATTGCATTCCAAGCCAAACCATGCTGTGCACCACTTGGGCTATTTGCATCCATTCTGTTCCATCATGGAACTGGGGTCGTCTAGGGTTTTATGCAGTAATCCTAGGATACCAGCGCAGTAGTCGCTTCGTCCATTTAACGTTTGAGACAAACTAAAATGCACACATCGATCTATGGATAGGCAAATGTTAGGCGTAAGTCTGAGGGATAGAATCAGAATTGAGAAAATCAGACGCCGGACAAAATTTGTCAATGTGGTAGAAAGTATTGCCAAATTAAAATGGTTATGGGCAGGCCTTGTTACCAGAGAGGGAATAGACAAATGGAAACCACACCCGATTGGAGATATAATCCCAACATCGCTCGTTCCACGCTGGCTGTAGTAGTCAAGTTTTCAAATTGGATTTTCGTCATAAAATACAATTTTCTTGAAACTGCCCGTGCACCTAACCTACTGCATCCATTGTTATGTTCAACACCAGTTTTGTTATTTAGAACTAAACAGTGCGAATTTCATAACCATATTTACGAGTTTCACGTTGATTTACGTGAAATTTCAGTTTTACTGAACTTTGGATCGAAATTTGAGTTAGGTAGTTGTACTAAAATGCATATTCAGTATAGTTCGACACATGTTTACTTTGGCATCAGTAGTTCGCTTTACTCAAGCAACAAGTTCCCACAGCATCTTAGTCTTTGTCTTTTGTGTTTAAATATTAATATTGTTGTTAATTTATACGAGCTTCTAGTAGAATTCTTCTTCTTCTTCTTCTTCCTCAGCCTTCCTCCCTCCACTGCTGGACGTAGGCCTCTTCCATTTTCTTCCACTCATCTCTGTTTCTCCCCCTCCGCATCCAGGTTCCTCCGGCTTGTTGGACTAGGTCATCAGACCACCTTTTGGGAGGTCTTCCGACGCTTCTCCTTTTGTTCCAGGGCCTCCACTGTAGGATTCTGGGTGCCCACCTAGTATCCTCTTGTCGAGCCATATGCCCAGCCCACTGCCATTTTAATTTTGCAATGCGGTCCATAATATCGGTAACTTTAGTTCGGCGTCTTATTTCCTCGTTTCTAATTTTATCTCGAAGGCTCACGCCGAGCATCTGTCTTTCCATGGCCCGCTGTGTACACTTTAATTTGTGTATGCTTTTGGCTGTTAGTGTCATTGTTTCTAGGCCATATGTCAACATCGGGAGGATACATGAATTAGAATTAGTAGTAGAATTAGTAGACTACAATAGGTATATTAGTATAACTTGCATTCAGTAGAATTTAATTAACGTTGACATGGTCCTTTTGTCTGTTTATCCATTTGTTAATTCACCGTTCTGTTAAGATAGTCACACAGTTTAATTTAGGCGTCAGACACAAAACTTTCTAAAGTTTTCTAAGCTCTGTACTTTCAGGACCACCGGTGGTACTTTGAAGACTGAAACATATCACAAAAATATATTAACTCTTTGTTTGAGATTTTTATCACTCTCCTATTTAACATCATCTGTCGGTGTTGTGACAAGAATGAATGTGACTAAACTAAGATGGTTTGGGCATGTTGAGAGAATGAAAGATGACATGATGACAAAAAAGATATATTTGAATGAGCGAAGAGGAAACACGGCCGCCCGAGACTGACCTAGTCCGATCATGTCGACTAAATCCTCAAGAATGGACGCGTTTTGAATAAAAGGAATCGGAGAGCGTATATGGCAAATGGTATAAATGTGACGGAGGTTAGGAGTGTGTGTAAGGGTACGGCAGTCTGGCGCTTTGTCCTCTCTGCCTACCCTGCAAGGGACGCAGCGTGCGGGTATAGAGAGGGAGATTACTTTTTCACTACCAATGTAGTGAAATCCAATAGGATACTTGGTACACCGCAAATGATGACCCCCTAGATATACATACACACATTCAGTGGTGTACCTATACAGTTCACATATTTATATCCCAACACCCCGTCTAACACTATTCCGGGTCCTTATTTATTTAAAGTTGTTTATATTCATTAAGCCTTGCCAATGCAATAAATAACACTAATGTTCAGGTGAAAAACAGTAGCGTATTCACTCTTGTTTAATTTTGTATTCAGAACACAATTTCATTATTATTTGTGTGTGTATGTTTAAACTAAACTAGAGTTCATGATTGTTTTTGTTTGTTATTTGATAAGAGAGTATCGTGACTGCGGTTTGAAATTATTGTTTATCGATTGTTTTGCTGTGGTGAATAATAGACAGTGTTTGTAATGGAAATGTTTGAAAACAGTGCGATTTGTCATTGGAAATTAAGGCCTTGGTACCAAGAATGACGTCACGGTCATTTCCCACGGCAATGGGTTCAAAATCGCATGAACGATCGCATGAAAAAATGGTAAAAATAGCATTTTTCCATATTTTGGGGTTAATTTCGCTCCAATCAAAAAACTCTTATACGGTTATTACTTAGATTTTAATGAATATTATCAATACAAAAAAAATCCTTGCGACTTTCGGGAAACGAGTTTCTGTCTTTCGGAAAAAAGATCAGAGGTGTTTTTCACATTTGTTTTAGAAATCTATACAAGATATAAAAAATCTTTTACGGTCATTCCCTTGATAAAGGTTGAAAGTATACTCTATTTTTTTCCAAAGCATATTTATTACATTTGTCGAGATCTAAGGTCTCCCGTTTTTAGAATTTTTTGAAATGTCAATATGCATACTTTTAAACCACTAACTCAGTTTTGACAAAACAACGAAAATCATGGTGAACTTTTGACAGAGACCTTAATTCATAGCGACAGTGGAATTTTTTAATGCTGTTTTGTGGTAACATTTTTTAAAGATTAGCTCCATAATTCTGTAAACATGAAATAATTGAATAAAGAACGTCTTATTTTAGTTAATATGCACTTAATTATTTACAAGATTGACCTCATTTTGTTCACACGCATAATCATGCACTTTAATTAAATTATTCATGCATATTATTTCCGTGTCACTGAGCACTGGGCAGCCATACATAACGTATAACCTTGGGCCCGGTGCCCCCCTGTTTTAAGTACTTTATTGTGGTTACGCCCCTGATTAAGGTGCTGTATTATTAATATAATTTATTAATTCAAACAAGGCAATTATTTACGAAGATAAGGCTTTGGATTGTTAGGTTCATGCACATATATTAATTATTTAGATTATACCATTCTTACCTACATGAAAATACCCATGTACTTGTACTATATGTAAATTAGCTGTTGCGAACAAAATATAACATACCTATTACTCCCATACCATGAAGGTTTATTCAAATAATGGGGTAACCAGTGAATGCTGTGGGTAGGTATATGAAGACACAAACATTGTCTTTTCTCTGTATATGATTGTATGTATTTATGGTTGATTTAAGTATGTATAACTTTTGTTTTCTTTTCTCGGGTTCACTGTAAGACATTGCTTTTGCAATAAGTTCGCCCTTTGGCATACTACTGCGTCTAATAAGATTGATTTTTTTACTTATATTTAGTCTGTGGCTAATAAAGATTTATTTCGCCCCCCGACAGTTCGTCCCCTCAGATCATATATCTTCAATTTGCATACTTAGGTACATTTTTTTATTGTATTTGATTACCACTTCGCCCTAGTGAACGTTTACAAAAAAATACTCAATTTTAGTTAATTCCGATTATGTGCCCGCCCGGGTTGTCGGGGGACAAACTGTCTGGGGACGAACTGTCGGGGAACAAACTGTCTGGGGACGAGCTGTCGGGGGACTAAACGTCTGGGGACGAACTGTTGGTGCAGCGACAATTGCATAAACGTGACTGAAGCACGGAGTGTGTGATAGCATCGATAAATCTGATGTTCCATTCTCTCGATGTTATGTGCGAGGGGATAGAATAGAAAACAAACCTTGTTATTCTCAGGTGACGATATTGTAGTAGCATTACCTTCAAATTGTATGTAAGGTCTTATTATTCCATACTTACACAATGTATCCAGTATCCACGCTAGCTATAACGTGGTAAAGTCGTTTCGCCTGGACTGATCTCCTGGGAACAAAACTTCTTTCATTCCATTTGGCTAGGTACCGCCTAGTTTCTCGTTTTCATCAGAGGCGACGCAAGGCTAGTTTACAATGAAGCACTCGTTTTTTTCTCACTCGCAAAATTTGGATATTCTGGTAAAAGGTAAATGTTTTTCTGAATATTTTTTTGTGAAAGGATCGTATTTTCTACGTGTCATAGTTTTATAACAAGTACCTAGCTATCTCGACAGATATACGGCGAAGGATGGACTATCCGTCAGGCTTATGTCTGATATTGTAACAAGACGATTCACGGTAATAGAAGTGGTGAATGTTACTTACATACGTGTAAAGTGATCACATTAAGCCAGCTGACGATCACTCATAAGCCTTATTGGATAGTCCATCCTTCTTGTAAATCTGTTGAGATAACTACTTGTTTTCAGTCGTAGAGTATTCTACCCAGCTAACAATTCAGCTTCTGGTTTCGTTTAAAAACGGTTCTGGAATGATAGCTTTGTAGATTTTCACGGTCCTTTTTAATATCTTCTCCATTCTTCTCGGGTGTACCGTGTGTAGATTGTCGATGTTGTCGAGCTTACTACATTAGTCCTGAAGATGGCCTCGGCAAGTGCGCCGAAAACTCGACAGCATCGACAATCTACACACGGCACATCCGAGAGGAATAGAGAAGAGGTTCTGTAATGGTTCTAGAACCAATCTAGGAGCTATAATATTACCTGAGGGGTGTCTAAAATCCGGTTCCCGGATTATAACCCATAAGAATATTGCTCAACATGAATAAATCCCAAAATGACAAAAACCCTTAAGAAATTTGCTCAAGGGATAAATGCCCAAACTTTCTAGTTGGATTCCAGTAGATGAATTCTTTATAAAATGTTGACTATTCTACTGTCTATCCCATTTCAGATCCGCTTATTTATTTGTTTATTTTCTAATCTATGGTAGTTTCTAACACACTGAAAGAAATCGTATGCTAATAGATACAATTAATTTTATTTTCAAAATCCAATTAGATTTGAGCTTTTGTCCCTTGAGCGAATTTCTGATGGGCTTTCGTCTTTTTTGGGATTTATTCATGTTGAGCAATATTGATATGGGTTTTTATCCGGTCACGCTAAAATCCTACCTTATCTCACCTCTGTTGTACTACGTACGACCCGAGTTACATTTACATTAGTATAGTTACTATGTAACTAGTGTACTGTAGTTATTATACAACCATTGTAACGACTGTTACCCATTGTACTACAGAATATTAACTATTAATTCATTACTCAAATATTACATGGTGTTGTACTTACCATCAGGTACCCACCTGCTACTAGATGAGTTCAGAACCTACCTACCTGAGTTCTGTAATTAAAATCACATAAATAATATACTATCTATCTATCTATACCCTCACGCCACGTCACTTGCGGGGTAGGCAGAGAGGACAGAGCGCCAGATAGCCCAATCCTTACACACACTCCTAGCTTCCGTCACATTCGTGCAATGTGTCGAACACGCTCTCCGATTTATTTTACTCAAAACGCGTCCATCTTTGAAGATCTGGTCGACATGATCGGACCAGGCCAGTCTCGGGCGACCACATGGCTTGACCAATGACCATGTCGACCACGACAGATGAAGGTGTTTTGAGTAAAATGAATCGTAGAGTGTGCATGACGAATAGCATGAATGCGACGGAAACAAGATGTGTTTTCTCGGCCTACCCTGCGAGGGTCGCGGCGTGAGGGAAAGAATATAATATAATTATTTCTACTACGACTGCAATATTTCACTCTTCGATATGACAGCTTCTATGCCCTTGCACCCAGAGCGATTTACTTTTGCAATATAGAATTTCCCATTTCAATAACAAAGTCTATTAATAACCACCAATCGATAAAACCGTAAAACATATAACAATATCGATTTTATATTTACTCAACACTATTTCCTTGTGTTATTTTCCATGGATCAAATTGGTTAAAGGGGGCATATCCACTGAGCAAAAATCGTTCTGTTTTTGCTTGAACTTTTTCAAATTTTGTATGAGAATGTTAGCGCTCAATAAGAATAACGTAAGCGAAAAAGTGAATTATACCTTTTTAAAAAGAAACCTGGGCAGAAATTTCAAAATCTAAAACAGCCGATTTGTTAGGATAATTATTACCAGTATTTTGGCTAAACTAAATTATTCTTTTATATCTGAAAAACTGAACGGAAAATCTTCAGATCCCGTAAATTTTAGGGGTACTCTAGGAATATTTTTATATTCAAGGAATTTCCGAATCCTGTAATTCTAAAACAGCCGATCTGTAGTCCATTCTTTCATCTATCACTGTCTTCAGTTTCAAGACGATTCCCTCAGTATTGGCTGAGTACAATCCAGGGTGCCGAAGCCCAATGACAGCATATAGCAGGACGCACCAAAATGGTCACGTGACTACAAATGTTTTCAAACGCATCACAGCCCGAATCTTCTAGTGTGGCTCTGGCATATAGGGCCTTAAGTATTTCCAGTATTAGGGATCATATCACGCGAGAGAGTTATTTAAAACTTATTCATATTAATATACCTAATGTAATCATATACTAGCATAAGTAATCTACGTACTTATACTTTGGTTAATTAACTTTTTACGTGTAGTTTTCAATCGAGTATGTTATTATAGTACTCACTTTCCTATACTTCTTTCATTTCTTAGTAATACGATGATGTTTATAATGAATAAGTGACTAACTATCATAAATAACTTTATTTAAGAGTATGCATATTGACATTTCAAATATTTCTAAAAAAGGGAGACGTTAGATCTCGACAACCGTTACTAAATATGCTTTGGAAAAAATAGAGTAGATACATTGGACCTTTATCTAGGGAATAACCGTAAAAGATTTTTTATATCTAGTATAGATTTCTCAAAAAAATGTGAAGAACACCTGTGCTCGTCAAGGTTCAAACATTATTGAAAAACAGTGAATAATAGGTATGCATTTAAATATTTGAATGAATATTTTTTATTTAAATATTTGAGTGCAGAGTTCCAATTGGCGTCATGTCCTGCGTACATAATGATAACTAGATGGAATGCTGAACTGAGCATATAAGGTTTAGATTCGTATTCACGTCCACAGTTTTTAAATATCGTCAGCAAGGATCTCACTTAAAAACATAAAAGAAAAATTGTCTAAAATAGAGATCTCATCGAATCTAAAGATACTTACTTTAACGTTGAAAGGTCTTTAATTTAAAGGATATTAAATTTGAGTTAAGGTTACAGTATTTTTTGTGCGTTTTTCTTAAATAAGAAAAATGTTCTCGTGTGGTTTCTCCCAATAGTCATTCATTGTAATATAAGTACGTTGTACCTACCTATACCTGCATTACATACGTACCTACACACATATGTAAGTACAGTATTTTTGTAATTTGTTTTGTTATAATTACTTAAATATATGTATACATAGTTATCAGGTAATTGTTTTCCTATCATAGATACGAGCGATGCAGAGCTAATGAATCGTGTGGAAAAAGTCAGATTTCTTTTCTAGTCCGCCATATAGTTAGGTACTTAATACTGATGGGTATACGACATAGGTGGCAAAACTACTAGATGATCATAACATACAGTCTGTCCAGAAAGAGATGGCTTTCGATGAGTACGCTACATGTAGTTTTTTGACAACCACAGTGGCGCAGCGCTTGTAGAATTATATTAGAAATGTTATAATTGCCAGCAAACGAAATTATACTACTATTTTGAAGTGGTCTGTAAACTGGTTGGTAACGCGCTCGACCGTCAATCCGGTGGGCGTGGGTTCGATCCCCGATGCAGACTTACTCCACTTCACAGCACGAGCTTTTCAAGCTTAAATGTGAAGTGTACAAATATGTATTTAGGTTTATTTCACTAAACCCAATTCGTTAAAAAATATAGAGACCACTTCCATGACAAATGTAATTTCTGTAAAATTTTATTCCTTTAATAATAAATTTGAATAAATCTATGTAAGTACATTATTAATATTAATTACGCAATTTTACGCAATTTGTTTTATTAATGTCACGTTTAAAACAACTAAAATATTAATACGTAATTATTTTCGTAATTGTTTATCGACAGTCCATTAATACGAGTACCTACAGGTGTATGCATTTTATAATTTTAATAATTTCCTTTTTTGAACTATGTAATAATTACATAATTATAAATTCACATCCTGTAAGGGATGCAAATGATTTCTAGATGTTTTGCATCTTTCAAAGTTTGTTTCAAATTTTTTCACAGCTCCATCGAGAACTACAAATGTTTCGTGTGACGCTTTTCAAATGTGGAAATTACTATCCGTGGCTGACGTCTTGCCACCTGACGGCTGAAATTGTTGTCGAAATGTTTTAGAACAGCGGTCGCTAAAGTCACAGGCCATTAAATTCGAAATTTTGCAGACCAGTAACCCAAGTCTATGTTTGAACTAAATTTTACTCCATTGAATCACATAATATTTAGAAAAATACACCGTTTCCTTTTGAAAATTCTGTTCTTTCATTTAATTTGCGATTTTTTCTATGAAACTATTACAGAAAAGCATTAAAAATTCAAAAAAGTACAATCTCTTGGCGATCGCTGTTTTAGGAGGCTGATATTGTCGTAGTGCAGACCTTTAAGAAAAAGGTATGAATTCAAATTGGCCTCGCTTGGCTCTGGTTTATAAGGAGCGTACCTACGCGTAGCTACGATGAAAACACTGGCGCAGTTTTAACGTTATCGAGAAATCGTTACAGCTCACAAATCGATGTATCATCTATATATATATATATATATGTTTTTATGTATGTATGCATTCTGTATCTTGTGTATTATTTTTTTATTCCGTTTTTATTTGTTTTTTTTTCTCACATATGTTTGTATGTATATATTTTCTTCTTCGTATATTCTTTTATTCAATTTCTTTTTTCGTTTTTTTCCAATATTTTTGTTCAATTTCTTTTTTTTTCTGTTTTTTCCTGGGGTCAACTGGAAGAAATCGCAGTTCTGCGATAAGTTCGCCCTAGTGAACAACGTTTTATAATCTGTACTATGTCCATTTTGTATATTTATATGTGTTTGTTGTTTACTGTAAGTTTAAATAAATAAAAAGAAACATCTTCAGAATACTATGTAGGCATACACGTCCCTACAATATATTTCAATAATAATAATTGATAAAGCAGAATAATAATTGTTTATAATTAATAATTTTCGTCCCAATTTGTAAATTATTCGTTATTAATATGTCAAAATATTAATGTTAATTAAAAATACCATGTTTTTGTTAAAATTCATATTAAATTCAATATTACATTATTATTTGTAGTTCTGTATGTAAATGTACTACTAGTTTCTCAAATTACCCGTCAATATGACGGACTTCTTTGTTATATCTATGTTATCTTTATACGTAATGACATGAACGTTTTATTTTTAAGATTTCTAGTCACTATATTTTAGGATTATTATTATTTCGTATGGCTTCTGCCACCATTGGGCGGCAACGTCAGAAGATAAGAGAATTATGCTATCTGTTACATACAGGAGACATGTACCCTACAGAACAATATCCAGGCTTCCAAGCCATTCAAGGGAATTGGATTTGGCATTGTGGATATCTGCATATTGTCCAGGGAATGCTCTCAGAGGACAGTCTTCGACAATGTGCTTGATGGATTGCGCTGGCTCTCCGCAGTCACAGGCAGGAGAATCACATTTTTAAATCATATTTATCCTAAAAACGTTCGCGATGTTTTGTGATTCCAATGAAGTAAAATATTTCTCAAAAGCCTAGTAAAAATAATGTCAATTGATAAAATTAAGCATAAATCTAACTGAGTCAACTATTCTCCGTAGTTTTTCGAATTTTACAAAAAAATACAAATTACTTAGTTTTTGGAGCTGGACTGTTTCATTGCTATTCATTTTAGAGTTAAATTATATGGCAAACTTGATTTTTCGGCCCAAAATACGAAATAATACAGTTTTAGGAATAAAAGAAGTGCAGATTTTTTTTCAAAATGACAGTGGTGGAGGAAGGAAAATTAAAAAAAAATAGATTTTTCGTTACCCCATCGACCTTTTGGAAAAGTCATGTACTTGCTGTACTGTACCTGTAGCTAAATTTAGGAAAAACATTTTTTTAAATGTATCTGAGTTTATCGAAATAAACCCAAATATATCTTTGTACACTTAATAGAAAGCTCGAAAGCTTGTGTTGT
The DNA here is from genome assembly GCA_963576895.1 of Ceraclea dissimilis. Classification (NCBI taxonomy): domain Eukaryota; kingdom Metazoa; phylum Arthropoda; class Insecta; order Trichoptera; family Leptoceridae; genus Ceraclea; species Ceraclea dissimilis. The sequence goes on from OY756364.1 coordinate 17,763,896, forward strand.
GAAGTGGAGGGTGGGGGATTGAACCCGTGCCATCGCTTTACCAACCAGGCTACCGTTCACCTCGAATTAATTAAATAATATAACAAAGATTACTCTTTCTACTGTTGTAATATTTTAATTTTAATTTATACATAGTTAGTATAGTTAGGTAATTTTCTATGACATTTTTATATTATTTGTAAAAACTTTAACTGATGTGAGTTGTGATTTATTTATTTATTCGTAAAGTTAGTGGGAGAGGCAAGCATGAATGGTTTATTACATTTAAGAAATAAATATATTTGACGAGATAATACATAGTTTTAATACATAAAGTTAATATATAGAATAAGTAGTGTTCACTAGGGCGAGCTTGAGACAATATCTTCAGTGGTATGATGGCTGCTAGCTGGGTCGAGAAGGAACGTGTATTTGTATTGTGATTGTTTTTTTGAAAAAGTATGGAAAGTCCATCCTTTGCTGGATATGTGTTGAGATAACTACTTAAAATCAAATAGTATTATGTGTGTCAAGTTATCAGGGTTCTTTATTTTTGCTGCCTCTAGCTCGGTCGAATCGTTTTGTAATTAGTCTTAAGTTATTGTATAATCTATAGCTCATTATTTGTTATCTTCCTTGTAGTATGGATATTGAAGGTGTTATTCGGGTGAGCGGAGGGACCTTCAATATAGTATTATGTTTGTATTTATGATGAATAGGAGTTCCAAAAGACATGAGCATCGAGCAGCTGCTTATGCTGGGGCAGCAGTAGTGGCTGCACTTGGGGCGGCAGTAGGGGCATCACCTGGTGCTGCAGTAGGGGAAGTGCCTAGTATTCCTCCGAGTAAGCCGCCACTCAATTGGTTGGCAGTTTCTTCAATAGTCTTCAATAACGACATGTCAAATGGGAGCTGAGGAGCGGCGGAAACCATTGAAAGCTGTGAAAAAAAAAATGACATATTAATAATGTATTACGACATAGAAAGATGACCGACCTGGACCGATCATATCAGCCAGATCTTCAAGGATGGACGCGTTTTGAGTAAAATGAATTGGAGAGCGTGTATGACAAATTTCATGAATGTAACGCAGGCTAGGATCTCTGGTGTGTCTACTCTGCAAAAGATGTGGCGTGAGGTTATATATAGATATAAAGAAGGACCACCCGTCAAAGAACCACTTGGTTTGACCATATCGACCAGTTGCTTAAGGACGCAGGTCTTTTGAGTAAAAGGAATCGTATAGTGTGCATGACAATTTCATGAAGACTGGCGATCTGTTCTCTCTGCCTGTCTCGCAAGAGATGCGGCAGAAGGTGATATAAAGAAGAAAGTCGCCGTCCTGGGTCTAGCGAGTCATGGACATGACTGAAGTACGACGAATTAGGGTAAACTGAATACTGTTGAGATGCGATCTTAACAAAAATTTGTAGAAAAACGTTGAGAGATAGGATAAGAATTCAAGTGATTATCAAAATGAATTGGACGGATGTTCGATTTGAAGGAACACATTTATGCAATTTGTCATAAATCGTCTGAAATTTGAAAATCTTTAAGAAACACGCGAAAAATTATGTCGGAAAATGGAAAATGACTTGGTAAGTACTAAAACATGTATAAATGAGAAAATGTTTTAGTGACTCCGGCTGTTAGAAATTTTATTTTTGTCAATTTTCCTCGTAAAAAATAACTCCAAAGTTACGTCTAAAATTTACTGAAACATATTCCTATAGTTTGTTAGATACTATAATGCTGTAATATGCTTGATACATTTTTAAAAGTAAAACTCAGTGAACGAATCGTACATTTTTTGAAAATTTTACACTAGCTTGAAATTATAAAGTAATTTAACAACAGCTTACCACTAAGAAAAATGCCACAACGAAAAAAACTAAACGAGCCATTTTTTATGGATTATTTGACACTGTATGTTAAAATACTAATGAAGAGTATTTGCAGACGTGTGGCGTTTATATACATAGTGACAAACTTTACTGAGAAATATAATAATGATGTTATTAAGGTTCCCAAAATACTAATGTGTATTAATAATGCTATATTAATGAACTAAGATGACTTTGCCATGTTGAGAGAATGAAGGATGACAAGAAAGATATATTTGTGCGAACGAAGTGGTGTGAGGAAACGCAGCCGCCCGAGACTTGCCTAGTCCGATCATGTCGACCAGATCCTCAAGGATGGAGGCGTTTTGAGTAAAAGGAATCGGAGAGCGTGTATGACAGATTTCATGAATGTGACGGAAGTTAGGGGTGTATGTAAGGATAGAACTGTCTGGCGCTCCTTCCTCTCAGCTTACCCTGCAAGGGACGTGTCGTGAGGGTATAGTAGTGTGTGTGTAAGGATAGGAAAGTATGGCGATATGTTCTATCTGTCTATACCCCAAGGCATGCGGTTTGAGGGGATAGAATTTAATACAAGAATGCTATCACCATTTGTCCAAAAATAGTTGCACGCGCAGGGGCCTTAGTCAAAACACGAAAAATGCCAGAAACGTACGCTACGTTTTACACTGTAAAAGTGTTTTTTCTTACGTTATCTCAGAGATATCAATGAAAGCCATGTGATGCAATCGTTTTTCAGAGAAAGGGTACGAGTGGAACTCACATTCACATAATGCAGCATTATGCGAACCTCCTTGGGGAGGACGCAATGTGCATTCCAACGCTTACACGAGTCGGCACTCTTTATACCCAGAGCATGGTTTATGTGCTTCAAGACCGTATCACAATGCACCGATTTTCAGATCGTATCGCCGTCTGCTGAGGAGTGGATGCAACATTTAGCAACTACCTTTATATGATGAACCTTTTGTCACTTTTACCACTGTTACCAGATAGTATTTAATTTTTATTTTTTGGCATGCTATCATAATTCAAAATACCCTTTTTAAAGACGTTGTCAACCCTAGTATTTTCACGGTCATTACTTATACCTTCTTACCAATACCTTCATTTTGTATTATACAACATTATTATGATACAAAGTAGGAATTTCAGTGGCGGTTAGCGACTACTCCTCGCAGGTAAACCGATCAACAGCATTAGATTAACCTGGAGGTAAAGTTGTTCGAAGAGACTCAAGAGTTGTGTTATCCAAGGTATCGTGGAAAGGAGAGTTGGATGAGAAATTCACATCGTCAAATTTTCTCCATCGGGAAACACCGAGTGATCGATAGGCTCCAGTTGGTGTGCAGAAAAGTATTTGGGTTTGTGTAAGCAAGCTCAGATCCTCTTAAAAAAATCTTGTAAAAATAACTTGTGTTCTTTTAAACATAATTTTTCGTAGTATGTGGAAGGGAAACCGATAGGAATGGGATTAGTATGAAATGTCGCGCCTGGTATTCAGACTTATGTTAAACAAACACACGTCATATATAGTAATGATGTTTTTCAGTAATGTGTGTACAAGTGAACTAACATAGTGTTTAGTGAATGCACCTACGTATACAAAACACTATAATGAAGATATTGTTTCAGATGTTAAGTACGCCTTAAAATTCATAGAAAATAAAAATATTAAAAGTTTTCCTTATCCTACTCAGCATTGGCGTTACAGCTTACTTTGAACCTTGGACTCCTCCAGAATTATTTTTAATTTTAATCATTGTCCCTAGGCCCTATTGTCAGGCACTTTGACGGATCGTATTTGTTCTATTCTATACCCTCACGCCACCTCCCTTGCGGGGTAGGCAGAGAGAACGGATCGCCAGAATCTCCTATCCTATTTGTAAAGACTCGCCTATCGTATTTGTAAAGATAAAAATTGCGGTACATAGTGCAGGGTTAACTACTCAGTAAAAAAAACAGTGAAAGTCAGTATTTTTGGACTCTGGGTCAGTAAAATCTATATTTTTGAACACTGGTTTTATACGTGATCATGGTTCATGTCAATGCCAACAGAGTATGAAAGACTCTGCTAGCATTTGCAAGGGGGTACAATGAACAATTATTATACAGATCATTCAATTCTGAGATGAACTCAGAGGGTTCAGGCCGGAATTTCGTAGGAAATATCAGTTGAAAAACACAACATCATCAAATTTGAAAACAGTGATACAACAGTGTAGTAAGACGTGACGTTGCGTTACACAGAATACCTACAATAAAAAAAACAATTTCCTGACACTCCACAGCCATAAGCAAATATTGTTTGTTTATTTATTCTAATGAATATTGCACATAATACAATTTGACAGAATAATAATAAGTAGCGGTTACTAGGGCGAACTTATCCTTGTTCAGTGATGTCTTTCAGTTAACCCAAGTGAAATTGTGAACAATAAGAAAAGGTAGAAATTTACAAAGTGCGTAAAAAATGTAATCAAACGCCAAGGAAAAAAGCGAGCATAGCAGAGCAAAGAAGACCTGCTTTTATTTATTTTATTTAGTTACAATATAACACAGCTCAACGTTACAGCGTTAGCCTTTGTGCTGAGCTGTGTACAGAAGAAGTAACTAAAAGTAAGTTTACTAAAAGACCTTCAGCATCGCTGGACCAACCACGTGGAACAAAGACTATCGGACTTCGGAAAGACCAGCCCATCACCATTATCACTTGAATATCATTTTCTCGCGTCCTGGAGATGGAAGACCATAAAATAAATAATCCATCGTTGTCATAAAAAAATCGACAGGCTATTTCAACTTCTCTTGCACTGTCGCTGAGTATGGAACAAGCGTATTCGTTAGCAATGCTTTCTTACTAATTATACATAATGTGTGTTGAACGAAAGGAACTGAGGGAGACTGAAGCCCTTGATAAGCCAATTATTGCTTGTAGATATATTATGAATGCATCGTCAAATCCTATATTAAGCCCACACTTTGCACCGGTCGTTTTGGACATGGCTGAATCCCCAATTTCCATTGTACTCCAAATAAATAAACCCGTAGTTTAGTTTAAGTCATGTTTATGATAATGAGTGAAATATGGAATGCAATCCTAAACTGAGTTAGTTCTCACTTTAAAATATTACAAACCACACACAATTCACAGTCCGAACTCTCTGAAATATTCTAAATATTACGTATGTATCAGAATAACATTAATATCTAACTCCTATCCCCGGTATAACTCGGTAGTGGAGTCTAAAAACTCACATAATATGTCATTATTATCTTATGCATACTAATCGGATGTTATAAATACTGTGTTTAAATCATACTTTAAATCTGTGACATACGAGTATAAAATATAAGGAGTTTGTATCCACAGCGACGAAAATTCGTTAAATTAAAGGATTTATGAATTAACCCATTAGTTACCCCAATCCATATACAAAACCTTTTATTTTTAATGAAATGAATCTGGGTTTAACGAAATAGGTAAACCCAAATACACCACAATAAGCTTGAAAATCTTGTGTCGTGAAGTGGAGTAAGTCGGCATCGGGGATCGAACCCGCGCCCACTGGATTAACTAAGTGGAACAAATAAAGATCTTTGTATATTTGTTTAAAATATAGTGTCATTAAATTATATATTTTTTGAGAAAACGAGTACTTACGAGTATGAGTTCTGAAATAATAATGTGTTTGGATTTTCTGATTTTTATTTAATTTATCTTAATCCTATTTTTGAATGTTTTTTGGATGCAAATATTACCTCCTAGTATACCTCCTTGTTTTTCATTTTTTACAAATTATATTTGATGATTTCTTGTGTTACAAATCGAGTCACATTTTTTACTGTGTGCTCTGCTCAATGCCAATGCCAGTGTACAGTCCACAATATCTAAAACTCCAGTTCTACATAGAATTCCCTCATTTTTTATTCATTCCCGAAGACATACTCACATACGAATTAATATACATTCTCTCTCAACTCCAAATATTATATACGAGTATTATGTTTCAGTTACAAATTCCAATGTTGTCTAATATGCAGCAAATCATAGAAACAATGCACAGACTAGAGAGAATGGTTTATCTACATTTGCTGCATACTAAATGAGATCAGGGCCGTCTCTCCCATTAGCCACGGTGGGCACTTGCCCAGGGCCCCGCGATCCAAGGGGCCCCCAAGCATTGTTTGCAAGCATTATATTGCATTATTTTCCGAGAATCTAACAATAATTACTGACTATAAATTATAATATTTATCACATTTTTTGGTATTCTAATGAACAGGGGCCCCAACAAATAATGCCTGTCTTCCTCATTACGATATACGGGGCCTCCTAGTTCCTGCTAGATCACGAATTGATGATATTACTTATCAGATTTTTTGGTATTCTAATGAACAGGGGCCCCAACAAACAATGAATGAATGAAGTTTGGTAAAAAAAAATTCGCCTGCGGCGCTAATTAAATCTCTTTAAAAGAAATCTCAAAAAAATTTCGTCTGAGGCCCATTATTCCAACCCTGCTAAATAATCTAAAATTGTATTTTACTTGCGGCTCGTCGCTCATTTATAATTTCAAATGTTCCTTCATCCAAAAAGTTTGCCCAGGTCTGCTATAGAAAGACAAACAGGTTCATTATTTCACACATTCTCGAAAAAATTCGCCTGCGGCGCTATTTTGTGATACACTTTTTATTTAAAGACAATAAATCAAACGATAGGTATAAGAATCATGACCTTTTTTCACTCAGTCTCAAAAAAAGTCGCCTGCGGCGCTATTCACACTTTTGTTAGCGCTATGTCATATTTGTATGTGACGACATACACCCCCCCCCCAGTCGACAATTTTTCTTGCCCAAGATCAACAGTTTTAGTTCTTGTAATCCAGTTCTGCATAGGGGCCCCATCAGAGTAAAGTGCCCAGGGCCCCCAGTAGGTTAAAGACGGCCCTGAATGAGATACACTTCACGTTATACTATTACAATTACTATTGCACTTTACTGTAGTGTACGTAATACTGAACTTGAGCTTAGAGCTTTCGGGGATTTAATTAATTGATTAATTTACGTTGTTAGTTAACTCTGAGAACCATCCATTGTATAGTGGGATAATATCAAAATAGGATACCCAGTTACAAATGAAGACTTTTTCTTCCATTTCTTCTAGATACATTGATCTATTCTGGCAAAAACCAGAGTATATGGTGAAATGTGGGAAAACAGTACAGGGTCGAAACACGCGAAGGAACTAATTACAGGGTACTCACAGAAGTTCACAACATAGGCTCTCAAGTTTTCCAAAAAACAAATAAGGATCCTAACAAGGACCTTGCCTGGACACTGCAGACTGCGGAAGCATATGTTCAAAATTGGACTGCCCCAGTCTGTAGATTCTAATCAGAGGAAAACGAAACACCCATTCACATCGCTGTAACGATACAGTGACTCTAGCGAACATTTTTTATGATATACGGCCCCTTTTTTGCAATAAGCCAAAATCGATTCAACTTGTTATAAGTCAATTCCTGTCCACTCTCGAACGAAAGCCTCCTGCATTTCCTTCTACCACGACTCTTTATCTTGGGCTCTTTGGCTCCAGTTGACACCCACATGTTTGACAAGGTCATCTTTTCATCGTAGTGGTGGTCTTCCTGCACTCAAATCAGTGCATATCTCCCTTTAATTGGGGAGTAGATTATTAGCATGTTGTAGCACATGGAACAAATGTATTTTTACCCATATGCTCACCTATGTCTTCCATAGGTAAAACATGTTTTTGTCATGAATAATTCACGTGTGTTTGTCTGAAAGCCTGACAATATTATGTACTATTATTTATATAGGCAGGTACCAGGCACAACACGGTAGTTCTGCATGGTTCGTTCGTTCATATTGACATTCATTGGTGGCACGACGTATAAAATATTCAAGCACATTGTCCGACTCTCTAACCAGAGTGGGGACACAATCAAGCCCTACTGAATAATTCACACCCCGCATTTGTGTCGACCTTGTTACCGCACAAGAGTTTACAAAATTTATTTAAAAGATGTTGCACGAATTTTTGAACTGCATTTCTACATTTTGGTTATTTTAAAGTTCCCACTCTCTTTAGTGAAATCCTTAGCTTAAATCTTTACTCGTATAAGTTGGTACAGTCTCAACTCGACATTATTTCAACCTGTATACTGGAAATTAGCTCCTCGTAAAAACAGTCTCGGCAACTATCCGGAAATGCAATTATCTCACATTAGATTTTTTTCAAATGAGTCTGAATTTCTCGAAACATACCCAAATATATCTTGGCACACTTCGTGGTAACTATAGTTTCGCAGAATAGAGGACATATCGTTTTTGGCAACTGACCAGTTGCCTTCAAAGTTTAACCTGAGTGAGAAAAATGAACTTACAGCATGTGCCGCCGGTTGAAGATCTTAACGTTGCAAACTGAGTGATTTTCAGAATGTACGATGATTTACATTTACCTGGAATTTTTGGGTGACTCTTGCTGAAACCAAATTCTTTAGGCTTTTCGTACTTGCAGTATTCCTATAACAGTGTAGAAGAATATTAAGAGTGAACATTGTCTGGCTTACGACCGACCTCGGCTGGCTTAAGCGATCACTTTACGTTCGTGAAATATTCTTTCAGTTCACCCCGGCTGGGATTCCAACCCAGACCTTCGTCTCGCATAGTAGGAATCTGATCCACTACACCACGAGGAGCGACGGTTGTGTTGTCGAATTCCGTATACATTACGTACCTACGTATTGTTGCCATTCACACTGTTGCAGGAAGAGGTGGTATTTTTACTGGTTAAGACCAATATTGCCACTGACGACTTCTCTAATAATTTTGCTGCTATTTTTATTCTGTAATTCCATGTAAATTTAATTCATAATACCTGTACCTGATGATAATTAAAAGAATTGGTTAAGAGGGCAGAATCCGCATCTTCACGTCGATAAGACTCTACCACTAGAAGTGAGTTCTTCTCTTCCTAATGGTCCCCTCCAACAGATCCATAAAAGTACACCACATTATTGCTCGTTAGTAACCAGCAAAAAACCTCGAAGTGAGCGAAAATATTCTCGCGTTAGGTCAAAGAGATTTGAAAGTAGTCACAGATAAGTTTGTCATTTAGAGTGTTGCCCACTTTGAATTTTATCAGTTCACCGTACTTTCATTGGAGAAAAATGCATTGTTTTCTATATTCCATCCTCTCATGGTGCGTCCCTTGTGGGGTAGACAGAGAGAACAGAACTACTGAAGTTCATATCCTTTCAAAAACTTCTTGCTTCCGTCACATTGATGCAATTTGACATACACACTCTGCGATTCGTTTTACTCAAAATGACTTCCGTCTTCGAGCATCCCTAAGCTAATTCGCTTTCTTTTTTGTCACAACATCCGTCTTGAGTCCTGACCTCTCTCAATTTGTATTTAAACAGCTGACTTCAGTGAGCTCACATTTTTTGATTGACAGAATATGAGATCAGAACAAATAAAAACCCCAACCGAAATTGAACTCATACTGCCAAAAATCCACACAACTCTGTTTTGGCAGTATGCTGTCAATATCATAAACTTCTACCAAGTATTTTTTTAAAACGTTAAATGTTGCCAAAATGTAAAATTCCGCGTAGATTAAATCGCGTATTTGAAAAAAGTGCTCCACTCGACTTTTTCCGAAGATCTGTCTCCTTCATTTCTCTCAACTTATAGACGGATAATAATTACTACGGCCTGCTGGTATTATAGTCGCTATCTATCGGATGGGGTTTTTATATATAAAACTTATAACCAACTTCTATATAATAATAGACTTGGGGAAATCGGCTCGTTTTAAAAATCGCATTTATTACGTTGAAGAAAAAAAACTATTACTTTAAATAGTTTTATACTGGATTTCATCAACTTTGTAGGTGAGGAATAGCGGAGATAGGTGCCACTTATCATTATTTTTCATACAAAATTTGTGCTACGTGGCTTCTATCTCTGCTATTTCTCACCTAGAAAATGGTGAAAACCAGGATCAAACTTTTTTCGGATAAGACCAAAGACTAGGTTATTGTGTTTAACGGAGAGATTTGTTTGAATTTGTATATTTTAACATCCTGCGGCGACAGAACTAATGATGCTAAAAAAATCACAACGAATGAACGAAACGATTTGTCAGACTCATGAGTGATTCATTTGTGATATGATATGAAAATCTCTCTGAAATTTGCACTAACTAACGAGTTCAAGTTTGACTTTGAAAAAGCAAATAATCGCTAAATTACAAAAAGCAACTTCAGCAGTACGGAGGGAAACCAAAATGTTGATTGATTTTGCTGTGTATTCTTTGCTTACTCAGCGTCATTATAGCGTTTTGTTATTTGTCTAAATGCGTTATAAAACGTACAACGACTTAAAATTAAAATCGATTAATCGTTATAATTTTTCATCGAATATGCGTTTAATAGCTCGACTCTACAAAATATTATATAGGATGCATCTTGATTTAGTATACGTAGTAGAAAACGATGAAGGATTTAAAATCGTTACTCAAGTTAAATAAAACGAAAGCGATGTGGTTTTATTGAAGCAAGAGTCAGCGTTTCTTTAATTTCTCTCTTTCAGGACTTGGCTCGCTGATTGTTTTAAATCCTTCTCATTATTATAAGTGTTATATGATATTGCGTTGGAAGCTGAAAAGTCTTTTCATCGGCGATTCAGCATGATCAGAATGCATTATTATATTCTTTGTCTTTCAAAAAATTCAACATTTAGTTATCTTCTGTCTGAGAATTCTTGTAGATCGGAAAAGATTACTCAGCTAATACTAAAGATATTATCCTAAGACTTAAAACATACAGAATATACCTTTGTAGATTTTCACGGTCCTTGTTAATCTCTTCTCCATTCTTCTCGGGTGTACCGTGTGTATATTATCGATGTTGTCGAGCTTAGACTACATTAGTCCTGAAGATGGCCTCAGCAAGTAGGCCGAAAGCTCGATAACATCGACAATCTACACACGGTACACTCGAGAAGAATGGAGAAGAAATGAGAATATTTTTCAATGAGTCTAGCCGTTGGAAATTTGATTTTAGTAAATTTACGTGATAAAAAAAAAGAATGTTACCTGCTTCTGAAATAAACTGAAACATGAGATTATTCCCGTAGTTTTCTATATAATGCTGCTACTTGGTTCATATAATGTATAAAGTAAGGCACAGTCATTCCAGCGGATATTTTTTTGATATTCGGTCCCCTTTTTATACCACGAGCCAAAAACTGTTTTGTCGCTTACGTAATTATTATTTTAAACGCTTACTCCCGATTGGAGCAAATCGAAGCGATAATTGAACAATTTTTACCCAGACTTAGAGCATATTAAATGGTTTCATCAACCAATTATCTCAAGTTTCTTATGAATTCAAGAGCTTTTTGGCGGACTTCGTGTTACGACAGTCAATTCTTAATTGACTAGGTTCACAGTCTTTTTGCATTTTTTCTTGAAACGAATGTTATCAGACGATTTAAGTTCATAGAAAGAAATAATTACTACATTTCAGGTCGTTAAAGTAATAATTGCTACTTCTGCGGTTTCATTACGCTGGTTCTCTTGAAGGTTCTCCGGTTCACGGAGTCTATATAAAGGCCGCAATAATGTATCAAGTTTCACTGCTCTGCGGTTCACGTCTCTCGACCATACTTCCACGTATGGACTCGGAATCTAACTGTATAATAATGAAACTTGACAACGATGAGTTATGAATAGGTTTTGATGCTCCGTTGACCACAAAACACAGTGTCCATTCTGGTCATATGTGACGTTAAGAATTTCTCTATACTCGTACAAGTAACTATGCATTTGCTCTACGTATTACGACCTCATACATTTAATATGTTGCACTTCTTAAATTAAAACTGAAAAAACGGAACATACCAAATGACGTAGACATAGTACTCTTGGTCGAGTATACGACGTAACCTAAAGAACCAATCAAAATCAAACTCTATTAACACGTGACTTAAATAAGCCAATGAAAAGCTACAGAAAATAAAGAATATGAACATGCCGAATGACGTTTACGTCGTAATCATGATCAATTTAACGTAATTCGGAGAACCAATCAAAATCAAAGTCTATTAACACGTGACTTGAATTAGCCAAAAGAAAGCCACAGCGAGAATATAGTAGAAGACGTATACATCGTAATTGCGATCGAGAATATGACGTGACTTAAAGAATCAATCAGAAGCTAATTACATAACGTATATTTTAATAACTAACCAATAAGAATTAGCCAATATTGAGCTACAAAAATAACAGAATTTAGTGACGTATAAATCGTACTCATGATCGAGATTGTGACGTAATAGAAATAACGCCTAATTTAAATCAACCAATGAAAAGTCAAATATTGAGGGCAATATTGGTGCCAGAACGATTTAAATCTCATTTTTAATTACGTCAGGTAATGACTTTTTTATTTGTATTGAAATAATGAGTATTGTATGTCCAACATTTAAAAAAAGTGACCAAATTACTTTAAACAAAGAGCTCAGTAATAATATTAGTACGTACGAATGTAGGTAGATGGCGTCACTTGACGTAAATTCAAATTACAATGACGTTCCATTAATTATATCCATGGTAACCGTGTCACAATGTTATGTGTCCCTGTTGTATGATGATACATAATAAAGAATATGTTCCTGTGACGTACAACGTGTGGTGAATATGCATATTGTATGGAGGGGTAGGGGGTCACGGCAAGGTAATTTAAACGTTATGTAATTTGGCGATGCAACGTTTTTTGATAAAAGAGATAATTATCATTTTCCTAACTGGATAATTGTAATTGTTGAAATTTGCATTCTTTTTGTTAATTTTGCATAATTGGGTCCCGTTTTTCTACTTTTTAGAGATCTGAAGAACCGTTAATTTACATACATACATCTTCTTCCCCTTCTATTCTTGTTTGGGTCGGGGGCTCAAAGCATCTGTGTATCTCTGCCAGAGTCCCCTGTCACTTGCAGTTTCCAGGATCTCTGGTCACTCCAACCACAGTCTCTCCTCGCATAATTTTGTCACCTGCTTCTTCCAGCTATTTCTGGTGCGGCCCACCGGTCTTCTGCCTGCATCCTCGGCTTCCAGAGCTTCTAACGGAGGCCGCTCCTCTGGAATTCGGATGACGTGTCCGAGCCATCTCAGCTGGGACCTCTCTATGAAGAGGAGTGTGGGTTCCACACCGATCCTCGTTACCGTTTATTTGTTTTATTTATTTGTTTATTAAATTTATTAATTTCCGCTATTGTGCTTAATTCTTTTTTCAAGAAGAAAATATTTTGGCTTTCAGGTACTATCCAAAAATAGATAGTTCTCGATAAAGCATGGAATAACATTCAAAACTAAAGAAAAGTAAGACGAGCGGTATGGAGAGAGGGAGTCACTATCTAGTATGAAAAAATATGGAGACTTATCTAGATACTATTTTTACGTACGTACCATCTACAAAGGTTAAAATACTACTGATGGATAAAATAATTTGTTTTGCAATCTCTACGGGTTTCAATATTTATAATTACTAATTGCTTATTTTTATTTGTTTCAGAAGGTCCGTCAAAACGAAAGAGTGTGAAACTAGGTGAGTAGGTACCCCCTTAACTATGAAATAGAATATATGTAAAATCATGACCAGATTTTAGTAATTGTTCTATCTATCTATCTATCTATACCCTCACGCCACATCCCTTGCAGGGTAGGCAGAGAGGACAGAGCGCCAGACAGCCCTATCCTTACACACACTCCTAGCTTCCGTCACATTCATGCAATTAGTCATACACGCTCTCCGATTCCTTTTACTCAAAACGCGTCCATCCTTGAGGATCTGGTCGACATGATCGGACCAGGTCAGTCTCGGACGGCCGCGCTTTCTCACCCCTCTTCGCTCATTCAGATATATCTTTTTTGTCATCCTGTCATCATTCATTCTCTCAACATGCCCAAACCATCTTAGTTTGTTTACTTTCATTCTTGTCACTGTTGTAATTGTTGTTGTATTAAAATTTTATAACATAATTTTATGAAACTTTATTACTTACTTACTTTCCGTGTCGGGTCTAAAGTCTACCACTCCAATAAGCCGCGACTTTCATCGCCTTGACATTGGCCACAATCGGGTCCCCAGGTGTACAGCCCTCCTCCATCAGTGGACACATCAAAAGATGGCTGTTATCCTGGGTGCCAGCCACAATCACAAGTGATGTCTCCATCTGCAGAGAGGTACCCCCACTTCTTGAGGTTCTTTTTACATCGTGTGACACCAACTCTCAGTCTGTTGAGGGTAGTCCACACGCAGTAAAAAAAAAAAAACTTTATTAAAACAAATAAATAAAATGTCTGTGTGTGTGCTTGAGTCAATAAATAAATAAATAGATAGTATCTATATGCTTTCAATGAAAATATATCGATATCAGGATATCAAATGTATCATATCTGGGAAGTTTGTTTACTAGAGATGGACGCTGTGATGGAGACATTGAAAGAAGGAAGCTGGCCGGTACTAGGACGAATGGTGCGCTCGATCCGATTGTTAGTAGTAGCAATGTGTCTATGAAAGCAAAAGTGCTAGTGCACAATGCTGTCTTGGTGCCGACCCTGATGTATGCTACTGAGATGTGGACGTGGATGAAGAAGGATGAATCAGGGTTGAATGCAGTAGAAATGAGGTCATTAAGAAGAATGTGCGGGAAAACGGTGAGAGATAAGATAAGAAATGAGGTTATTAGGGAAATGAGTGACTGCAAGACTGGTGTAGTGACAAGAATGAAAGTAAACAAACTAAGATGGTTTGGGCATGTTGAAAAAATGAATGATGACAGGATGACAAAAAAGATATATTTGAATGAGCGAAGAGGGGTGAGAAAGCGCGGCCGCCCGAGACTGACCTGGTCCGATCATGTCGACCAGATCCTCAAGGATGGACGCGTTTTGAGTAAAAGGAATCGGAGAGCGTGTATGACTAATTGCATGAATGTGACGGAAGCTATGAGTGTGTTTAAGGATAGGGCTGTCTGGCGCTCTGTCCTCTCTGCCTACCCTGCAAGGGATGTGGCGTGAGCGTATAGATAGATAAAAAATATATCGAGATATCAATGGAAATTTTCGAGTGAACTGTAGTTTACCTGAGTCATCTGCTTCGCTTCAGTAATACGAGTACTATTCGAAAACATGAATTTTCTCACAAAACTGTACCGAAAATTGTTCTCTAACAAACTTATTCCACATTTGACTTTTGTCTAATAGTTCGCCAGTTTAAGGCTCGCGACCCAACTATGACGTCACGGTCATTTCCCACGGAATTAAGGTTCAAAATCGCATGATAAAATAATAAAAATAGCGTTTTTTCAATTTTTTGGGGTTAATTTCGCTTCAATCAAAATACTTTTACGGCCATTCCCTAGATTTTAATGCATATTATCGTTAAGAGTTGTTTTTCTCATATTTTTTTTTTGAGAAATCTGTACAAGATATAAAAAATCTTTTACGGTTATTCCCTAGATAAAGGTTCAATTTATCTACTAAATTTTGTTCCAAAGCATATTTAGTATGGTTGTCGAGATCTAAAGTCTCCTGTTTTTAGAAATCTTGAAATGTCAATATGCCTACTCTTAAATTTTAATTTCAAACATGAATTCATAGTTTTGTTTTTGTGTGCGCTCTGCCACTGCAGTACGCTTGAAGAGTTTCATAGAAATGTAAATATCCGTACGTATGGTAAATATGAGAGGGTGTGGAAATGAAAATGACGTTTTGATAAATGATGCCTTTAGCATATTTTATACCAAACATAAATTTGTTAACCTGACGTTGGAAGGGTTATTATGTTGATTTATAACCAACTTCTACCAGCAGACTTTGTAACAATGTAGCAAGGCATAAAAAATGGTTTGGCAATATTAGAATGTGTGTGAACACTGAGAGATGGTTGGGATTAAGTGGCAGAAATCTCAGCTTTGAAATAAGTTCGCCCTAGTGAACAATTCTGCTTTATGATTTTGTTATAATATGTCAAGTTCTATTGTACATGTTATGGCGCCGCCACACGCCGGCGAGCGTCCACAAGTTTTTTGTGTTCATCTGTAAAAAATGGTAAAAAGGCGTAAATGGTCGGTTACGTACACGAGCCAAGACAAACATTCCATCCACGCGCCTTTTTACTCATGTACACAGAAAACTTGTGGACGTTTGCCAGCGTGTGGCGCCGCCATTACCGTCAAAACCCTGTGCTTGTGTCACTTGTGTGCAAATTAATAAATAACAAAATAACACTTTTTGACTAGTCAAAACCCGTTGTTTTGATTTTTGTTTAGTTAAAAAAGAGTAGTTTTTTCTTTTTTACTTAAAACATTTAAATTTAAAAAAATCGGTGTTTTTGGTTAGGTCGAACAAAGCCCTCTTTTTAATCATATACATATTACCCTAAATAGAACTTCTTAAAATTTTCAAGTACACGTAGTTACTTTGGCACTTCTTTCTTATGATTTTTATTAAATTTGTTTGAGAAGAATCCGTTTGAAAAAGGAATAAAGAATGCATAAACAAAATATGAAATTCGTATCTAGGCTTCCTTTGTTTTTAGAGTTGTCGAGTACCTGCTTACCTGCAGAAATAATAATTTTATGTCTCCCGTAAGTAGAGGTACTTACTTGAAGATTTCTAGAGTGCATTTTTATAAAATTATTCATAACATTATATTATTTATGAAATTTTAGAAAAGTCGCGAGAGAGGATGTAAGGTAAAGGAATAAGCTAAGCAAATGTACAAACAAACCGTAAGAGAATTAAATATTGTTATTGTGAGATGTTATACTTTCTCAAAAAGCTAGAATGGATGATGCGATGCTAGAAGCGGAGTACAGAACGAAGCGAATGTTAGTTAGAATGGCGTTTTGGCCCCTGCGAGAATTTAGGGATTGTCATGAAAGGGATTTTGTAAAATTTTGTTTTTTTTTTGTAAAATTGTACCTTCTTAAAATCATCATTTCGTCATTAACTCCTGGGGGAGCATAGGGCAACAACAACATCTCTCCATTGGTCTCTGTCCTGGACATCCGGCCATTGTAGATCGGCTCCCCTCAACTCTGCAAGCATGGAGTATTCTCTAGATTTTAATGCATATTATCGGTACAAAAAAAATCTCTGCGACTTTCGAGCCTTTCAGGAATAAGATCAGAGGTGTTTTTCACATATTTTTTGAGAAATCTATGCGAGATATAAAAAATCTTTTACGATTATTTACTAGATAAAGGTTGAATGTATCTACTCTATTTGTTCCAAAGCATATTTTGTAAGATTATCGAGATCTATGTTGTCCCGTTTTTAGATTTTTTTGAAATGTCAAAATGTCTCTTGATACTAATAGGTTTTTAACGAAAATCCTCTTACCGTGAATTTTCTATGTTCTGTAAATATTATCTATGTTCTATGTATTTCCTTTTCCCTTCCCGAATGATACCTCCCATTAGTTGAGTTATTCATGACTTTGTGCAAGTCAGAGTTTCAGTATATATTCATAAATCCTCCTCTTTTGATTCTCGTGTTCTTTAAAATGCATTAAGGTTTTCTTTTCTCCTCTGTTCTGTTCTGTTCCCATTTCTATGGAGAACACAACTTATAAAATGTACTACTATTACTTATAAGGTACACACTTCTACCCCGTTTATCCTGTGTTGTGATAATCTCATAAACGTTGAGCGAAGCCGATGGTGAAATTTCATATGAATACTCAAGCTTTCAATTTCTTCTGATAGGTGAACTTTATTTTCTAATATAGTGTCATGTTATCAACTGGTATCATTGCATTTCTTTTTTGTATGTAGCAAGTACTTTTTTCCTCTTGGAATATGTAAGATTAGAACGGTTTGGCTCTCTTTTCGGCTACCGCTCAGATAACATGTCTGTATAAAGCTAAATAACATTACGATGTGAATAAAGGAAGATTGAGGACACAAAGGACTTTTTGCTGCACGCACCGTCTCATCCAAATTATCCAGCCGACTTGAATGTTGTTTTTTCATATAGACCTTGACACTAACAAACCAATTTGGTGACAACGCGTTTTGGAAATAAACATATGTAATCTGGTTTAATTATATTGGTGAATTATGTTACTAGTGATTATTAAACAACCATAAATACAAGTATGTATGTATATCTGTAATGTTGCTTTACATTCATTTATACATTCTTCAAACGAACAATAAAAAAAAATACGTAATTAAAGTTTTTACTGGGGCGAATTCGTCGCAATGCCACGATTTTATTTGTTTTACACTGTTTTTCGTGATACGTCAGCACATTTATTTTATCATTTACACTTCAAGTGAACAAAATACAGCACTAAGCTGGCATAACAAATAAGAGATGCTAAAACATTTGTTCATTAGGACGAGTTTATCGCGGTGCTGCGATCTCTGCCAGCTAACTCTTACAACAAATGAAACGTTTTAACCCAAGCAATGGTAAAGCAGTGTTTTCTTGTAGTCAGTGTACTTGTATGTAGGTGCTGATGTAAATTGTACCTTTTTATCCGGACGCAAATTGGTTCGTGCATCCTAATATCAAGTAATGCGATAGTAGTGCTGATGTGCAAAATAACTCCAAGCCTCGGGACACAGAGAAAATATTAAACTGAAGTCTCCTTGGCTTGCAATATACTATGATAATGCAGACTACTTTTGACGCTGTAAGCTGAAATAACTGACTACATAACTTACCATATTTCTGGGCAAGACTCCTTAACTGGAATAAAGTGAACCTTGTAAGACGTGAAAGATACGACTCGCTCTAGATATGCTAAATTTAATTTTATTCATGGGGCCAATTTTACAAGCCTTGGGGAACACCCGAAACTCCCACTGTTTTTTGATATTTGTCGTTTATCCTGTAAGAGTTGGGTGTTCGTAAAACTTTCGTAAGTCTTTTTCAGCAATAAGGTTCACCACCAATTCTGAATAAAAGTCATTAAGCGTAGATGATTTGAACAGGATGAAAGAAGAGGTGTGATAAGATAATATTCCACACATTACCAACACATGAATAATAGGTACCTTATGGTAGTCTAGCGTTCTGTGCCCTCTACCTACCCCACAAGGGAGGTAGACAGATAAAAGTTTAAACATTTTTAATATCACTTTAGATCCGAATGATAACTATCAATTTCGGAACTTCACATTTCGGGGTTAATATAATTTGCCCCTGTTAAGTAATATTAATAATAATAAATAATAATAATAACAACAATATAAAATGCAAATGAGGAATATTCAAATGTGTTTTATATTTAATTAACACTTTATCTCGGCTATGTGCCCGCCAGCGTCAATTTACCCAAATAAATAATTACGAAAGCCTACAGTGTTCCCTTCTTACCCCTTCCAATTGGCAGATCAAGGGAGTCTCCGCTTTAATAGGTAATGCCTTCCACCTCCCAAGCGACAAATTAAAATTCTAACTTAATTTTGGGAACCGGCAAATATTATAATCTTTTAGTAGATCTAAATTTCCTATGTACGCTACCCTATTTGTGGATTTGCTGGGTTCGTTTATGGCCTAAATATTGGCCTGAATCTCGAATGATAGTGTCTTTAATGCCAGTGCAGTTTTTTCAGTCAGTCTTTCCCCTTGCAAGATAGGCAGGAACAACTGAAAGTCACACTACCCTATACTTAGGCACAGTCTTTGATTTTGTCACATTCATGCAATTTCTCTTCAATTTCTCAATTTCTTTTATCGATTGGTTACTAATATAGTCACACATCTCTCTAATAATGACATCTTTAATCTATCAGTGTTTTCCCACACATTCTTCTCATCGACTTCACTTCATTCAATCCTGATTCGTCTTTCTTCAGCCATGTCCTAGTCCCACTAGCATACATTTTCTTTTTTCCCACTTTTCCCCCCCACTGCTGGATATAGGCCTCTTCCTGTCTCTTCCACAATTCTCTGTTTTGAGCGCTCTGTCTCCACCCATGTCTCACCGACTCGATGACAGATTACCTAGCTTTTTTTAATTTCCCGAAAATACTAATGACTATATCGATCTTAATTTAATATTCTCTTCCTTATAAAAGAAAACACACTTCCTTAATTCAGGAATGACCCGGACGTTAAAAAGATAAAAAAAAACCTTTGAAATATTCCAACTACAAATTAAATCTTTTTTCGCGATTATCTCATTTTTTATAGGATTTATTTCTTTAGGAGCTTTTGAGAAATGAGTATCCTTGAATTAAGAATTAAGGTAGATAATAAATGTTCTAAGTAGGCAAATAATTAATTCACTACGAAGAACGAGGATATAAATAATAATTTATAGATTTTATTATATTCTACCCCCCCCCCCCCTGAATATTTAAATAAGTATGATTTTTCATAAAAAAAAATCGTCTACTTAGTAATAGCTTGAGTAATCAAGGATTTTGGCTTGCATTAAGAGTAGTAGTTCTGATTTACCAATAAAACAAGTTACAGAAAATTAAATATTCCGTAATTCTTAATTCAGTCTTTTTTCTCTAGGGCGCACCTGTAAAAAGTTATAATCATTAAACTGAAAAACGGCCGGAATTTCGACGGTTTTAGGCTCGCCCTAGTGAACGCACATGGGGGAGGAGGTCTCAAGGTAGGGTATCATATTCAGTCTTTATTTCGCGGAGTCTTCAACACAGTCCATCCACCTCAACTTGGGTCTTCCTCTTCTACGTCTCCCCTCTGGTCTAAAATTGGGCACCCTCTTAGGTTGTAGGAGTGCTTCCATTTTTCCTACGTGCCCCAGCCACCTAAGCCTTGAGATTTTGATGCACCGTATGTCCGTCCAACATATCTGGCAACCATAATAATACCTTGCACACAAATATTCTTAGCATCGAAGCCTTATGACCTCCCAGTGTTACCTCATGGATCATTGCAGAGAGAAGTATTGATAGTAGTGTATAACACATACATAGGATTACATTCAATCATGAAATTTTCTGCACCGAAGGGGAGATAGGGGTATTATCGTATTATACGCTTTTAGTTATGTAGGTGTAGCAAAGTTGTATTATTTTTAAAACTTATTATGGTGGAAAATAGATAGATAGTTCTCTGGAAAACTTAAATTCGATCAATCATAGAGTTTAGTTAACATTTCCTCGGTACACCGTGCACCAGAACCACCCTCCCGATTTAGGGATGAAAAAAATACATCGATTATATATATTTTTTCATCGAAATCGATGCTGTTACATAAAATACCAAAGAGTGAATTTTTGCAGAAAGGAAGCCGGGAAAAACTATTTTAATTGTATCACGTAAGATTGGAGAGCCATTATTTTATCATGTCCCAAATTAAAAAGGTAGTTTGAAGGGAATCGTATTCTTAGGACCCTTAGTCACTACCTAATTATCATAATTTTTTCATCGTTATAATTTTATTGAACATGCTACTGTTTTGTACTGACTTTTTGTTACAATGTGATACAAAATAATAATGTAATTTAGTTTGAACTATTAATGAAGGTTTCAGAGCTCGAGCTAGTCTGGAAATGACTTAAGTACGATGGCAAGATTTGTAGACGATAGCGCTAGGTAAAAGCGTGTACTTAATAAAATTAGAGTAGATAATTCGTAATTGTAATAAGAAATTTTAACTGGAACGAGCTTTTCAATAGCTAGTATTAGTATTTAGGTATATCTTTATAAAGTAAATCTTTATAGCACCACGGAATCTCAATACAATTTTTTTTATAAAAGGATCTGGGCTTGCATACACAAAACCCAAATACTTTTCTCCACTAATCGTATCAATAAATTTTACTTAAAATCGATGTTATGAACTTTGAACGTCATTTACGTCTCTTTCCGTTTCAGCACGGGAAATTCAGTTACAAGTCGCAAGAACTCTATCCGGTACGATAATACTCGGATCCATACATAGTTCCCTTTCCTTCATTACGTGGCCGTGGCTTTAAACTATAATATACCTAAATATAACTCCATTCTGAAAGTTTTACAATGGTTGAAATCAATCTTCCTACATTGAAGGATATTGTAACGAATGAGAATATCTACAATTTATTTTGAAATCTGAAAGAAAATCTTAACCAAAAGTCGTTTTTACATACTATCACTACCGTTCTATCTGAAACTTTTTTGGTACCCGATTTTATCTTTATTCAATTAAGATTAAAAACGCATTATTATTATACAGTAAGAATGAATCTGTCAATTTTGACATTTGGCCGCATGAAATATTCCAATCTCTGCTTCTAGACTTTCTGTAGGAAAATAATTATCGTATGCGATATTCAAAAATGCACTTGTTTACAAAGTGGTAGAAAATGAGGTATTTATCGCATACGACAAATCTCTACTGATTCAAAAATAGGGCCCCTGGGCTTGCATACACAAACCCAAATACTTTCCTGCACGCTTTGCACTAGGC
Organism: Ceraclea dissimilis; assembly: GCA_963576895.1. NCBI lineage: Eukaryota > Metazoa > Arthropoda > Insecta > Trichoptera > Leptoceridae > Ceraclea > Ceraclea dissimilis. Next base: position 17,786,222 of record OY756364.1, read on the forward strand.
TCAAAGCCTAGTGCAAAGTGCGGCATACATCGCCAGCGCCAGGGTTTGATCCTGGCACCTCCCGCTTGAGAGACTGCCGCCTCAACCAACTGCGCTAACCATGCACTCTACATTTGTAAATGTTGTTTTTATTTTTTCATTTAACCATCTGACGAAATGCTGATAAGCTCGCCCTAGTAAACGTATATGTAGACTAAAAACGATTATACCGCTTGGATTGTATATCAATTCTAAAAATTGAATCAGATTTGATTGCAGTTGAAGTATGGTTGTTGAGAAGAATGTGTGGGAAAACACTGATAGTAAGGAATGAGAGATGAGTGACTCTAAAATGGGGGTAATGACTATAATGTGAGTTAACAAGTTTAGATGGTTTTGGCATGTGCAGAGAATGAATGAGGACAGATGTTCAAAGACGAGCGCGTATTGACCTAAAGAATTCGCAGGGCATGTATGACAAATTGCATGAATGTGTCAGAAGCGAGTATGTGTGAGGATAGGTCGGTTTGGCGTTCTGTCCTCTGAATACCCCGCAAGGAATGCGATGTAAAGGGGGATATATAATTTGCATATTAATATTGTTGTAAAATGATAATTTAAAGAATAAATAAATAAATAATTTCTAATTTAGTTTCCTCTCTAATTAACTGTTCTCTCTCTTCATAATTTCTGGAGATAATCACAACAGCGTTGTGGACCCAAAAGTTTGAAATTGAAATTGTCTTTTCAGATTATTTTAATTATTGTGTACTGTGGAACCATCTCTGGTGAAGTGACTCAAGGGTACTATTTTATTTCGAGTGTACAAACTGGGAGGTTTATCCAAAAGGAGCTTAAAATAATTCTAAGAGGTACTTCGTATCCTAAATTTCATTACATTTTATTTCAATTTCTTTTTATTTATTTATACCTGCGTTGTACAGTCGAAACCATTTACATATAATATGATTACATCACAGAACATAAAAAAAAAGATTTTTCAGACCTTAGATCTCTGCAAACTTACTAAATTCTTTCTTCTCGGGCGGTGGGGCTCGTGATTTGGGGTCGGCGGTTCGGACGCTCCCTCTCCATTTTCCCCAATCGAGGCAGTCTTCTGAAGTAAGCTCCAGGTATTCCATGTCCCCTCTGATGGTCTCCTCAAGGGACTTCCTGAACTTACTAAATATGCTTTGAAAAAAAAAATAGAGTAGGTGTATTGGACCTTTATTAAGTAAATGACCGTGAAAAACTTTAATACCTTTATAGGTTTCTAAAAAAATGTAAAATGTCTCTCGGAATATTTTTTTCGAAAGACGCAAAAAGTGAATGAAATTCTAGTGAATGAAAGTAGAAATAACCTAGGATATGGCATTGTGAAAAGAAATGCTGGAGGTCTTTGTCCAGGAGTGGACGGGAATAGGCTGAGAAGAGTGAAAAAAAAGGAATTAAAATAAATTTACATAGTACCCACTTTTTCTCACAGCTTATTATCTCCTCATCCTCTTCAATGTTCCCACATATTTTTATATTGTCGTATCGTATATAGAATAGGCTCTCACACAAGTGACGCACGATCTATAGTGTCGGTCATTGTCGACACAGAGGTCGATCCCTCTGTGTCACCAGTTAGAGTAGGGATGAGAGAACTGTTTCTTAAACAAATAATCCAGTGAAATTTAACGCAATGAAGCTCCTCGGTGGAAAGTTGTGGGGTAGTCTGGATTTCTTTCATTCTACATGTATTTTGGGGTGCTGAATCTGAACCAGATGTTTGCCAACAAAATTTCGTGACGGAACATGGCAAAAAATGGGAAAAATGGCTAAAATTTCCATTTTCTGGCAAATTCTGGATTTGAACTTAAAAACTATCAACTTTTTGTAGGTTATAATTTTAGCAGAATTAAAGTAAATAAAATTTCCTATAAATGTGGTTTATAATTTTTTTCTCTAAAATAAATAGCAGCGGAGCTGTCAATCTCCAAAAGCTGGCCAAATTTTCTTGTTATTTTAAATTGTGAGAATGGAGAATGTATGGAGAATAGGTCACCTTGTTAGATTTATCACCAAATTTTGACAATTATTTATCAGATTTATGAGATATATTTTACCTCGTTGGAATCAGAAAACATGCAGGGGAAAGTTAGTTTAAAAATTTAGTGTTGTTTTCTTAAACAATTAATTGATACCTCTAAGTTGCGTAAATCTGCAGTACACGCATTAAAATTATTACGTAATAAAATGTTGTTAATTAAATCATTCTACAATAAATTTGACAAAGTTTTGGAAGCTTGTACGTTGAGGTTACATATTATTTCAATATTTACGATACTGCCATCATGTATGCTGTCTCAACCCTCGTACAAAAATACCTCACTTCATTAAAATGTACCCTTTATAATGTACTACCCACCCCCGAGTTTATTATAATATGTCTACCTACCCTCGGCCGTACCCCACGTAAGGTAATTCATACATAATTGGATCGTTGCTCGGTTAATTGCTACGTTATACGATAATCGATATGAATCGTAAGAGGCCGTAGTCACATCCGAAAAACTGCGTTGGAAAAAGTAAGATTTTTTTTCCTTGTTGGGTCAGGGGACCGTTTAACCCCTGCGTCACTGCGACTAGAGTAGGTCTATTGTGACATCCTTCAATGTTACAACTCGTCTTCAAGGCCAACGTGTCTCATGTAGCTCACGATCTGTCTTGGTGCGAGTAGTCTTGCCTTCTCGGGGCCCTCCGAGAATGCGACTTCTTTTGTGAGCGAGTGTGAGAGAGTTACAGAGGATGTGAATAGGTGTTTCGTTGCCCTCTGAACAGAATGTACAGACTGGGGTGTCTGAAAGTCCAATTTTGAACATGTGCTTCCGCAGTCTGCAGTGTCCAGTCAAGTTAAGATTAAAAAGTAAGATTACTCAGCTAATACTGAAGATATCATCCTAAGACTTGAAACATGGATAAATGATAATATGTTTTAGTGACCCTAGCAGTTAGAAATCTGATTTTGTAAATTTTCTTATTAAAAAATAATTGCAAAGTTATCTGGTGGCGTCGTCAGAAGATAAGAGAGTAAAAAAAAATGCTGTTACATCTAGGAGACACTAGAGAGCAACATCCAAATCATCAAGCCACTGCAAGGCGTTTGGAGTGGCGTTATGTATGCCGGTATATGTGCCAGAGAACGCTCTCAGAGGGCACGTCTCCACGATATGCTGGATAGATTGTATTGGTTCTCCACAACCATATTAAACGATAGAAAAATGATAGAACGATTTTTGCTCAGAGCATATATCGCCCCTTAAATGTTAGCCATCTGAAAGCAAATCAAAATTCACCAACAAATTTATTTAGGACGGGAATTGAACTTTCAGAAAATTCACTTGAAACTTACTAATTAATCTGCAAATGTATACAGGGTGGGTTAATTTGGACAAGAGGATATAAAATGGATACCTATAGATATCTTTAGTAATTACATTGTTTTAAAAATCCTTTTTGCAGATTATAAAGAATTTTATGACAAGAGCCTAAGAGCCAACCGCTCAAAATATGTACTATCTATTTTTTTGTCGAAATGTGGTTTAAATGAAATTTTACACATAGAGTCATAGATCCCACCAGGGTTGCCTAGATAAAAATCTTCCCGCAACCCTCCTACCCTACGCGGTTTTTCGCATTTTTTATAAATATGGTAAGAGATAGGAGGAAGTGGCCAATGACAAAAATAATACTTACTAAATTTTCCACATTTTTTATAATGTTCAAAAATTATATGCATTTTAAGTCAATCAATCAACCTGTATATAATGTTATAATACACCACCATGTATAATATAGTGTTACCAAGTTTCTTAATGTTTTCTTATGAAAATGTTGTATGAAGTTATATTGTAACCATTGAAACATGTGTGTGGGGGGAACTTTGTTAATTTAGAAGGCTCTAGTGCGAACCTAATCTTCAATATAAGCGGTTACTTAGTACCTACAAGTATATTGGCAAGTAGATGGCAGATAGAATTCGTTTTACCTAAGAGAGAGTTGCAATAGTGATAGTATCTTATTCTTCTTCATTAGCATTCTTCCCTCCACTGCTGGATATAGGCCTCTTCTAACTGTTTCCACTCATCTCTGCTCTGACCCTTCCACATCCAGGTTCCTCCAGCGTTTTGGACAATGTCGTCGGTCCATCGCTTTGGTGACCTTCCGACGCTCTTTCTATTATCTGTCCAAGGCCTCCACTTCAATATTCGTGGCGCCCTTCTGGTGTCACCCTGCCTGGCAATATGTCCTGCCCATTGCCACTTGAGTTTTGACACACTTCTCATGATATCGGCAACTTTGGTTCTCCGTCTAATTTCTTCGTTTCTTAACCTATCCCGGAGTCTAACACCAAGCATCTGCCGTTCCATGAATATCTATATGATAGTATGATTTGCGTAGAAATCGTGACAGGGTCACTATTTCTTCTCAGGCTAATCTCACTGACTCCTGGACGTAAGTCTCCTCCGTTTATTTCTGGTTGCATTCCTGGTCGTTGTTCTTTGTCTCCAAGTCATAACTCTCTTTGACCACTTGTCTTCTGCCATGTGACCTGTACATAGCTATTTCAGAGTTGCTACAAGTACCTACCTACGTTGGGCGATAGTTGGGACACACTTTAAAATACTGTCCTGTGGATGGCGGATTAAATCGTTCGATTTGGAAACTCTATAATAAAGTTGAATAAAGTTTTTCTTTATTTATTTACTTACGTAGTTAGATAGATAGATAGTATAGAATTAGTTATGGTTCACTGAAACATGTGCAAAACTTCAGTTTACGTGGATCAGATTATACTTCCATACCTACTATGAATGTACCTCAGATAACACTTACCTATGTGTATTCGGGATTATACAACGTATTTGTAATATTATGGTTGTATGAAGATTGAAGATATTAATAACAACAGTTAATCATATATAATATATAGTTAATTTATAATTATAGTTGCTGTCTCAGAGATATTGTTATTAGTAATCTAATGTGTATTATTAGGTACATGAGTATAACATTACAATTAACCAGGGATATAGTGTTACCTACCTTAATGTAACTATATTCTATAGATCACAGGTTCTTAAACAAGTGGTTTAGTGACAGCAAAGGACCTCGAAAACCGGAGGATCACAGAGTTGCATTTTCTCAAAGAATTATAAATAAAACGAAATCTGATATGATAAAAAATAAAAATAGGACAAGCTGAATGGCGCACTCATTACAAGAACAATATATTTCAGTCAACGTAGCAATCGAAATTTTAAATGAAATCCTCGCAGGGTTCACTTGTTGTAGAGTTGTTCCTTACACTTTTGATATACTTTCGAGTGTCCTGTAAAATACAGGTGTTCATAAAACTCCCATTAGGGCATTTCGCATCTTTTTCAGAAATTATCATAGCAAACCAGTAAAATAATTAAATAGGATTCTTGATCTTGTTGATCCTTTGATAAGAAATAACACACACGCCCGATCACTTGTCACTTATTACCGCACATTGCTTGAAATATCGTGATGGTGTTGAATACTTTCTTCCGTTCTATCAAAAAATAAAAGAAAACTCTATTGAAACCGAGATGGTCCTATTAGTCCAAGAGCCCGCTGCTTAATTTATGACGTATCTGTTTTTTGATCGAAATGTGGTATAAACGATAGCTTACCAATAGGGTATTACATCGCACTAGGGTTGCCTATCAAAATCTTGCCGCAACCCCCCCCTGCACCCCCCGAAAAGGTCCCTCTTCGCGGTTTTTCGCATTTTATAGGAATACGGTAAGAGATAGAAGAAAGTAGTCAATGACAAAAATAATCCTTGCTAAATTCTCTACAAAAAATGTTGAGTAAATTTTTTCGCAGAACTAGCAGTTTACCCGCACGTTACTGATTCAGGCACAGAAAGAGAAAGAAAAAAGATGGTGCAGTGCGTTTTAAAGAAAACAATTTATCATGTTAATTGAAAAATACGCCACACTAAACTATACTTAATAGAAATTGTCCAGGTATAGTCAAATATTTGATACAATAATAATAATGTTTAGGAAATTCTCATTATATGTATATTGTATGTGTAAAGTTATAGGGGTTTGTTTATGTATTTGAATATGTATATATTATGTATATTTGTTGTGTATATTATGTATATTTGTTGTATATACATTGTGTCTATTATAATATTCTAATTAAACGTCTTCCCATGTATTCTCTAATATTGTTGTAAACTATATGATACATAGAGAGTTGAGTATGTACCATGTTTCTATATCCAATCCACCTACTAATATGATATCTACATACGTATGTGTGGTTTAGAGAGAAAGATTGTCGGGGTTAGAGATGGCAATAAGTTTGTCCTTTTCATCGAGACTAATATCAAGAATCGGCGAAAAGAAATTTTGTACTCTTCCGATTTCAGGCAACCTTATAGCCTTAGAGACGACCGTTAAAAATATCATGTGTTTTTTATCTAAATGTGGTTTAAATGATAGCTTACCAATAGGGTAATACATCGCACTAAGGTTGCCTATCTTGCCGCAACCCTCCTGCCCCGTCCTGAAAAGGTCCCCCTTCGCGGTTTTTCGCATTGTATAGGAATATGGTAAAAGCTAGGAGAAAGTAGTCTATGACAAAAAAAATCCTTACTGAATTCTCTACAAAAAAAGTTGTATACATTCTTCATATTCGTGACTGTAAGATCCTAGTTTCTAGGAAAGAAAATGTAGTGAACTGTATATCTTTGCAGTGAGAGTCAGGTACATTTGTTCAGAGTATCTAGTTTCGGGAGGGTTTTGTTGTTTGGAGCCTTTCCGACAACCTTTAGGAAATTATTCCAAAATTGTATTCGATGATTTCAGCGAAACGTTTAACAGTATTCCGTGCGCCATAGAACAATAATTTCGATGTTTTAATGACGTCAAAATGTCACCCCCATAATAGAGCTGTGAGGCTGAAAGGATGAAGACGATAGAAGGGGAGAGTGGGGGGAGGGGGAGTTGTAGAGATTAGTTACCATCATGAATATGTAAGCCGGAAATTCAACTTTGAATTTATAATTTATTAAGCGTTTTTGTCAACGCCCGATATCAGCTCCACGTAGAAAAGGCGTCGCGGCGCTATACTAGTATTATCATAGTTTATTATAGTGCCCGAACGACGCTCCCAAAAGCTCTCTGTGAGGGTATAACATAATTATAGTCTTGTCTAAATAATATAACTTTTCCTCTTCCTTTGTGTTTCGCCATTAGATGATAAACCAAATACGTATTTTCACAAAATATCAAAATGGTAATTTAAACAAACTTGTTTCATATTCTTTCTTCGACGGAGGATCACAGGGTTGTAAAATTACCTGTCATAGAAAAGAAAAAAAAAAAACTTGGATCACCTGGTTGTAGAAGAGGCCCCGTTTTTTTGTTGTGTTTTTTGGTGTTTTTTCAAGTGTCCTCTCGCAGACAGTACAATTCACATCTTTTTCAGCAATTAGGTTTGCCAACTTAATGTTGGGAACCTAGTATAATATACTTAGTATTTATAAATTGATTGAGAATGTAAATCGAACTCTTTTCAAGACCATCCATACGTCAGTATTTTAAAACATAACTTTTTATCCAATTCGAACTCATTCCAATTATTATTCCTAACAATTTGTTTTTCTTACTTTCAGGTTGCAACTGATTCCACATATCAGCGATACACACATTTATTGTAAGTCATTTTTTATTGAATTTTTATGTGCAAAGACTACAAAGGTGAAATCCAGGTATAGGGAAGTTCATGGGGTATGGGGCATACATGAAATTGAATAAAATACTTAATTTCAAATATTATGTCAAGATGTAACTTCATTCAAATTTGGGTTCGAAATATTAGATTATTCTGAGATCAGACTTGCATGCAAAGAATTATGCTTTAGTACATTTTGTATGAGTGTTTTTCGAGGACAAATTGAAGATATGTTGGACTAGGAATATGGATATGTTTCGACTGTTCGGTATTCGACCTATATTGAATATATCCAATTAAATTTCACAATAATTAATTTGCAATTACATTATATAAAATATACTGCTTTTTATAGATGCGATTTACCGTATTATGTGATTACATTTTGCTTGTTTTTGAAACAAATAAATTTGTTTTCCATTATCATGTGTTTGAGTGTATTAGCTATTATTCAAGTTGTAACTAGATTGACAGTGATAGAGTTTTCAATAAATAACATTTGTATTTTATCCCCGCACATTATTATTGTTTCCACTCCTCATCCCCCTCGCCATCTCTCTTCTATCCACAATACGCTTTTGGTTGATGGTAAAACAAAACTCCCCCCACACCCCCAACGATCGTATATTCCCCTCCGCCCCCCTATGGCACATCAATCAGGTCTGACTGGAAATATTAATAACAGTTTGTGCCGAAGAAGTTTTACGATAATCTTTCGTGTTGCGTATGAGAAAGGCACCTATTTTGTTTTTGAAATTGAACAAACGTGTTTTTCGTAAATAGTCATATGGCTGAAGAAAGACGAATCAGATTTGAATGCAGTGAAAATGAGATCATTGAAGAAAAAAAAAAGAGAACGGAGAGTTATCCACCACATTCACACAATACAGCAGTAACTGACCACTCTTGGGGAGGACACAGTATGGGCGTTCCGACGCTTAAGAGTTGCCATTTGGTTAACGTTACGACTCTCTTGCTGACATCTGAAGATAGTGACGCCGTCAAGAGTGTCGAAAAGAAGCATGCAGGGTAATCGAACAGATTCTACACACGTATAAAATTTAAATGAAATTGAATGATTCTTTCTATGCGTGGGAACTGGTTCGCGCAGGTTTCGTTTGGTGCACGACAGAATGCGTTAGTGCATGCATGCGCAGTCCTAAAATTGATTTCAGTCTTTCAGTATCGTATTACTGCTACTTTCATCTGGTATTTTTAACACCATTTTTCATCGATCGCTGCTCTTTTACTGTCCAGCATTCTGCTTCAGTGTCCCATGCCCCCATGCTGTATGCCATTATTGTTTATACTACAAACAGCAAGTGGATCTCTAACAGAATTTGTGAGTGGTCCATTCTGTTTTATTCCGAATCGTGCATCCAAATTAACCATCAACCCAAATCGAAAAATTTAATTTTACTCTCGTCCGTATTGTACTCAGTTCGTCGAAACGAATCGTACCTCTGTAGATACTGCTAGATGTACAAAATTACAATTTTAAATTTATGATTTAATGTCGATGCCTACTTTATTCCCTCTCAAGATTCTCTTCTCTTCACGTTCAAGAGCAATCTCATTAGCGGTTATAATATCCAGGTTAATAATAGGCAAATGTATAATAAATTTAATATTTGTTGTTAGTACCTAAGTGTTTTTCTATCTTGTGTTTTTTTTCTATCCTCCCCAGCACACGAGATTCATCTCAGGCTGGGGAGAATTTTCGAATTATATTTAAGAGATGAATCCTGTTTATAATGTTTTTATAATTGTATTTTTGTCTTCCAATATGCATCTCCACGTTATTAATACAAACGCTATCTGTATACAGACCCAATACTTTCGTAAACACTAATTTCGTAACTTCCAATATCCCAGCATTTAGAAATTTTGCACACAAATTACCATTAGGTGACAGTTTAAAATAGTACTGCATTTTTTTCATAGACACGTTTCAATTGTATTTTTTTTTATGTGGCATCCACCCGTTCACGAGTGATATTCTGGTAAACTTTTATACATTTTTATGTGCAAAACTGCAAGCTTGATTAAAAGGTCTTTTTTCAAGTTAATTTCAACATGCAGGACCAACGCATGATCACCATTTTAATGAACAACATTACAAATCTGTATATATTTCGATGCATGTGCAAATACTCTTGATATGGACGTGTCTCTGCATATTAGGTATATTATGTTGCATGTATTTATATTACCTGCATATTGATACGAGTATATTTTTATTCATTTGCATAGGCTACAATTTACGATGCACAATCCACATATGTGCATTAACGTTCAAAGGCTGCAAGGTATCACCAAATATTTATGTAAGGTTGCATAGGTATTAGATCGTATATGTACATGAATCACTTTTACACGGAAGGACTCTCAGACTACATATTTTGAGTAATGATAAAGCGGGTTTCTAGCTATTAAAAAATGAAATCCCTATTACGATTTAAGAGAAAGACGACTTTGATTTGAACAAAACAACAAGGTGTAAAAAAACCAAGCGCAATCGTACGCGGTACAAAAGCTAGTTATAAATATAGGGATATTACTGCGGTCAGCTCGCCCTAGTGAATGAAATATAAGTCTTCTCCATTCTTCTCGGACGTGCCGTGTGTAGATTGTCGATATTTATTTATTCACGGCGCAAGCCTTTAACATGAATAATAATAATAACAAGTACAATATAAGCAACATCAAAAATAAGTAAGTTAAGGCACATCTGAAACATTGACAAAAAAAAATATTAGATCCAAAGTACATGAGAGATGATTTGTAAAGATTTGAAATATTGTCGAGCTTTCGGCCCACTTGCTGGGACCACCTTCAGGACTAATGAGATATTTCACACATTTAGCCATTGATTTCGATGATGCCCCCTATTCAGTATTTAATAACGCATTTTTACCTAGCATTTGAGTTAAGTTTCGTTTGCGCCGGGCTTGGTTTTTTTAGCATTCTCCTTTGTGCAGAGATATAAATGTTGTGTGTATCGCGAAAGCTTTAGTACACCGCGATTAATTTAAATACTGCACCTTCTAACGTTCCTCAGGGATCATAATGAGATCCTGGGATTATGGCTGGCCTCTCTTTAATCTTTACAGTTTTTATAAGTCTGGGGGTCCACTAAATTGTGCAACCCTCAGCGAAATATTCTGCAAAAATTTATAATTCCAGAAAGAATTTTCTGCTATTTTCTTAAGGCCGGTTCACAAACTTCTATTGGTATAAGTAATTTCTCTGTTCTCTTTTCTTTTGACTTGTGAAATAATTTATCGCCAGTCCTTCTCATAAATAATTTTATTGATAAAAGAAAGGCGCTGGTCGTATATTAGTTAGTACAATAATAATGTAATTAATTAGAATACTCGTTACAGATAAATCATTCCTGTCAAAAGTTAAATAACAAACTTGAATACAGCCCTAGTAACAATTTGGTTCCTAGATTGGTTCTAGAATGGTTCTAAGACTGCTCTAGAACCAATCTAGTAGCTAAATTGTTACGAGGGAGTTCATATAGGCCTGAAAAAGCAATAATTCGTTTTATTACGGCTAGGGACACAACTATGACGTACGGTCATATCCCTCAAATTCCCGAAAATCGCATGAACAATCGCATGAGAAAATGTAAAAAAAGAGTCCTTTTTTACGTGGAGGCATGACTTTGCCAACACACTTCTCAGTATTATCAACCAGAAGAGTCTACATATTATCATTCATGATTCACATATAAACTCATCAGCCTAATACTGGGAAAAATTCACCTATCCAGATATCACGGATATCACAGGATTAGGCTCAGATGCGCGGGGCCTAAAATACAAGCATTGTGCCTGAAATATCAGTATTTAGGAATCGTCTTACAATATTGCAAGTATTAATAATGACCGATTTTTGCATTTTTATGTATAAATTTTCCGGTAAATCTAATTTTTTTAAATTGTTTATTAGCGATTTTGGTATTATACCTGTAGCTGATAATACTAATGGGATTATATATACCGACCTAGAATGCCAAATATTTTTTATTTCACCTGCTAATTCTGTATATTTACGAATTTTTTCTGCGACGGTTCGGTTGTTTGAATATTAAATGTATTTGGTACAGCGATGTCAATTAAATAAGTAATTTTAGTTTGTTTGTTATGTAAAACTACATCGGGTCTATTATGATGTATTGTTCTATCTGTTATAATTGTTTTATCATAATAGAGCCTATAATTTTGATCTTCTAAAACCGATTCCGGGTTGTATTTATAATATGGAATTATATTTCTCGAATTTATTAATTTATATTTTATAGCTAAATTTTGGTGGATTATTTTTGCCACATGATTATGTCATGTGGCATAATATTATGATAGTGTTTATTACGCATCATTTAAAAAAATTACGGTCATTCCCTAGATTTTAATGCATATTATCAATACAAAAAAAAAACTATGCCTCTTTCGGGAAATGAGTTGCTATCTTTCGGAAAAAAAGATCAGAGGTGTTTTTCGTTTTTGTTCATTCCCTAGATAAGGATTCAATGTATCGGCCCTATTTTTTGCCAAAGCATATTTAGTAAGGTTGTCGAGATCTAAGGTCTCCCGTTTTGTGATTTGTGAACAGTATCCCGAAAACATTTCCAGTGTCTTTTCAAAATTTGAAGAGGGAAATATACCTACTCATTTTTTAAGTAGTTACTTATTTTCATTAAGTTTTTCATAGTTTTGTATGAAGATTGTACCTTCGTGTAAGTATTATTTAAATTTGAATTTAAAAAACTTAGTTATGGAGATTCATAATAACTTTACGTGAGAGAAATACCAAACGAATCAATTTGTAATAAGAAAAGCTGAGAGAGCTTGAAGAGGTTTTAGAGGATTTCAGAGGTTGTCTACAAGGTACTGCGGAGGATTACACCACTTTATCTGGATTCTCTTTGTTTTTGGGAAGAAAACAAAAAGATTCTTGTTAACTGAAATCTTTTCAATTGGGTTTTCAGTTCAACAATACCATTTGCTTATATGAAAGTCTTGAGAGTTAGAAGCTATGAAGTGCATTGCAATGATGGGAAAAAATAGTTAGATGAGAACTAGAATGAAAGTGAATAAGCTTAGATTGTTTGGGTAAGTTAAAAGAATCCATGATGACCAGTTCCAAAAAAATACAAGTTAGTAAAGAAGAGGTTTGTAGGTTGGTAACGCGCTCGACTGTAAATCCGGTGAGTGCGGGTTCGACCCCCAATGCTGACTTTCTCCACTTCACGACACAAGCTTTTCAAGTTTACTGTAAAGTGTGCAAAGATGCATTTGGGTTTATTTCGATCAATCCAGATTCATTTCGAAAAAAGAAAGAAATCGCAGAGCGTGTCTGACAAATTGCATGAATGTTGTGCAACCAAGAAGTGTGTGTAAGATAGGAAAGTCTGGCGGTCTATTAACTCTGCCTACCCCGCAAGGGACGCGACGTGAGGGAATAAAATAGAATAGAAAAGATAGCTCCTATTTCTGAATAATATAGGCCTCTGTCTAATTTTCCTTCTATATTTTTCCATCTCACGCCAATATTTGAATACACTTCCTGAAAGCGATACGAAGCCAGCGCCCCCACCGGAAATTCAAAGATTCATTTGTCCTTCAAATCTCCCAATATTATTAAGTCTATTATACTTTCGTTTTTCATTACATTTTTTTATAAAACGTGAAATCATTTCGTGTTTATTAAATTTAATTTGAAGGGACCTACTCGCCTATTGATTGATCTTTTGCAGGTAGAATTGTCACAAGGACATCTCAAGGAAGATAATTTTCATTATTTTTATTTATTTATTTATTTATTTATTTACACATCAACGGCTAAAGCCTTTAACAATTTCTTGTTGGTACAGTGTCAAATACATAATCAAACACAAAAAAAAACACTACTATTTCAACACAACAAATCAACAAAATATTTAGTTAATAATAATAAATAATTCATATTTCATAGAAATCTCAAAAAAAATTATAATAATAAATCAATCGGCATGCATAAACAAAACATCAACTCCAATCCATCTGTGCCCAGCAAACCTTACAACAATAAATACATTAATAGTCCAGCAATATATAATATTATGTACATAGGTATTACAATACATTGTGTATAGTAAAGTAAGTAGCAGGTAGTGTCGCAGTAGCTACGTACAGTAGATGCGCACATTAACTGGACACAGATTTGCATGACAATGTAATGCCCTCATGGAGCATAATCCTTAAATTGTACAACATTGATCATCGAAGTAAAATTATAAAACACAAATAAACTTATACTACCATGCAATAAATTCAGTAAAAATCATTAAAATATAAATAAATTCAGATCACCCTACAATATATTGTAGACTTAGTAAAATCATAAAATAAACTTGAAAGTAAAATCTTTTAACATAAAAAGCCATACATATGTAGGTATATAGTTTAATCTAGGTTACCACACAATAGATTCAGTAAAGAAAAACACCAAAAATTAAAATGAATTTGGCCTAATATAATATAATATAGACTGAAACTTCAGACATTTTTTTTTCTTATTCTTTTCTTATTCAGTTTCTCAGTTTTTTCGTTTTCTTTAAAATCTATCTACCTATCCCCTTAACCGTCCTAGCTTCATTTCTTCTTCTCAACCCGAAACCCTCCACTCCTGAACGTAGGCCTCCTCCAAGTCTCTCCACTCCTGTCTATCCTGCCCCTTCTGCATCCATGTTCCACCTTCAAACTTGACAATGTCATCTCTCTAGTGGAATTGGGGTCAGCACTAGAAGCATTTCGTCCATCTGTCGTTTGAGCTACAGGCAACATGACCAGCCCAGCACCATTTTAGCCTTGCGGCTCTTCCCAGTATGTCCAACTCTCCCGTTCTTCAGAAACTTCATGTGGGCTCTCAGGTTTCTTTTACTCAAAACGCGCCCGATCTCGAGAATCTTTTCGTTCGTTCTCGAGAAAAAAAATATAAAGAAAAAAAAAAATATTTGTCCGGTTCAGTCTAAGCCTCTCCACACACGTCCCGAAGTTCAGTTAACGGAATCGACCGTTTTGCAAAAAGGTTCCGATCAAAACCTCTCTCTGATGATGAATTCAGCGTCACCCCGATTTTGAATTCATAAAGAGGTTTTGGTCGGAACTTTTTTGCAAAATGGTCGATTCCGTTAACTGAACTTCCGGACGTTTGTGGTGAGCCTTAGGCGGCTACAATTCCTCACACATCTACTGTCACTCACATAGTATATATTTTATGTCATCCTGTCATCCTTTATTCTTTCAACATATCCAAACATTGTTTCTTCACTTTCATACTGGTCATTACTACCGTCTTTTTATCGCTCGTCTCTCTAATAAGGTCATTCCTTATCCGACCTCTTAATGTTTTCCCACATATTTTTCATCAACACATATTTTACGGACCTGTGAAACCGAAGACATTGTACGATGGGCCAGGGCTAGGAGAAGATTCTGGCTGGAGAAGGATCTGGCACGTAAAACGGACGGATGACTCCAGAATCCCATGTCGTGGCCAAAGAAATACGAGCTGGTCACCGACTCCGCGGGAGACCGCCAAAACGATGGAGGGACAGCTGGACTTCAGCCTCCCAAGAACAAAACCTAAGAAAAGATGAAGAAGAAGAAGATATTTTAAATTCTATGTACTAAACAGAACAGTCATCATACACGTGTCCGTACAATTTTTCTTTCAGCATGACCCACAATTTAGGGTGTCGATACGTACTACCTACAGTACCTACTAGGGTGCTTAGGGGTGTTGAAAATTTCATAATTATATTAGTAGGTATTAAAATCAGTTTGATACACCGGCCTGGCTGGGGTACGCCTAGGGAAATAGAAACTCAACTGAAATAATGTATTATGTTTGATGCTGTATTCGATGGATATAAATATAGAGAAAAAAAAAATTAAAAAATGTTTGAATTTTTTTTTTCATATACATATTAAATTTTCTCCAAGTGGTAGCGACCCCTAATAGTTGTTGAAAAATCTAAAAAAAATCTGTAGCATTTTTTTACAGCACAGAATAAAAAACAGGGGTGTCCCCTCGAAATTTCAAAAAAAAATTTTTCGACCAAATAAGAAGCACCCTAGTACCTACACATGACGATGTTACCCTAAGTGTAGTTCCCTTTACCATTAGGTATTATTATTATTATCCTTCCACTTGCAGCAAACTCGAGGCAATACAATAAAGGCTCCCCTCTCTGTAGAGTGCAGGGAACAGGTAAGTACACACGACACAGGTAGTATTGCTGTGTCTATTGTGTTAGCGCACAGGTGCTACGAACTGCCTACGATCAGGAGTGAAACAATCAAATAGCTAGATCGTCAACAATGAACTTGTTTAGCGGTTATTCGCTTAGCGTTGTTTCGAAAGAAGAATACTCGTGTTTGAGAGCACTAAAATACCAACGATTCTAAATATGATGAAGACAAAATATAAGCGGGTATTTATTATTTTGTTTTAAGATTCATGATGTAAATCGATATTTCTATTTGAATATGGATATATTGAGGAGGGGAATGTGGTGGAAGCGAAAGATAGAAGGGATTGGGTAAGGATAAACGGGTGTGGCGCTTTGTCCTCTTTGTCCACCCTGTAAAGGACCTATCCTTCACCCTAGCGTGAAGGGATAGATATCGAATTATCATAAAGATAGGAAGAAATGTCTTTATGGCGTAAATTTATAACTGAAATAAAAAACGTTAAAATTCAATTTTATCATTTACTTACCTACTATATCTACATAATACATATGTTTAGTATAACTATATGCATGTTTACAAATGTTTGGCAAAAAATACAACATATACAGTTGGCAAGTATTATTTTCTAATCCATAATAGATTTTGGTAACGTGTTAAGGGTGCATGGCGCATGCGTGCACACTGCACAGTCTCTTCTTACACCATGGATTACTCGCTTAACGCTACATTACGATAACAAAGATAGTTCCTTTCTACGTTAAACTGAGATTGTTGTATCTACGAATCGGAATGAATGTATTAAACGATTTGTTAGCAATAGTCAGTCGTGTTTATGATTATTGTCTTTCTTAAGTACAGCATATACTTTCGCTTTGATCTTGTTTATTGTTTTAGTCTTGCTTGCATATTTTGATTCAAATTGTATACTTAGATTAGATATGATTTGGCTTTATTTCTACCTTGCTTGGGCTCAAGAAAATGTAGTCGTATGTAAGTCTCCTCCAAGTAACTTTAAGGGTCCATTTCTATGTTGTTCGTTCTTGCTGCGTACTGCGTGTAGAGTGGTCGAATAACCGAGCTTTCCGCAGCGATTCTGCTGCCATTTTCAGGGTAAAGATTTTCAAGAAGGGTTTGTTAAGGGGAGCCCTTCTGCCAGACCTTAAACCCCACTTTGGAAAAAAAAAATTGCGTGAAAGACTGGTTGACATAGGAGCTGAAGCTCTTGAAATATCTAGGGGTGGAGGTAGATTTACCCTTAATGTATGGGGTTCGCCTGAGTACCTTGGTCTCTGAAAATCTATCAATGGTAAAAATACATTTGATGTATTTTGGGATGCAACATTATTTAATAATTTTTTGTAGTCAGCCCATCTCCATCGACTTTTGAACCTAAGCTTTTCATTTCCACGCCCCTGGCCATTTTCTGTTACCTGGTTTCAGCTACCTGTACTACATTATGCACTTATAAATATTTTGTTGAGCTTAATGAATAGAAAGGTAATGCTTTTGTGAAGCTTTGAACCAACAGCGTTGACATTTAATTACAACAATAACGTTATTATGATGATTTTGTAAAAGTCCAACCTTATGTTACAAAAGCTTTTCTATTCGACGGCGCGTCTAGCAGCTTTTTGCACCTGAATTAAATATGAACCTCAACGGTGACTTTAGTATGTACGTTCGTAATATTATTATACCATATACGTAATGTAGGGCTACCATACTTGACGAACCACCGATGGGCTCACCCTTCTCTCCATTCTCAAAAGCACTTTTATCGACATTCATCGCTAGGAAATTGTGCTACCAAACGAAAAAACCAATAGCCTAATAGCCGGCAGTTAAAAATATAAAGCATCTGTTTTTTTTTATCGAAATGTGGTTTATATGATAGCTTACTAATGGGGTAATACATCGCACTAGGGTTGCCTATCAAAGTACTGCCGCTACTCCCCTGCCCCCTCCGAAAAGGTCCCCCTTCGCGATTTTTCCCATTTTTAAGAAATATGGTAAGAGATAGGAGAAAGTGGACAGTGTCGAAAATAACCCTTACTAAATTGTCCACCAAAAAAAATTCAAACGTATTTTTTTCATATGACTTGCAGTTTAACAGCAATGGCTTGTCAAAATACCGATTTAAATTTAGATTTAGATTTGAAATCTACCGAGACACTGAAACTATACTATACCATACCCTCACGCCACCTCCCTTGCGGGGTAGGCAGAGGGAACGGATCGCCAGACTTTCCTGTCCTTACACACACTTCGGGCTTCCGTCACATTCATGCAATTCCTCATACACATTCTACTGAAACTCAGACATCAAAACCGGAACGTATGGCAACCCTAACGTAATCCCATTGCGCTTATGTATACAGTTTCCGGTATACCTTATGTAGCGGAGCAGGATATAGTAATGTTGTTAAAGTTTGCCATTGTTCAAACTATACTCCCCCATCCCCTTCCTATAAAACCGCCCTTTTTCATAACAAGACATAACCTGCTACTGCTCTAATATAATCAAAAGCTTTTTAACTTTGATAACATAACATTGCAAAGCTTGCAACTTGCAACCGACGTATGCTGCACAAACCTCATTATGTAACTTTTACTCTATCTCTCTAGATTACCTAATGTGAAGTGTGCAGGAAAGTGAACCCAAATGTTTGTGCACACAAGCCCAAATCCTTTTTATAAATGTTGAGAAGGAACCACACAAGTTGAAATTACACACGGGAGAAATCACATCATTACATTTTTTAAAGCTTGCATACACTTGTTCTATGTGCACAGTTGACACGCTCGGTTGTTGTGAATAACACCCAGCTATTTGTTTGGGTGACATTCGCTCGCCATAGATAATAGAGTGGTCCGCACGTGCTGTTCACTCAATCTTATTAACACGCAATATGTCTATACCTTTCTACCAAAGAAGAGCGCTGTGATATCGTTATCTCGATGTATATCTTTTTACTCATTTCTTATTAGTATTTTCATATCTCTCCAATCGGAACAATCACCCGAATGCGTTCTTTCTTCGTGCGA
This sequence comes from Ceraclea dissimilis, assembly GCA_963576895.1. Classification (NCBI taxonomy): domain Eukaryota; kingdom Metazoa; phylum Arthropoda; class Insecta; order Trichoptera; family Leptoceridae; genus Ceraclea; species Ceraclea dissimilis. The sequence goes on from OY756364.1 coordinate 17,805,259, forward strand.
TAATCGCCCGCTGACTCGCTGAGTGAAAATTAACGGCAAAAAACGCAGCCACGTAGTTAATTGATTCTCTTTTGAATTGTCGGGATTGTTCATTTCTGTTTTCAAGTTGTTGATCATGGTCTGTCGCTCTAAAGTAAAACGGATCCAATTCGAACCGATACGCTTAGAAAATAGTTCAAATCTAATAATATTATTGCTTCAATCTGGTAAGTTTACTTTTAAAGTAAACACAAAGATGTCTTATTTGTAAAGTAAGCAGTTGAATCTCGGATTGTCAATAGTTTTCCGTTGTTTTTCTTTAAATATGTTTTGTTTTTTAGCAACTCAGGGGTAAGTTTTTGTTCTGCAGAGTCATTTAGATGAAATGTATTCGGTGTGTGTTGTTTAGAGTTAATTCGACTAATACTAATTTTATTAGACCAACAGCCAATTATTAAGTCTTGTCTCCGCGTAAAATACAACGAATAAAAATAAGTTTGATTAGGTGCTTTTATAATCAAAGAATTCAACTTAGAGGTACTAATTCTACTAACGAGTAATTCGATTAATTTAATTTAAAATACGTGTATATAATTTTAAAATTCCATACATTAAAATAATTAAGTATTATAAAGACAAGTAGACATGTTCTTTAAGTAGGTAGTTATATAAAGCTTTATTCGTATGCAAACGAATATCAAAGTTTAATAAGCTACGATGGTTTGGGCATGTTTAGAGAATGAATGACAACAGGATGACTAAAAATATATGTTTGGGTGAACGAAGAGGTGTGAGGAAGCGGGGCCATCCGAGGTTGACCTTGCCCGACCATATCGACCAGATCCTCAAGGATGGACGGGTTCTGAGAAAGAAAAAATCGGTGAGCTTCTTTGACAAACTGCATGAATGTGATGGAAGCAAGGAGTATGTGTAAGGATAGGGTAGTCTGGCGTTCTGTCCTCTCTTCCTACCCCGCAAGAGACGCGGCGTTAGGGGATAGATAGATCTAAATTTTAATTTTTACGCAATAAACATAGGTTTTTCGTATTTTTAAAACTAGGTACCTAAATTGCATGTATGTATCTACATCTCCTGTTTGATTCGATCGGGTTGGTTTATATGTATAAATGAAGGAATTTCGTAGGTATACAATAATAGTAAATCTTTATTTGCACATTTTTTTTTAGTGTTCTAAGTGAAGTTGAGCCTTTTTCAGATTTAATCAAAAACAGTAAATTTCTACAAGAACAGCCCAAATGTAGACATTGATGTTTCAAAATGTCTCTATTATCAGTAAATGTTGAAGATTTTCACGGTATGCGATTGACATTGTTTCTTGGTTCGGAAGAGGTAGACACCAGTAGGAGTGTCGAAACGTCGATCAAGTTTATCCGAGGCCGTCGCCATATTGTTCATGGAGGCCGGGCCCAACTGACATTTGACGATGATTACACCATCAAAAATGTATGGGAAAAAATATTCCGTAGTTCAAGTGTTTGTCACCGAGACAAGGTGTTTGTCACCGATACAAGGTGACGTCACCACTCGTGGCGGTGATAGAATTCGAGGATGTAGGCTTGTACTCTACTATCGCAGGCTTCGGTTTATCTATGCACACGGTTCCCCCGAAAAACCAAGAAATTTATCTATTATCGTAACAGTTTGAGAATCTGTGATATAAAAGGTGGAATTACCTCTATTGTTGTGGTTTTATGTTCGCGTTCTCATTCGAAAAGTAGCAGAAGCTCAGAGAAAAAGTTGTACAAGTAATTTAAACGAAATAATAAAAGAGTTTTAATTATCAAATGCAAAGTTGTACTTAGTCTTTTTAAATTATGTATGCAAATTTTCTACAACATTGCGCTACTGCTTCCATAACTTTATTTTTACTTTTTTCTCAATGTATTTGAAGCGATGCTTTTAATTAAAATTATAATTGTTTTTATTGTATTTCTTTTTTAATCTTGTCTTAAGAAGTAAATTTATTAAAATATGTATAAGTATTCATTCTTTCATTGTATCTAGCCCCTCGCCGCGGCCTTCGCCGAGTAGCAGATGGGTTCTCAATTTTTACGTACTAAATAGTAACCCCCCTCTATCCGAGGAACCGCTTTCGTATCAAAACAATAGCGTTGCTCACCAATAGGCTCGCCCTAGTGAACTCTTATTCTTGTACAAACGGGGCAGGCTGATTACCGAAATCAAGTCCATTCAGATAATTTAAGTAAACGTTCACTAGGGCAAGCTTTATGATATCCAGACTCCCTCACATTGCATTGCACGGCCAACCCCAGGGCAGACGACTCCCGGGCAGACCACCTAAGAGATGATTGACAGTTGGGAGTCAACATCGCAGGAGGCTTATTCATCTTCATAACAGGCCACAAGGCCTATATTAAGAACAAGAAGAAGATTAGCGTGTACTGGGGCAAGATGACCGAAATTGAGTCAATTTCAATAATTGAGGTAAACGGTCACTAGGACGAGAAAGAAGTAAATTTAAGTATTTTAGGTACTCTAACGGGGCACCATATTTTTTTATAAAGTGACATACAGTGTACAGTGCCTAAGCAATGATACAGCTATAAATGGTATTACACGCTTCACTATTGCACGGATCACCGGTAATATAAATCAATCAGGGAATTCCTTCCATTTCTAAATATGTTGACATGTATGACAGTTCGTTGGGTGATCGGTTCATTTCTATGTTGACTGTTTAGGCAGTTCGCCATTGAATGATTTCACTTTTGCATGGATAATTCTTCCCTGAAGTGAACGGTATATTAACAGTAAATATAATGCTCTACATTGTTCAGACTATTTCATTCACCTCGAGACGAGTAATATGCGATGGAATACATTTCTATAAGAGACACGATTGTTCCAGAAATAACTAACCCCTCTTCTTGCCACTTTATACCTGCCTGGTGCCTACCACATCTCCTCCACAAGTTATGGTTATTAGCCTCCAAGATATGCCGTCGCTTCTTGACGCTTAACTTATCGCGTACACTCTTTTACTCTACCTACAAAATACAAGACATTTTCCGTAGAAGTATTATTGTTCAAGTTTTTCCTATTTTCAAACGAACTTTATCTTATTACTATTGTAGTGCTGCTATGTAGCTTCTTATGAGGCCAAAGAGCTTCTTGGGGTGTTTGTATACCTCAGCAGCATAGAAAATTATCTTTTACTCACAACATTGAAGGAATCCCGCGGGCGTAAGGCCCTCCAACACCCCGGGTAGCTCAGGTGCATTAATAGCGACCTCTTTACCCGCACTTCTAGGCAAATCTATATTAAGAGGTGGGCCCAGGGTTAGCCTTAAGGGAGCCCTCCGGCAAACCCCACCCCTAAATTACATTCCTTCAGTGTCCTTATCCAGGGAGGTTACAATTAGCACTTACAGATAAGAGACTTAAATCTAATTCATCCACATATGTACATTGTACAAGTCTTAAATACTAGGTTTCAAATTCATTCTAAAACTATTCACAAACACAGAAACCGTTACAACGTTAAAAGCACTCACAACAGTCACAACATATAGTTTATAGGCAACCACTATAGCATATTATCATTTTGTTCAACCGTAGCATAACATAAGTTAGCATGCAAAGGGCGGATTTATAGCCTGTTGGCGATTTACCATAACGTATTGAAACGTATCACCTTTTTTGCTATTGCTTTTTCCAGCTGACCTGTTTCCAGCTGTCGTGTTGGCCAGGTTCTCAAGGACGGGAGTGGTAGACTATAGATAATTACCTCTTGGGGTTTTCCCACACATTGTATTCAGTGACCTAATCTTTCCTTGCAGTTGAAATAAGGTCGTTAAGAAGAATGTGTGGGAAAACACTGAGAGATTATATAAGGAATTAAGTTATTAGGGAAATGAGTGACTGCTAGACTGGTGTTGTAACTAGAATGAAAGTGAATAAACTAAGATGGTTTGGGCACGTTGAGAGAATGAATGAAGACAAAAAAGATACATATGAGCGAACGAAGAGGTGTGATGAAACGCGCATGGACCGATCACTTCGACCAGATCCTCAAGGATGGACGCGTTTTGAGTAAAATGATTCGGAGAGCATATATGACAGATTGCATGTATGTGACGGAAGCTACGAGTGTGTGTAAGGATAGGGGTGTCTGGAGCTCTGTCCTCTCTGCCTACCCTGCAAGGGACGTGGCATAAGGGTATAGATAGATAGAGCTCATCTTTACTGTATTTCTTCCCCTAATACAGTAATAGTAGTACAGTAGTTGTATAGGATATAGTGTATGTAGGTAATATGTTATGGGATGATGGATGGTGTCACGCCTCGTGTTATGCAACACTGTGAACATGTTCTCTTTATATTATATCATCAATAGGTTGATATCACTGACAGTCTGTATTGAACCTATCTATCTCTACATTTATGTGATTGTTGGTATTATAATACTGTAGTACAAAAAAACTTTTGATCCACGCGTAACACAGGCAAATTAGTAATGAATAAAAAAAGTATAACAAGTTATCTTTGTATCATAAATCATGTTACAAAATCTGAGTTCTACTAGTGAAGCACTTTCGTATGAGGTGACTGGATCCTCTAGATCGCTCGGTGTCTCCCGATGGCTTTTCCAAGGGTCTTTCATACGATACCACACATGACCCCACACAACCCTTGAATCCTCTCAAACGCTTTGCATTTCTTATCTCTGAGAATGCTGATTCAGTGTGATACAGAATCGAAAGTTTACATAATCGGTGAAGGTTTAAGAGCTCTAACTAGTCTGGAAATGAGTTAACTTTCGATTGTAGATGTGGAGACAACAACAACAATGCCAAATGAAGCTAAGTAAATATATTTTGGTCACATCCCGAAGATTTTCAGGATCTCCCTTTATCCCAAATTGAAAACACGAGATCTAACCACTAACCATATTCTGGTTTATGAGTCTCAGATATTTGCACATACAAACATGGTAGAATATTATGTTGTTTCCAGGATATTATGTCATCTTTATGATTGATCCTTTTTCTATTATTATTATTACATAATACGGGTACATTCATCCTGAAGACAGCTTGAAAGGTCTAAATCTAGGGTGGCCAACCCGCGGCCCGCCAGGGTCTAAATGCGGCCCGCGAAGCCGTCTTACAATATAACCGTATGCATTGCCTGTTATAGAAAGACAATCAGATTCGTCACTTCACCCATTTTCCCTTAAAAATTTCGCCTGCGGCGCTATTTTGGGTGATCTTTTTTATTAGAAAATGTTTTTCACACATTTTGTTGCGAGCCATCTCCACTCAGTTTTGCAAGAAAAAAATCGCCTGCGGCGCTACTTCACTTTTTAAGGTCGTAACAATATTTTAATTTCTGTTAACTTTCTAACGTTTCTGCCAACCCCCCCCCCCCCCCTCCGAGACGGCCCTTTGTCTTATTTTTTTGTTCCAAAAAATTGGTTGTGCGGCCCGGTAAGCCATCTCATTTTTAGAATCTGGCCCGGCTGCTGAAAAAGGTTGGCCACCCTTGGTCTAAATGTTACCTACTATTATCTATCCATTTGCTGTACATTTAATCTACCTATCATTCTGTACATATTCACAAACGTAAATTCTCTGATTACTTTTTTATTTTCGTAAATACTCGTACAACCAAAAAAAAATCACAAAATAAACTTATTTAGTTTACTGCTAAACTAACACGGGCATTTCAATAATGGGGTAACCAGTAAATTTAATGCTTTGAGAATAAAAGATAAAGCAACATATGTTCCAAACATTGGAAATGGCTGGCGACAAATATGGAAAAATAAAATACAAACGTCAAACACCTTCCTCTTACAAGTTTTCAATATATACAGGCCACCAGGCCTGACTTATTCTTACACAAACTAATTGCTTCCGTCACATTCATACAATATGTTATACGCTTTTCTTCGATTTCTTTTAATCAAAACGCGTCCGTCTTTGAAGATCCGATCGACATGACTGGGACCACCGCACTTTCTAAAAACTGCATAGTTTGATTTTCTGCACTTTACTTAGGTTTTGTTGAAACTAAAAAAAAAGTGCAAATAAACCATTCGATGGCGGGTGCAGTGCTATAAAAGAAAGAAGAAGAAAAAGCGCTACAAGGTTACAATATATTCCTACAAAGTTTCTCATGCTTGATAGTAGTTTCCATTGCAGAAACTTTTTACCGGCACGATACAACAGCTAAGGGCCCTTAAACATTTTCTATTACCGCTACTAAACTTTTTTTTAACCGCACAACTTTTCTCATATCCGAGTGGTTCCTATATTATTGTCCCCGTGCCCCAAATACCTATACATTTTTTTTATATTTCGTCGTCGCTGGACTTGTAAAACACCGTATGTGTCAAATATATACAAAATATCAGTAAGCGACCGTAAAAAAACTTTTCAATATCCACATAGTGTGTGGTTCTACCTTTTATTATTTTATTAGCTGTCGATTTATCAGACCATTTTCAAACTATAGTTTTTGCTGCTAATAATAGAATAAACAGTACAACTACACAATAATCTTGTGTCTTTATTTAAAGAAAATTGAGTTCAACAAAATCTTATATTTTCCCATATAGTATTTTAAGTCATTAAAATTTACCATGATGAAACAGTATTACAATTTTAAACCGTTTTTAAACGTTCTTTTATAACTTCATCTGGTATTGTTATTGTTGTGTCTGCGTCTACATATCCCTCTGCAAATTTTAATAACTTCCCAATGTCCCAGCATGTTGATTTTACGCACACATATTTGCTTTAGGTCACAGTTTAAAATTATTTTAATTTATTTATTTTATTATATGGAGAAAGAGTTGGTAAAATTTAGGTTATTTCATTTTTACGCGGAGAAATATAAGCGTGGGACTTAAAAAGTTTTTAACGATTACGTATTTCCTTAATTTATGAAATAAGTTGTTTTTCAACATAAGGTGTTTCGCAAAATCAGTGACCATATCATGTATCTTTGTTTCCAAATAACAAACAGAGAAAAGCCAATAAAGTGTTGATGAAAAAGTTTCTAGGAAAAACACAACATTTTTTCGATTAAAATACACGAGTTAAACATGAAAGTGTATCGATCGGTTGTATATAAAAATTTCCGAATTGGTTTTGGAAACGCCAGCTATCCAGCGTAAAGATCGAAAAGGTGGCTGGTTCAACGAAATTTTGCCCGACGGAATAATTTAAGAAAAATAAGAATTTATATGGGAAAAAGGTCACACAAGAAAAGAATAACTACGACAAACCTTTTATCCCACGGTGAAAGTTCTATATGTTAGTCCGATAATGTTCACCACAAAAATGTTTAAGATATGATCATATCATCACCAGGGAAATCAAATGTTTAACACAAAACAGATCAAACACAAACAATGTACAATATTTAAAATCAAAACACAAAACTATTATTTAGGTAATTACTACGACAACGATACGAGAACCAAGGTGTAGATTGTCACTATACAAAACTATCAAACACTAATATCTGCCACGAAAATAGTCCGACAGGATGATAATTAACTATTTTTGACAGACGGTATGAGCAACACGAAAGCGAATTTGTCACTGAAGTATTGTTTTTTCAAGGGGTCAAATAGAGTTCAAATCTTGTGTGAAAGAACAATCAAATTTTGAATATTATATTAAGATTTCTAAACCACGCGAGGTAAGTACCTAAATCCTGGCGTGTCCATGCCTCCGGCCTTGAAAGGTTCTTTCAAAACAAACGAATCGAAATCAAGCCTGAACGATGACAAAACAAATATTTATTCATTACAAATAAACAAAACAAAAAGGCATTTCGTTGTTGCATAAATCAAAGAAAACGAAAATCACAATATGTGTGTTCAATCAACGCAAAATAATTCAAAACAAATAAATAATTTCCCACCAAAAATCTACTATGTGGGTAAACGAAAATGTTTCATAGTGAAACGTCAATAAACTTTGTGCTAAGTTTTTTAATATAAATCGACCTAAAACTGGATGCAGTCATGTACAGTTGTCTGCAGGATAACAATTACGGTACCTATCTCAACAAGTTTATTTACGATATTCTAATTTTGTCGATATTATAGAGCATGTATATATCTGTATATATTCGTCCATTTCTTCCAAAACAATTATGTGAACAATCCAAGTAATTGTTCTTTCCATAATAAATAATCTGGTATTTCAAATATGTTCTTCGAAGTAAAATGAATAAACAGCACTATATTCAAAAATATGCAAGCTGATGCAAAGCAGGTTTAGAAAAATCTGTGTTGATTTGTGTAAACAAGAAAGGTTAATTCAACACAAACTCAATTTTTAATCAAAACGATATGTGACTTTGCCATAATAGCATTTATGGACTTCAGTCACAAAAGTAGTTATTCAATAAGCTTGTGAATTCTGTGGCGTAGTACACTTCTTGTACATAATTTCCAAACTAATATCTCAAATAGATATTAGTTTTTCCGAAGATGCATGATAAAACTCTTGGTGTAATCCAAAATCAAAAACGTGATATGAAGATAATTGATAGTCTATTTCAAATTCTCAAATCCTAAAACGAGTGAATGTAAATAGGCTTCTGTATAAACGCGTAAAGCGGATTCGCTTTCCAATGGTTATTCCGAACAAATATATCCCTCCATAAGCGCCTTCACTTGCATCTGCGAAACCAAGATAAGTCAATGTATGATTCAATCTGATTCCAATATGCCTAGGAATCTTAAACGAAATTAATAGCAACAAACTTGTCTTCAATCTCTCCCAATAATCCACTAATGAAATGTTTCGAATTGTAATTTCATTAGTTAAAACGAAGCAATTCCCTTCGTTTTCAACCAATTGTAGCAATCTAAATCTATGTAAAAAAGAGCAATGTTGATGAAAGCGATCAAATTTTATTGTGTTCGAATGTAACGGTCTCACAATTTTTGCTATGCCGTCCTCTACGCGATTTAGGTTCGATTCTAACGATTGTGGATACTCAGAATGCTGAGGCTTTCCCAAATCCAATTCAAGCGATTCTTGATGCTCAGATTTCAGAGGTATTTTCAAATTTAATTCTTCGATTAAACTTCCTACTACAGCCGAAGGACCATTATTTTCTTCTGTGGAAAATAAACTATTCAAATATGACGAGTCTAAAACGCATTCGTCATAATATTTTGCTATAAGAGCTTCCCAAACAACTAAATAGTTTTCTGCGATTGGCATAATACCCATGCATATAGGTTTTGCTTTACCAACGAGGTGTCCGAATAAGTAATAAATCTTCTCGCCGTCAGTCAATTTCGAATTATCATGAATCTCCTTTTTAAATATTTCATAAAAATATAAAAAGTGTTCAGCTTCTCCATCAAAGTCAGGAAGTGTGATGTTTGGAACCTGAATAAGGTTTCCATTATTTTGTTGCGATGTGATTGAAGATGTCTTCATATTAATCTGAGGCGTTTGATTTATTTCATCTGATGCGTAGCTTATTCGGCAATATAGATCATCGAAGGGATCCAACAAATCATAATTGACTGCGTATTCTTGATCTATATCCAACTTCAACCAATTGAGTCTATCAAGCAAATCTATAAAGTGAATTCTGCTTTCTTTTACCAATCTCGCTTGGACAAGAAAGGATTCAATATAGCGGTTATCATTCAAGTGTGAAATCAAATCATGTGTTATTAATAACTATTTTTGACAGACGGTATGAGCAACACGAAAGCGAATTTGTCACTGAAGTATTGTTTTTTCAAGGGGTCAAATAGAGTTCAAATCTTGTGTGAAAGAACAATCAAATTTTGAATATTATATTAAGATTTCTAAACCACGCGAGGTAAGTACCTAAATCCTGGCGTGTCCACGAATAGTTTCGTACATATTATATGATTTATACCAAAAAATACTACTTTATATGACTAATACCTAATCCCACCAACTTTTACCTAGGAAGGAGAGCCCTAAGAAATTTCCATACAAAAACAGGGATAATATTATATTTATTGAATAAAGAACGTCAGAGTCCCCCACTACCACAGCCAAAATCCATATGAAATTCAACACGCAACTCACCTAGTCTGGGCGGAGATATTTGGGCACCTAACGTAGGTGAGCTGCGTGTTGCATTTCGTATGGATTTTGGCTGTGATAGTGGGGGACTCTGATGTTCTTTATTCAATAAATAGAATATTATCTCTGTTTTTGTATGGAAATTTCTTAGGGCCCTCCTTCCTGGGTAAAAGTTGGTGGGATTGGGCATATGACTTGTTAGATATCCCAGTCTGTAGATTTTGCTCAAAAGATAGTGAAACACCTGTCCATATCCTCTGTAATTATAGGTATAGCGATAAGCTTGCACTAATGAACACTATTATTACTCGTAGATATGTGTGTGTATTATCCATGTTATATAATGTCAACATGGTGACCGAAGGTTCTCGGTGGAAGTTCAAAATGAACACAGCGTTTCGTACCTCCTAAAAATTTGAATTTATAAAATAGGCGACAATTACAAGTGTACTTTACAGGCTCTTCCGTTTCCTTCGTAACTGTCACTTTCCTAACGAAGGACATGAAAATGTCCGTAAACTAGTCGATCATATAAAAAATTCAAGAGTCTGCTGAGATGCTAAATACTGTGCTTCATATTAATAAGTAAGTTATCCTTGTATACTCCGCTAGGGGTTCAGATGGCGGAAGAACAGGATAATATACTTTAAACCATTTCTGTTAACTGTTAACCGTAAAGGCTTGGTTATATAGCTAGTTAAATCTTATTTTAGTATGAGACACTGTATAATGTTAGATATAATTTTATGTATGCAAGTCTTTGTCATAACGTCTCCTAGTGTTTTCCCCATAAAACTCACATTATCTCGATTCATCACCATACTTAATTACTTGTCTAAATTAAAGTCGTGAAATGATGTTATACCATTGCTCATTTTCCTCTTAAGGGCATGGCACCAGGAATGACGTCACAGTCTTTTCCCACGGCATTAAGGTACAAAATCGCGTGACAATCGCATGATAAAATGGTAAAAATAGCGTTTTTTCCATTTTTTGATGTTAATTTTGCGTCTATCAATAAACTTTTACGGTTATTCCCTAGGTTTTAATGCATATTATCAGTACAAAAAAAATTTTACTCCGCGACTTTCGGGAAACGAGTTTCCGTCTTTCGGAAAAAAGATCAGAGGTGATTTGAATTATTTTTTTTTGAGAAATCTATACAAGATATAAAAAATATTTTACGGTTATTCCCTAGATAAGGGTTTAATGCATCTACCCTATTTTGTTCCAAAGTATATTTAGTAACGCTTGTCGAGATAGAAGGTCTCCCGTTTTTAGAAATTTTTGAAATGTCGGTATGCATACTCTTAATGCACTGAGCAAAAATCGTTCTATTTTCGCTTCATCTATGTCAAATTTTGTATGAGAATGTTAGCGCGCAATAAGAATAACGTAAGCGACAATGTGAATTTTACCTTTTTAAAAGAAACCTGGGAACAAATTGAAAAATCTAAAACAGCCAATTTGTTAAGATTATAATTACCAGTATTTTGGCTAAATTTCAGAGGTACTTTCGGAATATTTTTTTATTCAAGGAATTTACAAATATTATAATTTTAAAACAGCCAATCTGTAGTCCATACTTTCATCTATCACTGTATTCAGTTTCAAGACGATTATCTCAGTATTGGCTGAGAACAATGCAGGGCGCCGAAGCCGAATGACAGCATATAGGACCTTAAAACAAGAATAATATAGTATGAATTTTCTCGATGTCTTTGTCAAATAGTAACTTCTATCTACAACACGCCGCGTCCTTTGCTGGACAGGCAGAGAGGACAGAACGCCCTTATCCTTGCCTTCGACACATTCATATACGCCCTCTAATTCCTTTTTTCTCAAAACGCTACCGTCTAAGAAGATATGGTTGATATGATTGAATCAGGTCAGTCTCGGATAGATTTGCTGCCTCACACCTCTGCATTCACTCACGACAAAAATATGGAGATTTAACTTGCATACCATCCGAATACGTTAAAATACTAACGTATGAACGGTGGATTACAGAGTTCGATTTGCATTCTATCTAATGTTGTGGTAATATGTAGGTAGGTTCCTTACATTATGGTTAAACCCATGGTGAGGCATAAAGGTACTACAGTGATTAAACGTGCGAACTTCAATTCGTGTATTTCAATTTTTATATGAAAATGTGTACATATCAATCTGAACAACGTCGGTATTCACTTGGGAGATGTCCATATTATGAAAATATTATGACAGATTTTTATGTTCTACAACATAGCGAAGATCCGGCCCTGTTTAATGGTGTCATTTGCAAATGCATACATGTTTATATTATTATGCCCCGCCAGGTCCGAGCCCGCGGGAATGAAATGCCCATAAAATTATTTCCTAGACATTTTATATGTGGATATATCTGAAACTGGATCGTTTCCAGGGTCGTAAAGACTCAGAATTCTGCTTGGGAGATGAAGAGAATTTTATATTGTACTTCTTGCAAGGAAAGGTGAAATCCACGTTCTATTTATAAAATTTGGAATTTGTTCGTTCAACGACCGAAAACATTGTACAGCATTTTGAACCCTATTGCAGTTTTTCATTATCTAATACCTACCTTAAACGGAGCTGGGCAGTTTTCAAGATCGATTGTGTGGATGCCAGAAAACTCATGATCGCAGTGTTTGAAAGTCACCAAAGGAGACCACACTACACCGTTTCGAGTTCTTCCGACGACCTATTCCACCATCTAAACACAAGATTTTTTGCTGCAAAGCACTTGTAATTACGTTAGTATTACAAGTGCTTCGCAGCGCAAAAAATGTACCTAAGTATGCAAATTGAAGATATGACCTGATGGGATGAATTTTTTGGGGACGAACTGTCGGGGGACGAACTGTCACCGAACCAAAATTTGAACTGATACGTATTTAGGCACTTAAGTACTTACGAAAAAAAGGATTATTGATCACATAACACCGGACGCAATGCTATTAAAAAAAATATCAAGCTGAATAATATATGTGGAAACTGTTTTTGGTACAATAAGTAGAAATTAATAAAAAAAATTGCCAAAATAAAAATAAATAAATTTATTCATCCTGAAGATGGCAGTAGTATCGCTGCCGGAAGCTCGGTCATTCAAGCATTCTACACTCAGTAAGAAAACCCAAAGAAAGGAAGTTCCAACAACCAAGACAGTGATTTATCACGCTGGGAAAGCCTACGAGATTATTATTTTAGCATGTTTTGTTTTGTACGCTAATTTCTAAGACCGGGTTTCCACCTTCAAGAAGTGTCCGACAGTTTGTTACTGAAACTACGGAGTTTACACCTGCATGATACTGTCGGACACTTCGTGCAGAAGTTTTCTTGCAGGTGGAAAAGTATTTTCTACAGTAAATATCATTTTTGTATAGCAAAGTTTTGGATGTAGAACAAAACAGTTTTATCGTGTAATTCACCGTATCGACATTGGAGAACATAAAATACGAAATAAGGATTTGCATGCATGTTTTATGCCCTCTTGTCTATTCCGTATTTTCACACGAATTTAACACAAAATATTTTTACATAAAACAACGACTATATAATATTTTACGCTACGTTTTTCCAAACGACGCGGATAGGTGACACGAATAGGCAGATTTTTTATTCATGTACAGAATTTCATTATGCATATTATATTTCAAAATCTGTCTCATAACCGTAAACATTCATGGGAGTAAGAGGAACAGAAAAAACCTTCAATTTTATTTACACACACATCTCTCGTAAAACGTTTTTATTATGTGGATTTCAATATATTCATACTTTCAACTCTGAATAATAAAAACATACAACAATTACGTATCGTTTTTGAAATTCTACTTCCGTGAATTGTGTACTAAAGTGAGTACGTTTGTTGGTGGGAATCTAAAAATAAAAATATAAACTCACCCCCTAAACGTTTTCAAAATCCAATTATCTGTTTTTTTATTGTTTTATGTCGTTCGTAGGCGCATTCAGGCACCTAGACTCGTCAGTTTTAACAATTATAGCATTATACCTATTTACAATCTTCATGGAGATCAAATAATATGAAAAACAGTAATCATTATCAGATCAATGCCAATAAGAGTGTAAAGGGCTCTGATTGACATTTCGTTATATATGAAAATTAATCGTTCAACATATCGTTAAGGGTCGCTCCCTCCCACTTACCCGGGATGATGAAGGAACGCCATTTCCATTGTTTTTTTTTTATTATGTATGTACATAGGTTTCTCAACTGATCTACAGTGTAAGATGAGAATCTGCTGAACTCACGACAGGTCATCGGTTGGTTTACGTGATAGCCATTCGCTTTTAGCAGCTGTGGTCTTTCTTACAGTTTTTTCTGGATTATATTATACACAGAAAACACTGTTCCTTGTGTGGAATTCAAACCAAACACCTTTGGCTATGAACCAATGATTATCACAAGCCGCTGTAGGCGTACCGCGACGAATCTTTATTATAAAGTGCTTTTTGATCACACTGCCATCTCTTCAAGAGATTCATCAAGCATCATACCAAACATTCATTAAGAGAGCACAACAGACTCTGACAACCGATTCCAAGCACTGCCAGCTCTATTGGTTGTGGAAGTGTTTTGGTGTGTTGGATGTGTAGGTATAATGTTGTCTATAGTTTCAGTTGATGTCCTCTCAGGTGCACATTAGAGCCCATGGTGAACATTGCTGGTAGTAGGTATCTCACAGAAGTAGCGCTTTGGATGGACAGTTTTTATTCAGTTCCCATATCTGTTCAGCACTTTGATAAATAATCACCGTTTTGCAGTAAGCTGTTCGTTCCAAAACCATCGATACCGAAAACATTAAACTGTTACTGCTTTCTTAATGGATGTAGAATTATTATCCGTCACAAATATGGAGATTATTAAATATTATTCCTTTCAATTTAATTTTAACGACTGTATAATAAAATAAAGTAACAAAATGTTATTACGTCTAGTATTTCCAGTGCAGAGCACCCTGCGCTGCATATGGCTAATTATTCCTCGCGACTGCCCTGATTACTTCCATACATTATTAGTGCAGTCTGCTTGGTTCCGTTGGTCGTAACTTCGCCGCTTAAACGCTCAACCATATCCTTCCCAACTACGTTTACTTATTTCCACATCGTATCATAACATTCACCAGGGATTTCTAACTAGTGGATAGCGGCCCTCAAAAGGGCTAAAACGGTTTCTAAACGAAAAGTGTAATTTGTGTTTTTGGTAAATTAATACGAAAAAACCTTACAACATAATACATTAATTACATACATCGAAGAAAGTAAGATTACTCAGGTACCTAATAATGAAGATATCATCCCAATTAATTTAAAACATGGATAAATGAGAATATGTTTTATTGACTCTAGCGTTTAGAAATTTAATTTTGTGTATGTTTTTGTGGATAGAAAATTATTTTAGAGTTACGACTGAAATTTACTGAAACTTGAGATTTTTCCCGTAGTTTGTTAGATGTAATGCTGTAAATTGATTGGTAAAATGTTTTATTCATGTAAGACCCGATGACTCAATTGGATATTTTTTTCAAAATAATGTCCTGTAAAGGTGTTTGTAAAACTCGTATAAGAAATTTTACATCCTTTCAGGAATAGGGTTCGCAACCCATTCTGAGTGTCATCTTACGAAGACATAAAATGGTACCATACCTTGGAAAATGTATACTAGTTCTGGTTTTTGGATGTGTTATATAGGTTGGTCCCGAGGTTTAGAATCCAAGTTTGTAACCTCCCAATTGTTGTGCGCTCACTAAGGCGAGCTAAAAACTCAAAATCTCTGTATTTTTGCGAGGTAAAACTACCCATTACGTGGACTATAAACAGACGATATAAATATTTGCGAAAAGAGAATGTGATGTGCATTGACTGGTTACCCCACTGTTGAGATATATCGTGATGCTATACTGGTAGTAGTAGATAATATAACGATTTGTACTCGAGAGCATGTCGCCTCTTAAAAGCCCTACAATGTAGTAATACATTTTTCTTAATATCCTTAAATATATTTTCATTGTTTCACGGAGAAATATACATTTGGAATTTGCATAACGTTATCTTTGTGATAAAGCTGATCTACACAACTCCATGACGATTCTTCCAGGAGTTCCAGGCGGCATTATTGTCTTTTTTTCTTTCTGTAATTTCTTTTATCGAATAATTCTCTCCCCGACAAAACGGTTAGTGAAGGCATTATCTTATCGCGGGAGTATTTACTGTGTACTTAACCTCTTTCCTGGCAAAGGAAATCTGAGTAGATTCGCTGTTGCCATTATTTCAAGATTTTACAGTTTTTTTTGTAATTTCGTATAGCTATTGATCACTTCTTTCATACAAATCGAATTGCATAATAAAATGTCAGGCTGACCGGGCCTGAAAAATATTTACGCACATCACTAAACTCGAATGACGCAATGTTTTAAAGGGCTCCCGACCCAACTATTACGTCACTTTCCCACAGCATTAAGGTTCAAAATCGCATGAACAATCGCATGGTAAAAATAGCGTTTTATCCGTTTTTGGGGTTAATTTTACGTCTATATCATAAAACTTTTACGGTTATTCCCTAGATTTTAATGCATTTTATCAATACAAAAAAAAAAATCTCCGCGACTTTCGGGAAACGAGTTTCTGTCTTTCGGAAAAAATATCAGAGGTGTTTTTCACATTTTTTTTAGGAATGCATACAAGATATAAAAAAATCTTTTACGATTATTCCCTGGAAGATAAAGGTTCAATGTATTTACTCATTTTTTCCCAAAGCCTATTTGGTAACGGTTGTCGAGATCTAAGGTCTCCCGTTTTTAGAAATTTTTGAATCAAACTATTGCAAAATAATAAAAACCAAACTAAAAAATATCAAACCTAAAATCTAGGTGCCGGCCCACCAGGCACAAAAGCTAGTGAACAAATAAATACACACTTCCTTCAGAGTAAACCAAGAAAACTGTAGTTAGAGAATCGATGAATCCACGTACTTTGATAAAATTTAATCTGCATTGCGTTTAATGTGCAATAAATTACAATAAAAAAGTTTAAAATTTCTTATTATTTCATCGTTCATTGTTTCGCCACAAAATAATATAAAATAATATATTAACGCTGATAGAATATTACCCGACATTAAATTTTATTAACATAAACTTGCATCGTAAATTCATATAGCTCCATTTACTATAATATCATTATTATAAAGTAATTGTAGATATGGGTGGTAATGTGAAAATAATTAGAACAGTAGCATTATATATAAGGATATAAGGCGGACCTGTGAAACCGAGGACATCATCGACAGGATCAGTAATGACGTGAAAGCGATTCTTCGGAGCTAAAAATATGCTCGGCAACGGGCTCAAGGCGTCATGCGTCATATAAGAATATAAGGCGGACCTGTGAAACCGAGGACATCGTGCGTTGGGGCAGGGCTAGGAGAAGATTCTGGTGGGACCACATAAATAGGATGGATGACTCCAGAATACCATATGTCGTGGCCAACGAAATCACAGCTGGGCACCGGCTCCCCGGAAGACCGCCGAAGCGATGGAGGGACAGCTGGACTTCAGCCTCTCAAGAATGAGGCCTTTCTCGAATAAACAGGTCTCAAGATCTAAGGAAGGATGAAGAGGAAGAAGAAGTAGCATTATGCAGTTGTGATTTAATGTAAAAAAGAGCAATTAATTTTTGGACTTAAAGCAGGACAGTATGTGGAAGAAATAGAGCATTATACAGACATAGTTTTCTTTTATCAACACCTGAAATATAATATTTTCCTTTCCCGTAACCACAAGAAAAGTCACAAGCGACGGTAGATAAATATTTCCACCTCAAGGGTACCGTAAACTAACTAAAGGTTACTATAAATAATAAATAAGTATTCAATGTCTGTGGAATAGCTATGTGTTTTTTTCTAAATTGACCAAGAATTTTGTAGCTCAGACAAAGTTTACACGCGAAACGTTCAGGGCAAGAAACGTCATTTAAACTAGTGATGAGCTTGAATTGTGCAACAGCGGATAAAGCGTATGGCACTTGACGAGAGTTACAATTTGTCTGTTACTTTTTTGTTGGTGCACCTGTGAACAGGAACAGTTCCGGTGATGTTGCTCTCGTCTCTACCATTGTAAAATGATCGTAACAATATTTTCTCGCCGAGTTTAATGCGTGCAACTGGCGAATAATAACATAATTTTACACATTATATTTTTTACAACTGCGCCGAGTCGTCCTTACTTTACAGTTTAAATTTTGCTGTTTATGACACTGTCTTAAAAAATTAGGTGTATTTTTAAGATTTCGATGGGATTTACTTATTTAGACTTGATTAGGGGGTCGTAAATTCATCATTTTTTTGAAATAATATTTAATTGCTTACTTACTTTGCGTGTCCGGGTGGGTCATAGCCAGCCACTCCGATATGCGGCGACATGCGTCGCCTTGTCATTCCCTAAAATCGGGTCCCCAGGGTTGCAGCTCTCTCCCATCAGAGGACATATTAGTAGGTGGCTGTCGTCCTGGGTCGCTCCGCAGTCACAGTGGATGTTAGCATCAGGCAGGTACCCCCAACGTTGGAGATTCTTTTTACAGCGCGTAACATCCACTCTTAGTATGTTGAGGGTGATCCATAAGGAGTAAGGTAGATGTTCGCCTACTTGGATACCCTCATGTGGGTCCATCCACGGCCTCGCTCGCGGATATTCTTTTATTATTATTTAATTATCAATGTTCCTAAAACTCTTGGTGTTGACGATGTACCTATTCTGTGCTTGACGACACAAGCTTTTAGCTTACTTTTAGCAGACCGATGTGAAAACCCAAAATCGACTCAAATACCAACGTCAAAATTCAGACCGTTCTCTAATCATTTCCAACATTGTGACCATAGTTTCTGGTTTACAAACTAATTCAATAAAAATTATTAGGTGGGTATTTCAGAACTAATTTGTAAATCGACTCAAGCATCTCAGCCAATCGATTGAGCGAATCGCTTGATTAATTAAACCTACCAACATTTAAGCCTGTCTTAGTTCTAGCAAAGTTAAAGATATTTCAAATAACGATGGCTGGAATGTGTCGAGCCCAAAATTTACAAATTAGCCTGTCCTGTTTTGTACTAAATTTTCCTCATGAGATCCCTGTATTGCAGAATAGACTCTCACTTTTTTTTTAAATGTGTGGATCTTAAAAAATCATTTGAGTTGTTATCCTTATTCCTTTCCTGCCCTTGTAGAAGGAGGTTAATAAAAAAAAAGTTAAATTTAAACAGCGGCCATGTATGTTAAAACTCTAATAACAATTTAAGTATTATCCATCCCTCTGTAACCTTACGCCGCTTCCCTTGCAAGGTAGGCAGAGAGAACATAATGCTAGACCGCCTATCCTAACACATACTTCTTGCTTCTGTCACATTCATCGAATTTGGCATGCACGCTCTCCGATATATTTACTTCTTCTTCTTGTTCTAGATCATTGATCTGTTGTTGAACGGATGCCTTCCTCTTGGGATGTAGAACACCAACTATCCTTCCACCTTTTTGGTGGTCTGCCTGGCTGACGTTGTCCCACGGGTATGTTATGGGCAACGATGTGGGGTATTCTGCCCTCATCTATCCTGTCCACGTGGTCTCTCCAGTATCGTCGCCTTTTCCTACCCCATCTTACGATATCTTCCGTCTGACAGGTCTCTCCAATCTCAGTGTTCCTCACCCTGTCTCTGAGATTTCTCACCCCTCCCTGTTATTGCTCTGAAATATATTTACTTAATTTTTATAATTTTAATAGAGATTTTAATTGTGTCATGAAGATGTGGTTACAATCGTGTTGATTGGTTTGTACGGAGCATTTTAGTTAATTTCTCTTTACGTTGTCCTGTCATTAGCTAACCTCTTTACAGGTGTCTTTGTAGGTACTACAGCGCACACTCTCAATAATCTGGTCCATAATATAGCTGCTTCTAGGGCGACCTCTCATATTACTGAATGGTGTGAAAAAATCTTAATGTGGACTTTGTGCCATTCAGCAATTAGTAATTTTGTGATTAGCATATTAGGTAAGTATCTGGTCGCCGGACGACACATTTCAGCTGCGGTCAGTGGGAGTATTAGACGGGATTAGATAAAGTAAGGATAGTAGAGGAGACTTGAGAGATATGAGAGATGACAAAGGAAGGAAACTTCCTTCCTTCTGAATTATTATGTCGTCTTAGTTTAGTTGTAATATGCCTTTGCATAAATTATACACTACTTCATTAGGCTGTCGCCATCAGGGAAATTTAATATTACAAGTTTAATGGAGATGGCATCCATGGAAGAAATTATACAAGAGGTATTAGAAAATTATTTATTTATTTTTATCGTGTCTATAAGGCGTTAGCGACTATCGTTTCTACATCCTCCCTTTTCTACAATGTAGTTGATTAGAAAATATTCACTTTGTATAAAACGTGTTCTGAGTGAAAAAATCGTAGACCGAAACACGAAGTGCGTGTAAGGATAAGAAAGTATGGCGAACTATTCTCTCCGCCTAACCCGCAGGGGACGTGGCGTGAGGGGATAGAATAGACTCTGTATGTATTGTCCTGACGTATCCATTAAAATTTTATTAATTTTAAACTTACACCAAGAACCATCGGCTAAAAATATCAATATTCTGGAAGATATTGCTTTTGCAATAAGTCCAATCTTTGGCACAGTACTATTGTTTTGTTTTTTTTTTTTCTTATAAATATGTATAAATATTCTACGAGTATGTAGACAGAGAGGACACAACGCCTGACTTCCCTAACCGTCCCTAAGCTTCCGTCACATTCATCCATACTTGCTTTATAGATTAAAATTGTAATACTCTTTTATCATAAACATTCTTCAATTGGTAAATTTTATTCAGTTCGGTTCGGATCCTTTCTCCATTTTCTCCGATCTCGGAAGTCTTCTAGAGTAAGCTCCGGGTGTTCCATGTCCCCTCTGAAGGTCTCCTCAAGGGACTTCTTTGGCCGTCGTCTCTTTTTTGGTCCTCCACAATGTAATTTTTATATGAAAAAAAGCTTTTTCGATTGCACACTCATTTTACTAATATTGTTTTTAAATGGATTTATATTGCAAAAAAACTTTCAGAATTTTCGTCTTTATTAAATTTTGTCATAAAAATTGAATTACGCCTTATTGCGGTCAACTCCATAGATTGAATCGAGAAAATCTAGGTACAGACAACACTTGTTCAGTTGCATATACGTTATATGGGAGTATTAGATAATATGTATATATAGGTTAGGTTATAATGTGTTTGTTGGCGGGATATTTTCACGATTGTCACAAACTGAATGGAAAACCGGAAATGCAATGCCCCTGGAACGCCCGCAGGAAGTCTTCCTGCCGGATACTCACTCGTAAATTGACTTGAATTTGAACTTTTATAACCTAACGCTATCCACACATACACTGATGCCGTAATAATTTTGTTAATAAGGTCATATCTCGACAGAATATACATGGGAAGGTTTATAACTGAAAATCGGCTGGTTTAATGTGCTCATTTTACACGAGTCTCAATGCAAAATATCGACTCTTCTGAGTTTTTGTTTTCTAAAGGACTTGGAATTCTGTATTTACTCAAATCGTAATTCTTTCCTGCACACTTCACAGTTAGCTAAAAGCTTGCGGCGTCAGAATATATCGTCCGCACTGAGATTATAACTCGACACCTCCATTGTTTATTGTTCTCTAATCATCCGTAGGCCCCATTTAAGGCACTTGAAATCGTCAGGTTTACATATTAAACAAACATCATAAAATAAAATGCGATACATCAATAAACAGTTACGGCAGAAAATAATGAAATCAATAAGCACATGGTGACAAAACAAAACTTAAAAATGTGTGGTTTAGTTCAATGCAGGTCTGGATGTAAATTGTCCAGAACTACATTACGTCAATGACAACAGAATATTGGAGGTCCGTGCTCAAACCAACCATGCCAACCGTGTACTCAAACGGGATAGTTAAGATTTGTTAGATGATACAGATTATAAATTTGACGACAAACCATAGGATTGTTGAGGAAAATTGTATGGTGTAATATGAATAAGTTGTTTGCACTCCTTATTAGAAGAAAACCCTCGTATTATTATGTGTGCACAAAAGACTTATAATCTGTACCTTGCGTAGTATGAATTATAATCTGTACCTTATGTAGTATACTGTCTATTGTATTGCATATTCTTTGGTAATGTCAGTAATGTGATATGGAACAAAGGTGTATATGTTACAGTTAAAGCATTGAGTGAATGCATGCACTAACTAGTCAATGTATACATTGACTGACATGCCCAGTTAATGTCTTCACAATCATTCTAGTTTACGCTTTGACTAGTTAGTGCGTACATTTACGAAGAAGATTCAGTCAAAGTTTGCAAAATATTTTTAACAAGTAAAATGGCCGCCAGTCGTAAACAGCTGTTATCTTATACACACTGTTGTCAGTTGTCAGTGATAATTATATTTGATTGATATCATGTTTCTTATCAGGATTACCTCAATAAATATACATTTGTTTAACAAAACTCTCAAATTAATCTAGAGTACTAAACCTATAACGAAATATCCTGTTGGTTGTTGTTTATGCTTTAACAAATCCACAATAGTTAATGCATGCATTGGCTAGTGAATGTGTACACTCACTAGTTATAGCGTTAATTTATAAATGAAGTTAATCTTTAACTAAAATCATCAGTTAATGCATACATTGACTAGTGAATGTATACATTAGCTGCCGTGTAAGCTTTAACTGTAACATATATATGCTTACAAAATTGTATTACAATATATACCCAACATCATCTAAAGAAAACAAAAATAATAATATCTTCTTCCCTCTCATTTGTATTGTCATCCTCGTCTCCCTTTTCTCGCCCATTCGCTTCATTATAGAAATAATAACAGTACTAGATGTAAGTCATAACTCAGCTAACGGTAGGGCAAATCCATAAACTAATGACCCTCAATCTCAGTTTTTTTTTTAAAGATTGTAATTTTCTTAAATTTACTGGATGGTTGCATTTTTAAAAACCCCGTTAGATTTTTAAAAAATCATAATAAATTTTTTTATTAGAAAATTTGCGTTTTTATTCATTCTGAGGAAGCCCTGTACTTTAAACTTCATGTCCCTAATAGAAATCAAACTTGTAAGTTTCGTAAATAAGCAGATTTTTCGACATTTATAGTAAAAACTGAAACAGCATGGTCAAATCAAGTAACCCCCGTTACAGTACTAAATTGTAAATTTTCAGTAAATGTCCATATTTAGCGTGTTTTTTTAGTATTTTACGTCTGATGTTAATATTAAGGGCTTGGCACCAGGAATGACGTCACAGTCTTTTCCCACAGCATTAAAGTTCAAAATCGCTTGACAATCGCATGATAAAATGGTAAAAATAGCGTTTTTTTCTATTTTTTGAGGTTAATTTTGCGTCTATCAAAAAAGTTTTACGGTTATTCCCTAGGTTTTAATGCATATTATCACTACAAAAAAAAAATAGTCCGCGACTTTCGGGAAACGAGTTTCCGTCTTTCGGAAAAAAGATCGGAGGTGTTTTTCAAAATTTATTTTGAGAAATCTATACAAGATATAAAAAATCTTTTACGGTTATTCCCTAGATAAAGGTTCAATGCACCTACCCTATTTTGTTCCAAAGCAAATTTAGTAACGGTTGTCGAGATATAAGGTCTCCCGTTTTTAGAAATTTTTGGAATGTCGCTATGCATGCTCTTAAATCAAACTATTCTTAAAAAGACATTCAAATGCGTAAAATGTACCACCCGTAGTTTATGGATTCGCCCACTAGCGACATCCTATCAATCAAATACTGTGTTATTTTACTTTTCACCTGCATCGTTAACCCATTTGTAACAAATATGGGTCGATGTTCATTTCGGTAGGGGAGGTGTCGGTAATGTAGGTACCTACACAAATATTTACCTTAGCTTGTGGTACAGAAATATATGCCCTGGTCTACTATGTGATGACGGGCCAAATAGATTATATTTCCATTATAAAGTCAATGAACTATAATAATAATGTGTTGTATTATATTTTATTTTATTTTATTACAACTAAAAGCACAAAACATACAACAACTACAGATATAAGTAATAACATGTAGATAAGACAATTAGTGCACTCATAATTCAGCTGTCACCTACAAGCATGCGCCACAGTTAAATTAAAACATATAAGTTGTCATAAAACCGAACCCAACATAAAATCCGATCCCGAATATTAGATTCTAACTTTCCGGACGTCTGCGTTGGGCCTAAATGTCCTATAAGTGTTTGCAGGAAGACAATGTTATGCGTGTTTTTATCTATACGTGTACAACATTCACTGGTTACCCCAAGACTTGTACATGTGTAGATGTAATTCGTATTTAAGTCTCTTATTTGTAAGAATGAATTGTAGCCTCCTTGGATAAGGACACTGAAGGAACGTAATTTAGGGGTGGGGTTTGCCGGGGGGCTTCCTTAAGGCTAACCCTGGGCCCACCTCTTAATAAGATTTGCCTAGAAGTGCGGGTAAAGAGGTCGCTATTAATGCGCCTAAGCTACCCGGGGATGTGGAGGGCCTTAAGCCCGCGGGATTTTCCTTCATTGGTTACTCCATTATTGGTATATATACCTGGATGGTATATAAGTATTTGTTGCAGTTTTTACCCGTTATTTAAATTAAACGTTATCTATTAGAAAAATGTAAACCGCAAATCCTCGGGTAGAAGAGATTTTTGATACGAACACCTTAATAATTTATCTTGCTTTTAAGGTAGAAAGGTACCTTGTTATTATAAAAGTCGCGTCATGTCTATATACCAAATACCTCGACATTTCTACTTACATAAAATACACAGGTGTGCTAGTGTACTACCCCAAAAAAATAAACATCGGGTAAAAGATCGGGTAGTTTCAGTTTTTTGGTACACTGTATTGTATATTTTTTACATTTACATAGTTTAATGTTGTCCTTCTCTCTCAATAAGTAAATAAATACTTGAGTAGAGAGAGGAGTGTTTACAATGAGTGCATACTATGTCATGATTATTAACATTAGTATATATCATTAGCATTACACAGGGCTTCTATACAATATACGTCACAACTATATACTATATATGTAGACACTTATAAATATTACAAAGTTTACACATAGTACGACATTGCAGGACTAGAGATTAAATGGTGAGAGATCGGATATTGAAGTGATTCAAGGATAGGCTGTGAATGTTTCAATTAATTTTTAGCGCATTCTTACTAAAAAATCTTATTTTAGTAGTTTTTAGTACGCAACCGTAAATAGCTAACTTCGTGAGCTATTGGAAAATAAGAAATTTGCGATTTTTTTGTGTGAGGTGTGTTTGTTTCTCGATGATTTGTTTAATACTTTCTGCATATATTCCTCGTTGTATTTGACCCAATGACTTCTTTCGGTGAAACCGCCGTTTAGGCAGAGATTTGGAAAAAGAGTCGTTTGTTGAATACGTACTGTGCTGTTTACGTAAGCTAAGCTATTTACGACTACGTTCAATTATAATTTATGGTTTTTTAGTGTTTTTTTCCTTTTAATATACTTATTTCTATGCATTTATGTTTATCAAATTTATTGTCCAAGCGGTTGTTTGGCAGACATTGCCTACGGCAATAAACCATTCGGCCATTCGGAATTGTTTTTTCAATAAATTTTTTATTCATTTATTTGTAAGTACTAAAAAATCATTTAAACATTCATAATTTTTTTGCTAAAGCACTTCAATACTTAAACTCCCACCATCTTAATTTTTTCGTGACTAGAAAATGAAAACTACCCGACCCTTCGCATGGCACACGTATAAAATTACGCTATATTTACTGGACTATACATGTAAGGGTACGAAGCACCTTTAAGACGGATAATTTATCTCCCCGTTTTCTTCATCTTTTTTACCTCAGTCAGTGGGTTCTCCTTATCCTTCTTATTTCTCTTCTCCATCAACTCCTTCCTTCTCTCATCTCTTCACATCGATCACCTTATTAACTCAACCAGTCCGTGCCTTTACTTGAATCGTTAAATAACGTCGGTCTTATTATTACAGAGAGAGAGATGACTATATATTTTATCAGTCTCTTTAAATGGAATACATCTCTGTTAACATGCTTCGAGAGCAGTGCCGAATCGAGTATTTCAAAACATATGAAAAAGTTAGTTTATTCTTCCATATACTCGTATTAAAGAGAAAATACTAGGTATAATGTACGTCCCGTTAAAATTTACAAATTGAAACATTTTTATAATAAAACAGTACCTAGGTACTACAGTTTTGAACTATCACCTGAAGCAAATATGTGTGCAAAATTTTAAGGTGCTGGGACGTAAAGAAGTTATTTATATTTGAATAGGAAAATGTAGACTCGGACACCAACAACAACAGATGAAGTAAAATTAATGTGTGGCAAAAAATACTAAAGTAAACCTTTTTTTCTTAATTCCCAATGACAGTTGACACAAAAAAATGATGAATGTGGATGGCCAGAAAAATAATTAGATAACTGTTAAAATTTGAAGACGAAAATGTAGACGCAGAAAGCGGACAACAATAACAACAACGACAGCTGAAGTCAAATAATATTGAGCTTGCGTTGTTGGATGATGTATGAATGAAATGAGAGGACTTAATAAATTTTCTACTATACTTATGTATAATTTTTATCTGTACAAGTGCTTATTAATTGGTGGTTGGTTGGTAGACAGTGCCTATGGCAATAAGCCCGCCATTTGGAGAAAATATTTTTTCAATCAAGATTTTATTTATTTTTATTTATTTAATTATAATAAATAAATAAATAATAGGATTTGTACCTGTTAAAGGGTTGAAGTAAGGTACTTATTGTACTTACTAGTTAAAAGAAATACCTACACGTGTTTCGTTCATTCTTTTCTAAAACACGTGAGATTTACGAGTGTTTTCATGCCAATAACAAAAGTTAATTACTTGCCATTAATATCCACTTCACTCTACATTTGTTCGACGTGCGAGTAGTTCAGACGTACTGTGAGTAACAGGTAATATATTAAATTGCTACCATCTGTGGAATGTTGGGGTACTTTGAAAAATGTCTAGCATTTTTACAAATGTTGAGTCTATAAGTTAGGTTAGAGTTTGAACACTAAAGATATTTTTGATTTACAAATTTATTCTTGTAAAGTGTTGGATTTATCCTACATTCCGTAATATATACAATGTAGTATTCCTACAACAGTGTAGAAGAATTATTCTACACTGTTGTAAGAATACTACACTAAAGAGGTCATTAGAGAGATGAGTGACTCTAAGGCGAGTATATTAACTAGAATCAAAGTGAATAATTTTAGATAGTTTTGACATGCTGAGTGAAACAGTGAGGGCAGGATTACCAAGAAGATGTATATGACTCAAAATATAGGTTGGAGGAAGCACAGCCGTCGAAGACTGACCTGGGACGATCGTGTTGACATGACAGACTAGACATGTTTTGGGCAAAAATAATCGGACACCGTGTATGACAATCGCATGAATATGACGGAAGCAAGGAATGTGTGGTTTTTTTCTCTCTGCCTACCCTCAGCGAGGGATGGATAAATGGTTATATAAGTTCTTTTTTTAAATTTATATCACTTCTTACTATTATTGTCTTTGTATCATCGTTTACTTGAAAAATACAATTATTTTGAAAGAGCCCGCCATCTATCGATTACACATGAAAACTTACCCCCGTAGATATTTCATGAAATGCCTGAAATGATACGTTTGCCAACAACATTCAAATACATTCCTACATACATCAACCCTTTATATACTCGCATACCTAATATGTTGTAAGGGTTGCTACTATCTCCCCGCTATCCCATTATTATTATTTTCCGCTAATGGTGGTGACCCTGCCCGACCACTATTACACCCTGGAGAAGGATCTCAACGTTATTTTTCTTTATTAAAATAATACGAACTCTGCAAGCCGCCGTCTGT
Source organism: Ceraclea dissimilis (assembly GCA_963576895.1). Taxonomy (NCBI): domain Eukaryota; kingdom Metazoa; phylum Arthropoda; class Insecta; order Trichoptera; family Leptoceridae; genus Ceraclea; species Ceraclea dissimilis. The sequence goes on from OY756364.1 coordinate 17,833,357, forward strand.
CTTCAGAAAAAATAAAACGTATTGCTTTTTTTTTACAACGTTTTTTTTTTCGATTTTTTATGCTCGTTTGTGGAAATCTAAAAGCTGTACTTTGTCAAGTGGACATGTTTTTTTTTGTTAGGTGCAAAAAGTTAAAGCGATGTTTGGATTCGAATGCAGATACTACGAGTATTCATATTATCTTCGTATAAAGTCTCTGGGCATGTTTTTGATGATGTGTTGTAAAATATATTTTTTGGGGTTAGCTGGAAGAAATCGCAGTTCTGCGATAAGTTCGCCCTAGTGAACAACGATTTATAATTGTACTATGTCCATTTGTTATATTTATATGTATTTGTTGTTCACTTTAAGTTTAAATAAATAAAAAAAAAAATTTTTAATGTCACTTAAGTGTAAAGTCGACGATCAGTCATAAGCCTGATGGAAAGCCCCATCCTTTGCTGTATTATATCTGTTGATATAATTATTTGATTTATCTACGACATGAATGAGAAAAAATTGCTCCCTTTACAAATTTTTACAAATAACTAAAAAAGTATACATTTTAGAGACAATAATCTCAGAGCAAAAATAAACTACTGGAAATTTCCTACAAATATTCATGTAATTCTTTTTTCTGGCGTACACCGTTCAGCCGCTAGAATTCGCTCAAATTTGGCAAACCCAAACCTTCAAACCAGCATTTTCCTGAAAAAAAAAAATTAACATTCAAACGAATATTCATATTTTTCTCCATCTATATTCATGACGGGTTTATTACTTCATTTGGAACTGTTTTCACTATGTTATTTATTGAAAAAAAATTCATCACTATTTTGTAAAAAATATATTAGCATACAGCGTTTGCCTTACACGAGGTAAAAAAATATAACTATTTGATAAATGCGAATGATTTAATATGCAAAAAAGCGAATAAAAAAAGCAGTAATATTATTCCCATATGGAAAACAAAAAATCCCATCGCAACTCAAATCGGCTTACGATATAAACCAGGTTTTTTACATTCACTTCGTATTATTACGACTGTAGGTAGAATACCCGGCTTTGCAGTAAATGCTGAAATACATTTATGTAAACATACAGATGTGCATTTATATCAAATGATATTTCATGGTTCGTTCATTAAGCAACGTAATTATTGAAGATTTTCATGGGATTAAAAACCTGATATGACTACTTTTAATTTTCAGGGAACTGTGTGTTGTTTTATTTTTTTGACGTTTCGACACACTTTTTGTTGTCATTTTCTTCAGATTATAGAACCTTAGAAGTAAATTATAGTCGAAACGTCGGCAAAAATAAAAATAACACACGGTTCACTCGAAAATCGATCGGGTTCGATCCCCGATGCCGACCTACTCCACTTCACGACACAAGCTTTTCAGGCTTACTGTGAAGTGTACAAAGGTGTATTTAATTAGACATCCGTGTGCAGTGTACAGAATCATTTAAAAATCAGATGCAGTCATATTTTATAAACCCAGAATTTTTTGTCAGAGTTATCCTGTCTTCATTCATTCTCTCAACGTGGCCAAACCACCTAAAGTTATTCACTTTCATTTCGGTTGCAACACCCGTCTTACAATCACTAATCTCTCTTAGTGTTTTCCTATACATTCTTTTTTTTTTTTTTTTATGTGAACATTACATGCATACAGTTTAACAATTTATAGTAAGTAATTAGCTCACTAGGGCGAGCTTGTATATATAAAGCATTCCCTTCTAGCTTACCCTACTTCCCAACGATCTCTTTTTCACTGCATTCAACCCTGAATAATCTTTATTCAACAATTTTCAAATTTAACATACATACATAGATATCCACGTCCGCTCCCTATGTGGAGCATGTGGTCGTCACCCAGTTTTTCCAGGCTTTTCTGTCCTGGGCCAACTCCGTTGCCTGTTCCTATGTCATTCCAGCCTGGCGCAGCTCTCAAATTTCACTAGCGTACACAAAGTTCGGTACCAAGACGGCTTCGGCTCGAAGAACAGATAACAAGTTTTTTTTGTTTTTTTTTTCAGTATTACCAATTCTTTATGACCGCATGTTTATTTTACAGGTACGAAAGCAAATATACATTTAAAAATGTTTACATTTGATCATATAATGTTATTATATTTGATTATATTCCAGTATAATAGCAAATAGCAAAAGTACACAACTATATCATTTGCTGTTATGACATCTGCATTCATATTTTTATATGATTAAATTAATACTGGTGGACACCTACCCGTGAAAATTCACGGAGGGTTGGTTAAATTGGTTTTTTGTGTAATGTACAGAGCTGGGCAGAAAAGCGTTAATCCGGTAATCGTTAATTAACAAAGTTAACATTTTGGTTAACGATTTAACGCTTTTCTCACCTCCAAAAATTGTTATTGGATTATTTAACTTCTGTTACAATTTACTTCCGTTAATTAAGTCCGTTAATATTTGATTGTTTGCATAGTCATCATCCACTGGAGGCGCTGGCATTAGATAATCCAAGGGTTGTATGGGGTTATGTGTGGTATCGTATGTGGGTTGGGAGTTGGAAAAGAAATTTAACTTTGTTGGGATACATCGCCATAGTGTAATTATGATAGTAGTTGTACTTATGTAGTTCCATTTCATGCCATTTAACTGCGATTTTTTTACATTAACGCTTGAACGGATTAACGTTAGCTTCCGTTATATTTTTCAAAATGTAACGCATTAAGGAGTAACGAAATTAAATTTTAGTTAACGGATTATCGATTAACGAAGTTAGCATTTTGATTAACGGTGCCCACTTCTGGTAATGTATGTGGTATGTATGAGAAAAACCTATTTTACGGTACATTTCTTATAGCTATTACAATGATGTCAGATTTCACAACGTTAGGAATGACAGGGGATAAGGCGGATCCTTGTGCCTTGTGATCTCACTGTGCTCTCTCGAGGAACTTTAAAGGATGGAGTAGTAATAGTGATTACACAAAAACATATTTAATCAACTTGCAAAATTTGCCAACGGCCCATCGTTACAAACATACACTACCAGTATCATATAATGGAATTAAATTAATATTTATATGATTGTTTCAACTAGGCACTCGCACATTGATTAAAATCCTTTTATGTGATTAAACAAACGTTGTTCCTTTGTGTCAGTTAATCACAATTTTACATACGTCCGATATGTAATTAACTGTCGTATGTATTACGGATTATTTGATTAATTATTTAATAATTCCTATTCATTTTCATATCCGAGAGAGGTTATTATAATATTAATATTATTTAACCAAAAATATTTTTTTGAATTTATTCAAAATTGTTGTACGTTCAATTTTGACTATAACACTGCCACCTTGACGTTTCTCTCTTTTTCTAGCCATGATGTAAGATTAATACATAAAACGTTATAGGCGAGGTTGCTGTCACCGTCGCTTAACAACGAGTATGATGGACCACGTATTTATTTATTCAGGAGATTTGACAAGGGTGGTGGTCCTATTCGATCATTATGCTATGTTGCCAACTGTTACAGCACGGCTAGAGTACCTACTCTAGGAGGCGTTGACTATACGTTTCAGGAATCATCATTCGTGTCCAATTCGAAATAATATTTTCGTTTACAAGGATCTCCCATAAATAATCAGTTGGAGTAGAAATCTACATGCTTTTTACAAGATTAAGAAGGGACTTAACTTCATTCCGTTGTTTTTAATTTTTTTGTTAGTACCCAAATTGGGTTTCAACCACTTCCTGACTACTTAGAGACCTGAAACTATGCAAACGTACGTAAACTCGGTGACAATACGTTTCTGCACTACGTTGAATCAGCCTTCTCCAGAGACAAAAAATATTTAAAGCATTTGAGGGGATCCAAGGCTCGTGTGGGGTTATGTGTAGTATCGTATGAAAGGGCGTTGGAAAATAAATTCAAATTGTAAGTCAGATTTTGTCCAGTTCAAGCAATCGGTAGACACTGAGCTATCGAGAGGATCCAGTCGCCGCATGCCACCGTGTTTGGTGTCTCATAAATGTCTTGACGAGTAGAACTCATATCTTTTTACAAATTTTGATTCCGTCTATATTCTTGGTGGGAGGCGCCATTGGAATGAAGGAATTAAGCGCCTCAGAAGTGTTTGGTATCGTTTGAAAGACGGTGAAAAACTGTTCTAGGATGTGAAGTCACAAAATCTTGTTTTATAAAGTATGTTATTTTTTATTATTTCATCGTTTCTTATCGTGCTTTTTTTCCTTATTTTCAGAATTTGCATCATTCAACTCTGCATTGCGAATAACTGGGGAATCACCGTTTGACATTTGGTAAGTCAATAAATCTTTTCACCGTATTGTCGTTCTTTCTCCTGTGGTGAAATTACAGAATACAGAGCCCTTTAAAAAATGGATAACATCTTGTTAGTACCTGCCTGGTTAACGAGTAAAAATCATTCTATTATCGCTTCAATTTTTTCAGATTTGTGCTCGATGTAAGCTTGAAATAAGAATAACGTAAGCGACGAAATTGGTTTTGGATTCTTGTACATAAAGCGGGCCGATATCCGCTGGAGTCACTGCGTTTTACCTTAAACACTTATTCAACCAAATCATTATACCTATCTCTCAAACTACGAGAATAATCTGAAGTTTCATTGAATTTCAGTGGTAATTTTCTAATCATTTTTTTTAATGAAATTGATCTGGTTTTTTTTTTTCGAAATAAACCTTAATACATCTTTGTACACTTCACAGAAAGCTTAAAAGCTTGTGTTGTGAAATGGAGTAAGTCAGGGATTGAACCCGCGCCCACTGGATTAACAGTCGAGCGCGTTACCGACCACCTTATCAAGGAAATTACAGAAATTAAAATCGTAATCTCAAGAGTCACTAGAACATTATGTAATTTATCCATGTTTTAAGTCTTTATAGTATTAGCTATTTCCACATGTCAGGTACTATCCTCTTATTAATACTGATAAAATTAATGCTAACTTAATTATATCTAATGCACATCTCTTTCATAATCCTTTTAATCATAAGAATGAACATCTTCATAATATTCTGAATGTTATTACGAACCCTTGCATTAAAACATCTGAATCCATAAAACCCTTTGAAAAACATCCCTCCACCGAACATAAAATACGTATTAATTAAAGTAAAAGGCTTTTCGTCATACTTCATATATAGGGGGAGGTACTACAGCCTTCTCGTTAGATTATTTGCTAAGAGTTGCTTCTTCTTTGATAATATCCAGATTCATTATAATCAGCAACTCTTATGATATTGTGCCCTTCACCTCAAATAGGGCTGGAAAAACTTGGATCATAAAAAAATGTAATTCTGATATCAAAACCACTTCTTCTTATCGTGTCGGTCAGCACTCACTATATCCCCATCCACTCCCAGAAAGCCACAACCTCTCCTGCGTCATCGTCCAACGGTGAGCGATCTGCGAGACTCTCCCATGTGCACTACTACTAGGTAGGTACTAAAGTGAAAAATTGGTGCAAACTGCAAATCATCTTTTTACACGCTAGTAAAGCCGTTTCCAGTTTTCCCCGTTTTTATGTACGTATCTTTCTTGGTGTATTATAAGTATAATTCCGTAGAGAAATGTTCACCAAGGCGAGCTGGCGATCTCTAGATAGCCTTAATACATGAATTTGATAAACAATTTTTGTCAAACAGGTTCGGGTCAATAGGGCCTCCCTAAATTCCCTTTTTAAGGATGAAGTCCAATTTTTCTGTTTATATAAAAATTAATCTGGGTTTATCGAACAAACCCAAATACATCTTCGTACACTTCACGATAAGCTTGAAAAGCTTGTGTTTTGAAGTGGAGTGAGTCGGCATCGTGGATTGAACCCGCGCCCGCTTAATTAACAGTCGTGCGCGTTACCAACCAGGCTACCAACCACCTCATAAATATCAATAGGTAATTTGTCAAAACATGAAAAATGCAACTAACAATAGGCACTCATGACCATTATTGACCCATAGTCATCACCCTTTATCACAATAATTTATCTATGAGAGTCCATTTGCCAACACTCATTTCGATTCGATTGCGGAGTGCGGAAAATGATTCCTATTATCGCATGACACTATCGCTCAATCGACAGATGTTATATTGTTATTAATGACATATATTATTACTTTGACACAGAAAAATACTTGATGTTGTAACTGTCTTCACGTCTGTGAAAAATTTGTATTACAGAGACCAATGAATAACCATCACTAGGTAAAATGTAATTTACTTGTGCCGCACGTGAATGTTTGCATGATAATTTGATCCATTGTGATACACTATGAAATATGTTTATGTTAAATTTTTCTCTACTCTGCATATAGCCATTTTGTATTACCATCGTGTATTTCAATGTAGTCGTCTTTGTATATTTTACTGTGGCCATCTTTGCATTTCTCTGTATATTTTACTACATAATTAGCTGTGTGTCTTTTTGTTTTACTGTGGTAGTCAGATCCGTGTATTTCACTATAGCCGTCTTTGTATATTATTTTACTGTAGCCGTCCACGCATATTTTACTGTAGCCGTCTATGCATATTTTGCTGTAGTCGTCTATGCATATATTACTATAGCCATCTCTGTATTATACTAAAGCTATCTCTGTATGCATATTTTACTATGGCCAACACTGTGTACTTCACTATAACCATATTTATTTACTTTTCAGCCTTTTTAGCATCTCTCAGCACCCTAGCCGTCATTGTTTTACTATGCTTTGCTATTTACTTCTATATTTTACTATTGCCGTCTTTGCATATCTTACTATGTATTTATATCCGTCTCAATTTTATATACCTACCTACATTTATCTCTGCATATTTTACTATGGCCCTCTATCCGTATATCACTATACCAGTCTCTGCATATTTTACTATAGCCATCTCTGCATATTTTACTAAAACCATCTCTGTATATATTTTACTGTAGCCGTGTCTCTCTGTATATTTATTATTTTCTTCTCAATATTTTGTTATTTGCGATAAGATGTTATTACGGTATTCCATAGACCCAGCTTAAAACATTTTTGCTTGTGATAGCCGTTATCCCGTTAGTCGTTATTCGTTACTTCGTTTCCCCCGTCTCCCCTCCCGTTATAACGCCACCGTCCGTTATGATCCGCAGTGGAAATACACTGGCGTTTCGCCTTATAATTATCACTGTCGTTTCAGGATTTTGCTTTGAGTTGAGTAAATTGTAGAATTTAAAGGACTGTGAGGACATTTCACAACCCAACATAGAACGGCCGAAGTGTTTGTAGTTTTTTTTTTTAATATTTTTAATTGTTTATTTACCGTTTTGGTGAACAAGATACGGAGACATGTTAACTTTACGAATATAATTCATAAGTTATTCGCCCTTCCAATGGTTCAAAGCTTATTTATTTACTCTAGCCACTTTCGTTCAACGGCTGGACATATGCCTCTTCTAAACTTATCCAGTATCAGTCAGAACTTCCTGCTTTAAAGTTCTCCCTAAAATTCCCATCCAAAAATTCTTGGATTGTGATTTGTCTCCTGTTCGAGGTATACAAAAACTTACTCACTCGTCCAGCCTTCTATTGGTCCACTGCTAGACGTAGGCCTCCCTTGATGATCCTCAGGCCCCCCCGATCCTGGGCCCTCTGCATCCATTTCCACCTGACATCTCTCGGATGTCATCAACCGCGACCCACTGATCTAGTAGATGTCCGCGGTATCCAGTTCAACAAGCGCCACGTCCATTTTTCGTGCGAATGTTGGACTATGTGGCCTGCCCAGCTCCATTTAAGTTTTGAGATCGCTCTAAGTACACAAAAACTGGCTCTACTTATTGGTTTATGCATAGTTTGTACTTTTCTCGCGTGGGGGCGCCACTGTACGAATACCTCCTCAACCACACACAACAAAATACCTCCCTCGAATCTTTCTTTCGAATGTATTTCTTATGATGTTGATATTGCGATGATACTAAATACCTACCGCACTCTTCTTTACTTATTCAAAAGGCGTTACTTTTTCACCTTTTTCATTTCAGTTGATGTGGTACTTTGTAACAATCTCGTATCTGCAACGTTTAATTTAATTAAATGATTATTTATTTATTTATTTACTCTTTCAGTGAGCAATCCCAGACATACAACAGATACTTTTGTATTTTTCAAACTCGTTTAACTCGTAGTATAGATAAATGTTCACCAAGACGAGCTTATCACTAAATCGCGATCTCTTCCAGCTAACCTATGATCCATGTTTCTCTTTTTCGTCTGCAGCCTTAATCTGTTCTGGATATAGGTTTTTTACAACAAACAATAAAATAAAATTAATTCGCCTCTTTGCAAGATTTTTTAAGGTTTACTCTTTGCAAGGTTTTCTTAATCTCAAAACTGCATGCCTTTTGATTATGTTCATCACAATGTGTAGATTCTTCTAATGTACTAATTTTTAAAATAAAGGTGTAAATTCGCGTCAAATATGCGAAAATTGCAATAACTAAAACTTGCGTAGCCCTTGTAAAAAAAAAACATGAAATTCGCGTTATTCGGGTAAAAGCACAATTTTCGCGAATGAAATCGTTGTATCGCGATCCTGAAATTTTTCAGTATTTATTCAAAGGACATGAATAGCTGTACCTATTAGTATCACATGACATAATGGAAATAAGTAGAGACCGGATTATATGCAACTTAAAATGGTTGAAATTTGCATGCAAATATGCATCATAAATGCTCTAAATATGCAACATAATCACGAAAAAGTAACAGAATATGCGACATAAATTTAAATAAATTAACGTTATTACAAGATTTTATTTAACTTTTTTTTTTATTAAATGTATGTTTGGTATCGTTCGATAGACCGCGAAAAACAGTAGTTCTACGAAGTGAAGTCATAAAATCTTGTTTTTTTTTTTAATTTGCGACTAGGCATTTTTTTATTAAACGACTTTTATACCTTCCTTATACATATTCAACAAGACACCAACGTTTTTGTTTTCGAAACGTTTATATTATATAAATACCGTTAAAAATTAAGAAATATAAGAAAAAATAAGAAATCCAATAAGAAAAAAATCAGTACATTTTGGTCGTAATATGCAAAATCTTGAATAAATTCCAAAAATATGCAAATGCATATAATCCGGTCTCTAGAAATAAGTTTTACTCGTTAGAAGAACAGGCAAAGTTCTAATTCAAGCCTCCATATGCCAAGTTAGTTATGTCATCTCCTGATGCCTGACCAAGATCCAACTTACTTATTACTTAAGTTAAGTAGAATAATTACGACTACTTTGCCATGATATAAAGTTTCATATTATATTAATATGTTAATATGCTCTCAATTAAATTTCCTTTTGGTGAAAATTGTCGTCAAAACTTTTCGACATTTGCACAATTGAGGATTGAAAACAAAGTTGGATAACTCATAAGTATTAAGATGAATGCCTCAACGGATATACAGCGAAGGATGGACTTTCCGTTAGGCTTATGACTTATGACTGATCATCGGCTGGTTTAATGTACTTTACACTTCAGTAAATTTCACCAGTCCATCCGTCTGCCACGACCGGGAATCGAACTCAGACCTCTAGCCTAACCTAACACACCGGTATTCTAACACACGATGTTGTCTCACAAAATAAAGATTGTGATATTCAAAAGTATTGCCAATATTTTAGTTTTTTTTCTTTAGATCTTCTGATCGATTCTGCGATATCTCATACGCCAAATTCCTTTTTTTAATGATCCTTCACAGAATTTCGTTGGAAAATCCCGGATTCGGATTCAGTACCCTAAAAAAATGTAGAAAAATCAAAAATACCCCAAAACATCGCTAGAGGTCATTTTGAGCCAAAATGGCTGAACTATGAGAAGATGTAACGGATTGACTTTAAAACATTGCTTTGGCAATAAGTGCGCCTTTTGGCATACTTCTGTGTCTAATAAGATTTATTTGTTATTTATATTTGGTCTGTGGCTAATAAGGATTTATTTATTTATTAGTAAGAAAAAATATGGATACGTTTATAATGTCTTTATTTAGATCCTACAGTAATTTGAGGAATTGTGAGGGTGAGGAAAAGAAAGCAATTTATAAGGAGCATTACGTGATGAGCCGTCCGTTGATGGGTGTGATGCAAATAATACTTTATAATAATAATACCTAATATTATAATAATATATAAAATTGTCCTTCGGCCCAAGACATCCATCACGGCTGACAGGATCTTACGTCAAAAGTCTTTTCTCCTTTCCCCGCAACCCCACCTTCACACCCTCCATCCCATCACCCATCCACCCTCTTGCTATTTACCACAGCAGTTGTGGTTAGGGTATGCAATATCACAAGGTTTTCGATTCCGGAACCAAGTTCGATACTGGAATTTCAATTTTGAAATTCCAAAAGGAATTCGTACAGTCGGCAGAGGTTGTTGATTTGAGTTTTTTAAATTTCATTTTCATCTCATTTCATTTATTTAATATCCAAAAAAGCGTTAAACAAAGTAAAATATAAGCAAAAAACAAGTACTGGATTATATTGCCCCACTAGGCGATAGCCTGTTCCGGGGCAATACTAACCACAAAATAATAGTTCAAGGTTGTATGTACAAAAAGATAACAAATTTCCATTTAAACATGACTACAATAACGAATAAACCAATATTATTTTAAAAATCACAATTTATATTTTGTGAGAAATTGGTTTTTCTAAATGTCGTAGCTGAAATTAACACATCAACAGATATACAGCAAAGGATGGACTTTCTATCAGGCTTATGACTGATCGCCGGCTGATTTAATGCGATCACTTTACACTTAAGTAACATTTACAAATTCCAGTCCATCCATAAGCCGCGGCCGGGAATCGAACCCAGACTTCTAGCCTGATAGATGCACCGTAGCATATGGAAATTCCGGATTACATTTTGGGAAGTTAATACGATATTGTTTTCATTGTTTTATTGCTGTTCTTCATCCCTAGGCCCTGATTCGGGCACTTGGACACGTCAAGGTTACAATACATATTACATAGCTATACTATGAAATAATGAAACAGAATCCATGCCATTAAAATGTAAAGTGTTCTATTGACATTTCGTCATGAATTTATAAAATAAATACTACCTAGGTCCACAAAATATTGACTGAGAAAATTGATTCCGGTATACAGGGCCTCTTAATTCCGGAATGCATACCCTAGTGGCGGTAGCATAGTAGTAGTACTTGGACGTCAAAGTTGAATTGATATGGCGAATTTAAGTTGAGAAAGTAAAGAAAAAATGAGAACGTTGTCAGCTTTAGATTGGTCTAGAATCGAAATCATAAAAAAAAGTTTTTTTTTCTCATTGCTATGCAAACCTAACCTACATTATTCAACTTCTGAAAAATATTAATATTATTTTAATTTAACTCCTACAAAGATTCGTCGCCATTCTCCAACTTTCATTTATCATGGGAATCGAGTTAATATTATAAGAAATTAAATATATTCTCTGTTAGATTTTTCCCCATAATGTTCTTGAACGCTGTGTGTTTACTTGCTGCAAACACTTTGCCAAATCAATAGCGAAAATCCAGCCTTCAGGAGTAGCCATATTAACATTTTAAAAATTTCTATAGACATTAGATCTCGACAACCGTTACTAAATATGCTTTGGAAAAAATAGAGTAGATACATTGAACCTTTATCTAGGGAATAACCGTAAAAGATTTTTTAAATCCAGTATAGTTTTCTAATAAAAATGTGAAAAACACTTCTGACCTTTTTTCCGAAAGACAGAAACACGTCTCCCGAAAGTCGCGGAGATAATATTTTTTGTATTGATAATATGCATTAAAATCTAGGGAATGACCGTAAAAGTTTTTGATTGAAGCGAAGTTAACTTCAAAAACGAAAAAAACGCTATTTTTTATTTAGTTTGTCTTGTCCTATTGGCATTCTATCTAAATTCAAACGACACGAAATTGTTGCTATGTTGAAAAAATATTCCGTAACCCTTTTCTCTTCAAGTTTTATATATTTTTTTATTTTTATTTCTCCCCGACGTAAGGGACGATGTGAAGTTTTATAACTAGATATAAATTCAATGTTGATTTGCAGAATTGATAAGCAAATCGTCGGTGGATTCGTGAAATCTACAATGTTCGAAATACAAAATTTACAGGATATAGAAAAAACTGTTTAAAGGTTTTATAATACATTTTTTTTTGTAAAAAGAGAAATTACGTTAATCCAAGGAAAAAAAGTATTATTTTTTTAATTAAAATTATTTTTTCGTATTATAAAATGGTGTAGGTAGGTAAAATTGTGTAAAAAGTGAAATTAGATTGTTCGTTGGATGTCCGTTTCTAAGGAAAAAATGAAAAACTAATTATTTAAATGAAAATCCACAAAAAATGACTAGCTTTCGCGACTAGTATTCGAGGATTTGCACCCTCATCAACTTTATTCACAATCGCCTGATGATGACGGTGCAAATCCTCGAAAACTAGTCGCGAAAGCTAAAGTCATTTTTTTTTGTGGATTTTAATCTTAATATTTGGTTTTTCATTTTTTCCTTTGACATTTTGGTTTCAAGAATCCACCGACGAAATCCTCGTGCATCTGAAGTGGAAGGAAAGTAACTTTTTTTTTCTTAAGGGTAAGATAACCCCAAAAGTTTTTGTTGTTTCTCAACAAGGGCCCCACTTCACATGAGTGGCTCGTTATATTTATTTTTGAAAATTAGACACAAGAGACTACTCGCTCACCGCATTTGGTTTCTTATTTATTTTTCTATTTTTCAAATTATTACTTTTTTGTTTGTGACAATATTTTCCCCCTTGTAAATTTGTATAGCTTTTCTTTTTATTGGGTTACTTAAGAGTATGCATACCGACATTTAAAAAATTTCTTAAAACGGGAGACCTTATATCTCGACAACCGTTACTACATATGCTTTGGAACAAAATAGGGTTTAACCCCAAAAAATGGATAAAACGCCATTTTTACCGTTTTATCGTGCGATTGTTCACGCGGTTTTGAAGCTTATAATGCCGTGGGAAATGACGGTGACGTCATTCTTGGTGCCAAGCCCTTAAACAATAGATATTTCCATGTAGGTACTATACTTCCTAACCATCAGTCTATGCTGTCACGTCACATGGCAGGCAGAGAGGACAGAACGCTACACACTTTTAGGTTTCCTAGCTCTATCCAATACTAGTGTATATAATGGGGTAAGTAATAAGTATAACTAATTCATAACAGATGTAACTATATTGAATGTGAAAAAGTTGAGATGGCAGAGGATGAAACGATAAAAGGATAGCAAAGGAAATATACTTGGGAGAAAGAAGAGATGCATGTAAGGAAGCGCGACCATCCAAGAACCATTCGACTTGAACATATCGACCGGTTGCTTAAGGACGGAGGTGTTTAGAGTAGAAGGAATCGTAGAGCATGTGTTACGGAAGCAAGATGTGTGTGTAAGGCCGGGTTTCTTTGCAAGAAAACAGTCTGACAGACAGTATCTTGCAGGTGTAAAAACTGCAAGATACTGTCGGACACTTCTTGCAGAAGTTTTCTTGCAGTATCTTGGAGGTGTAAATATCGTAGTTTACACCTACAAGATACTGTCTGACAGACTGTCGGACACTTCTTGCAGGTGGATACCCGGCCTAAGGATAGCAAAGTCTGGAGATCTGTTCTCTCTGCCTACCCCGCAAGATTTACTTTCACCCCATGTAGAATACAAATATTCATTTAGAATCTTTAACATATCCTATTTTATAATATTTATTGGAGAAAGAAGCTGGTTACAAAATATTATGTCACAAAATGACTTCTTTAGTTGATAATAATTTCTATTAAATTATATTTTCATCGCATAGGGAATCTCGTTGAGATAATAATACTTTGCATACAGAGACGTGTAGGGGAATGTTCTATTTTACTGGCCATAAAAAGGAAAATACAAAAACGTTGCGAAATACATCTGCTTTACTAAGGAGATTATATCATTTTATTATTTTATGCACGAACTAGCTGTAACCCGCGGCTTTACTCACGCGTAAATTTTGGGGTCTTCTAACATGCACTCCGTTTCAATGTTCGGGTTTGTTCGGCAATCGTACAGCGTCGGCCAAGTACCGAATTAGATGTTCTTCAGATATGAAATACGGTAGCGATACTAAGTGGGGAAATATGGCTAGTACCTAATGAATGGATTTCAAAGCTTTTATAGATAGCAATTTCATTTAAAGCAATGAAGGATTCATCAAAATGTCTTTTGAAATCTGTTCATTACTAGCCATTTTTTCCAAGTTAGTATCACTACCGTATTTCATATCTGAAGAACATGTATTTCGGCACAGGACGCTGTAAGATTACCGAACAAACCCGAACATTGAATCAGAGTGCATGTTAGGAGACCCTAAGTTTTGAGGGATTGCAATGACAGTTAACTCAGATTGACCTATTTGACACGATGTCACAGGCCCCTCTAGGGGTAAGGCGACCTGGACACTAATTTCTTGATTTTATAAGTGATTGTAAGGGGTTACCTTGATTACTGGTGCAGGTCAGGATGATGGTAGATGGGCCAATTGAAAACACGACAAATGCTGGATACTTGTATTTAACGGAACTTATTTTACATGGTGCAATAGATAGTTAATAGGTTATATTAAGAACATCAATTACAAAGCATTCCGCGTAATCGCTGGAGCGGTCCAGCCCAAGGGCTGGACGCGACCCGACCACTCCAGACCAACTCCCGAATCTTTCTGTCTCGCCTCTGGCGCACACGCATGTTTGGGGGGCCTTACTCCACTCCCTTCTAACCGACTACTTCATGCCTATCCCTCTTCCCTTTATGTCGAGTACGGTACGTACTGCGACAACGATTTGCTCAATAAGATACACAAAAATCATCCCTTTTCTGAATATCCTACGTTATTTAAATAATGTAGTTTGAACAATTAACTTTCAGACTTGCATCGCATTAAACCATATCTGTTTTCGCTCTTATATGTTTTTCTTTTTTACCTACTGTTTAAGTTGTTTTGATTTAGTTTTTATGTAAATATCTAATTGCTTTAACTAAACTTGACGATTCCTAGTGCCTTAATTGAGGCCTACGAATGTTTGTAGAAGTGACAAAATATTGGAAAATTGACCAAACATCTTATTTTTAATATCGATAGGACAATCTGTATGCCCAATCTCAACTTTCCGAGGTATTCGTATACTGTTAAAAACTTTCAACCTCATTTTCCACTCCCTTAGGACTGAAGTTTCAAAAATTTTCCTCGTTGGTTGTGTATTGAATCCTATCTATCTTCCAAATTTCACTTTTTTCGGTTGGGATGTGTTGATGAGTGAGTACGTACGTCAGTCAGGCACTTCGTTTTATATTCACTTAGATATACGAATAAGATAAATAATTGTAGAAATAGATAAATTCTCTTTTAAAGAAAGCACTCCGTGTTTTTTATAAATGTTGCCATACAACTATGTTTCTGTTTTATTTTTCCTTGTTGTTTTTTCGCTTTTGCAACACAGAGAAATTCTTTTCCATGAGATAATATTCTCTCCAACTAGGATGCGGCTGTAAGCGGCGGATTACATAATGTAATAATAAAAAAATAGCAAGAAAACCGTCCCGGAGTTAAGTGTAGTTGAGTGCACGAGATTAATCAAAGAAAACTGCAGTTTTTACTCCATTAAAACTTACAGTCATCGTGTCATATTCTGATGGATAATGTCCTCGACGTACGTATGTCGGAAGACTTTGTGGGGATTCGGTCCATATGTTCTAAAAATGACCGTTTTCAAATTTATTCTGTATCTATTATGAAAATGTCCGGAGTGAATGACTGACTGAGTGACCTACTAACTCATAAACGTATAGCCTAAACGGCTGATTTTAGAGAACTGAAAATTTGAAGACAGAGAAGTTTTATATCAAAACCTTCTACTAAGAAGGTATTTTTGGAAATTTTGTCAATGAATGGGTGAAAAATAGGCTTGAAAGTTTTTAAGCATCTTTTAAAAATCTCGGAAAACAGGCGCGCAACTATCTTGAGATTGGGCATATAGATTCTCCTATCAAAATAATTTTACTGGTGTGGTGTTTTTCCAAAATTCTATTAAAAAGAATTAAAGAGGGACCATATCTATTAAACCAATAAAGTTAAAAATCTTCTTCTTCTTCCGGTGTCGTGTTAGGTCCCACCAACGTTGACTATCACTGGAGAGAAATTGCTCCTGTCCCGGGCAGCTCGAAACAGCGAAACGTTTAAAAATCTGTAAAAAATATTTGCATTTCTTTTAAAATGCAAATTTACGTCTGTCATAGTTTTTACTGCAGTTCTAAAAATGTAGTTTTCCTACTAGCGTCGACGAGAAAACCTTGTACATGACGAAAATAAAAATGTAAAATAAACAGACATGGAATAATAATAATAATAATTGTATACACAATGTGTACAATTGTTATCCTCTGAGCTTTAATTCATATTAACCCTACAAGACCCAACAATATTTTTATGTTTTTTAACCTTACAAGACCTGACCGCATTTTTATACTATTTTTCATTTCTCGTCAGAATCTGGCGCTGTTTGAAAAAAAAAGCTAAATCTCTATTCACACTTTAAGAACAGTATTAGACGAGGACAAAAACTTGTAAACTAATTTCACTAATTCATATCTATTACATAATTAGCTAGACGTACGTATACCTATCTTTTCGGAATTTTTCGGAAGACTCCTTGCCTACTCGGTTTTTCTCCGTATGTTGCATAATTTTGGAATAGATGTGGCCCATTATTAAATTTACAGTAGATTAATTTCAAACCTAAATATTGAAAAATAATTTCGGAAATATCTTATGCCTCCGCCAGACGTGCGCGATCCTACACGAGATTTTGGTGTTCATGAGTAAAAAGGCGTGTGGATGGAAAGTTAGTGTTGACGTGTACGTAACCGACCCTTGACGCCTTTTTACTCACGAACACAAAAAGATCGTGTTGGTTCGCGCGTGTTTGTTGGAGGCATTAGAACCTCTAAATTGTTTGATAGTCAGCTGTTTTTTTCACCTGTTAGTTTATTTTTCAAAGTGTCTGTCATTTTTGTTTTCTTATAATCAAATAGACTAATTAGTTAGCATGGTTCTTAATTATTTTTTTATGTTTTTCTAATTAGAAATTGGTTTCATTTAGTATCTTGACAAAACGTATGAAGTAGGTGGACTTATCTGGTTCTGTTCATCTACGAGTATCAAACTCCTAGTTAAATTTAATAATGGTTTTATGTCTCTAGATATAGTTTGTTCACTCGCTGTTTTAGAACTGAATTTCATTTTACAGTTTCAAAACGGTTTATCTAGCATATATCTGGGATAAGGCGGAGTTTTAATTTCGTCTACCGAGTCATTTCAACGTGCACTGTTTTATATTTTCATTCGGGAGAATGCTAAAAAAAACAGGCCCGGCGCAAAAGAAATGTAACTCAAATGGTAGGGAAAAATGAGTATTTAAATACCGTATAGGGGGCATCTTGGAAATCAATGCTTTAATGTGTGAAATACTTACTCGAAGTTTACAGGGGTCACATGAATGTATCATCAATTGTTTAAGGGTTTAGATTAGCTTTCCAAGAATGAGGGTTTTTCACGCCCGTAGCCTCCGTCACATTCCTGCAATTTATCATACACGCTCTCCTATTTCTTTTACTCAAAACGCGTCCATCCTTGATCGATCGAGATCTGCCTCGGACGGCCGCGTTTCCTCACGCGTCTGCGTTCACCTAAATAATTAGTAAATAAATAAATCTTTACTAGCCACAGACCAAATATAAATAACAAACTTTATTAGACACAGAAGTATGCCAAAGGCACTAGCGGATCCAGGGAGGGGCTAGGGGGCTGAAGCCCCCTCCAAAGCCATGGGTGACAGTACTTTATATACAACGAATCTAGGGGTTTCAGTCCCTTAGCACCCCCCAAAACGTTTAATGACAGTACTTTTTCCCATGTGACGACATTCAGCCCCCTCCCCAAAATTGAATCCTGTCCGCCAAAGGGCGGACTTATTGCAAAAGCAATATCTTACAGTCAACCCGAGTACAATAAACAACAAAAAAAAAATGTCATCTTGTTTTCATTCATTCTCTCAACACGTCCAAACCATCTCAGTTCGTTCACTTTCATTCTGGTTACATAATATATTATTTAATCGCCCACTATTAATCTATGTATTGTGTGATACAATATAGAATCTTTGACGTGAATCTACGGAACTATTAAAATTTATTAGTATGATTTATAGGGTTATAACTCTACGCCGCAGGTTATTATAATTGTTGCGATGCTATCAGGGCAATATCTATTCTACATAATGAGTATTTGTTAAATTAACGTGGCGTTATCTGTTTCCTGGCCAATATGGCTGACAGCCACTGCTGTCGCGAGATTGTGATCACACTCCGTCCAAAATACGGGGCGGCAGTTTATAAATTCGTTTACTACCCTCTCGACAAGCGTCGAAGGGCTGCCGCGACACAACATACTGTTTTTTTTTTGTTGAGAATACCTCATTCACTTAACTGTACGCATACTGTCATTTCAAAAATTTCTAAAAACGGGAGACCTTAGATCACGACAACCGTTACTAAATATGCTTTGGAAAAAGAGTAGATACATTGAACCTTTATCTAAGGAATTACCGTAAAAGACTTTTGATTGAAGCGTATTAACCCCAAAATGGAAAAAAAGGCTATTTTTACCATTTTATTCTGCGATTATTCATGCGATTTTGGACCTTATTGGCGTGTGTCATTCTGTGCCATCATAGTTATGGTTTGCTGTTATGGAAGTTTCAGAATTTTCAGAAATCACGTTTGAATATGATACCTTTGATTGTTCATAAAAACTTGAATAAGATCGAAATACATTTTTAAAAACCCCAAAGTTCTCCAAATTTTATCCGTAAATTGTATGTCAAAAAATTCCTAAAAACTTTTCATCGTCTAGGTGTAAAGGGGTGGGATTATCCCCACTGGTAGGGGTGGGATTGGATTGAAAGTGAGCAGAGAACAGTGTTGCCGGTTATTGCTGTCAGATACAACTGATAACCGGGTGATCTATGAATCTAATTTTTAACCAAAATGAACCCTCGCACGCTCTAAGCTGTGAAGCACCGCTCGGTGTATCATACAGGTAGACTCCAATTGAACGGTAAATTTATGGCTTCGAACCCTTCCTTACCTTTCCTGAAATTGGAAATATGTACGGTGATATTGAATATCAACTATCTTCATAAAATATATGACATAGGTACTTTTTTACGATAAGATACTAAAATTGCGTTATCACTATACCGTATTGTTGGATAGGAAAAGGTGCGAAAGAATGGAGGTCAGATGACAAACGATTAGTTACTGTACTCCAGATGACAGTTTCCAGGCGAACTTTGGTACAGGGCATAGTTATGGAGATCTTGATTACGAAGACGACCAGAGACTCCAAAGTCTTCCTAGTTCTGAATGCTTGGGTTTTTTAAGCGTAACGCCTTTGTAGCGTATAAATATATTATAATATTTATTTATCGTATGGTCAAAAGAAGTATATCACATCCCTCAAAGGAAAAAGTTTGAAGGTTGGGCACTGGAATGCCGAAATGATAAATTTCGCAAGCAAGCTTGGTCGTCAGAAGTTAAATTGAACGTTCTTATATAGTAAGTGCCGTAGTGCTCAAATTTCTTCTGTTTTAAAAAAGTAGACGGAGAACTAAAATTAATGATGACGCGAGCTGTGTGGTCAAACTAGAGTGGCAAAGGGCATGACATTTGGCTAGACATGATGGCACAGGACGAGCACCTCGAATATCAAAGTGGAAGCCCTGGGGAAATAAAAGGAGTGTCTGAAGCCCACCAGAGAGATGGACCGACTGAATAGTCTGGTGAAGACTGGATGGTGAGGGTTTGGCAGAGACAAATGGAAACAGCTGAAAGATACTTGTATTCGGTAATGGAGGCCAGCGAAAAAGGAGTGCTGCTGACATGGTGTTGGCGAAATCCGTTTAAATTGAGACCCGTTCACATTAGATTCCCAGAATACAAGGTTTATCTGATTGTGAATATACTGATACGAGTATGTAGTATATAATGTGATACAACACACCCCTATGCGTATATTCACAACAACATGATAATAATATTATGATACATCAGGTATGTTACACGGGTCTTGTTGGCGATTGTGCGTGTGTGCGTGCGTGTTACGTATAGGGCTGCCAGATCCAAAACATTTCTAAGTCCCAAACAGAAATTACTGAATTTTGCCACGGGAGTGCGTTTTGTCTAGGACCAATGAGTGATTTATAGTGTGGCAAGAAACTCGAAATTGAAAAAATATGACAAATTGATAGTGTTCGAGTTATAAACAAAAAACTTTTTTTTAATGTTGCATCACGAAATTTTGCCTCCAAATCTTTGTCTGTATTAAGCATCCCAATTTACCTTTGTGCATGGTTGAGGGGACAAACCACAGGGGGCGCCCCCGACGGCAGTACCTGGACCAGGTGTACGAGGACATGAACTGAGCCACATAATATGTGGAGCTGAAGAGAGCTGCAGGAGACAGAGAAGAGAGGAGAACAAGATGTAGGAATTTGCTGCAAACCAATCCGCAGGATTGAAACAAGAGAAGAGAAGAAGATACAAAAAATAAGGGAAATCAAAACTACCCCACAACTTTCCTGTTAGGGGCCTTTTTCAATACAAATCGACTAGACCAGGGGTTCTCCCAACCTTTTTGTACTCTAGAGCACATTCTAAAATATCAGATGGTTGGCGGGCACCACCTATTTTGCCACCGCAAATAGACAGGTTGCGAAAAGTACTGTAAGCAAAGGAACCACTCATACATACAATATCG
The DNA here is from genome assembly GCA_963576895.1 of Ceraclea dissimilis. NCBI lineage: Eukaryota > Metazoa > Arthropoda > Insecta > Trichoptera > Leptoceridae > Ceraclea > Ceraclea dissimilis. Next base: position 17,854,262 of record OY756364.1, read on the forward strand.
CAAACATACGAACATATTTAATTAACCTAGACACTAAAAAAAAACTGACAAATAAATATAAATAATTCACATTTTTATTCATGTTTATGAAAAAATTCTGTCTCTGTCGAACAGTGACGGGCACATACGAATCGTTCCAGGGGAAGACACGGGGTTGGGAACCCCCGGACTAGACTATAAATCCGGGACAGTTGGTATTTTTTTTAATACGGAACAAGATAGACTCAAAATTCTGTCAACCTTGTTAGGTAATGGTGATGGGTGCCCTACTGTTAACAGCGATGGATGATGAAACGACATCACTCCTCAATAACGTACGAATAAATGGGTTGTATTGTGGTCTCCGTATTAAACTTTTCGTCAACATTTCCCGTTTTTAGGGGCAAACCTAATTCCGACATTTCAAATTGGATGAAGCGAATTAGACCCAAAGAGAGTTTTTTTTTTCAGACAGAGTTTCGTTGATGTTTCCATTTGGAGTTTTTACATACGTACTTATGTACGTAAAGCTTAGTTTGGCTACAGTCAGGGCTGGCCCTAGATATAATGCCGCCCCCCAAAAAAAAATGTAAATAAATACATGGATACAAGAGTACATGGTTGAGACAGCAGTCTCTCGAGCGGGAGATGCCAGGTTCAAAATCAGGCGCTGGCGATGTATTCCACACTTTGCGATACAGGCTTTTAGCCTTGTGGAAAGTGTGCAGAAAAGTATTTGGGTTTGTGTATGCGAAAATAAAAAAAATAAATAAAAAAAGATACCTAGATAAACCACCTCGAGAACAGGTTTTCAACAGTTTTAAAATACACAGTATTTGGGAGAGCAACCAAAATTCTAATACCGATCAGGCATTGAAACAAGTAAATTAGTGTCAAAGCCGCATTTTTTTTAGAAAAAATGGCGGTGGTGATGAACATGTTTGCATCTTATTATATTGTACAAGATAAATGACGGTGTAACTAGTGCCGCAGATTATTTTTTTAACAAAACATTAGACGGTATTTAGTCAGATTGCCGCCCCTTCAGACTGCCGCCCTTAGGCTTTGCCTTACTTGCCTATTAGGTAGGGACGGCCCTGACTACAGTATTACTGGCTTTCTGTACATCTGCAGTAGTATTTTTTCCTCTGTAGTATGTTAAAATTATTCTGCTCGGCATATGTGTACCTACTTATATTATTTTACTTTAATTACTGTATACGACTATCCCCTAATTAAAACATATTTCTATTTCGCTTACTGGCTTTTTTAAAACCAACTGCTCGTAATTATATTTTTCTGCTAAAGAGTGTAAGAACCGCTATGTTCCGTTGTCAGACATTTTTTTTAAATATACTCGTATACTTTTGCTTCATCCGTATGACATTACAAAAATTCTAAAAACGGAAGACCTTAGATCTCGACAACCTTACTAAATATGCTTTGGGAAAAAAATAGAGTAGATACATTGAACCTTTATCTGGGGAATAACTGTAAAAGATTTTTTATATCTTGTATAGATTCCTCAAAAAAAAATTGAGAAAAACACCTCTGCTCTTTTTTCCGAAAGACAAACTCGTTTCCCGAAATTCGAGGATATTTTTTGTATTGATAATATGCATATAAATCTAGGGAATTACCGTAAAAGTTTAAAAAGCGAAATTAACCCCAAAAAATGGAAACTCTCTGAATTCAGTATCACGGTAACAATGAGATCTTGCCATAATTTTAGCCGAACTTTTTTACAAACAATCCCAATTTCACAATAAATTTCATGATGTATGAGGCCAGTATTGAGAGCTTTTTTGGGGTGGCAGCTTTTTCAAAATGACTGATTATTTCCTTCAATCATCATTCTCATTGAACTTTTCTATTGTCCAATTATCTGAAACACGCAAAGGGTCAATAAAAAATAATATTATTAGGTATATCACCCTCTGAAATAATCTGTGTGATGCCACCTGAACCTCCTCGCCCCCCCAATAGGCAATTAATTCTTCACATTTTTTGTGTCCGTCCCCTTGCGTCCACCCCCCATCACTCAGTGGCGTCCCGTCCCGTGACATTGATAAGTTAATAGAGGCCGTGATGTCTCTGGGTTATTCCCGAAACTCTCTCCCACATCACACGACGAGACTGAACTGAAAATAACAAGGTTTATCTATCTTACAATTTTTGTGATTTGGATTAATTGTGTGAAATGCTGGAAGACTCTCAATGACTGACAGTGACTATCAGACAAGACTCTCAATGACTGACAGTGACTGTCAGACAAGACTCTCAATGACTGACGGTGTCTAACAGACTAACTTTCTATCGGTTGTGTGTAAAAGGAATGAAAGGGTATTTGCTGTGAACAGTGAGGGCACTGTAGACTTGTTTTTCGGGTATAATTGTGTGAAGATCTGGTGATCCGACGTTTCGGCGAACGTACTGCCGCCATGGTCACGGATTGTGATGAGGGCACTGTTCGCATTGCTGTGAATGAGTATGTATCTAGTATGTGAATCTTTTATTTTTGTTTCCTTCTTATTATTGTGAAGGAATTGACTTTTTTATCAACTGTTGATTGCCCATGTGTATGTACATATTTGTATTGTGTAGACTACGACTGTTTTAATTATTCATTTGTTGTGTTTGATCGAGTCCTGCCGTCCACACAAGCATTCGGTTGCTTAAGGAGGGCAGTATCCAAAATAATACAGAGGATGTGATTATAATTTAAACGCTTTTTTTTACCATTTTATCGTGCAATTATACCTCGAGGCCGTGGGAAATGAGCATGACGTCATAGTTGGGTCAGGAGCTTTCCAAATAAACACTGTTAAAGATTATTGGGATATCGTTGGATATGGTAATGAAAGACAGCGTGCTTGGCAAAACTTGGTCTTCTTTATTTTAATGTTAAACACGAAAACACAACAATAATCTTGTAGCAGTCAAAATGCAATGCACGCCAACGGGGAGAGTGTTGCCAACACGAATATGACAGCTCTCTGACAGAACGTGGTCATAGACAAAAAGTCGTAATACCCGTTCTGCCAGAGACATCTATGTAAATTGAACAAACACCGTTGGGCATTTACAAATAAAATCTTTTCTAGATGCCTTGTATCACTACAATTAAGGCACCCCGGGCACCTTTTCTCGGCTTATGCACCCTCAGTCTAACAACAATCATACACTTTACACTAATCATATGTAATGTAATGTATGTTGTAGTGGTCGGTGTTGGTAGGTTACACTAAGAGGAACAAGACTTCTCCATTAGTCCTCTAACGTTCACAATCCATGTTCTGCTCTAATAGTAGGTATTTATGTGATTAATATGTTATGTTTGCTGCGGGATATTATATCTACAGCCCTGAACAATATTCTACAAACAACTATACACATTTGCTATGTTTTTACTATTTACAAAAATACTAGCTGTAATTCTTGGCTTCGCTCGCGCGTAATATTTCGTAGTAAGACAGAGTAGGACTTGACGGCAGACTGTCATTTATTTTGAAAATCCGATAAAAATAAACATCCCTTTACCTTTATGCCCTTTTTGACTTTACGAACTTTGGAAAAACGGCAAAAAATCCTATTACTAATTTCGATAGGAGAATCTGTATGCCGGCGGAATTTCAAAAAATCCTCCCTTAGTGCAAGGTTTTGTTTTGAAACCTATTTGTCTTCCAAATTTCACTTCTCTACGATTAGCCGTTTGGGCTCTGTGTCGATGAGTGAGTATTATTGTTCGCCTATATAGATTCAAAATGATCTACCATTATAGTCCAGCGATTTTGTGATGTTGAGCAGTTAATCTGACTGCTGGGTCAATGTCTTCTATACAATTTTGCGAACAATCATTTAGCACCCAAGAACTGAGATTAAAACGTATATTGCATATCTTTGTACGTAATTTGTCATTTACGTTTTCTATCTATCTATCTATCTATACCATCACGCCACGTCCCTTGCAGGGTAAGCAGAGAGGACAGAGCGCCAGACAGCCCTATCCTTACACACACTCCTAGCCTCCGTCACATTCATGCAATTTGTCATTCACGCTCTCCGATTCCTTTTACTCAATGTACCCTTTTACCTTTTACTCAATTACCTTTTTACCTTTTTTGCTCAATTTTACTCAGGTACCCTTTACCTTTTACTCAATTACCTTTACGATTTCCATTGCTTTTTTGACACATCAAACTTTGTTCGTACGTCTTGCACAGAAAGCCAGGAGTGTTTAATAAGTTTACGGAATGATTAATACACCTCATTTATGACCCATAATTGGGTTCAAGGCAAAGTAATAAGCAGTAGTACTATCTATTCTGTGGTGTCATCTCATATTTCATACAAACTTCATCAACTTACACAATAATTCTCCTCGAAACCGAAATGTAACTCAGGACCATGGCAACTTGTGCAAGTTGTTCGAGTATATTGCGATTGCGGGCTATTCAGCTATCATCGAAAATTATTCGGCTACGCTAATACCACAATTTTTCTTGGACTTAACAAGCCTTCAAAAATGTTTTGAGTAGTCATTGATAGATATCGACATTTTTTATAATAATTTATTTTAACTTACAAAGCATTTATCAATGTTCATCTTCAATTCTAGATTGTTAATTACTAAGTTTACCAGGTAAACCCTAATATATTAAATTTGTATATTTTGTTTTATAAAGTGAATTGGTCAATATTGTAGTGAGTGCATGTATAATATTAAGCTGAAGAATAAATATTAGGCCAAATAAAAAAAATATTTACCATTAGAGTGTTCGTACAATAACGTGTAAGAATATTGAAGTCTGGAGACCTGTCCGCACAAACCGCATTTTTTACGGGTAACAGCTAGTAGAGTCATAATAAAATAGCACCGTCCCTCTTTATCAACATAAAGTCATCCCTCTCTGACAAACCTTGCCCACATCAAACTGCGCCGCCCATATTAGGTCATAATTTGGCACGTCATTTTATTAACATTATTGTCTCTGACCTTGCTGTCATTTTCTGGTATCCCAGTATTTTTGAAATACCTACCTTTTATTTTATCATGGTTTGTTTTGTCTCTTAGTAGTAACTGACCTTAGAAACTGTTTATTAAAAATATAAGTTAAGAGTATGCATACCGACATTTCCAAAATTTCTAAAAACGGGAGACCTTATATCTCGACAACCGTTACTAAATATACTTTGGAACAAAATAGGGTAGATGCATTGTACATTTATCTAGGGAATAACCGTAAAGGATATTTTATATCTTGTATAGATTTCTCAAAAAAAAAATGTGAAAAACACCTCTGATCTTTTTCCGAAAGACAAAAACACGTTTCCCGAAAGTCACGAAGGATTTTTTTTGTACTGATAATATGCATCAAAATCTAGGGAATAACCGTAAAAGTTTTTTGATTGAAGCGAAATTAACGCTAAAAAAAATTGAAAAAACGCTATTTTTACCATTTTATCATGCGATTGTTCACGCGATTTTGAACCTTAATGCCGTGGGAAATGACTGTGACGTTATTCTCGGTACCAAGGCCTTAAAAATATGTGTTAAAGCTAGTACTATATCCAATACACGAGGTTCATTTTTTAATGTTTGCAACACTAAAGCTTTACCTAACTTATATATTTCAGTATAATTTTGAAGTGTATTAGATATGGGCTATCATAATAATCCGAATATACATATTATCTGTACCATCTGTCTTGACCACCGTTCTGACGTTACCTGCAAGTGGAGCTTAGATTGTATTGTTGGTAGCCCTGATTGTCGAATCTTGTCGTAAGAGCTGTCAAAGGTTCCCAATATTCTCACATTGTATCTTTTACAAGTAACCTACAATGCCGAAAATATTACAAAGCGGCGCTAGAGAAATCATTTTAAAGGCAGGATAGTTTTGCGGGTTGGAAAAAGAAAAAAATACTCCGATAATCCTTTTAAACCGCCATCACAAGTTAGAAAAAATGTTGCCAGTTTATCTTAATAATTCGAAAATTGCCAATTTTTTTTAAACAACAGTTCTAAAATATAATTTTAAAGTAGCGAAAAAATATAACCATATCTTATTATCACATCAAGCAACACTAAACCAAGTTTGCACCAGGGGACTTCTAACGCGAAATGCACTGTAGTACTTGAGCATTCGAAACTCTCATCATTTTTGTGATAACCATTATAAAAAATATCTGTCAAAACTTCCAAGTTTTTGCATAAAAATATAGTACACTGCCTACCGTATACTTACAATATTACGTTGGTATACCTCGCTTGACTGAAAACTGAAGTAGTTCTGGCAGTGGTAGTCTGGTGGTAGTCTTATACAAGCAGTAGATAAGTGAAAAGGATATATTCCTTCATTTCTTCTTCGCATCCTTCAAATGTTGTACAAGGGATAAAAGGGGATAGATGGTTGAAATAACAATAAGGTTGGGAGTTTTTCACAGGAGCTGATACATACACTGTTTTGAATTTTTTCGGACTTGACCTCTCATTCTCATTCAGCCCGCGGTTGCCCACTGCAGGACATAGGCCTCCCCTCTCCTCCTCCACTTCTCCCGCTCCTGTGCGAGTCCCATCCACTGGGGTCCGGCAAACCTCTTAACATCGTCCATCAATCTGGTAGGTGGTCGCCCTTGTGGCCTTTTGTCGCCTCTTGGTCTCCACTCCAGCAGTCTCCTCGTCCATCTGTTGTCCTGCATTCTTGCAATGTGCCCCGCCCATCTCCACTTCTGCACCGCTATCCTCTCAACCACATCAGTCACTTTAGTCTGGCTGCGTATCCAGTCATTTCTCTTCCTGTCTTGCAGTTTAATGCCCAACATTATTCTTTCCATTTTTCTTTGAGCTATTCGCAGTTTGTTGGCAGACAGTTTGGTGAGGGTCATAGTTTCCGTGCCATATGCGAAGACCGGCTTGACTTGACCTATTAATTGAATATGTTTGTAACTCCGACGTTTATTGTTTATCGTTGTGAATTGTCCCTAGGCCATTTGCATGCACTTGGACTCGTCAAAGTTACATGTTGACAGTAATATAGGTATACAAATAGAGATAAAACAATAAATATACAGGGAAATTTAATGCCAAATAGAGTATAAAATCGTCCCTAAGCCATTTGCAGGCACTTGGACTCGTCAAAGTTACATGTTGACAGTAATATAGGTATACAAATAGAAATAAAACAATAAATATATCTACAGGGAAATTCAATGCCAAATAGAGTATAAAAGTCTCTATTGGCACTTCGTCATGGTCGTAGAATTAGGTACATATTCTACATACTCAAAAGGCACATACAAATAAAATTAACAAAGAGATAATAATTATGGTTATTGTAGTGATACTTTGGTTAAATTAAAAACTGAACACTTCTCCCACACACAAGTCTTGCTTTAGTGGGAGAATATTAATGAAATCTTATTGTATGTATTAGTTATAAGAAACATTGTACCACTATATTATGCTTCATGAATAAATAAATTGAAGTTGAAATGGTAAGGTACAGATGTGACATTGCAGTAAAGTCTCACGTTTCGGCAATCGTCATCATCTGCAACCTCTTAGATCCATTGCTGGATATAGCCCTCCCCTCTGGTCCTCCACGGCTCACTGTCCTGGGCACACTGCATCCATATCCCTTCAGCACTATCATCAGACCACGTCGGCTGGGGTCTACCTTCACTTATTTTGGTCGCCATTCCATTATCTTTTTTGTCCATCGGGAGTCTTGGGATCTGGCACCGGCAACATGTTAAACCAAGCGCCATTTAAGGCTAGCGAGTATGTCCGCCACATCGGTTACTTTGGTTCTCTCTAATATGAATGTTTGGTATCCTATCACGCAGAGAAACTCCCAGCATCTTTCTCTCCATACCTCTTTGTGTCACTATCAGCTTATGCATTATTCGCGATAGGATAGATAGTGATTATTATCAGTGATTGAATTCACACTTTGAAAAAAAAATAAAAAAAATAAGGTGTTTGGGTTTCGAGGGCGAGTGGGGGATTATTTACCCTTCATATCTCCTCCTCCCCTGCCCCCCTTATACACCGGAGATTGACACTATGTACTCGGGGTGCCTTACACCATCAGACTCGCTCGTTTAGTAAAAATACAAATTCGGATGATTGCTCTTTGTCACATTGATTCATTACCCGTAAATGACTTTTTTTAGCGTTTTTACCTCTGTTCGTTTCGTTCTATTGTCGTTTTTTTGTGTTTTATCTTTCGTTGTGGTTATAATTTGATATTTTTACAAATATCACACTGCTTAGTTGTGTCATCCAAGTATATCGTCACCTGAGAATAGCAATTTTTTTAAAAGGAAAAATGAATCGGGCTTTATCGAAATAAACCCAAATGCATCTTTGTACACTTCACAGTCGGCTTGAAAAGCTTTTGTGTCGTGATGTGGAGTATGTCAGTATCGGGGATCGAACCCGCGCCCACCGAATTAGCAGTCGAGCCGTTACAAACTCAACCACCGACTACCCAACTGACAAGACCAAAATATTAACAAAAATGTTTTCAAAATTTCAAACACTTATCCTTTGTTACTAAATTTTTGGGTGCTTTTGTAAGATTCTTTCGTTTAAGAACGTTTTCAAGCAAAAAGACTCATAATTTTAATATAAGAAATCGGAGAGTGTGTGGAATGAGTGTGTGTAAGTACAGGGCAATGTGGTGCATATTCATGCCCATGAGCTTCAAACTAGGTAAATGGATTTAGATTATACACTAGCCCATAATTTAAGATATTATGATGAGATAATCTACATAATAAATTATCATTATAATATAATTATGATTGCTAAGTTATAACAGGTAGAGCTTTAGAGGGTGTAGAGCTTTAGGGGGTGTAAAGTTATTAGAATACAACCTTCATATTTTATACTATGCTTACACTTTATCCAAGATCTATAAGCTTTCAGATTTATGAATCTTTGAAACGCCTCTGTTTATTATTATGTACGGCGGGAGAACTTTAATTTTAATAAGATCGTAAGCTTTCACGGCCGTTGTCATAAAAGTGAGTTAACATCTTCTTATTCTTCCTCTTGTATTACGGCGGGCTGTCCTGGGATGAGGAGGTCCACCTGTCCTTCCATCTCTTGGGTGGCCTTCCGGGTAATCTTCTACCAGTGGGGTTTTCCGTTTTGACTACCTTTCCCAGTCTGGTGTCATCCATTCGGTCGACATGGTCCCTCCAGAAGCGTCTTCTACTTCTCCCCCATCTTACGATATCCTCGACATCATAATTACAGTATTTGCTGGTTACCTCATCCAGTGGCGGTCTGCCCGGTTTGCTTGCCAGCTTGCCCGATGGCATTACTTTAGTTCAAGAAAATTTATTGAGAACGAATTAATAAATACGTTATTAATTTACAAAAAAATCTGAAGAATCCGATTCCAATTACGTTTTAATAAAATATCGCTACTTCGCGTGTGAAAATCGCATTTGCTTTCGAGAAATTCCTAAGTGCCGACTTTTATAAACTGAAATAAATTTTATATGCACTATTTCGAATATTTCTTACAATTTTTGTTTATTTTATTAATACGGAGTCAGTAAGCCTTTAAAGCTAGGACCTCAACTATGACGTCACGGTTATTTCGCAACAATCGCATGGTAGTATGTTGAAAATTAGCGTTTTTTATACTTTTTACGGGTTAATTTCGCTTCATTAAAAAAATACGTTGATTCACGAGATTTTAATGCATATTATACACGAATAATATTTTTTTGCGTCTTTAGGCTAAAAAGTTGCTGTCTTTCGAAAAAAAAGTGTTTTTTTTAAGGAAATCTGAGCAAGATATAAAAAATAGTTTGCGGTTATTCACTAGATAAAGATTCAATGTATCTACCCCATTTTTTTCCAAAGCATATTTAGTAAGGTTGTTGAGATCTAAGGTCTCCCGTTCTTAGATTTTTTAAATGTCAACATGTCTACTCTCAAATGACAATTTATAACTACGGTGCTATTTTATCATTAACACGTTTCAATTGGTAAAATTTGGTTACAAAAATCTCTTTTTTTTTAAATATCAATATGCCTACTGTTAAAATATGTCAAACTTTTGTTAAGTATATTTTTTTCTTGTTTTTCATTTCTTTCGCTTCAAAAACAATGCGACAGCTGAGGCGCGGAGTTTGTCCCAAGCGGATTGATAGCGAGGCATCACGCCATTCTACAAAAGAAGAAAAAGATTGAGAATCGTGACGTTACAATATTATGAATTTTATAAAATGATGACCCAGTTATTTTGGAATCACAATTTTATATTTTTGCGAGACCATCGGAATTTGAGTAGTGTAAAGTGATCACATTAAGTCAGCCGACGATCCTATCCCCATCCACTCCTGAACAATGGCCTCCTCCATCTGCCTCCATGTTGTCCTGTCCTGTGCACACTGCATCCAGGTTGCCCCGTCATGTCGGTCCAGGTCAATTCTCCATCTCAGCTGTGGCCGTCTCACACTTCTGTTCCCACTCGGGGTTTCCAATTTAGGAGGTTCTTGGTCCACTGGTCATCTGCGCTTCTAGCCACGTGTTCTGCCCATTTCCACTTTAGGGATGCTATGCGGTGTATTATATCAGTCACTTTGGTTCTGCGTCTTATTTTTTTATTTCTGACTCTGTAAAGAAGATCCCTATAGGAGTAAACAATTTATAAAACAAGTTTTTACTAATACTTACCTACTTAGCTTTTTTCCGTACAGAAAACTCGAAATTAATAAATCGTAAAAAAAATATCAATTAATTACATAAGTATAATAAAAGTTTCCGATGTAAAAAATGACAGCTATTTAAAATGACATGGAAACAACACAGGGAAATGACGAGAGGCGAAGAGGGAATTAAATTGAAAAACAATTTGCAAAAGCATTTTTTTAGATTACAACTCAAATCATTTTGTCAAAACTTTTGCTTGGGGTATGGAAAAGTTTTATGATGTAAATTATATATTATAAAACAAAAAATGTATACATAAAAATATACCCACAACATACATACTATTGTACATTATTATATACTCGTACTTACATACTTATTTTCGATGGCCGTACAACTCCGGTAGAGTTTTGACCTCCAGAACAATGGATCTCCAAGCCTTCCTGTCCGCAGCAACGGACTCGCAGTCATCACCAATATTTAGTACGTTCAGATCTCGGGTAACATTGTCCATCAATCTCTGACTTGGTCTCCCCGGAGGTCTCCTGCGCACAGGTTTATTTTGCAGGTGTTGTTTTGTGGTTTTTTTTTCACCCGATCTGACACCCTTCCGATAAAGGGAATACTAGGGCCTGCGATTATTTAGGTATTTTGTGTGAACAAAAGCCATATTAACTAATACTAATGTTGTTTTTTTTTTCTTTTCTTACAGGTGAGTTTTTTCATGTTCATTTCCTTTGAATGCTACATGCAAATCATTGGTAAGTAGGTATTTTTAAAATTATCTTTACTGTATGTATATTCGACAAAACCACAAAGTGCTTTTCGACTTTTTTTAGCTCTGTCGTGTATGCTAAATGTTGTATTAATCGTTAGTTATCAAGGCAACATGAGGTTTTTGTGCAATTCATTAGGAGTACGTGGTTGGCACAGTTGCTTGAGGTGGCAGTCTCTCAAGCGGGAGGTGCCAGGTTAAAACCCCAGCACTGGCGATGTATTCCACACTTTGCGATACAGGCTTTTAGCCTAGTGCAAGGTGTGCAGGAAAGTATTTGAGTTTGTGCATGAAAGCCCAGATCCTTTTTAAAAACTCCTTTGTCCTCTTAAGAGCGTTTTGTATACCACATACAGACATCCACGATGCCCTTGAATGGTTTTGTGTCCTAGATGTTGCTTTTTGGGGTACATATGTAGTCTCTTGCGTGTAGCAGGTATCATAAATTCTCTTAACTTCTGAGGTTGCCACCCGGTGGCTGATGCCTTCTTATTCAGGCAAAGCACCTGGATTCGAGTGAGGCGGCTGAAGCCATTCAAAATAATAATAAAAAGCTTCCTTACTTTTCCGAGGCTGGTACATATAATAAAATTACTTGTAGAATAGTGATATATGCTACACATTATATTAACCTACATTCCTAAGCCTTTACGTCAGAGGAGGCTTTGTGCTTAGGTATTATAGCGAGCTTTCATACATACGCTCATCATCATAATTATTATTGTTGTTGTATTTCGAACAATAATCTCTTCCAGTGACGAAGGGTCTTAAGAATACGATTCCAGTTGAGTTACCTTTTTAAGGGATGATAGGTATAAAAAATATGTTTATTTTTTAGCAAGTAGTTACTACTTGTTAAAATTCAACTACAAACATGTAAATAATTCCGATGATCTCACAAAAAATTGTGATTTAAAAAATAAGGTCTATTTCTTATTTAATCACACATTTGTTGAACATAATACAGAATTATGTAAAAATCCAGATATGATAACATATTTTCACCAAGGCGAGCTTATCCTTATGCTGCCAATGCAAATCCCGATCTCTGCCAGCTAATCCCAATAATCTGACATGATGCAATACGATATGTGAAATAATTGATTTTATGTAAGACGAAATGTCAATCAGAGCCCTTTACACTCTGATTGGCATTGATCTGATAATGATTTTTTGTTATTGTTAATTGTAAAATATCATATTATCTGTAAAAATTGACGAGTCCAGGTGCCCGAATGGGCCTACGGACGATAGAAAACAATAAAACAATGATACAAAATGTTAGCCCCGGTTTCCTTTCTACAGAAATCCACTCTTCGTCACTGAACTCTTTCATATACCTACACATGGCTAGTATTATGTCCCGGTGCTCTCTGGCTCATTGTTCCAGGTTTATTGTTTACATGCGAACTGGTCTCGGATGATGGGTCTGGCATTCATACCATTCATCCTCTCAGGCAGCACATTGTCCACCAGCTTCTCCCGTTGTTGTTCCAGCTACTGCAGCTACATACAATCGTTCATTCTTCCATTAGATATTACACTACCCACTCTGCACTTAGGTTAATTGGCGAGAAATTCTTCCACCACTACTTTTCCTACATCCGTAGGTATTATTTCAGTTTATATTTTTATTTTTACTCCCATTTCGCAACCATTCTTACATTTCCATTTTTCTGTTTTTTAAATGTATTGTGAATACAAATGTAAATAATAAGATGAAATTACGTTAGATAATAATGGTTTTCTGTAGATTTTCAAGACTGGACTGTATCATACAACATTAATTAATCTTATAATATATGTTTCTATTTTCTTTTTTTGCGGCCTTCCGACACCACTCTGGTTTGCCCATTGCAAAAAAATAGAGGTTAGAGTACATGGTTGGCGCAGTTGGTTGAGGCGGCAGTCTCTCGAGCGGGAGGTGCCAGGTTCAAACCCCGGCGCTGTCGATGTATTCCACACTTTGCGATATAGGGTTTTATAGTCCAAGAGCCCGCTGCTTAATTTATGACGTATCTGTTTTTTTATCGAAATGTGGTACAAATGATAGCTTACCAATAGGGTTTTACATCGCACTAGGGTTACCTATCAAAATCTTGCCGCAACCCCCCCTGCCCCCCCCGAAAAGGTCCCTCTTCGCGGTTTTTTGCATTTTATAGGAATATGGTAAGAGATAGGAGAAAGTAGTCAATGACAAAAATTATCCTTGCTGAATTCTCTACAAAAAATGTTAAGTCAATTTTTTCGTAGAACTAGCAGTTTACCCGCAATAGCCGGTCCAAAACCGAAATTCATTTAAAAAACTAAAAAAATGAATTTAAACTTAATTGGTTGAAAATTGATAAGAGCTACAGGAAAATAGTAAAAGAACGAATTAATTACCATAGTCTTATCTACAAAACGAGCTATAACTTATGTTCATACATCTAATAATTTCGGAGTTATTACAATAAAACTCAGCGGCGAAAATTCTTAAAATTTAGTTTTTCATAAAATAACCAGTGATATAGCGCAGCAGGCCAAAATTTTTTTCCATAAAATGTTAGTAGTAATGGGTGGAAGAATGTGAAAGAAAAAAAATCAAACTTTTTTTTTTATTTTTTCAAAAAATATCCTGTTTTTTGACCGGCCATTACGGGTAAACTGCTAGTCCTATGAAAAAATTGACTTAGCATTTTTTGTAGAGAATTTAGCAAGGATTATTTTTGTCTTTGACTACTTTCTTCTATCTCTTACCATATTCCTACAACATGCGAAAAACCGCGAAGAGGGACCTTTTCGGGGGGGGCAAGGGGGGTTGCGGCAAGATTTTGATAGGCAACCCTAGTGCGATGTAAAACCCTATTGGTAAGCTATCATTTGTACCACATTTCGATCAAAAAACAGATACGTTATAAATTATGCAGTGGGCTCTCGGACTATTAGCATAGTGCAAGGTGTGCAGGAAAGTATTTGGGTTAGTGTATGCAAGCATCCTTTTTCGACCCGGTTAACAATGTTCCAGAAGGGATAATGAAGGAGAAGTGTGGAAATGTTTGCCCATGTCCAGCAGTAATTATCTCAACATATATACAGCGAAGGATCAGGCTGATCATTTTTCATTTTAAAAGCAAGATAGTTTTGCGAGTTGGAAAAAGAAAAAAATACTCCGATAATCCCTTTTAACCGCCATCACAAGTTTGAATAACAAAGTTGCCAGTTTATTATAACAATCCGAAAACTGACTAGTTTTTTTAAACAACAGTTCTAAAATATAATTTGAAAGTAGCGAAAAAATGTAACCGTATCTTATTATCACATCAAGTAACACTAAACCAAGTTTGCTCCGCGAGACTTCTGAAAAAAAAATGGACTGTAACATTGATTATATTATAATGGTTGGTTGCTATAGTGACAAGCATGAATCATTACACATCATTATGTATGTGATTACCAAATTACTGAAATTACAAGCAACATGGAGAGACTGCCAATAAACTTACATAGGGTGGAATAATTATGTGTTTTATTTTGATAAATATTACACTACTAGCTGATACCCGTGAAAATTCATGCAGGGTTGAGCACTGGGGATTTGTATTTATTTTTTTGGTAATTTATTTTAAGGTACAGATTCAGTAGGTAAAGATACAGTATCTGTACCTGTCCTGCCCTTCTGTTCCGGTTCATCCAGGGTCGGGCCTCCTCGTACGTAGGCGCCAGGATCTCCTGTCCCGGGTTGTCACTGCTTCAGGATCTTCAAGAATATTTTTTTTATCAAGAAAATTTCGAGGGTTGTTAGGATAGGATGCACCTGTAAGGAACGCGGGTTGAGGGGATAGAATAGAAGTAAAATATGTTTTCACTACAGTTTGAGATGACGTTCTCTCTGTCTACCCTAATAGATTGATAAAGTGATGTTATTAAGATTGACGCATTCTTTATAACGTCGAAATATTCCATCATACAGTTCTGTATACGAATCTGATAAATTTAATATTATTTCATTACAAAACGAATAGGAATATGTTAAGACATAATATGCGTTGAATGATCGCCGTCTTTTTTCTGATCTCCATTTTGTTGGCATTTAAGATAAGTTAGTTATATATTCACCCGTGCTTTGGTTAAACACTGTAATGCCCCCGCCACACACTCGTGGGCCACCACGAGCTTTTGGTGTTCATGATTAAAAAGGCGTGTGGATGGAACGTTTGTACGTATCCGACCGTTGACGCCTTTTTACTCACGAACACCATTGGTTCGTGGTGGCTCACGAACGTGTGGCGGGGGCATAATAGAATATCCCACATTATTTCTCAGTTGTTTCTGCAGCAAGCAGCGCTTTCCAAACATGGAGTGATATTCTCAATATTTTACTACTAGTCGGTGCTCTGTCATCTTGTCGACTTTCGGGAAACGAGTTTCTGTCTTTCGGAAAAAAAGATCAGGAGGTATTTTTCATTTTTTTTAAAGAAATCTATAAAAGATACAAAGTATATTTTACGGTTATTCCCTAGCTAGATAAAGGTTCAATAATCTTCTCTATTTTTTCCAAGGCATATTTAGTAACGGTTGTCGAGATCTAAGGTCTCCCGTTTTTAGAAATTTTTGAAATGTCAATATGCATATAGGTACTCTTTAAGTAAGAGTAGAAAAATGTTTTTAAGAACCATGCTTATGTTCGGAACGCTTTGTGGAAAATTTCTGTGTGTTTTTGTAACTTAATTAACTTGAGTTAAATAATTATTTTTCAGTCATAATTATCAGAATGCCTGAAAATGATAAATGATATTGTGAACGTTTTAAATTTTAATAAAGGGTTTGGAAAAATACTCGGAAAAACCTGCCAATCATTGGATGCCAAAATATTGACGATAATATTGTTGTTTACAGTAATTTTTAATGGTCCTGTTTTTACTACACTTTTTATAACTCCATCTGTCGTTGTCTGTTTCAGCATTTTGATTTTCATTCAAAATTTAATATCTTAAAAAGTCCCAGCACCTTAAGGGCCTATATGCACTGAGCAAAAATCGTTCTATTTTCGCTTCAACTTTTTCAAATTTTGTATGAGAATGCTAGCGCCAAATAAGAATAACCTTAGCGACAATGTGAATTTCTACCTTTTTAAAATAAACCTGGGAAGTAATTTAAAAATCAAAAACAGTCAATTTGTTAAGATTTAATAATTACCAGTATTTTGGATAAATTATACGTTTATATCTGAAAAAC
This sequence comes from Ceraclea dissimilis, assembly GCA_963576895.1. Classification (NCBI taxonomy): domain Eukaryota; kingdom Metazoa; phylum Arthropoda; class Insecta; order Trichoptera; family Leptoceridae; genus Ceraclea; species Ceraclea dissimilis. The sequence continues at coordinate 17,870,911 of OY756364.1, forward strand.
TGAACGGAAAATCCTCAGATCCCGTTAACTTCAGGGGTACTTTAGGAATATTTTTTTATTCAAGGAATTTCCAAATATTGGAATTTGGAAACAGTCAATCTATAGTCCATACTTTCATCTATCACTGTCTTCAGTTTCAAGACGGTTCACTCAGTATTGGCTGAGAAGAATTCAGTGCGCCAAAGCCTGATGACAGCATATAGTTCTTTAAAAATTTACACACAGGTAAAAATCAGATGTTTTCACAAAAAATACATAGTGACGTTCAGAAAAAAAAATTGTGGCTCAATAAAGTCTAATATAACTCATACGCATATTTTCAATAGATGTGTGATAATTGAATAGTGGTTGTACTCATATTATGACGCGCCGCATTGTTGAGACGTCTCTCAGTCAAGATGTGATGTGCTGTGCTGTGTGTTCTCACTATCCACAGTACATCTCGTTGTTTCTGAGTGATGTTCAGTAAAGTGTGATTGATCAGCCACTTCAGCCGGCGGCACCTCGAGTTACTTACACCGCCTCTCTACCCCGCTCCATCCCACACCGGTGTCCCATCACGAGGTATCATCATCTACTACTTGTGTACTACAACTAACCTCTCACCATTCCTTCCTTCTTCTCCTTTATTTAATCTTTCACTTTTACTGTAACGTTCTTAAAATAACGTTTTTTTTTATATAATGCAGTTTTCCTACAACAGTGTAAAGATTGAAGATGTACATTGTCGGGCTTAATCTTATCTTAAATACATATAGTAAAAATGGATGTATGTGGGTCTGTTTGATCCACCATAACTCTGGAACGCCTGGAGCAATTTCGACCAAGCTTTGTGTTCAAATACCTTGCTATCTGTAAACAAATAGTGTGTGTTAGAAACATCTAGAAATCCGGAATTTTCTGAGAAATTTTGCTGATGAGGGGATCCAAGTGTTGTGTGGGGTCGCGTGTGGTATCGTATGAAAAGGCATTGGAAAAGAAATTCAGATCGCTAGTCATATTTCGTCCAGCTCAAGCTAGATGGCGGTAGCAGACAAATAACATGACATACGAAACGCGCTATGGAATTATAAGTAATGTCAATCAATACGATTTGTAAGAGTTGCCGCTATTATTGCTCGAAAACTTGCTTGAAAAGAGCACCTTGACAAAATGAGCAACTCCATATCATTAAAATTTAGTAGAGGCGCACATTTATTACTCAACCACGATCTTATCCTTACATTTGTTCTATCTATCTTCTGTCTCTTCCTCCTGCTCTACCTCTCTCTGTCTCTAGCAGATTAGTTTTGAAATATTGTCATGGCGACACATCACCGTTCTACATTAATTTTTCCTTTTCGTCTCGTATCTTGCCCTCCAATTTCACTACATTTACATTATCTAAGACTATTATTCCCTATTTCCCTTTATCAGGCTAAATAGCTTAGGTACCTTTCTTCTTCTTCTGCAGCCACTTAGGTCCATTGTTGGACATAGGCTTTCCCTTTGGTCCTCCACAGCTTCCTGTCTTGGGCACACTGCATCATAGCTCAGGTGCCTACCAAATACAAAATAAAAAATGTGGCATTTGGATGTAAAACGCCCTAGGCAAACGTACATACTGCAAACCTATATTTACGGCACTTTCTAGGGGGTAGATAAAATAGATATCTATTTTCCTTCAACTTTTTCCAATTTAATATGAGAATGTAAGGAGAAAATTTACAAAAATAAATTTCTAGATGCCGGAGTCACTAAAACATACTATCGTTTATCTATGTTTTAAGTCTTATGATGATATCTTTAGTATTAGCTGAGTAATCTTACTTTTCCCAACGCAATTTTTCGCATTTTCAGTTACAATGCTCCTAATAAGGTAACTCTATGAAAGAATATGGCATTTTTGGATTAGGATCATTGCCAACAATTTGCACAGGTCTCATAAATATTATATTGCCGTACTTTGTGTGACAACAACTTTAAACTAAAAAGAAAGATGCAAAAAGTAACAGAAGACAGATTTTCTGGTCACTCAATATTCCGCGAATGTTCTGGAATATGAAATGCGGTGCAAAGTTTTAGGTACTACCCCTATTTAAGATTTCTTTGAAATACTTTTGACACCCTAAACTTAGTTGGAGCTTCGTACATGACTTTCTTTAAAAGGCTCCCATGACGCTTAATTTATGAGGGCTGATCAACTTAAACGTTTAGCAAGTTCCTTGAAAGAGGTCGTCTGTATCGCTACCCATCGCACGCGAAATTCGACCAGTGGTGTCACACCAAATATTTTTAATGGCGAAATAGTGTATGAAAATGTTCCTATCTCTAAACTTATATGCCTTTTGTTGAAAAATGGGGATTGAATGGGAAAAATCCGGCCAAATAGTCTAAGAGCCGACCACTCAAAATATGACCTGTCTGTGTTTTAATTTATGTGGTTTAAATTAAAGTAAATGAAACATAGGGTCATATATTGCACTAGTGTTGCCTATCAAAATCGTCCCGCAAGCCCCCATGCCTCCCCCCCCTGAAATGTCCCACTTACGCTGTTTTTAGGAATATGGTAAGAAATAGGTGAAAGTGGTCAATGACAGAAATAATCCTTATTAAATTCTCTCAAATGGAGTCGGGCAGGACGCGTTGACAGGCGCTCAAATTCTAGATGGACCAAAAAGATTCTCGAATGACAACATAGAACTGTTGGGGTTAACTGGAAGAAATCGCAGTTCTGCGATAAGTTCGCCCTAGTGAACAACGTTTTATAATCTGTACTATCTCCATTTTGTATATTTGTATGTGTTTGTTGTTTGCTTTAAGTTTAAATAAATAAATAAACAAGCAAAGGGACGTGGGAAGACCTCAGGCAAGATGGTCTGACGATGTCAGGTGAATTGCAGGAAGCAAGTGGATGCAGCATGCCCAGGATAGGAATCTGTGGAAAGTCAAAGGGGAGGCCTACGTCCAGCACTGGAATTAAAACGGCTGAAAAAGAGGAAGAAGAAAATACATGCTCTCCAAAAAATGTTCCACACATTCTTTTCATAGGACTAGCTGTTTACCCGCAATGACCCGCACTCTTAAACAACCGCGCCAACCATGCACTCAGTTAACTATACATATTGTTCGATTATACAGTAATTAATCCATTTTATCTTAGGCTAAGCTAGGCCCATAAGTAATAAGGTAATAGCTATATAGATTTTCACGGTCCTTGTTAATCTCTTCTCCATTCTTCTCGGGTGTACCGTGTGTAGATTGTCGATGTTGTCGAGCTTTCGGCCTACTTGCTGAGGCCATCTTCAGGATTAATGTAGTCCTGAAGTTGTACTTTCTTTCTTGTACTGTTGTAAAGTTGTACTAAAGTTGTACGTTCAGGACTAATGTAGTCCTGAAGTCCTGAAAACTACATTAGTTCTGAAGATGGCCCCAGCAAGTAGGCTGAAAGCTCGACAACATCGACAATCTACACACGGTACACCCGAGAAGAATGGAGAAGAGATTAATATGGTTATATTTTTGTATCGTGTGCGTTCTCTATCCATTTAGTGTTATTTTACGTGCAGTCTGTAATTTTGTATCTATTACTTATAACTAAATAATACCAATATCGTTTTACAAGCGTTATTATCCATTATAACTTTTCATTATTTTGCCATTAGCATCAATCTTTCTCGAACCCTTCGATGCGCGTATTTCATTTTAAGAATTTATTATAATAAAAAGCTTAAGTCTGTCTGCTTTGGTATTTACTTGTAGATTTACTAAATTTTATATATGTAAGTTAAATTTATTCAAAAATACAAAGTTTCTAAATCATCACAATATGAATGATCATCAATAATAAACAAAATATTTGTAGTTACACATTTTCGAAAGGTTTCAAAAAATACATTGCGTATTTTCACGGGTGACAGCTAGTATATTATTAAATTTTCACGTAATACATACAAAATATAATAGGTTTTTCATCTTTATAGACGAACCTCGTTATTTTTGTTCGTTGTTATTTTCGTCAATGAGATTTTGAATAAAATTACTGAAAGTGATATTGAAAAAAAAATCGATGTTTTTAACATTTAGGATATAAAAATAAGTCCTAACCTGATTAGCTACTTTTTTTTCATTTATTCTGCAAATGAGAATGCTAAAAAAACCCAGGCCCGGCGCAAACGAAATGTAACTTAACTGATAGGTAAAAATGAGTAATTAAATACTGCATAAGGGGCATCGTTAAAATGAATGGCTTAATGTGTGAAATACCTATTTGAAATTCACGATACACAGAGATTGCATCATTTCAGGAATGTTAGGTTGCAACGATCTTTAAAAATATATTATTTCTTAGGTCTATATAGCAGTGGAGGGACCAAGGTTGATGAAAAAGAAGAAGACGGGCTTATATCTTGTACTTATCATATTATACTGTTTTAAACCGCAATTGTAACTGTTTTATGCTCCTTTTGCTATAATACATTCATTTCACACATTAAGCCATTGATTTCGATGATGCCCCCTATGCAGCATTTAATTACACATTTTTACCTAACAATTGAATTACATTTCGTTTGCGTCGGGCCTGTTTTTTTTTTAGCATTCTCCTTTGTTTAAGTATAGGAAAATGTTCGTTACTAAAATAAAAATACAAAATATTACTACACTACTGAATGCGAAAATACTAAAATCTGCTGATTACTAAAAAACTATGCTCGTTTAGAATTGAATGAAATAAATTAGAAGACATATAAATCTAAAGCACGAATTTAATTGTCTCAAACTTAATCGCTGTCTCAGGAGACCTGGAGACTTAACTTAAACATGTAGTAATTGTAGTAACGAAGTTTAAATACTACTTGTAGTTAACAAATTCATAAGTTGTAGAAATTATTGCTTGGGTAATGTGGATGCATTGTTCACTACAACTACAACTATATGAGATTGTAGAACAATAACTTATAACTACAATAATTGCTTACAATCTCTTATATTAATCTATGCACGCTTCATTTCAAACAGCTGAAATGTATTTAAATAATTTATTGAAAAATTATCGTAGCGTTTGTAGCGCACTCGACTGTTAAGAGTATTTACACATTATTTTATTAAAAAATTGTGAAACGGGAGACCCAGACAACCGTTATCTCGACAACCGTTACTAAATATGCTTTGGAAAAAATAAAGTAGGGAATGACCGTAAAATATTTTTATATCTTGTAAAGATTTCTCAAAAAAAAAAAGAGTAAAACACCTCTGATCGTTTTTTCCGACAGACAGAAACTCGTTTCCCGAAAGTCGCGGAGAATTTTATTTTTCTGTGTGTTGACAAAATGCATTAAAATCTAGGGATTGACCGTAAAAGTATTTTGATTGAATCAAAATTAACCCCAAAAAATGAAAAAAAAAACGCTATTTTTACCATTTTATCATGCGATTGTTCATTCAATTTTGAACCTTAATGCCGCGGGAAATGACCGTGACGTCATAGTTGGGTCGTGAGCTTTAAGAGCACACGCTGACAAACTTGTCAGATTTGGCGTGACTTGTTTTGATTTTGTGTTTCCATCCTTGGACAAGGACACTGAAGGAATGTAAGTTAGGGGTGGGGTTTGTCGGGGGGCTCCCTTCTGGCCTACCCTGAGCCCACCTCTTAAAAAGAAGAAGAAATCCGTCATTTATGACGCGTTATAACTAGTTGTGTAAAGTCGGCTACACACGGTCCGTAATATTACAGACCGTCGTAAGCCACCTTACTCATAATAAGTTGTTCATATTATTAATTACTATTAGGTATACGAACAATATCTTAAATACAAGACTTAGCAACAAACTTCGTACTAAGTAAGTAGCATAGATTATATGCTAAATGCTAAATGCACTTTCTCTAGTAAGTTTAGTTACTACAACTTAATATTAAATTATATTGTGTGTGTAGATGTATGTTTATTATTAATTATTATGATTCTCCGGTGATTTAGGTTAGTAAAGCGGTGGAAGTGAATCTAATTGCCTTACATGTGGAAGGTTCTGGAACGTTCTGGAACGCTGGGTGTGCGGTACCTAATTGTTTTGTGTGTTTATTAATTACACACATACATACAATATACATACATACATCATCTTCCCCTTCTATCCTTGGTTGAGTTGGGGGCTCAAAGCGTCTGCGAATCTTCGCCAGAGGCCCCTGTCACTTGCAGTTTCCAGGACCTCTGGCCACTCCAACAACAGTATCTCCTTGCACAACTTTGTCACCTGCTTCTGTCAGCTATTTCTGGGGCGGCTTACCGGTCTTCTGCTTTCAGTGCCTGGACCCTTGGCTTCCAAAGCTTTTAACAGAAGCGTCTCCTCCGTTTATTAATTAGTCTGGCAAATTGTCTTTTTACCAGGTAAGTTGTGGGGTATTTTTTATATCGTCCATTCTGGATGTTTTTTTGAGTACTGAATCCGAATCTTAGGTTCGCTAACAAATTTTTGGAGACGTACCTAACATTAAAAAAAGGTGAAATCAAAACTCGGTTTTAGGCTGTTTTTTTTTTCCTTATAATTGGAAAACCGTTATGTTTCCGTAAGTAACATTCCTTATTATTAAACTTAAATAAATAGCGCAAACTCCAAAAACGGGTCAAATTTTCGTGTTATTTTTATTTGTGAGAAAATAGGTTATTTATGCTTAATTTTATCAATTAGTCCTACAATTTATGCACACATCGATAACGTATGTAATGTTTATTATCCATACTATTATTAGTATGGAGACTACACACAAGGACTCAGATATACCGTCTGTAGGTACACGGAGAAAATTGTATTCTTGTCCTCATGATGAATTATCAAGTCTGATTAATAAAATATCACTATCACTATAATCTATCCATTCAGCATCATATTATATCATTACGTTCCGCATAAAATAACATTATAATAATAATGTATGCGTCCAAAATGTTGAAGACGAATGTTGTATTCGGGCGATTACTAATAAAAATACAATAATGATTTCCGAATACTTCATCATTATTAGTATGTCGTGTTATTTTATCAGGACGTCATGATAACTGTATTGCAAATTGTTCTTACCTACTTTTTATCATGACAAGACTAATATTATGTCGATCAGTAACGATGAATTATCGGGATTTCTTGTAAAATTATGCGTACAGGAAATGTTATGTTTTAGTGACGTATTTCCTAATACTATATTATGCCATTTTCATTATAGTTTATCAGGCAACATTATCATGATATACGCATAACCAAATATTATTCTTGTGTTTGTTCCCCGCAGTATTCATTCTATCGTTTTTTCTCGATCTATCGGTCGTCTTCGTGTGCACTGTGCAGTGAATGTACATAATTTATGTACTTTATATATTGGGATTTTTTAAGAAGTTTAGTGCTTGGTTTTATCCCTTGAAGGCTGTAGCATCTCATTATTCAGCTTGTCAGAAGGTGAGTTTTGTGTGTTTCTTTTTTTTAATTTGTGTGTGTGTTTAAGGACCTTTATAAAAAAAATACTTATATGTATATATACATAGTGTAACCCTATATAACGTGTCTACTACTACTATACCCTCACGCCACGTCCCTTGCAGGGTAGGCAGAGAGGACAGAGCGCCAGACATCCCTATCCTTACACACACTCTTAGCTTCCGTCACACTCATACAGTTTGTCATACACGCACTCCGATTCCTTTTACTCAAAACGCGCCTATCTAATTAAACGTATCTAATTCCTGTTATATGTTTCTTGCAGAGGAAAAACCACGAAATGATTTTAAATTGAAAAGTGCAGACTCGTACGAGAGTCTCTGGGCAGAGAGTATGGTCGTCTACGATACTTATATGGTGGAATGAATGCTTTAGCAGCATCGCTTTATCCAACTCCAGAAGGTCAGTATTGTGTGCATTTTATTTTGTATGTGTGTTTAAGAACCTCTATGAGAATTTATTTAACCTTACCTAAGTATATAACCAACTAATTCGTATTGTTATCTCTTACTTCCAGAGGATACATAACCCACTATTGTTGGATTTTGACAAGGACGCAATCACCATACTTAAAGCTGGTTGGCAGAGATTGCGTTGTGAAATATTTTGTTTATTTATTTTACATACTTAATTTATTTTATTCATTTAATGTTAGGTATGCATCTACCTTCTATGTATGAGTGTAATATGCTTGGTATATAAGCTCAATTTGCTAGTATTTATGTACCAACGACTATATTAAATGTATTTTAGGTGTTATATACCTTGTATATAGGTGTATTATATGCTTGGTATATAAGCTCAATTTGCTAGTATTTATGTACCAACGACTATATTAAATGTATTTTAGGTATTATATACCTTGTGTATAGGTGTATTATATGCTTGGTATATAAGCTTAATTTGCTAGTATTTATGTACCAACGACTATATTAAATGTATTTTAGGTATTATATACCTTGTATATAGGTGTATTATATGCTTGGTATATAAGGTTGATATGAAAATATTTATACACCAAGGACCATTATGTGTGTAGGTATATGTTCACCCCGCTCAACCGTTCAGTTGCTTATGGGGTGAAGTAGTATTGTATATAATCGTGTACATAGTTTTATATATTATATACGTGTATTTATTTTTCTTTGTTTTTAATGAAAATAAATTCAAATAATTGTAACTTTAATATTTGCTTTTATATTTCATGTCACCTCAAAATCGAAACACATACCTTCACCAATTAAAAAAACAAGCACTTATTATGTACTTACCTATATTCTTATTATTCTGTTATATTTTTCTAAAATCCTTTATGCGATGCCGTTGTGTTAGTTACCTTCTATTTGCTGATAAACCACACCTTGAAACCCCAATATTCTATCAGTAAGTATGATAGAATATTAGGGCTTCTTAGAGGTTATCAGTAAGTAGAACATAATTAACATGACAGCACGCATAAATTATTAGCGCAATACTAACAAACTATCAAGAAAACTTAATAAAGCATTCGTATGAGAGCGAATAATCTATTGACACCTACCGTCAAATTATCAGGAAGACTTGCTATCTTATTCGTATGAGAGCGAATAACCTATAAGTACTTACTGTAAAGTTATCAGGAAGAAATGTCAACTTATTCGTATGAGAACGTATAGTATATCAGTACGTACTGTGAAATTAACAGGAAGAAATGTCAACTTATTCGTATGAGAATGTATAGTATATCAGTACGCACTGTGAAATTAACAAGAAGAAATGTCAACTTATTCGTATGAGAATGTGTAGTATGTCAGTAAGTACTGTGAAATTAACAAGAAGAAATGTCAACTTATTCGTATGAGAATGTATAGTATATCAGTAAGTACTGTGAAATTAACAAGAAGAAATGTCAACTTATTCGTATGAGAATGTATAGTATATCAGTACGTACTGTGAAATTAACAAGAATAAATGTCAACTTATTCGTATGAGAATGTATAGTATATCAGTACGTACTGTGAAGTTATCAGGAAGCAGCGGCCTAATATTATAACAGGCCGCCGCTTCCTGATAACTTATAAGTAAGAACTGCAATCCCTTTTTTATCTTGAATTCCGAATAAAATGTGAGGAATTCCGCATAAATTCACAATGCCTGTTTTCTCAGTGTATATTAATATATATTATACGTAAGTTCTCCTAATGTTTCTGCTGTTAATGTACAAATCTTCGGCCTAAACCCATAAGTTAGTTTAATCCCAGGGATTGTTGTATTGAAACTTAACTCGCCAGACTACGGTACAGACTACGGGCTACGGATAGCTACTCGTAGTACTGTGCTGCTACGTATCCGTAGCGTGACCTCTATACTGCGTTATTTATGGATGAACAAAACAGGGATGAAACGATGCTTTTTTTAGACCCACACTGAAAATAGAACTTCTTGTTATCACACTATTATTATCTCAAATGTTTTTGTTTCGTTTTCTCCTTGAATAGATTGGGTGTAAAGTAGAGGATTAGCAGCTGATGTGGATTATGTTATAAATAGAAATGGCAACTTGTTTCAAGGTTTTCAGTATTGAATTAAATCTTGATTGCTGTTTTGTTACAAAACATTTTATTTTACGTAGTATTTTTCCTGTAAGATTTTTAAAAGAGTTTTTACGTTTTTTCTGAATGTTTCGATTAGTTGTTGGTGAGAACCTCAGATTTTCCGCATGCCATAGTTGAATTACAAGTACTTATCTCAATAGATACACAGCAAAGGATGGACTTTCCATTAGGCTTACGACAAAGAGTAACTTTTTTTTTATTTAAACTGCAAGTGAACAACAAATACATATAAATATAAAAAATGAACATAGTACAGATTGTAAATCGTTGTTCACTAGGGCGAACTTATCGCAGAACTGCGATTTCTTCCAGTTAACCCCAACGTTGGCTGGTTTAATGGGATCACCTCAATAATATTAATTAACTCCAGTCTATCCATCAGCCGGGGCCGGTGACCGAGCCTTGTACGTCCAACCGAGCTATCGCTATTCTATCATTGTGCTACCCAGGGTAGAAATCGAAGAAGGTGAAACGATTATATTAATGTGCTAGATCAGAATCCATCGATATGGGTTTCTGTCGAGATTAATAATCATCAAAAATGAATATAGAAAGACCTGTTAAAATGATGCGTATACTATATCCACAAAAAAAACAGAATTCTTTGGTAGAGATGTTTTTCCATAAATTTGTGTATGGAGAAGATGTGGCCGTGGGATAGCCCTGATATTTTTTGTGGTCATGTCCGTTGGGTTGTGTGAGAAAACTAAGTCACAAGTACGTGGAATATAAATCATACTTCACCCCATTCTCTTCCCAGTTATTCCCACACTCCTCCCAGATAGTCCCAGCATTCTCTCCCCAGAACCCCTCGCGCAGAGTCAAAAGTCTCTATCCAAGAGAATACTCGCACAATACGATTCTTGATAGTTACCTACTGGTATGTGTTGCGTAACTATATTATTAATAAATACCTTTAGCGTCTGGCTGTGCCCAGATAAATGTGGATGAACTGTCTTACACGTAGTATTCGTTTGTAAAAATGTCAACGAAATAATACCTCACAGAGTCAAAATATTAGGACGTTTCACATTGTATCATGCATCAAACAAAATTTTTATTGATTAGTTACCACGCAGTGAAAGAATCACTCATTTAACGTAAATGGTTCCAATGTTATTCCATTTTAAAATGGGGTCATTCTTTTTCAACGGCCCGTACTATTAGTGGATACAGTTATACTATAGATGGCGGTAATTGTCAAATAACCTGACATACGAAACGACTACATTACACTACATTAGTCCTGAAGATGGCCTCAGCAAGTAGGCCGAAAGCTCGACAACATCGACAACCTACACACGGTACACCCGAGAAGAATGGAGAATTAATTAACAAGGAACGTGAAAATGTACAAAGCTACGAGTATCATACGAAACGAGTTATGGAATTATATAAATAAGATAAGTTTCGTCCTTTCACGGGGGCTCTTATATTATTTTTGAGATCTCTAGCTGGGAGCGGACAGAAATCCCCTTCCCATGTGAGTAGAGATCATAAAACTATATAGTATTGGCTTGTAGTGGAAAATTTACAAATACAGAAAACAATAACGTGATTCGAGATCAATGTTAATCAATGTTTATAAATCACCATTTCGACAATTAGTCAAACAAAAACATCATTTTCAAATCTAATTAGATGAAATCAAGTAGCTATCTGAATCTAAAAGTTTCAGATTAGAACCTATGGCAGTTTTTCAGGTGCAATAGAAATTCGTACCTAAATGCAATGAATATATACATCATACATACACTCTGAAATCTTACAACAATATTGTAATTTCCCTGAAACATGTGTAAGAATAGCGGAGCGTCTATTGATACTATGGAGGTATTTCTCGCCATAAATAATATAAGACGGTACAGGATTTATGATACGAATGCAGTATGAATGTAAATTAATGTTTCCATCTGAACGTATTATTGAATGTACGATTGTGTATATGGATAGAGGTTCTTAACATTAAAATTCCCACGTGTAAGGGAGGTGGCAACCCTTAACGAGCAAACAATTCGTTGCTGTTCAGTTTCAGGACCCTTATTTAGCTTTTACGGTTCTAGGCGGGTTAAGAAATGAAGAAATTAGACCGAGAACCAAAGTTGCCGATATCATGAGCCGTGTGTCAAAACTCAAGTGCCAATGGGCAGTACATGATATCAGATGGGCGCCACGAATATTGAAGTGGAGGCCTTGGGCAGACAGAAGGAGCGTCGGAAGGCCACCAAAGAGATGGACCGACGACATTGTCCAAATCGCCGGAGGAACCTGGATGCGGATGGGTCAGAACAGAGACGAGTGTAAACTGATGGAAGAGGCCTATATCCGGAAGTGGAGGGAAGAAGGCTGATGAAGAAGAGGCATTATAGCCCCTCTGTCAAGCCAACCGCTTCATTTCATTATGCCAAGTAAAAAAAATCAGAGGGCGTGTTAGATAATTTTTATGAATGTGACGGAAGTGTCTGTAAAGACAAGGAAGTCTTGCAATCTGTTTTCTCTGGCTACCCCGCAAGGGACGCAGCGTGAGAGGATATTAGTAATGATTGATCTGGTGGGAAAATCGGTATACCAAACCTGCTCGCTTAATGCTGACAAAGATGTTTGCATTAGTTAGGAAATGTATTAGTCCAAGAGCCCATCGTTGAAATCATGACGGATGTGTTTTTTGATCGAAATGTGGTTTAAAAGAATGTTTAGACATAATATAATACATTGACATAGGGTTGCCTAGCAAAATCTTGCCGCGAGTACCTTTACCATGATGATTATTGACACCAATTTTGAAGCGAATTGCACCCATCTGTTTTTTAAGTAAAATTAGCACCATCGGAAAGAGGACGATTTGAAGATATAGAAAAACATGGGTTTGCATGTCCTCAGTCTGCCGCAACCCTAGGCAACCCAGGCCCAAAGATGCCATTTTTCGAAGTAAAATGCACCCATCTGTTTTTTACACGAGTGACACATCAAATTGAAGCTACTGTCTTCCTCGATACGATGAAATAGGGTTGCCTCCCTAAAACCTGCCGCAAATTAGGGTTGCCTGCATTTGAATGATGATATTTGAATGATGATGACCTAGTGAAAATGTGGTGGCATATCCAGGAAAATACTATATTTGTATTTTTTTTGGTCATTTCTTATGTTTTTTGGGGTGCTGAATCCGAATTTTGACTTTGCAAGCTCCTACCTGTAATGGTTTTCGCGAAAAATGCGAAAAACAGAGAGAAAAGTGTTTTTCTTAGAGACCTTTTTTCAGAACTCGAAAAGTATGCACTTTAGAGCAAAAAATGTTAGGACAAAAATAATCTGCACTAAATTTTCTATAAATTTTATTACGTTACATTTTTTCGTCAGACGCATGGTTTAGGAGCTATAACGCTTTAAAACTTGATGAAAATCGGAAAATTGTTCCAAATTTGTACTTTATTTAAATTTCTGCCTACAATAAAAAAACTGCATACTTTTAAAGAATGAATTATAAAATAAAAATGAATTCCCTACGATTATGTCTTTGGGTACTTTTCGCTCAGATGCACCATTTAAGAGATAAAGGGTGCCAAAGTTTGATATAATAATTCAAAATTAGTATTTTCATACATTACGTTGCATTGGTTGATCTGTCGGTAGGTAGGTATTTCACATCATTACTAATACATACAAAGGTATATTAGCGCGAGTATACTATCAGCTAGCGAAGTTTTATAAACAGTCAAGACACTACGTAATAAGAGTAATATCATTTGAAAGTCATTTGTTAAATTATGATGAAAATAAAATAACACTTTTTATAAAAAAACCGTGAAATATTAATATTTGTTTCAATTCTTGAGAAATAGTATGTCAAGCGTGGTTAGTATATAATGGTGGTGTGATCAAAAAATACTGCCAGTAAATAAAATTATTAATTATTTTATGGATGTTAATTATGGATGAAAAAACATAAAACTGAGGGATTTAGGGAGGGGGGGTCGAATTTCACTCGGCTCGGCTGCGGGTGGAGCCGTGCGCGATAAAGCATTATTTGCGCTTTTAGCTACTCTTCCAGTACCCATGTCGCAACTTTGGTGGTAATATTTACTGTAGGTACTTGGCATCACCCGCAGCCGAGTGAAAAAAGTTATAGCAAAATGACAGTGGCCTGTAAAATAGAAAAACTATTTTATCAACTCGGTAATATTTACTGTAGGTACTTGGCATCACCCGCAGCCGAGTGAAAAAAGTAATAGCAAAATGACAGTGGCCTGTAAAATAGAAAAACCCTTTTGATAACTCGGTAGTATTTATTATATGTACTTGGCATCACCCGCAGCCGAGTGAAAAAAGTTATAGCAAAAACAGTGGCCTGTCAAACTAGAAAAACTATTTTATCAAAACATAACACTGACGGATTTAGGGAGGGGGGGGTCGAATTTCACTCGGCTCGGCTGCGGGTGGAGCCGTGCGCGATAAAGCATTATTTGCGCTTTTAGCTACTCTTCCAGTACCCATGTAGCAACTTTGGTGGTAATATTTACTATATGTACTTGGCATCACCCGCAGCCGAGTGAAAAAAGTTATAGCAAATGGACAGTGGCCTGTAAAATAAAAAAAACTCTTTTAATAACTCGGTAATATTTACTACTTATATGTACTTGGCATCACCCGCAGCCGAGTGAAAAAAGTTATAGCAAAATGACAGTGGCCTGTCAAACTATTTTTTATGAAACCGCCTAAAGGTTTTTGGATCGGCTCGGCTGCGAGTCTTTCTATTTTACATATATGCCACCACATTTTCACTAGGTCATCATCATTCAAATATCATCATTCAAATGCAGGCAACCCTGATTTGCGGCAGGTTTTAGAGAGGCAACCCTATTTCATCGTATCGAGGAAGACAGTAGCTTCAATTTGATGTGTCACTCGTGTAAAAAACAGATGGGTGCATTTTACTTCGAAAAATGGCATCTTTGGGCCTGGGTTGCCTAGGGTTGCGGCAGACTGAGGACAGGCAACCCATGTTTTTCTATATCTTCAAATCGTCCTCTTTCCGATGGTGCTAATTTTACTTAAAAAACAGATGGGTGCAATTCGCTTCAAAATTGGTGTCAATAATCATCATGGTAAAGGTACTCGCGGCAAGATTTTGCTAGGCAACCCTATGTCAATGTATTATATTATGTCTAAACATTCTTTTAAACCACATTTCGATCAAAAAACACATCCGTCATGATTTCAACGATGGGCTCTTGGACTATATAGGGAAGATGGGGTACAATATTATTAATAGTAATAAGAACCGCTAATCCCGCGGGGGCGCGTTTCTTGCGGAGACGGTAATTAGTTCGTCCTTTATTATTAAATAAAAACATCATTTCGCTCTTCTCTGTCTCACCCAAACAAATTACATTTCTATATTTTCCCTTCCTTTCGCTTATAAAATGAACAATGTTAAGGCGCAGTTCCATCGAGGTAACAAATAACGATGTGTGGCATGTTACTTGTTTCATAGTAAAATAAAATAAAAATAAAATAGTGTCGACTGTTGGGTCCTGGGTGACAATGTGCAACAAAATTATGGGTTGGCTGGCAGAAATATGGGTTGGCTGGCAGAAATTGCCATTTGGCAATAAGTCCGCCCATTGTACGATTATTTTTTTAGTACAATAAAGATTATTTTATTTTATTTATTTATTTATTAAAATTAAATAATGACATTTGGGGAATTTGTGGGGGAGGTGTCGCATGACCTTTATCATCGGTTGCATGCAGGCGAAAAATTGGTACAACACGTCAAATAGTCAATGTTATCCGCCGATTCTCGGATACTCTTCAACAGGGTGAATCTTGATGATGCATGCGTCCGGGCAACAACATTTGATTTGTAGCATGCGGCAAAGGGTCTTGTTTTGTGTCTTCGTGTTCCTTCAATGGAAAGTCAAAATTTACCATGCGTCAATGTCGCATGCTGCTTCTTCTTGTTCAGCCCTCTTCCTTCCACTGCCAGATGTAAATCTCTTTCATCCCCCTCCACTCGTGACTGTTTTTTCCCTTAATATCCAGGTTCAGCTAGCTTACTTGACTAAGTCGTCAAAACACCTTTCGGGAAGTCTCTCTTCTGTTTTTCGTCTAGAAACTCCATAGGACAATTCTGGGTGCTCATCTAGTATCTTCCTGTCTATCCATATTATGTCCAGCCAAGTGCCATTTTAGGTTTTCAACTTCTTCTTCTTCCGCAGCCACTCAGGTCCATTGTTGGACATAGACCTCGCCATTGGTCCTCCACAGCTTCCTGTCTAGTTTTTCAACACGCTCCATTATATTGGAAACTTGCTACATGTTGCCTCAGTGCAATTGGGCCTTTAGAGCCAAATTTAAAGAAATGTAGGAATTATTTGACGACAATGCCTGAGCACTTGAGCGAGACAATTTAACAGAAATCTCTCTAGAATTTGTAATATGAGTAATGTGTCGTTCTCTCTCCCGACATGGAAATGTCATTAGGAGAATGCTTTGTCGAACTCTTTAGTTATTTATATCTAATCAAAAATAAAAGAATACGTTGAAAACATGTTAGGATGTCTCATACTCTTGAATACTGTTTCAGACGAATTTTTCAGACACTTCAACACATTCTACCAATTTATGTGAACCTCTAAGTGCCCTACAGTCATGAGAACTTACAGCATTTATATTTGTGGAATCAGAGAAGAGTAGCGGAGAGCTAATAAAAGGTACTTTCAACGAAATATTAGAACCGAGTAATAAATATTTCAATTAACTTTTGAGATCTTGGGGTAGGAAAGAAATTCATTCCGGACACCGCAATAATCTCAACCAGTTTCATGTTGACAAAAAATATGCGTCAAACGGTTGGTTAGCAAACTACTTAAATAAAGAACAAATTAAAACAATGATTTTTGTTAATGGAGATCAATGGGGACTATGGGCAAAAAAAGAGATTATCTGCCCCAGCAACAATTAAGCTCCTAGATTGGTACTATAACGGTTCTAGACCTGCTCTAGAACCAATCTAGGAACTAAATTATTACTAGGGAGACGACGTAACCTTGGTAGAGGATGGAAAGAGGACGAGAAAGGCGAGTGGCAGGATTGAATAAAAACGTTTAAAAGAGGCAGCATTAAAAGATTCAGCAGTGGAGAGACCATGACCTGGAAAAAATAACCGAATTCTAATAAAATTCCCTATGAAATGACAATCATTCTTTGCGTGATTAGCGAAGAACAAAGTTGTACTCGTAGTGGTGGGTATATTTTTATTGTACAAATATCTGAGCATTTTCTTATTATCCTATAAACGAATTGATGCTGGAAATTGTCAAACATTCCAGAATTCCTCTCACAATTCAAACTGTGTAAATGTTCCTATTGTTTGGTCTCTGGGTAGCGTCGTCTCCGCCGTCGTTTAACTAAGTTTTGATTTATCTTTATAATAAATATATAGTAGTAAGACACAGCGTGACAGTGTAGCGCTGCTAGCTGCTATCCTTATCCCAACCCATGTAACAATGACTACCGCGTCTCTCTGAGAGCACTGTTGGATATCAACAACAATACAAGAGAATGAATCGGTTTTAATATTATATTATTATCATTTACCATTATTATTATTTTCCAGCAATCTCTGGAAATATTGTTTCACATTATTTATGATTATTTTCCTTACAGCGAACCCTTTTTTTCTCAGTTTAACCGCAAAAGAAAGACCGTTCGTAAAACATAAGGAAAATCATTGCTTGTACGATTTGTTCTTGTGAACTGATTCTGTAAATTAAAAAATGTGTTTCATGCGTTTCTTTTCTTTCCATCGAGGCCGACGTGAATATAGTTACACACTGAAAAACCAATATGCGTTTTAGGAATAGGTAACATGCGTAATCTGTTTTTTGAATTATATTCGTAAGCGATTATTAAAAAAACTGTAAATAGGTAGGTATATGTTTGTTGAGTTAATATTTTTGTTTTATATATACCGAAAAAGGATCTGGGCTTGCATACACTAACCCAAATACTTTTCTGCACACCTCGCATTAGGCTAAAGGCCTGTATCATAGCAAAGTGTAGAATACATCGCCAGCGCCGGGGTTTGAACCTGACACCTCCCGCTTGAGAGACTGCCGCCTCAACCAACTCGATATGTCAAAAAAACAATGCTCGTATATTCACATTCATTGTCGCCACAATCTTACAATCACTAATTTTACTCATGTCAATAAATTTCAATTCGAGTAAAATTTGTCTCTTGCACTTAATTTTTTTCCAGAATGTAATCTAATTCCATGTAATTTTACATTCCCACACACATGTATTATTCTGTATTCAGGTCCGGTTTGAATTGTCGCGATAGCACTGCGGCGTTTATTATACTCTGGGACGAGTTATCCTTTTTGGTTATTGGGCCATAACGTCTCCCGTGGTGTCCTTATCATCAGGAATATTGTGGATGTCACTACGCCAATGTTGTTTTTAGTACACGACCAGAGATATTGTTACAGCCGCAGGATACAAAACTGTTCGCCTGAATGGATTGAGCACCGCCCAAAACATTGGATTAAAAAACTTTTTATATTCTTTTTTTTTTTAAACGAATCTGAGTTTGTCGAAATAAACCCAAATACATCTTTGTACACTTCACAGAAAGCTTAAAAGCTTGAGTTGTGAAGTGGAGTAAGTCGGGGATCGAACCCGCGATCACTAGATTAACAGTTGAGCGCGTACCAACCAGGCTACCGACCACCTCAACAATCTAAACAAACAAGTGCACGTTACATGGTTTAAAGAATTCTGTCTTTTCTTCGACCTTTATCTCTCCACTGCTGGATACAGGCCTTTTTTAAACGTTTCCATTCGTTTCTTTCACCTCTCTCTCCCATTGTCCTGGTGGTACATCATCTACCATCTTTTCTGCAGCCTTCTGACGCCAGTTGTTTGCTCCTTGTCTCCATAATAAGCTTCGGTGTCCATCTTTACTATCATATTATCTTGCTATGTGCCCTGCCCCTCTGCCAGTTTAGTCCAGATGGAAAAGAAATTGACTGTTAGGTAAATATAACATATAGTCAAGAAGAAAATTTACTTTGAAATCCAGCCACAGTTGAGAGTGCTATGACAACTTATTTTAGTTGCAAAATCAGGTTTTCTCATCTTCGATAACAAAACTATGCCTCAGCTGCGTGTGTGTTTCCTACACGGAGTTTCCTCTCAATTGAGCTGTCAGAGAATTCCATATTATATTTACACCTTGATTGTGATACGACGTTAATAACAAACATTATTGACGTTTGTTACCTTTTTCGGATTAATCTTGTCTTACCAGCGTGGCAAGAAATGTTGCGTATCAAATTTTCGGAATATCCGTCCCGGTGACATGCTCAGGATTATCGTTATGTTCTGCTCTTTGTGTTATTAGCGAACATGCCTTCATACCTCAACATAAAACATACACATAGAGGTACACTGGTACAAAATTATCATTCATACACGCTTGTCATTGATGTATCGCGTAGCTATCCTCAATTTGATCCACGGCTATTAACCTAATATAGGAATTAGCTTAATTTGTGCATCGGTCCAACACAAATAAACGTTGGTACCTCCATTGTCCCCGCTCGTGATCGATGACTCAGCTAATAATGCCCTTAGAGATTTAAATTACAACGGCGCGCGGTGATATTATTAATAATGTTTTTGGTTTTGTGGAAATATTCAGCCATATTTCTGATAAATTCATAGACTTTTATATTAAGTAGATACACCAGCCGTCTGACTCCGTGTATTTTTAATAGAAACGAAGTGACGACACTTTTTGGTATTTTAGAGTCACAAAACTCACATTATTTACAATATATCAATAATAAAAAATAAAACATCTTTAAAACTATCGCTTAATTCCTAAAAAAACGTTATAACTAATACAGTGTTTAACTATGAAGACAAAATTTCGAAAAAATTGCCCACGAAATGTCACAATTCTCCATACAATTTGACAGTTTGTGGGCACCAGTTTACTTCACTACTAGCATTGAGTACGCCATCTAACTGAGTATAAAAGTCTATGGGAAATATTCAGCCATATTTCTGATAAATCAGAAATGAACGACAAAATTCAAATTGTCTTTTGTAGTTATTGTGTCATCTTCTCTGCGATTTTCCTTTCATAAAGTTGTAAAATCTTCAAACATATTATTTATATCATGGACGATATATTTCATGGTGTCAACCGACGGTTTAGTTAACGAGAAAATTTCGATTTGTTATTTTGTTCTCTTTCATGGCGACATCCATACTTTTTATTGTAGTACCCGTTCCATCAACGACGTGTCCAATCTTCGCTTTAACTTTTTCTTTTATTTTGAAATGAAAATCGCTATTTCCATCTTCAACCAGAGAATTTCTTGCAGTTGGACCCACTAACCAAAGAATCTTCAATATGCTTCCTACTTATATCATAATTTGTGTAAAAGGCTCACGCCGTTGATATGAATAAATAAATAAATCGAGGAGGTGGTCGGTAGCCTGGTTGGTAACGCGCTCGACTATTAATCCAGTGGGCGCGGGTTCAATCCCCGACTTACTCCACTTCACAACACAAGCTTTTAAGCTTTCTGTGAAGTATACAAAGATGTATTTGGGTTCATTTCGATCAATCCAGATTCATTTAAAAATAATAATAATAATACTCTTAAACGTACGTTTATCGGGGTGGATATTCCTTGTATAGTAAGTCCAGCGTTTGGCCATTCTTTCCTACTGTTTACCGTCTTTTTTTCTGTATTCAGTTCCCAGAAATTATGTGCAGACGACTTTTGTAGGTAGTTTTTTCCACACAAACCTAATGGCCACGATGTAATTTCATTGAACTTTTTTCAGAATCGTGAATTTTTCCACCTGAAATTTCGTTTTGATGAAAACCATGTGAAATAAAAATGTCCTCTCATCTATTTGGGGGGGAGGGGGGGTATAATGGGTGGTACATTTTACCCGCAAAAAGCCAAATATCAGAAATAACTTGTTTCAAAAGAATCCTCGAGGGATGGATAAACCCCTGCTCGTTGATGTTATTTTTGTTGTCGTTGTGCGTTTCTGTGATTTTTTTCGTAATTCGAATTTTTGTGATAATTTCTGTACAGGTCGGAATATAAAACTGTTTGTACATTTTCAGTGTAAATTTCTGATATATTTTTGATGCACGTCTTTTGAGGAGTAGGCAGAGAGAACACAATGCCAGATTTCCATATCTTTCCACACGATTCTTGCTTTTATCACATTTGTGCAATTCGTCAATTAATTCATTAATTAGTCTTTAAAAATCTCTTCGACGTTGTCGATGCGAGTGGTTCTTGGATAGCCACGTTTCCTTACACCCCTTCTTTCACCCATTTTCTTGACTATCCTTTCAAAGTTCATCCTCTCGATACAAAAGTTTTGATTTTCTTCCTGTAGCGTTCTCGGCACATACAGCTTTTCTAATAAACATGCCTACGCCTACATACACTTCAGTCTTAGGTTGATAATAATATATTAGCATAGAATATGTATGTCTATTCTTGACTCGTCTCCAAGCCCAAGACTCTGTAAGTCGATTAAAAGTGACACAAGGCGACGCTAATGAACGTTTGTTTACGAATTAGTTAAAACTCTGGAGATATCCAAGGCTGTGATGGAACAACAGCCTTGCCAAAATAATTCAAAAGTATGTCACAAACTTCAGTTAAGTATGTTAGAAGAGATGGATATTATCCAGAGACCTCGGTACCTACTGGAAACTGTAAACATGGAAGGATTATAAAACCAGATTTTCAAAAACATTCAAAACCACGACGTGACGAAGGGAATTCATTTTGCTTTTGGTTTTCAGTTGTGATTTCCTTGGTTCATAGTTATTTCGAGTAGGTGTGGTCTAAAAAAAGTCTGTTCTCGATCGAATCTCGTAATTTGACATTGCAATTCGAATAAAATAGGATTCTATCGCCTTACTCCATACCCTTTGCGGGGTAGGCAGAGTAGAGAGCGCCACGCTTATCCCCACACACACCACTTGCTTCCACCACATTTGCCGTCGGGGTCGCCCCCTGTGGTTTGTCCCCTCAACCATTCCCTCTATTAAGTCATGTAGGAGACCCTCGTGGCGCATGATGTGGCCAATCCAGCGGGCACGTCTCTCGGAGATGGTTTTAAGTAGGTGCCTCCCTTCTTCGACTCTGCTGAGCACCTCGGCATTCGTGATGTGGTTCCTCCAGGAAATACCCAGTATTCTTCTGTAACACCACATCTAAAAAGCCTCCAGTCTCTTCTTGTCTTTTTCGGTGAGGCACCATGTCTCATAATATACCCAAATCATCTAAAGATTCTTATTCGTTCTCATTCTTCTCACAACACCCATCTTATAATTTAATTTTCAATCCTATTTCTTCGTCGGAAGAGAAGCTCGCCCTAGTAAACAAATCACATTATAATATATTATTTTAACTGCGGTTACTTCATATTAGAGAGTAATATATCTGTATTAGTCCGAGAGAAAAAAAAATTTTTTTTTTCAAAAAATATCCTGTTTTTTGACCGGCCATTACGGGTAAACTACTGGTCCTATGAAAAAATTGATTTAGCATTTTTTGTAGAGAATTTAGCAAGGATTACTTTTGTCATTGACTACTTTCTCATATCTCTTACCATATTCCTATAAAATGCGAAAAACCGCGAAGAGGGACCTTTTCGGGGGGAGGCAGGGGGGGTTGCGGCAGGATTTTGATAGGCAACCCTAGTGCGATGTAATACCCTATTGGTAAGCTATCATTTATACCACATTTCGATCAAAAAACAGATCCGTCATAAATTAAGCAGCGGGCTCTTGGACTATATGTAAATCTGTGTATATTTTTAACATTTGATCCAAAAATTAATAGAAACTTTATTCTCTAAATTCCAAGTACATTTTTGTGACAATAATCAGTAAAACAGTACAATGACATCTCATTTTTAATCTTATTTTGATTGATTTTTTAAATTATTTTGTGCGCCTTATAATAATTTTACCTTTTTTACAATTAAACTAAATGTGAGGTGTCCTTGGGGCGATATTCATCGCTAAGCGGCGCCAAATAAGTGGTCCAATTATTATTATTAATGTGTTATTGGTATATGACGATCAAACAGATTTGATTAAAAAGTAAGTGTTTAAAAGAAAAACCTTTACTACCATTCGCTATAAATTGTGAAAAAGATGAATTTCAGTTTTATCTAGGTCGAATAAATCTATAGATAGTACAAAGTGTTTATGTTGTTCATATTGCAGCGTTATGAGATGACAGGTGGTGACCCAATATTATTACTATAGGATGGGATTAATAGAGAAATGCCTTTTCAACGATCGCATGGCAAGTTTTGCTAACTTTCCCGTCTCGACAGGCGCCCGTCAAAATATATACAAACTACTGTGACGTTCGCTACTCTAGAAAACTCTTTTCCAATTTAAAACTTTAGTTTCAGTTACTGTTTCAATTTTGTATTTTTTTTTATTTTCTGTATTATTTCATCCTGAGAAACGATATTTATTTGATTATCTTTTTCACAATAGAAAACAGTTGGAGAGTATGCATACTGACATTTCAAAAGTTTCTAAAAACGGGAGACTTTAGATCTCAACAACCTTACTAAATATGCTTTGGAAAAAATAGGGTAGATGCAACCTTTATCTAGGGAATAACCGCAAAAGGTTTTTCATATCTTGTACAGATTTCTAAAAAAAATGTGAAAAACACCTCTGGGGCCCTATTTTTGAATCAGTAGAGATTTGTCGTATGCGATAATTACGTCATTTTCTACTACTTTATAAACAAGTGTATTTTTGAATATCGCATACGACAATTATTTTCCTACAGAAAACCAAGTACTAGACATTCGAATGTTTCATGCGGCCAAATGTCAGAATTGACAGATTCATGTTTACTTTATAATAATTATGCGTTTATATCGTAATAAGTTTTTTTTATGCATTGGAGAAGGTTATAAGGCAAATAAATGTATCTATTGTACTTCGTTATGTATGTATGTATGTTGATAATAATTAAAATGATTAGGAAAATGGCGTATAAATCATGATTTCAGATTGGGAATAACATAATAGAAAACATGAGTGATTATTTATTTTTTTGTACATTTTTTGTTCAATTAATTTTTTTTATTTGCAGCTAAGACTAGACAAGAATGGGTTGGCTGACAGAAATTGGCATTTCGCAATAAGCCCGACATTTGTATGTTTCTTATATGCAATAAAGATTTTTTTATTTTATTTTATTAGGACTATTGAAGTTCTTTTACAATAATATGATTTGTCATTCTATAAACTTAAAAAAGTATATTGTTTCATGTCAAATATCATTATACTAATAAATATTTCAAGCCATTTTTCAGGAGTGGGTACAACAAATTATTTTATTCGGTTACGAAAATGTAATGGCTTATAAAAATAATATAAAATATAATTTTTCAATATTCACGGTTAGAACTTTGTAGAAATGATATAATTTATGTTAATAATATTTAGACAGAAAACTTATAAATAAAATAAATCTATATAACCAAAACATTTAATAAGGAAAAATTCAACGATTAAGAAAATAATCTAATTCTCAAAACCCCTCGACCATGACTAGTCGCGTGTAATTAGTCTTTAAAAACTACATTCATAGTCTTTAATTTTTACCTTATTAAACAATCTAATGTGAAAATCGCGGACAAAGAAAAAATCGAAGTGTACATTGTACAAATTTTAGCGATTGTTCCGAAACATGACGTATGAATGTTTGCTTAGTTACGATTTGTTTATAAGATACGTACCTTGATATTTCACCAATATTTTACCAATTTTGCACCTAATTGCACTATGGTTTCGTCGAATTTTGTTGTATCGTTAAGTTGGTCATTATTATCGTAGAAAAATAATTTTCTACTGGCGTCAAGAATACGGTGACAATTATCGTAGTCGACAATTTAGTAGTAGAAAAAACTATGGAAACTAACCGTGCTATCTTGGACGTAACCGTTTCACGTAATGCCAGAAATGCCAAATTAATGGCGAAAAGACACTAGAATATACTAGACTGATGTTGAAAAACTATAAAATATTTACAATGACTGAATGAAAAGCTGATAAGTTTGGTTTTGTAAAGGTTGCTTTCTCTGTACTTAGCCAGAAAACACTTGTACCTATATAGTTTTAAATCCACGTAATGACTTTAACTACGCGCGAATAGTGTTCAAGGATTCTCTTCCGCATCATTAGGCGTTTGACAATAAAGTTTGTTAAACACTTTATAGTCAAACGCGTGAGATGAGGACACAAGAATCCTCAAACACTAGTCGCGTGTAACGTGTAGGTAATTAGTCATTACGTGGATTTTATACTATTTACCTACATAGTCTTTCATTTTTACCTTTCCAAATAGACTTCCACCATGTACATGAAAATCTTAATAAAAAAATATATATAGTTAAAACTAATGATTGAATATACATAATAATTAAATGTATTGCTCTGATAGCTTCGCCAACCATTCTGCCTGTTCTGTAAATGTGTGTATATTTATATACTAATACACAGGGTATTTTCTGGTTAAGTAGTTATTGCGATTTACCTACCATGATGATAGTTCTTCCTCGAGATCCTAAAGATCTCGGCGTCTTTGTGAATCTCTTGGCAAATTCAATGAGGTGAGTTGCAAAGTTTTCTTCTCCCTGCATTCTCTCAGGAGATGGATAAATTTCTCGAGTGTTGATATTAAACAGCTCCTCGTATATCCCTTTTAATTCATCCTATTATTAACTATGTGGATGTCTGTTACTTAGATAAAACGGTGGAGGCCTTTGGTAAACTTCCTTTTCTCTCTTTGTCTCTCGTCGTGAATGAAGAGAGGATCCCTGTCACTGAGCCACCACGCGGTGCAACTCGTAACGGGACACGGTAAGCTCAAAGGCAAGCTTTTTGAGCTAGGCCTGGCGGCAGAGCCGTGGTGTGTATGTGGCGTGTTGGAGCAGAGTGCGGAGCATATCCTTTGCGAATGCCCCGTCCTGCAGGATGCTAGCGATGAAATGATGATGAGCATGAATGTATGCATGAGCTGCTGCGGAATGACTTGAATGTGGCCTGTTTCGAGAGATTCGTTGGCGAGTGAATTTCGCGTTGGGGGCTGCTCCAAGGGGTGGGCTCGCCCTCACTCTGAGGACGGCTACCCGTGGGACCCAATCTGGCTTGTGTGTGACTGTCGTTGTGCTGGACCCAAGAACTCGTCTGTGTTTTTGTCGTCTTTCTCCCTAGGAGGAGGAATGGTTTTTTTTTTATGTCCATGTCTGGGAGGAAACTTCCCCGCGTGCCTGTGGTTGCAGCGCCTGACCCGCCGCACTGTGTACATTTTGTTTCCTGGACCCTGAGCTTAGCCTTCTGGTACACCATTTATGTAAATTGTGTATGTGCTTTTATTTCTCCTGTTTTGTTTACTTTTTTGTACTCATGTATGTATCTGTAAATAATTGTAAATATGTTTCCATCCTTGGACAAGGACACTGAAGGAATGTAAGTTAGGGGTGGGGTTTGTCGGGGGGCTCCCTTCTGGCTAACCCTAGGCCCACCTCTTAAAAATATTTTGCCAAGAAGTGCGGATAAAGAGGACGCTATATGCGCCTGTGCTACCCGGGGATGCGGAGGGCCTTGAGCCCGTGGGAGTCCTTCAATGTGCCTGACCAATCCCCGCCACGCGACTTTGTTCTCATTAAGGCGCTCGACCCTGTAGAGTGTAGATGGAGGGGACCAGAGTTTGTACAACTTGGTTCATCCATCGCAAAGGTGATCGTCCTCTGGGTGTCTGCATCCCGGCGTGTTACCATTAATTATCACTTTCTCAAGACTGTCTTCCCCTCTAAGAGCGATGTATCCAAAAGAAATGAGAATTCCTTCTGAGCATAGCTTTGAGTCGACGTGATTGCGAGTTCTTGTAGGATGGATTTTTCTTCTCTCAGTCCACTACCACATCTCGAAAGAATCATCATTCACTATTATCGGCTCCAGACTGCAGAACGAACTTCCCTCTGATATTCATACGTGTAGTAGCTTATTCTTATTTAAAAGGAGGATCTTACAACTATTCCTTCTAATTTCCTTTCCGATCCATAATTTATTTATTTAAGTATTGCTTAAATATATACCAATGCCAATTACAATTTTATTTTTTATGAGAACAAGTATACAGCGAATGATGAACTTTCTATCAAGCGTATAAGTTATCTTATTTTTTTACCATAATTAGCTGATGGAAAGATGATTAATGATGGAAGGTCAATCCTTTGCTGCATATCTGTTGAGATGACTATACTTTAAACATTAATACTACTTATATTATTATTAATGTTTATACATACATTTAGGTTTCTTTATGTATTATTTTGTTTGCATTGAATCACTAATTTATAATATTTGTATTACGTTTTATCTATAGTTAAGCATGAATCGCTTAAAAAAATTCTACTGTTAAATTTGTGTATGTTTTTTTCGTTTTGTAAATTGCATAAGTAATTGGTTATATTTTTCATCTATTTATCCACGTTTAGTAATAAGTCCGCCGTTCTGCCGAACGCTGCTGAAACACTGCCGTGTGTAGTGTTAAGTCTTATTTTATCTAATATTTTTATTCTGTGCTAATAAATATTGTATCCATAATATGTCATCTAATTAAAAAAGGATAATAATCATTATAATATGATAAATACGTATCTATCAATTTATCGCATGGTACATGTCGATTGGTCTAGACCACTCGTCAATATATCTACTACTTTTCAGTGATTTTCGATAGAAAATTGTCGTGTGCGATGTTCAAAAATACACTACTCGTAGAATGTGACGTAATATATCGAATACAACACGTCTCTAGGTGACTGCATCAACTGTCAAAATTGACATACTATGGATGGGACGCCTTACATACACTCGTTTATTTGGCGATGGCGCCATTTTCAAATATGATATGATATTGATAGTATTTTCGAGGTATATTTTTATTTCTTACAGCATTAGGAACACACTTAAATGTTATGTTACAGTGTCTCCCGCATTATTTTTTTTACGAATCTCGAAATAAACCTAAATACATATTTGTATACTTCGTAATAAATAAGCTTGAAAAGCTTTTGTTGTGGAGTAAGTCGCCATCGGGGATTGAACCCGCGCCTACTGGATCAAGTCGAACGCTTTACCAACCTGGCTTCCGACCACCTCATTTGTACAGGTAACTTGAATAGTGCAAAGTAAGATATGTATTTATTATTTAAAATGTTACTACCTAATCATTTAAATTTCTTTTTACAATCGAAACAGTGCTATGTTTACGATCGAAGTGAAATTAATGATAAAAGCTCTTTATGAAGTTCGTAAACAATTGTATTATGTATTTAGAGAGATAAGCGGCGTTATTTTGTTTTTACATTGCAATAATAATGTGTTCATTATTGCAATGTAAAAACAAAATAACGCAAATGAGGTGGTCGGAAGCCAGGTTGGTAAAGCGCTCGACTCGATCCAGTAGGCGCGGGTTCAATCCCCGATGGCGACTTACTCCACAACAAAAGCTTTTCAAGCATATTTATTACAAAGTGTACAAATATGTATTTAGGTTTATTTCGAGATTCGTAAAAAAAAATAATGCGGGAGACACTGTAACATAACATTTAAGTGTGTTCCTAATGCTGTAAGAAATAAAAATATACCTCGAAAATACTATCAATATCATATTTGAAAATGGCGCCATCCTCCGTGAAATAAACGAGTGTATGTAAGGCGTCCCACTATGGATCAGAATAATTTTTAATTAGGCGTTTTTATGAGTTTGAGAAGACAATAGGAAGAATAAATGTGTATATCGTATTTTACAATACGTCTAAGTTGTTAATAATGAAATTTATTTGGAAAATGACACCTACAAATATAGATATACCATTGTTTTAAAGTTTTATCACACTCAAAACGGTTACATGATAAAATCACACAGGAAAAAATGTCACGGGTAAAAACCCACGGATATAAGCACACATCATAATATCATCAGAAGAAATAACACGTTTTTTATTGATATACCAAATTTATTATACTAATCGGTTTTCATAATGATATTTACAAAATTTATAATTCTTCTAACGGTAGATTAGATAGATCATTAAATTTAACTATAAAATCGTTAATAAATTTTGAGTAAAAGTGTGTTATTTCTTCTTGTAATATTTTAGCATGTGTGATTTATTCCGTGTAATATTTTTTGATGTGATATTTCTTCCATGTGTGATTTTTTCCGTAAGTGTTTTCCCTTGAGATTTTTTCCTATGTGATTATTTTCTGAGTAGTTGATAAGAATATTGCTTAGTTACACTTGGTTACACGTTGTTGATTCACCTATAATTTCCCAATATTCTACCAAGTTTTATGATGGTTAAGTTGGCTATATGGATTTGATATTATCGCATGGAATCTACGTAGACGCATCTTGAACTGGTAGATAATTTAGTAGTAGATAAATATCGTATGCGACAATTCTCTACTGATTCAAAAATAGGGCCCCTGATCTTTTTTCCAAAAGACAAACTCGTTTCCTGAAAGACGCGGAGATTGCTTTTTTTTTGTTTTGTATTTATTTATTTATTTATCGTATGGTCAAAAGAAGTATATCACATCCCTCAAAGGAAAAAGTTTGAAGGTTGGGCATTGGGCAATGATGAATTTCGCAAGCAAGCTTGGTCGTCAGAAACTAAACTGAACGTTATTTATATAATCAGTCGCTGGATCATTCAGGTATAGGAAGTCTTCGAAGCTCCCTTCGTATGCTCGGAGGTCGCACTCAGTCACAATGTGACCCACAGTCTGCCTCTCCGCCCCACAGTCGCAGGCAGGGGAGTCCAGCCA
Source organism: Ceraclea dissimilis (assembly GCA_963576895.1). Lineage (NCBI taxonomy): Eukaryota > Metazoa > Arthropoda > Insecta > Trichoptera > Leptoceridae > Ceraclea > Ceraclea dissimilis. The sequence continues at coordinate 17,900,911 of OY756364.1, forward strand.
CCCACACTTGGAGAAAAAGTCGGCACATCTTCCATGGCCTGTACGGATTCTGTTTAGTGCAGTCCATAATTTGCGTGGATGGTCAAAGCCAGGTGGTTTTTGCGATATACAGGGCAGAGAGCGAACCATCGGGTCTGAGTTTTCTGTCTGTATTGATAATATGCATTAAAATCTAGGGAATTATCGTAAAAGTTTTTTGATTGAAGCAAAATTAACCCCAAAAAATGGTAAAAACGCTATTTTTACCAATTTTATCATGCGATTGTTCATGCGATTTTGAACCTTAATGCCGTGGGAAGTGATCGTGGCGTCATAGTTCGGTCGCGAGCTTTAAGTGTAAAGTTATCACATTGAACTAGCGGACAATCAGTCACATGCCTGATGTAATGTCCATCCTTTGCTGTATATCTGTTGAGATAACTACTTGTTACACAAAAATAAATTAAATTTAAGTAAGCACATCTTCCCTTGTACTGGTATTGAAGTTAAGTCGTTTAAATCCTTACTTTTCTGTTTCCTCATTCTTCTAATATCCTTAACCGATATCTCTCCTATCAATGAATAAAAAATATATATCCGAAAAGTAAATCCCCACCGTCTTTTAGCTTCGAAAGTAAGTAAGTGTTATTTGTATTTGTTTTCAAAAGTAAATTTTAATGTCTAAATCCGTATCATCTTTAATCCACTCATCATTCCAATATCTTGATCAACATCCATGTTTTATTCACTCCACATCCCTCCATAATCCTTCTCGTCTGATTTATTTATCGTCTTCCCCAATATTCCCTTATAAATCTCTCTGTCAATCTTCCTTTCATCCTACGCCGTCTTCGTTCTTTCTGTTTTTTTTTTATCCAACATTTCATTTTTGTTATTATCGATGAAGTCTCCTAACCAGCTGTGACAATAAGACATTCGCGCATTAAGTATATTTTTATGTAACAATTTTGAATTGTTTGCAGTGTATGGAATAAAAAAAGTGACAATAACACTGCCGTCCTAAGAAGAACCGCGTATAAACCAAAATGTTGAAACTGAGATAATCGCGTAAAACCTCTTGCGTCGCCCATATAACTCCATACATTTATATTTTTATTCATCTCAACATATATGTACATAACATCAATAAGTACATCTGAACACAGTCTAGTATATCGTTAATTGCCAACCTAGGACATGACCTGTATCGGGATTGACAATTAATCAAAATGAAGACATCTTCATTCCACAAATGCACAACAAAAAACAAAATAAAATATGACAGTCCTCATTATGACAAATCAATAACATAAAACATACTAAGAAATACCTACTAGGTTGCATATCAGCATAGTTGGGTACTTGGCAAATCTCTGCAACAACACATTTGCGTGACATAGCTGGACCAGATCCTCAAGGACAGATGCGTTTTGAGTAAAAGGAATCGGAGAGCGTATGACAAATTGTAATAATGTAGTGGAAGCAAGTAGTGAGCCATTACTTTTCTTGAATTCATCTAGTAAATAACTCACTACTCCATTATCAAAGTCTTCACCTTGACGTATAACTAAAGGACGGTCTGACGTTCTTTCCTCTACGCTTACCTCGCAAGGGACGCGAAAATTACTAGTGTTTGGACCATGGTTAAAGCAATATCTTGAAAATTTTCGCAATAGGACATACATGACAATCGTTTTATTGTAACGATTATACCTCCACCATTTTTCCTATTATTGTTTCGTAGTTTCATACAGGCCAATAAATAGAACATATAAATTCTGTTCCCACAGTTTTATACCTATTATTGTTTTTATAAAAGTTGGATCGTTATAGGTTCGGGTTAACTCTGACCATTAAAATCGATTATAAAGTTAGCCACTGATAAAAATGTACGAGAAATATGTGTCACGTACAGTGTCTTTATTATGGGTCGTTCCATTACCACAATGGGTGGGTAATTCAGTAGCGAAGCTGACTCTTTCTAGTGGTAAGCCTGCACCGAACCCGTCTCCCCCTATTTTGTTTTTAAATTTAATTCATCTATCTATAATATCGTATGGCGCTAAGGAGGCAGAGTTCGTTTTAAGATCGTGGGAGCTCAGGTATTGGAAAAGCCTCAGCAGACAGGTTGTGTATGTCCTTCATGGTGCCGCTGAACTTGCTTAGGTGGACACTCTCCGCTGATGTAGGCGACAGACTCTACCCCTCCACAGTGACAATATGGGTGCTCATCTAGATGGGGCAAAAGGGAGATGCATCTATAGAGGACAAGGCCGCACCTTCCATGTCCCGTTCTTTTTCTGTCCAGGTTTCAACACAAGCGGCGTGGCAAGTGGCTACCAGATGGCATTGTCGAAGGACCCCCTACAAGCCCATCAGTGTCTATGCCGAATAATCAGACATATCTTTAAAATGATAGTGGAACCATCCAGGTTCTCTTACGTTGTGTGGCACGGCCAACACCAAAGTAGACGACCCCGGGAAGACCACTGAGACACTATAAACAAATATAAATAGGACTACAATAAACAACAAGAAAGACTTGGAATAACAGTTAGGATTCGACCGCGCAAAAGACTGTAGGAGCGATAAATAACAGGCCACTGGGCGCCTCATATTACGTTTTTTATTGTGAATGTGTTGCTAACTTTCTGTATATGAAGTAAAAATGAAATGTAACTCGGTGGGAATCGGATTTTTGGATATATTCGCTGCTGATACCTACCTTCCTAATATGAAATTATATGTGCGTTGTGCTGGCAACACTGTAAAACCTTATTATTTATATCAGGCAGGTAATAATTTTGCCCACCCCTATCCTCTCTACCATTTAGCAGCAGTACTTTCAACACGTTTGCTGCTTAGAGATGGAGGTGACACTTTTTGTAGTTTTTTTTTTAAATACATTTGATCGATATTTTACTGATAACAACTTTTTAGGTTTAACTTTTGTTTTAATTATCACTCGAACCCGAGTGCTTTGCCTAAAGAGATAGAGAGAGAATTTTTTTTTTTGTTTTTTGAAAACTATATGTGGATTGTCGAATCTTGTCATAAGAGCTGTCAAACGTCCGCAATTTTCTCATCTTGATCCGCAACAATGCCGAAAACATTACAGAGCGGCGCTAGAGAAACAATTCGAAAGGCAAGATAGTTTTGCAAGTTGGAAAAAGAAAAAAGTACTCCGATAATCCCTTTTAACCGCCATCACAAGTTGGAAAAACAATATTGCCAGTTTATTCTAAGAATCTATAAGTTGGCTAGTTTTTTTAAACAACAGTTCTGAAATATAATTTGAAAGTAGTCAAAAATGTAACCTTATCTTATTATCACATCAAGCAACACTAAACCAGTTTGCACCAGGCGACTTCTGTCGCGAAATGCACTATACATGAAATCTAACATCATGAATAATAGTAAATTTTAATCACAGACATCGAATAAATAGTTGCGAGTGAGTTGCGACTAATTTAAAAACATCGAAAGTATTACCACCTACTGATTGTAAGCAGATGTTTTTATTTTACAAATAAATGTCATTATAAGAAACAACCTGTAAAACAATACATTCTTATAACCTTCTTTTCTATAATGTAATAAGTTTTTTATTACCTACTGTGTGGACTTTTTTGAAAAAAATATATAACTAGTAACTTGGCGATTCGGGCGATTTTGTACACTATTAATAACTAGGTATAATATCACAGGTGTAGGTATATTCCCAAAATGGGGAAACCAGTGAATACCGTGTACCGGACTCTAAAGCCGTGACAATACTCGACATCGTCAAACCAAAAATAAATTTACTTTAGAGGCCCCATTGTCATTTTTACGTCTTGATTCCGCACTTTTGCGTTGAACATATTATTCATTTTGGTTTACTTGCGTCCAGGGACGCAATTAACACATTAATCCCACTTCCGTATTATAATCCCATTCCAGATTATTTTCTCCCAATCATCCTGCAGATACTTTCCTACACATTGTCCTAAGCTGCTTAATTCATGCATAATTGATTTAATTAATTTATACAAAAACTGGACGACAAACTTTCCAATATTTCAAAACAGAATTAATTATTATTTTCAATTTTCACACAAAAAGCTCCCTTACATCCCATAGAATCAAATATTTATTGATACGACATTATATTAACGTTTTTTCGTTGTATTGTTTTTCCTAAAGTGACCTAATATATAAGATTTCCCTTGCCTACAATTCCTTCAATCAAAAGTCTATCTCTCTCTTCCTGGGCATTTATTATTCCCACATGATGGTGGGGTCTGCCATTCATGTCTTCCACGGCCACTCGGCTCTATCCTGTGCATCTTCCGGGGATGCTCCACAGTCTCTCATATCTTGACTCACAACCTCATGCCACCTCCGCTTGGGTCTTCCTCTGGATCTCCTACCAGGGATAACTAAGGACTGTGCCCTGTTACCAATGTATTCGGGGGGTCTTCTACTCACATGCCCGTACCTCCGTAATTCACTTTCCTGAATTTTGTAGGATACGTTACGTACACCTAGACTTTCACGTATTACGGATTCTGGCTAGTCTAGCCGCACATCCATCTCAACATTTTCATTTCAGCTGTTTGGACGGCACGGACATGTCTATAAAAAAAGAAAAATACCACACGTGCATTTTTCTGTACGGCAATACGTATCACCCTATCTCAGGAAAATACTACAATAAACATCGATGTAGGTGATTATCGACTCATGATTAATCATAAAAAGTTGTACACTACAAGGCGAACTTATTGCAAAGCCACAATTTCCTCCATTTAACCTCAATATATTCACCACGTTCTAGATATTTCAAGCCACTTCTATATTTTCGTTATTTTTAGTATCCAAGTGCGGGTATTTCCAAGCATAAATTTTTCATAATACGTTACGTAAGTAAATTATAAAAGTAAATTAAAGCAGGCCGAAAGCAAAGTGTCCCGAGCGACTGAGCGACATCATAATTTCATACGATGATCCTGTACTCTGACGTATATTCGACTGCTATGACGTCACAACGCCCCTTTTACCCCCCTACCCCTCCCCACGGAGCCGCCACCCTGCTACACCCCTGACCTCAAGACTACCCTATATTCTCTCTACTATACGGAGATTCTATTGTTCGTTTTTAAACACGTAATCGATATTTTACGATTAACATTCAGAATCGATAGTTTTATAGGTATTATTCCAATTGGCTAATTTTAGGACGTTAAATCTATATTAAGGCCAATACCGGGTCCAATTCTGCAAACTTTTAGACCAAAATAAGTGTATTTAAATTAATTTTTCAATAAAAGAACATCTTATTTTATTAAGTACGCATTTAATTTGTTACAGAATTAGAGCTATTATCGTTTGTATTCAATTTCGTTATTGGCTTTCATCATTTAACGCCATCTGTCGTTGTCTTCGTCCATATTTTCCTTTCCAAATTTGAATAACTTCCCAATGTCTCAGCACCTTAAAATTTTGAGCACATATTTGATTTACATTGGTGACAGTTTTAAATAGGCACTGTTTTTATCATAAACACGTTTCAATCGGTAGATTTTTATTTATTTAACATTTATATGGAGAAATATATGCGTGATTCTTAAAAAGTTTTTCTTCGATAAGGTGTTTCACACAGCTAGTTAAAAGTTCTTTTCAGGCGTTATAAAAGTTGATACCTATGCCCACCCTAGCAACAATCTAGCAACAATCCTAGATTGGTTCTAGAATGGTTCTAGGACTGTTCTAGAACCAATCTAGGAGCTAAATTGTTACTAGGGCTGCTATCTACTCCTTGCAAATAATGCAACCTCATTAGCACTTTTCGACTTTATCTATCTCGAATCTTAAAATAAAGATAAATATCTTTCAATTTCTCATATTTATAGACTCTGCATAGAATATTTTTAATATATTTATTCAGAGTTACGTCCTTAGGTTTAATTGGCAGCAATATATCGACCCAAGACCCGGCCACGTGCGTCTAGCGTAGCATTGTGTTCCTCCCCTTTGTACGAGCCAAACACTCCTCAGGATATTCCACATTATCCTACATAATATAAATTAAACACACACAAAGGGTAAACCTCTTTGTATTACAATAAAAAGCGTTTTGAATAAAGGATACGTCCCTTTTTTCTCACATAATACAATACCCTCAATCTTTGCGACTCCCCAGATTTTGTAGGTACTTTTTTTCGATGGTTAAAAATTGAATCGAAGAGTCGTTCTTTTTATAGGAATCAAGCGAACGATTTATTTTGATAGTTGATAGTTGGGAGAAGTAAATACGAAATTGATACGGGCATATAAAGGTGATATGAAAGATATACTTTTTACTTCAATGTCTCCAGCAATTAATTTTAAATTATATTGAAATTGAAACAGTAAAACTGAGATGAGAAAATGAGCGAAAAAACGTTTTGTTTCTTATGTCTGGTTTTTATTTTATGTTTTTGTCAAAAGTATCTGAGCCTGCATACACCTACCCAGATACTTTCCTGCACATCTTGTACTAGGCTAAAAGCCTGTATCGCAAAGTGTGGAATACATCGCCAGGGTTCGATCTGGCACCTCTCGCTCGTTTTTTATCTCAGCACTCTATACTTCTTACAGGGTAGGCAACGATAACATAGCGGTAGGTTTCCCTACCCTTACACATTCCTTCCTGTTTATTCAAATTCGCTTTTTAAAAAAAAAAGTTCATCTTTATGTGAAATGTATCATTCAGAGATCGCCAGATCTATGGCGGGCGGAACGGGGGACGTTCCAATATGGATGTATGTTGACGAGCCATTTAGTAGATAAATGTGTATTCCACACATACTATCACTCATTTTTTTCTCTGTGACTTTTGCGATGGAAGTTATTTTCTCTTAAGAAAAATATCAGAGGTGTTTTTCACAATTTTATTTATAGAAATCTATGCAAGATACGAAATATCTTTTACCGTTATTCACTAGAGAAAGGTTCAATGTTTGTACCCTATTTTATAACAAAATACATTTAGTAAGATTGTAGAGATACTTGTTCTGAAAAATACCCTTTTCACCCACTACCTTTGATCTTCATGCATCGACCAGGTTGCAAATGAGATTGACAGAGCACAAACGAATGGTCACTTCCCAACAATGTTGAATGACAAATATTGGAAACGGTTCTCGTGGGAATAAAATTGCAATTCGTGAACAGTTTGTGCATTCAAACATTTATATGACATTCAGAATGGGTGGCGAACCTGTCCTTAGCAGAGAATTTGGATTGGCAGTTTGGTTGACCAAAGGAAAATTCTCATTTTGTATGAAAAATAAACCAGGCCTGGCGCATACGAAACGTAACTCAAATGATAGGTAAAACGAGTTACTAAATACTGCATGGGTGGCATCATCGAAATCAATGACTAAATGTGTGAAATACCTATTTGAAATTCGCGAGACACAGAGATTGCATAATTTCAGGAATGTTAAGTTTCAACGATCTTTTAAAAATATTATTTCTTAGTTCCATATAGCAGTGGAGGGACCAAGGCTGAAGATTATGGAGAAGAAGACGACGGGCTACTTAAAACTTGTCATGTTATACGCTTTCAAATCGCAATTGTAGCTGTTTAATGCTCCTTTTACTAATACTTTCATGTGATCCCTGTTAACTTCGAATAGGTATTTAACCCATTAAGCCATTGATTTCGATGATGCCCCCTATGCAGTATTTAATTACTCATTTTCACCTACCATTTGAGTAAGTTACATTTCGTTTGCGCCGGGTCTAAGTTTTTTTAGCATTCTCCTTTTCGTTGCATCAAAAACACTATTTTATTTAAGTACCTATGTTGTTGTCTTAACTCTCTGAACAAATTTGTATCAAGATTATTTGAGGAGTGTTGCAAGTTGCAACCAATTCCAAACAAATGGGTAGTTTACTTTAAGCTTAAGGGATGTTTATCAAAGCTGAGTTCAAACGCTCAACAATACCCCCAGGCAAACATTTAGTGGTTTCTATTGATTAGAATCATTCCACCATTTGACAATATAGACTCCGCTTGTTTTGTCAAGTCTTTACATGTTTACCTTACGAACTTCTTGACACGGAATTTTGTGTATTCGTTCGTATTGTTTTCAAGATTAAGGAATTTGTTCATTTATTTATTACAAAGCTAACAGATAAATAGTACAGATAATATAATATAAAGATAGCCTTGAGGAGACCATCAGAGGGGACATGGAACACCCAGAGCTTACTCGAGAAGACTGCTTCGATCGGAGCAGTGAGGATCCGAGCCGCCGACCCCAGATATTCCACCATTTGACAATATAGACTCCGCTTGTTTTGTCAAGTCTTTACATGTTTACCTTACGAACTTCTTGACACGGAATTTTGTGTATTCGTTCGTATTGTTTTCAAGATCAAGGAATTTGTTCATTTATTTATCACGAAGCTAACAGATAAATAATACAGATAATATAATATAAAGATAGCCTTGAGGAGACCATCAGAGGGGACATGGAACACCTGGAGCTTACTCGAGAAGACTGCTTCGATCGGAGCAGTGAGGATCCGAGCCGCCGACCCCAGATAAATGGGATATGGTGCAGACAAGAGAGAATAGCCAAATATCATTTAATGCTCCCGACCCAACTATGACTTCACGGTAATTTCCCACGGCATCAAGGTTCAAAATCGCATGAACAATCGCATGATAAAATTGGGTGGGTTAATTTCACTTCAATCAAAAAGCTTTTTCGGTCATTCCCTAGATTTTAATGCATATTATCAATACAAAAAAAAATCTCCTCGACTTTCGGGAAAAGAGTTTCTGTCTTTCGGAAAAACGATCAGAGGTGATTTTTCATATTTTTCACGTTTTGAGATCTTTTCGCTTTCTTATAACATGTCTCTCGCAGCCTCCCATTTTTAATGTGCATGCATTATGACGTTAGACTATCTGTAAAAGCTATAGAATCGTTCGTTCTATTCCCTATTTTCTTGTATGGATCGACTTATTTTTCTCTCTCTTCTTCTTCTTATCAGCCCTATTCCCTCCACTGCTGGATATAGGCCTCTTCCTGTGTCTTCCACAATTATCTGTTTTGGGCTCTTTATCTCCACCCATGTCCCACCGACTTGATGATATCATCGGCCCATCTCCTTTGTGGTCTTCGTTTAATTTCGTATGGTCTCCAGCTCAGTACTCTGGGGGCCATCTGCCGTCCTTTTTCCTTGCCACATGACCCGCTCACTTTTTCTCTCAAATATTATAAAATAAAGGAAGAAAGTATTACCAAATTTGAATGGTGGCAATCGATGAAGTTGAGTGTGATAAATTTATTGTATGTCTAAAAGATACCAACGCAGGTATCATATCGTACCGTTTGTTATAATAATACCTTTGCGTTTTGCTGTCACATTTTCTATTATACTTTCTCCTCCTTATTCACATTTCTAGGGATCAATAGGATTTTGAATTCGTTGCGAATTTCCCGTCTGTCGTGAGTTATTGAATCGTTCCTGCTTTGCAGCGGAGGTATTTCTGGATTAATTTCAATTAATTGTTGGAACGCTCTCACCCTTTGCCCTATCTCATTCACTCCCTTAATGAAAAGCTAATCAAGGAGCTCTTTTGAGGCTTTCGGAGCTTTTTACTCATAGTCTCTCGGAGGCAGTAAATCTTGCGTGTTTTTCCGCTTCCCCGAACTCACCCGCCTAACAATAAATTTAATTAAATGACAAACTTACTTATAAATTCATATCTGTCTGAATTAAGTGGCTGTTGTACTCGTAGCTCGATTAGAAATACGTTTGACTGCCGTAGAGAAAGTCAGTTCCATTGAAAGGCCTGTTATATTGTCATTTTTTTTAAAGGATCTGGTCTTGCATACACACCCCCAAATACTTTCCTTCACACCTTGCACTTGGCTAAAAGCCTCTATCGCAAAGTGTGGAATACATCGCCAGCGCCGGGGTTTGAATCTGGCACCTCCCGCTTGAGAGACTGCCGCCTCAGCGAACCGCGCTAACCAAGTACTCATGTACATTATTCGAATAGCCATTTTTCCATCCTACTGACCAAATACAGGTCCTTTGATTTCCAATTGCGAGTAGGTGGAGCTATTTTTAATTACTTTTGTGTAGTGATTAGCGCGTGAAACGAATGTGAAACGAATAATGGGGATGAAGATACTATTTTTAAATTTGCTCATAGTTATATTTAGCGCTCATTATAAGTGCTACGCGTCGAACGTCATGTCCTTTCGTCCCTGATAATTATATGGACATCTGCCCACATTTTTTTCTAATTATATCCATTTTTATTAGAAGGTTCACTGTAGTGATGTCACTGATAATTAATTGCCGAAGAACTAAAGAACCGTGTGGGTGAGTGATTATTTGAATCATTCCAAGCAAAATGATTCCTAAACGGACCCCTAATAAGACCAATCATTGTCTCTTATTCCCATGACCCAATATTAAGATGATTGTTTTTAGTCAGTCCCGTGGTTCCTTCCTTGTCCTTCATCCCATCCACTTATCTATTAATGTATGTATTTTCATGTATGTATAATATTCTTTATATTATTATTATTTTCATATTTATTTATATTTTTCTTATTTTTCATACACTTGTATGTAATGCGTATATCAAATTAATGTCACAAGTGGTTGGTTGGCAGATATTGCCTACGGCAATAAACCCGCCATTTGGAAGATGTGTTTTCTTTTCAATAAAGATTTATTTATTTATTTATTTATTAGCAAAGTTAAAAAATCCGGTGCAATTGAACAGTCATAAGCTTGAATTACTTGACAAGAAACAGTTCTTGTTAAATAGATACCCCTACTTGTATGCTGGATTTCACCTTCTGCTGGAATAGCGGAGATAAGAGCCACTTAACACAAATTTTGTGTGAAAAATAACGATTAGTGCCTCCTATCTCCGCTATTCCTTACCTAAGAAGTTGGTGATTTCCAGCATTAGCTTCCTTAATAATGTTTCTCCAAGTCATCTAGTCACTAATAGCAGACTTCCCTTGCATTTAGGATGCCCAGATCCTTGCTGACATTTTCCATCGCCTTATTCTTCCCACGACCCTTTGCGTGTCTTCGGAAACCTATTAAGAAAAAGAAAAGAGTATTATCTAATCGTTTCCACCTCCATTAAAGTGTAATCGTACCAGGTTAATAATAATGGCCCGCTATCGTCTGTGACTTGCCCATTAATATCAATAGTAATATTTTTCACCAGATTTATTGCTTAGGGTATTGTACTTTTCACATACATCATTCCCTGTTCAGTGACAAATCACTTTTTTTTTCTTTCTTTCTCCCTTCCCTTTCTTATTCTTCTTCTTATTACCTTCGCTCCTTACCTTCAACAACCCTCTCCTTATTCGTTTCTCTTTGCCACTGTTGATTTTGATATAATTTATTATTTAACTTCAAGATTTTTCTTCGTACCCTTTCCATTTTGAAGTTTGTTTTCTTTTCACTTCCTGAGTGCAGTTTTGTAGTATTACTTATTTTTAGATAAAATCACAGTGGTTAATGTTTTTCGGACTATTGGAGTCGGATTTTTGGTAAAAAAAGGTTGGAATTACATGTAATCCAAAAGACGACCAAACCCGACAAAATTTAATCACCATAATCATTGGTGATATAGCCCATCGCCATTATCTCTTATCCTGAGATATGCTCCTCCAGTCTCTGATGCAAACCAAATTTGCATCTTCGCATCGGGGTCTGCCAATGTTACATCTACCCAAGCATTTTGTACAGAGCACCCTTTTAGGCGCTCTTTTTTCACCCATGTTTGCTACGTGTCCTGCCCAACGCAGCCTCCTAACTTTATCGTGGTTTATGACATTGGGCGCCCTGTATTAACTATAGACTTTTTTGCATGGAATCAAATATTTTTCTCTCAAATGTTAAACCACAGACCAATTCGAAAAAATACCACATTTTAACAATCTTGTAGACTTTCGCAGCGTGGATGAATCCATATCTCAACCATTCTATACGCAGTAAGGAAATCCGAAGAACCAACAACGAAGATATGGATACCGCATTTGGTTTACAATTATCAACTTAACGAGCAGAAACTGACTAAAGTGTGAAAATAAATATGCACTTACAATTTGTAACAAATGTATAGGTACGTATAGTTTATATATTTTTTCATCCACAACTCATCGCATTCGTCTAGCAAAGAGGTCTGCTTGACATAATTAACATTATTAACTAAACTGCAAACAGTCGTCCTCGGGCAATAAATCCTTCATAGCCATAATATTGTTTGTAGTATCGCGAGTTGACAATCTCTGCAGCCCTCCCGGGGGAGGCGGAGAGGTTGACTACTACTAACTACAACTGCGTCACGTCACGCCGATGATGAATGTGGAATTGAGTGCTGCGACATATTGTAATGATTAGTACTGTCACAACGTGAGATGTACCATTGTTCCTATACGAGTACGTGTCCTTTTCTGTTTAATTCTCTACAGACTTTGACTTGTCACCTTTCGTCGCTTAATTTTGATTTCTGTATCTCTTGATTAATTATTATCATAATGTATTAATAGCAATTTGTCTACGAAAGCAAAAGTGGTAGTTTATAATGCTGTCTTGTATCTAAATTTTGGACTTGGACGTGACTGAAAAAGGACGAGTCATGAAAATGAGGTCGTTGAGAAGAATGTGTCCGAATGTCACGCAAAACAGACTTGCACCGATTACCAAATTAACGCGATTTGAGTAAAAGAAATCCGAGAGCGTGTTTGACAAATAACGTTATGTGACGGAAGCTTCTGTACATTCTCCTGAACGACCCCATTTCCACCGCATTCAACTCAGATTCGTCCTTCTTGAACCATGTCCACTTCTCACTAGCATACATATCAGTGGCGGAGGGACTGAAGAATGCGATTCCCATCGAGTTACTGTTTTATTTAGAATAGGTACCTTATTGATTTAAGATATATTAGGGCATAATGCGATAAAAATGTCAGTACTGGCTTCCCTTCTACAGAAGTCCACTCTTTGTAACTGATACCTATGTAAGTGTCGCCATCAAGACAACATCTTTCGCTGTGCATTTGTTGAGATAACTACTTATTATTAAACTACTACATGTAGAAAATCCATTTTACATACCTACATACCAAAAAATAAATTGTGACAATAAAAAAAATAGTCTTATGTTCGTGCTTACAATTCAGAAAGCTAAATTTCAAAATGTTTTACAAATCCGAAGTATGTATTTATGGCGTGATTTTCAGTTGAAGTTTTAATTTCCTTTTTTTAATGTATTGTACTATGTTACCTTAATAGTGTTTGTTGTACAACACTTATTAAGGGGCCTCATTAATCTTGGCTTGACACTTGGCCACCGTGAAAGCTCAACATCGGTTCATTAGCAGGCGCTATATTCATATATTAATACCTCAAATACCTGTGTTTCACAAGTGCGCCTTACGGTGACTTTATATTATCGTAAAAAATACACATAAAATATAATAATTACTTTCTGTTGTCACCTTGTCGAGATTGTTTATCGATTTTTCGAGAATCACAACAAAATTATCAACTTTTTTTTATACTCGTATTTTTTTCGTCAGGTGTTCGTAAAAGTTCCGTAAGAACCTAATCATATTTTTTTGCAAAGAGGTTCTCCACATATTCTGACTTTCAAACTGTTTGATAATCCCAATAAACCACATATTATTGCATTCAGAAAAATGGTGTTGACAAATTTCAGCTGCAAACCTAAAAATTATCAGTTTTTATTTATGATTTTTTTTGCTTTTGTCATACAACGGATAATAGAATCAAATCACATTTTTTTTTATTTTCTTAGTTTTATTTTGTAAATTAGTCCTTGAATATCTAAATGTTGCAAACAATAATAAGCGTTTTTTTTTATTATTACGTAAGCAGCACCAAAATTAGCAATACCAACTTTGTATCCATGAAAAAATTAATGTGCGACCATCAGATGATACTCGATAAATGCATTGAAATATTTCTCATTCCGTCGAGAATTGGTATTCTTTTGTTTTTATCGAACGTCTACATAATTACGTACTACATATTATAATGGGTCGTCCACCTGCCTATTGCTTGTTGCATGTCACACGAAACAAAACATCACACGTAATTCGTGGTATTATAATTAATAGGGAGTAGGAATAGGAAATGTGTATTGAAACATTGTTCATTCTCGAGTTGTAGGGAAATTAGATTACTGTAATAGATCACAACATGCAGCCATAATAATGTGTCATCGTAAAATAAACAGACACGAAGCAACATGCGCCTATAATGAATAGGGCGACTTAACAAATAGGTAGTAAATATTACGATTACGATAAATAGCTCGATTTTTCTACCAAAGTGGAGGAAGATTATTGAGAACTGATAAAATTTCAATTCAAAGAAAAATGTGTGATTAACCACCGGGTTGTAAAATAGGCCCGCCCTTACTCTTTTTTGTTATTTTTTCGAGTGTTCTATTATAAGGGTCTAATGTTCGTAAAATTTCACACACATACACACACTGCTTGCTTCCGTCAAATTCATGCAATTACTTATTTTTTGGCATCGACTAAAAACAGGGCTTTCTTTTAACAAAATATTTAAATAAACTCGTCATCAAATTTGTTAAAATAAACTTATGTTTTTCAAAACGTCATTCTATTTAGCTTATAGGCTCTCTGATTCATTCTGGCTCCATCCTTGAGGATCTTGGTCGACACGGCCGGTCCAGGTCTATCTCTGGCAGCATACCCATACATCTTCTTTCAACGATGTATCTTTTTATTCATCCTACCATCATTCATTCTCTAAACATGCCCAAACGTGGATTTTGATTTTGACACTTTTTTTTCTTTAAATATGAACCATCTTTCAGTTGATTAACCAAATTAATTTATTTTCAAAAATGTCTTAAATTAATTTATTTTCAAAAATGTTTTCGAGCAATTAGTATATTGTTTATGAAACATTTTAATATAATTTCTCATCCCCAGTCTTATAAGTTATAGGGATGGGAAATGGTTTATTTTGTTTTTCGCTATATTTATTTCCATTCCACAAGTGGTGGTCTTATTATGCAAAACTGAAGCGTCTCCTATATGGTTGTAGGGGTAGCTACCTACCCTGGTGGTGCTGCTTTCTGTTCAGACATTTTGAATAATCCCTACGACCCTTCAGCTTAAACTTCAGCAATATTTCAAGCCTTCACCCTTCCTCTTGCTTCCCGACAGGGTTGAAAATTATCAAGATAACTATATTCGTTGATAATTATCATGGTTTAAGACTTAATCGGAAAACTTTCAGAGATCACTGTTTTTTATGGGTGAAATGTTGAACTAATAAAAAATAAATCGGATAATTAGCAGATTGTTATCAATTTTTTCCAATAATGTACCCAAAAGTAAAAGTAACTATCATCCCTCTTCTTTCAAAAAACAATATCTCTGATAGTTTTTATTTATTTATTTAAATAAATTAATAGGTATTTACATAAATAATAACTATCAGAGATGGCTTGTTTTTTATGGGTGAAATGATGATCTATAAAAAAAAAACTGATAATTATGTATCTAGTTTATCCAATAATGTATTCAAATTATTGTACTCGTAATTGTCATCCCTCTTGTTTCAAAATTATATTACTAATGCTACAATGGTTAGAAAAAATTGTCATTCAAAAGTTATTCATCAACAAAATTGAATTTTCTTGATGATTTTTTTTTAATTATTATTGTCAATCACCAACATGACGCCATGTGATCCAATATCTCTTGCAGGCACAAGTCTTTTTATCATGATATGTAATTCTCAATGTATATTAAATATATCTTCAAAATGATCGTTCTATTATTCCGAAAGAGGATCTTCTTCTTCTCAGGTTTCAATCCAATGGATTTGTTTGCAGCAAAGAACACCTCGCTTTCCACTCCCTTGATAATTATCAGGATAATCATCCCTTGCAACCCTGCCTCCGGACATCCCTCTACTAACTATACTGCTTGTCTGACTTTCCTTTCTTATTCCACAAAAGTTTTTAAATAAAACATTGCGGAAAAAACACACCGATGCATTTTCCTCCTACTTTCTACCAATATTTTTCTTGGTATAACGTTAAGCCGTACTGCAGGAGAATATTCGTATTCTCTTTTTACTGAAGTTATTCTAAGAATAATTGGCACCTACCCGTGAAAATTCACTGAGGAGCTTTTTCTATCTATAATATTTAATTTACCACTGATTTATGCATCCGAAAAGAGGAAATTTGACCCTGTTCATAATTTTTTTACTTTGACACGACTGTAAAAGTTCAAGGAATCCTGAAATGTCAAAAATAGCGTTTTCCATCTCTTTGGGGTTAATTTTGCTTCAATCAAAAAAACTTATCAATATTATCAAGACGAAAAAAAAAGTTAGGCGCGACTTCGGGAAACGAGTTGCTGTCTTTCGGAAAAAAAATCAGAAGTGTTTTTCACTTTTTTTTGAGAAATCTATACAAGATATTAAAAATCTTTTACGGTCATTCCCTAGACAAAGGTTCAATGTATCTACTCTATTTTTTTCAAAGCATATTTGGTAAGGTTGTCTAGATCTACATAAGGTCTCCTGTATTTAGAAAACTTTTGAAATATCAATTTACCTACGCTTAATCACAATTTTTACAATCAAATTATCTCTATATCACTTACCAACATTCTCTCCAGATGTAAATTGGATGGTTTTATCTAAACGCTCTCCAATTCGGAAGTATGGTTTGGTATATTTTATTAATGTAAGTAAACGGCTTTGCCCCTGTATCATTCAGAAAGTGTTTCAGTGGGATATCTTGTATTGGTTTATATTGATGTATGTATTGGCAGTGGCGTAGCTAGACTCAGAGGGGCCCTGTATCAAAATAAGTTAGCTCCCCCTCAAATATATATTTCTCGTTTTAAAAGAATATTCAATAATATTTACATAAGTAGTCCAAAATGTAATCGAAATATTCCATCGGAAACATGTTTTATCATGCAATCTTTTATTTAAGGCCAGTCCAAGGCATGGTATATTATGGCTATATCCCACGGAAGGTGAATCCTGCTTCGTCCGTAGATTCGCATGCCGTGGGAAGGAGTGAGTCCGTGAATCTACAGACTTTTTCATAGCGATTTGTATGGCGGTACGTAATATCGCAGACGTGCACGGATCGTGGGAAATAGGTTGCCTGTGAATCCGCGGACACGCCTTGATGAATCCAGATGAATCCGTCTAATCCATAGCGTTTGGATAACTTGCAATACAAGTGTTGAATCCAATATACATATACGTAGATATTTCTTTAGGAAACATCCCAAACAGACAGTTTTTTTCATTTTATTTCTTCTTTTCTATTTTAAAATGTATTTTAATTAAAATTAAACTTTTTTTTCAATTATTTCAATGTTAATTTATAGTTTGATAATTACAAAATGTGTAATATAATTGTGTGTGTGTGTGTGTGTGTGTGTGTGTGTGTGTGTGTGTGTGTGTGTGTGTGTGTGTGTGTGTGTGTGTGTGTGTGTGTGTGTGTGTGTGTGTGTGTGTGTGTGTGTGTGTGTGTGTGTGTGTGTGTGTGTGTGTGTGTGTGTGTGTGTGAGTGTGTGTGTGTGTGTGTGTGTGTGTGTGTGTGTGTGTGTGTGTGTGTGTGTGTGTGTGTGTGTGTGTGAGGGTGTGTTTGTGTGTGTGTGTGTTGATTCTCACAAAATAAAAAACGTTTTATTAAAAAATATAATTATGTATATATTTATGTAGGTACCTATTAGCTTATTACGTTACTTCATTTTCTATAGTATAACTATTAAACGTAATACATATATATTCCATTTGTCGCCGCCCACAAGTTTTTTGTGTATATGAGTAAAAAGGCGTGTGGATGGAACGTTTGTCTTGGCTCGTTTACGTAACAGACCGTTGACGCCTTTTTACTCATGAACGCAAAAAACTCGTAGACGCTCGCAACCGTGTGGCGGCGACATTAACTTTTACATAAAGTATTATACCGAATCGGTAGGTATTTCCTATATAATTGGCACCAGGAATGACGTCACAGTCTTTTCCCACGGCATTAAGGTTCAAAATCGCGTGACAATCGCATGATAAAATGGTAAAAATAGCGTTTTTTTTATTTTTTTGAGGTTAATTTTGCGTCTATCAAAAAACTTTTACGGTTATTCCCTAGGTTTTAATGCATATTATCAGTACAAAAAAAAATTTTACTCAACGACTTTCAGGAAACGAGTTTCCGTCTTTCGGAAAAAAGATCAGAGGTGTTTTCCATTTTTTTTTGAGAAATCTATGCAAGATATAAAAAATCTTTTACGGTTATATAAAGGTGCAATGCATCTACCCTATTTTGTTCCAAAGCATAATTAATAACGGTTGTCGAGATAGAAGGTCTCCCGTTTTTAGAAATTTTTGAAATGTCGGTATGCATACTCTTAACATTACTTACTGTAAATTAATACTGATTCAAAAGTTATTCATAGGTACAAAAATACATAATACAAGAATATGATACTAAATTGATAACATGTAGCTACCTACATTAACTGAAAATAACGTGTTGTAATTTTTGCTAGTCGGGTAATTTGTATATTTTTGTAACAATTTTACAATGAAAATAATTATTATTCGATATATTTTCGGATATATATTCACTAACAACGAGGGTTGTCAACCGTACTAGAGTATAATAATAATATTGAAAGTGAGTTGCAAGAAATATATGGATCGCAAAATACTATATATATTTTTTTTTTTGGCAACAACTAAGAAAATATCAACCAAATCCGCTTCACTTGTAAAATTTAAACGTAGTTTAAGAATTATATCATTGCCTGCAGTTTTTGACTGACGAATGAGTGTGTAATTTACATTAATTTGAAAATTGAGAAAACCACACTTTTCTAGCAAATAAAAATATTATAAAATTCAAGCAGTTCATAAAATGACAGTTTTTATTTAAATATAGATAAGTAGATATTTATTTATTTATTGCACATGGAACAGATACAGTCACAAAAACAAACATTGGCAGGTACATTAATACAAAAATATCAATACACAAGACCAATTACATCCGTTCACAATTAGCACACACGCAAAACAAATAGATTACATTACATAGTTAAAAATATATATCTTATATCTATAAAACATTTATGGTAGGGAAGGAGGAAGCATGGGAAGAGGAAGAAGAAGAGGAAGAAAGGAGGGGACAATGAAGGAAGCAACAAAAAAAGAGTTAAGAACTGATATCAAGAACAATAAGATAATGTGTATGTTTTCTTTTATTTTCATAAAATTATCGAATTACACCCTGATACATATTTGTACACTTCATAACAAGTTTAAAAGCTTGTGTCGTGAAGTGGGGTATGTCGGCATCGAGGATCGAGCGCGTTAGCAACCAGGCTTCCGATAACTTTTTAAAATTACTTATTGATGCAGATGGAATAATCAGCTGAAAAAATGTTGACAACCCTACTTACATGTTTCAGCGCGTGTATACACAACGGTTTCCGAAGAAAAACCCATAGGAGTATTTACGATGATGTAGTATGAACCCCAAAAAACACAAAAACCCTTCAGAAATATGACGTACTTAATGTAGTTCTGGACAATTTACATCCAGACCTGCATTAAATTGTACCACAAATGTGTTATAGTTTTGTATTGTCTATGTGTTTATTGCTTTCATTCTTTTTTGTTGTGTTTATTGATTTATTGCATTTGATTTTGTGTTTGTAAACCTGACGATTCCAAGTGCCTTAAATATGGTCTACAGATGATTAAAAACCAATAAAAAATCCTCAAATAATAAAAGCTTAAACTTTTTAGTTGGATTTCAGTAGATGAATTATTTATAAAATGTTGAAATCATTGTCTATCCCATTTTAGATCCGCTTGCTTATTCGTATTTTTTAATCTATTCTAGTTCCTAATATAATTTACTCGAATACTAATCGATACAATTAATTTTATTTACAAAATTCAATTAAATTTGTGCTTTTATCCCTAAAAAAAATCCTGTGTGGCTTTTGTACGACTTTTGTGGGGTTTATTTATTTTGAGCAATATGCTTATGGGTTTCGTACTGTTACAATATACAACGAGAGTGAGGGAGACAGACACACCCGCATAATTCGAAAAATAAAATCAAAATAAATAATGTATAAATTTAGATTCCCCAGTTGCCATAGAGTGGGGAACATTATATTTTCTTACTAGCGTAAGAACCCGTGCTTCGCTACGGTCAAATGTTGGGTTTGGATGAAGGAGTAGTTCAGCAATGGGACCCGAAACACATTCATCCATCTATCACATCATAAAGTAATGAGTTATAGCTGCTCTCATCATAATACTTGCCTCCCTTGGTGACTTTCACACATACCAATCATGAGCCTGCATGCATTCAGACTGCCCAACTACTTTAACTTCTAACATCATGGGCTTGGATAGAGAACCTTTATCTGATGTTTCATTCCCCTTATATGCAACCTTTGAGTTCATCCTTATGGAAGTATAGGTAATATAAGCATTAGGGGTACATTTCCCGTGCTTCGCAACGGCAAACTCTTGTGTTTGGAATAGTTCAATATACTCGTAAGAAACGGTGAAGTGTAATGAAATATATATGTCAATTGCAATGAGTACTGCATGTTCTTGAAAAAGATTTCATGGGGGTAAATTACTATAAAATTATGACATACAAACCCACTTTTCTCATCCTGTAGTAGTACTTTTTGACGTTCATGGATAAAAGTGTGTTGTACAACTCAGAGCCAAGTATTTCCAAAAAGCAGTTGTGTATATTACTTAACAAAACATTATGTATGGAAAGTTAAGATTCATAAAATAATGTAAATTATTGATGTGTTTATTTTCCTATAAACACTTAATACATACAAAGATAATCAAAATGTTTTAATAGGTAGGTACTACTAATTTGTCTACATGAAATTATTAAAAAAATAAATATCAAATTATTAAAGGTTTTAATGTAGGTAGTATTTATGTTCTTAAAAAGTAATGTAATGCAAAGATGTAGTTTAGGTATATATTTATATTCCATTTATTTATTAGCCATCTGTTGAATGAATATAATAATAGGACGTTTAGGTATACCAAACATGCTTATTTTGTATGTGATTTAAGGATTACTTATAATATTAAACATCATTACAGAATTATTGGCATCAGCCGACCAAACAACTTTAATTTCATGGATCTTTGACAATCTATGAATGTCTCGTCTATCGCCATTGACGTCCATCAATTTTTTTTATATTTCCAAATAATAAATTTCAATTCAGTACATCGGCTCGTCCAACGGTTTGGCACCATAGGAATACCCCTCCACAGCTTTCCGAGTTACTAAAACAGGAATTAATCAGATCTATTTTAAATAAATTACCTAGTTAACTAAGATAAACATTGTTGCTTAGTTTTTCGGTGAGACCAGTAGGAGTGTCGAAACGTCAATCAAGTTAAGTTACATAGGGTGCATCTCTAAAACGCTATGATATCGAGTAATCACAGTGAAAACCTTCAACAATTACTAAGTAAGATAAACACAGTCATAGAGAAATATGTAGTAGGTAAATGCATATTGAAACATTGTACGCACCTTGAATTTCCCTACAAATTCTGTGATCCGAACATTAAAATTATCCAGAACTCCATGATTTTCACAGTGTCAGATTACAATTTCATGATTCGTACCTGGAATTTTAAATCATCATGAATGTTCAACCTTAATGAACCTTTAAGTGTATCCTCACACTGAGATTAAAAACTTGCAGTTGACTTCTGGATGTCATATTCCACACACCCAAAAAGACCATTGTACTGCCTACACTAATGGTATCAGATAGTTAAAAACACACCACAAAATGGCTCCGAGTGACGAAGTCTTGTAACTTCCTTGTATTTCCTAAAGAGAAGTAGTATTAATTATAACAATGAATTTAAACATGAGTATTTAAAAAAAAAATTACCATAAAATTTTTTTGAGGTTATGTCTGAACACAGATTTTGCTACTCAACACTCCATGTCTTATTATAATACTATCAAATACTATATAAACTCATTTCATGTAAGCACATTAATTATTCTCCACACCAAATTGTGTTAGAATTATTACCTACCTATAATAACACATTACATGTAAACGCCAAACTAAACAAAACATCGTAATTTGTTTGAAGTTGACAGACGCATCTGACAAAAGGAATCAGTGTTGCCATATTCATATTATGTTTACACCATAATCGAACCGCTAAAATCGTACGTAATTTGGTAGTCTTAAACTGAAATTAGGTATAATTCTTAAAGATTAATATTTTTCATAGTAGGTATTTTAGTTTCATAATATAACACCTTGAATAATAATAAACCTACGTGTATGACACTCATCGCTGCTGGCTAAAGACAATTTTCATCACTGTCAAAGCGATTTTAAAAAAAAACTTCTCGTTGACATTTATTAGTGTTGGGCGTTAGCTAATTTAAACTGTTACTCCCAAAACTGTTATTTCGCAGTAGCTGCAAGCCTTGCCTGTTATTTACTAACCTAATAAATAATTTAAAAAAGTATTAATACTCGTATAGTGATACCTTTTTACTAAACAAATATAGGTAAATTCGTTTAAATCCAAGTTCATTAGCTTTTTTTTAAACAGATATTTAATAAATACTCCTTACTGTTATATCAAATACCTGTTACAAATAACGCTTTCGGTTAACAAATATTTAGTACCTGTTAGTTTTTTTTCTACCCAATTCTACGTTGCAAACGTCAAATTTTGTTGGAATGTCGTTATATTGTCTTAATATTATTGTTGTTTAAATTATAAGTAATTCCTAATGAACCGATTACTTAGTGTTGTTTGATAATAATCTTGAGTAAAAAGTGTGCTTCATTATCCAGAATAATGCAAAATATGATATTATTTCAGAGATTCACCTGTGTTTTTTAAAGGTATTGTATAGAATAATAAATTATTTATTGCTATATAATTAGCGTTTAATTAGGAAAGTACCTACCTTGTATCACTGAATAAAAATTTAGGTACCTACCTACCATATAAATAATACCTGTTTTCTGCGTAATTAGGTAGGTATAATAGGTATGTCAAGTTTGAAATAAGAATATTACTCTGTTTTCAATAACTTGCTTATATTTATCTGATTTTGGGAAACATTTGATATTCCAATTACCTATTATTGTTGACTATTTTCGTTTATAAATATACCTGCATCAGTTGTAGGGACATAATTCTTCATAACGGATATAGTGAAAAATGTTAGAAACATAGGAGTAGGTACGAACTAAAATATTTATGTGGGATTCAGTGTCTAATTAGGTATGTACCTACCTACTTTGCTTCATCCAATAGAAATTTAAGTACCTACCTAGTACCTACCATGAATAATATTTTCAAATTTTTAATATGTCAAGTTGGTATCATCGTTGAATATAGATTGAGTGTTAAATTTATAGATGAGACATAATTCTTCATATTTAGAGAAAAAAGCTTATGTCCCTCATTAGAATTTGACATCTGTGGTTATAAAAAATATGAAATTTTGTTATTACAGAACGCATTATGTTATAGGTATTTCAGTATCGTCTCACTTTTTAATTTGACGAATGGTTTTATTTCAATGGCAAAATCTAAATACAAACCAACTTCACATTTCACAATGAATTTAACCTTACAATACCTTTCAATAAATTTAAAAATAACTTATAATTTTAAAAACTGACATCTCAAAAGCGACACGACATGGTGGAAATTTTCTTGAAAAACCTTGAATTTTGATGTTTTGTGTAATGAAATATCTTATCCAAGACTACATATTATTAATTTTTTTATATCCTATGTGTATCTTGGAAGTGTTTACTAAATCCACTCAATTAATGAACGCACAAAACTATTTCATATAAAAGATTACCCCGGAATGAATTAACAGGAAATTGTGGAAATTGGACACAAAGTATTCTCTGTTTCAAGTATGTTGTACGTTGGATCAGTAGTCATTCTATGGAAAAACTTTTGTATCCATGGAAACCCATGAGAGGGATGATGTGGAACGGGGAGTGAGAAAAATACGAACATACATACCTACATATGTACGAACTGAAATATTTATGTGGGATTATTTATTGAATTAATTTTTCTGGAATTTTGTTACATCGAATTATAAGTCCATGTGGTGCATTTTATCAGTATGATGCCAATCTTTCAAATGTCTCCCTTCAAAAATTATGTACCTAATCTATTAGTCTAAATAACACACGAATGATAAAGAAATTATAATTTTATTTAAAATGAAAAAAGTTTAAGGTACCAATCATTATATTTTTCTAATACCACGGACCTGAAACAGCACAATTTTTGCACTGTTACTGGGCCGGTATTCTTTTATTCTGATAATATCGACATTAATAATATTAAAAATAAATAAATAAATTATTTAATGGGTTCTCTAATTTCCAGTTATGGCAGACATTTTTTCCCGTACAAAATAAATATAATGTACACCCCGACACATAATGCGCCCGCTACACGCTCGCGAGTCACCGCGACCTTTTGGTGTTCATGAGTAAAAAGGGGTGCGGATGGATCATTTATCTTGACATGTACGTAACCGACCGTTGACGCCTTTTTACTCATGAACACCAAAAGGCCGTGGTGACTCGCGAGCGTGTAGCGGGCCCATAACGGGACTGAAAGAGATTAGCAGCTAATTTGAGAAAAACCGGTGTTGAAAAATAACGCGTGATACAAGATACAAAAACTCCGTGTGACAAACTTTAAAAAATATCACCCACAAACAAGTTTAATTAATGCCGCAGGCAATGCTTTCTTTTATTTTTTTTTACTAAATTACAATTAATATTGGTGTAAAGACAATAATTTATTCTCGTACCTGATCGATCTAATTTTTAACCACAAAAACAGAATTAGTATATATTCAACAGTATGACAGAGATAATTATTATTATCTATTTATTATATTTATTATATTTAAATTTTATTTATTGCTTCAACGGACTCAAGATATTTTCAAAATTTACAACTTTAAAAATTAAAAAGTTAAAAACATTAATACAATGAATTATTATATTATTATAAAAATAGGGAACTATTTCCCCATACCCCGTGCACGAAATCATCCATCCGGAAGGGATTAATCCAGATTCGCGTACGAATCCGGATTCACTTGTCGTGGGAAGGCACCCTTATACTGCATTCAGAATGTAAGGTCGTGCATTAAACAACAAATAATTGTAACGAATTGTAACAATCATAAGTATATTTTTATTCAATACATATAATATTTTTTATAAAGTATGTATTGATAAATTAAAAAGATTCGTATGACCATCTTATACCATTATATTCAATGGAACAAAGTGTATCATCATATTAATCGTGTATGAAAATGAATCCTTATATTTATTTATCGTTTGGCAACGTCGAATATTGTCACATCGTTCAAGTCTGACATCCAGCGCCTCCAGCTACTGGAGGAACTCAGGAGACAGGCTGGCAGCACTGTCAATGGTACCGGGGTAAGCACGTATGGGACAATCACGCAAGATGTGCTGCATGGTTTGCTTTGCACGAAGGATAAACAAGCTCCGCGCGCTGCGCCTGGTTAACACCAAAAGTCTATCCGTTTGGCGGACGGACAGTCCATGACCTCCCGTCCACGTCGAACGTCACATCCGAACACGAAAATCCTTATATGATTTTGTGTGATAAGATATGATTTTTTTCCGGGAAGAACGGCCTAAGAGTTTAATGAGATTTTGAATAACCTTTTACGAATTTTGGCTCATACACCTTCGGGGCCCGGGGGCCCCTTTAGCCCGGGGGCCCCGTATCATTGATACGGCTGATTCTGCGGTAGCTACGCCCCTGTGTATTGGCAAAGTTACCTGGCCAGCAATTGATATCCTGTATGTGTGGAATACGTAATATCATGCCGACGTATTACATAAGTAATGAAATGGTATCAAATGCACAGACCTCATCTACATATCACTATTTATTACCCGTCCATGTATCCAACATCTTTACCACCACTATCGTTTCAGCTTTGAACTATGTCAGTTAGATTTTTAAAGTATTTATCTCAACAGATATACAGCAAAGGATGGACTTTCCATCAGGCTAATGACTGATCGTCGGCTGGCTAAATGTGATCACTCAACACTTAACTTATGTAAGTAACTTTTACTTAAAAGTACGCACATTTCAAAAATGTAAAAAAACGGGAGACCTTTTATCTCAACAACCGTTACTAAATATGCTTTGGAAAAAATAGAGTGGATACATTGAACCTTTATCAAGGGAATTCGCGGAAAATGGCCATGACTTCATAGTTGAGTCGCGAGCTTGTGACATTCACCAATTCCAGACCATCCATTGCTGCGGCCGGGAATTGAGCCCAGACCTCTGACAAGCCGGCATTCCACCGCTGTGCTATGATGTTTCGTAGTTGGCAGACATTACCTGCGGCATAAAACCCGCCATTTGATATCAATAAAGATTTATTTATTTATTTTAAATTAAAATAGTTGGAGATGAAATAGAACGATTTTTACTCGGAGCATATCATCGCTCAAGCATTCAAAGTGGGAGACATATTTAAACATATCCAAGAGACTCTGAACAAATACGTCAAGAGATCGTTTGACGTTAAAACCTTTTAATAATATGCAGTATTTTTATTTCCATTTTATCGTCTACATATTTTGATCCATTGTTGTGAAGAAGAGAACGCTCCCTCTATAATACTCTATGGTATTCCATTATTCGCACAATAAAACAACACAATACATACCGTTCGTCTGGCCTAACATACCGATTTAGATCCTACCAAATCCCGATATTAATTCCCGATAAATTCTCGAGAATCTCTTAAAGGCACATGCTGGAGAAAGTTTAGCTAGAAAAAGTCCGTCCATACGGCACTCTTTTGTGATAGTTATTCATCACTGTAGTTTTTTGTTTGTTTACCAAACTATCTACCTTCTTACATTTCTCAATTACCGGCTTCTTCCAATATATTGTTTCAATTCTCATGAATACTCACTGTCTCTGTATTCCTGTTTACTTTATTTACAATCACCCGATCATGAGGATGCAAATCCTCGAATACTGTAGTCGCGAAAGCAAAAGTCATTTTTTTGTGGATTTTAATCTAAATATTTATAAGGAAAAAAAATTGACTTCCACCATGTACCAATAATCGAAAACATCGAGATTCTCGAGAATCGATCCAGGATATTTTTCTATAATGCCTCATGTACACGCTTGGCGAGCGGCGGGCTAAACAAGCGGGGCTCATGAGTAAAAAAGCGTGAACGGTCGGTTTCCACACGCTTTTTTACTCACGAACACCCGCTCGGCCCGCCACTTCCCAGGCGTGGGCATAAGATAACATGTTCACATAGAAAAATACAAGCTAAAAATCCTGATGGCCTGAAGTGGTTAATTTCTATTTTCCAAACGGTTAGTTTTGCAGGAAAAATATTTGTTTCAAAAATAATCAAATTACCGAAAATTTTATGTATAATGAGCTATAGACCGACTCAGTACTGCGGTATAAACTCTTGAAAAAATATAGATGTTTTAATTTTTTTATGATAATTTTGATTTTTTTTATCTCGATTTCTCATTTCTTCGAGAAAACGTATTTCTGGTTTCAGCCCATATGCGGATAGGTAATTTTCTACCATACATTCAATTCTAGATAACGTATTTTATTATTGTACCTAAGTTATTTCATTCAATTCGTTGATCGAACAATAAAAATATCTGCAAAAAGCTTTTCCTTTGTTAAAATAAATGTAATGCATTGCATTAGCTTTTCAACTTATATGCATTTAAAATATGCTGCCGCCAGCATTTAAGAGTGTGCATACCGACATTTCAAAAATTTGTAAAAACGGGAGACCTTCTATCTCGACAACCGTTACCAAATATGTATTGGAACAAAATAGCGTAGATGCATTGAACCTTTATCTAGGGAATAACCGTAAAAGATTTTTCATATCTTGTATAGTTTTCACAAAATTTAATTTTAAAAACACCTCTGATCTTTTTTCCGAAAGACGGAAACTCGTTTCCCGAAAGTCGCGGTGTGAAAATTCTTTTTTGTACTGATAATATGCATCAAAATCTAGGGAATAACCGTAAAAGTTTTTTGATAGACGCAAAATTAACCCCAAAAAATGGAAAAAACGCAATTTTTATCATTTTTTCATGCGATTATCACGCGATTTTGAACCTTAATGCCGTGGGAAATGTCTGTGACGTCATTCCTGGTGCCATGCCCTTAAATGCTATACAATATGCATGCACTAATATGCATACATTGTGCTCCCAACTTGGCAATTTCATAAATGGAAGAGATTAACATTTTGCATTGTTTTGCGAAACAGCGAAAAGCATATTTAAAAAAACTCGGGAAAAGATCTTGTACCGAAGCAGAATAAAAAGTAAAATATAATTATACAAAAATCCTCTAGGAAGCAGACGTGAAGATACCTAAGAACCCGATTCTCACTGAGTTACCTTTTGACTTACATCAGATGATAAAATGATATTTTGATAATGTCTGATAAACAAAGATTTTGCAGTGTTGACTAAACATAGTATCGCTTCTGGTATTTTGCAATTAAATTACCGTTAAACTTTATTATTTACAATTCTTCTTCTTTCCTAGCCGTTTTAATTCCAATGCTGGACATAGGCCTCCCTTTGACTTTCTACAGATCCTTATCCTGGGCATGCTGCATCTACTTCCTGCGATTCGCCTCATATCGTCAGACCATCTTGCCTGAGATCTTCCTACGCTCCTTTTGCTTGTTCTGGGTTACAATTAAATTCGATAAAATTAGACCTGCAATAAAACATGCTAAATTGTTCAAGAGGGCGAACTCCTTAGCCAACAGATGCGTACCTCTAGCTCTAACGTATTAAGGACTATTTCCTTTTAATTTTAATTTTCATTGGCAAATAACTATATTGACGATAATTTTTTTGCGATTGTCAGAAAACAAACTAACTTTCTATTGTCATTTGGCACAGTGAATCGACAGTTATTCAACATAATAATGTGGTGTATTATTTTTGAAAGGGGGGAGCGGGGGAGGTGTTTCGCCTTTTCTCCAGATTCATCACTAGCAAAAGTTAACCTTCGCCACTGTTGGGTAACGAGCTGTGTAATTAACTGTAGTAACTTTAAAATATTCAAATTTATCCTTTTTTTTTTACAAAATCCTGGATTTTAAAACATGTATTTAGACGATCAATATCAATTTATGAATATCGCAATATTCTAAGTATCGAGTCCTTTTTAGGATACAAAAAAAAATCTTAAGAAAGTAATATGTATCTATAAGTATTCATGAAATCAAAGTAGGGAATAAAAATAGCCTTTTTCAGAGCACCGTGAACGCGTATGAAAAAAATGTAATGTAATAGAAGAAGAATGATGAAAAGGAAGAGGATTGGAAGGATAAAGGAAGGAGAGATGAAGACTAAAGAGATTTGAATAGGATCTAAATATATTCAATAGAATTTTTGGATCACTTATGCAAACATGAATGTTTCAGAACGAAAAGACTTTAGCCTGTTAGATGTTCTCGCAAACCCAAATTGTACCTAATATCTCTTCAAGAAATGAGTCATAGGTATACAATAGCAAAAAAAACAGCAATCTGTCCATTTTATGTAAATTGAGAAAGTGAAAATCTTCCTATTCTAATAAAGAAATAGCCCATCAAAAATGGACTACAATGTAATATGCATTTTTATTACAATGCAATATGCATTTTTTCTAAATATAATGAGCATTTAATACTAATTTCGATTTTTATTACAATATAATATACATTTTTATTACAATGTGATATGCATTTTTGTAACGTTATATACATTCGTTCATTTCGAATACAATGTAATGTGTACATTTTGATTACATTGTAATATAAACTTTTATTACAATAAATTATTAATTTTTATTACAATGTAATATGCATCTGGAATACAATGTAATATACAACTCTAGCATACATTCTAAAATTTATGTTTTCGTTTATTCACAGGTCTGATTTTCGTCATTTCCACAATTTGAATTGAGTCTTGCAGCAGGTGAAAATAGTCTCCATAAAAGTGTGAGTATTTACAGTTTTTTTTTTTTCATATTTCCTGTATATGCTATATTTCCCGACTACTGTATGCTAAATTTCCTGACTATATGCTATATATGATATAATACTCAACTGACCGCAAACAAAGGTTCCATAGAGTCGTTATTATTGCACGGTTAAGTTTACGAGTACGTATATAACACCGTTATATAACAGTTTTTAATATATGTTAGGTGTGCCAAAAGCCTGGAGGAGTTCAGGAGGTTGCTGAAGACTCACCTTTTTGTGCGTACCTACGGATCAGTCACTGGTTAGCCAATGATAGGTCAAGTTAGCCGAAACTGATTAGATTAATTCATTTTTATTATTTTGTTTTGTGACGATCCTATGTGGTGATTTAATTATCATTTTTACTGTTTGTGACGATCCTATATGGTGAAAAGAAAAATGTAAGGTGCCCTTGGGGCGATTTTATCGCTAAACGGCGCCTAAAGTTGTCCGATTATTATTATTATTATGTAACTACCAATATTTCCCAACTATATACTATATTTCCTGGCTATATTAAATATTTCCTGACTATATAAGAAGAAGAAGAAGAGATACTACAGTTTTCAACTGATCGCTTACAATGGTTTCATTGAATAGTTATTATTGCACGGTTAAGTGTACGAGTATATACCGTATAAGACTACTATCATTGGAGTTAACCCCTTAAAGTACTCCTTTTTCCTTTTTTCCTCACACATTCACCCATTTGCTTTCTATTCACTACATAATCCCTACACTCTGAAGTCTACACAGTGTATTATGTTATACTAGAGATATATTGTAACAATTTATACTTGCTAGTATAAAAGTTTATACTTTTAACTACTTTTCACACTGCCCTGTATTGTTTTAGGGACGATAACATCATAATTGACTACTTTTGACATCGAAATTTTTACACAATCCGTGCAATCAAGTTTCCGTACGAATATCGTGCATTCGGTAACGCATTACGTCATACATCAAACAAAATTTACATTCGTCAGTTACCAAAAGTTAAATAATCACTCATTTAAAATGAATAGTTCCACAGTTATACTACATTTTCAAAATGGAGGAATTATTTTTCGATGATCCGTTTTTCAGACAGTTAGCGCCGGCTGGCTTTGTCGACTGCGCAACTAGCCTGCAATCGCATTGTATCATACATCAAATAAAATTTACATTAATCAGTTACCGCACAATTAAAGTATAACTCATTTAACATGAATGGTTCCAAAGTCATACAATTTGAAAATAGGGTTAATCTCTTGCGATGACCCTGTATGATTAGTGATATGACCAGTAATATTAGTAATATTTAAGCTATAAAGAGTGCTGTCTTGCTGTCTCCCTTTAACTAGCACTAAGAATGCTTTGCGAGAAGGAGACAAACGAATGTTTCACTAGTGTTATCTTTGATTATGGGATGTCCCATTAAAATTCGCGAAAAAGAGCAGAAGGAAGGACGGTGAGAGCAAAAGGGAGTCGATGGATTTGGTGACAAAAATCGACGATTCTATCGATTTAGACAGCATCCCTAAAGTATCGTTCGTACGACTTTTTCCCAAATACTTCCCCAGAGTATTCCGCGTGTACCTCAAAGTTATATTTTCTTTGCTTCGATAGGCAGGGAGGGCAGAAATCCTAACCACCTTATCTCTTAACCACCTTATACTCGTTGCTTCCGTCACATTCGTGTAATTTGTAATACAGGCTCTTCGATTCCCTTTACTCAAGATGCTGTCATCCTTGAGGATCTGATCGACATGATCGATTCAGGTCAGTCTCAGACGATCGCGTTAACGTTCATAAATTAAATTTGTACACAAAAATGCGAAACTTTCAGGTACAGTGTTTGTATTTTATATAGACCAGTCTAAATTATCCTTTGATATCTGGATAGGTGAATGTTTCCCTGTGTTAAGCTGATGAGTTTATATATCAATCATGAATGATAATAATCTATAGTCTTTTTGGCTGATAATACTGAGAAGTGTGTTGGCCTCATAGAAGGTATGGATTTAAAAAGACTGAATTAGTTATACTATAAACTCGAACGTAATACGGGATAAATTTTATTCTCCAGAGCTTTAAGAAATTTTCTTCACTAAATTAAAACGAACTTTTTTCATAAGGTAAAAAAATACATTAAAATAATACCTAGTGACTTACCTTTGCGCAGTAAATGAGTAAGTAAGTATATATCATCACCATACCACTCCTAGGTTAAAGGGCCATATGCTCTGAGAAGAAATGGTTCTATTATCACATGCGTCTCGCGCCATTTTTAGTCTTGACGCTCCTTCGATCCTATTGGTTAATCACAACGCCTCAGATTTCATGTGAAGTTTAGACGTACGCAACCTAGAAGACCTACTTTCAAGCCCTGATTGGTTCTGGTGTCCTTTAGGTGCCCGCTAAAATTAGTCAGATCTGTTTAAAGTGCTTTCTCTAAAAAAAACATCCTCGTTGTAATAGCAACAGTGAAAACGCAAACATGCAGTTCACAAACAGTGGATTTCCAAAAAAAATTATCCCTTGAAATCTGAGGCGTTGTGATTGGTCAGATGTTAACCAATAGGATCGAAGGAGCGTCAAGACTATCACTGGTGCGAGACACAAGTCTATTATCGCTTCAACTTCTTCAAATTCTGTATGAGAATGTAAGCGCAAAATAAGGATATAAGCGACAGTTTTTGGCTTATTGTATCGAAAAGGGAACTGAAAATCTAAGAAAAATGTCCGCTAGAGTCACTGTGTCTTACTTTAAACATTTTATCAACCAAATTACGGTATTATATCTAACAAACTATAGGAATAATTTCGAGTTACAGTAAATTTCAAGTATTTTTTGTAGAGAAATTTTACAAAAATCTAATTTCTACTCGCAAGAGACACTTTAACATATTTTCATATATCCATGTTTTAAGGCTTAAGATAATCTCTTTGGTAATAGCAGAGTAAAAACCAATATTAGACGGTTCGCTTGTATGGAATAATTCCCCAATCAAAAATGGAATCATCCAGTGTTGAACGGTCTAAACACAGAAATGATACCATCACCATACCTGATTTGTAATACTGACGTTCCAAGCCAATTTTAAACGTGTAATATTTTTTATTTATTTATTTATTTAAACTTAAAGTAAACAACAAACACATATAAATATACAAAATGGACATAGTACAGATTATAAAACGTTGTTCACTAGGGCGAACTTATCGCAGAACTGCGATTTCTTCCAGTTAACCCCAGCACAAAACAGAAAAAAAAGGAGTTGAACAAAAATATAGGAAAAAACAGAAAAAAGAAATTGAATAAAAAAAAATATACGAAGTAGAAAATATATACATGCATACATATGTGAGATAAAAAATATATACATGCATACATATGTGAGATAAAAAACAAATAAAAACGGAATAAAGAAAATAATAAACAAGATACAGAATGCATATATACATAAAAAAAAAAGTTTAAATATAACCATTTATCTTACTCTTCTCGACGAAATTTTTCGCACGTTCAGTTAGTGTACGCCCTTAAGCTTTTTGCTGAAACTTTTCCGAAGTTTCCTAATCAATGCAAATTTGCTGATATTAGCTTTTCAAGTTGTAATCTCTTTAATACTGCGAGCCCATAAAAACCTCACGCCCCCGCCCCCGCCCCCTAAAGGGCCCAAGTGTTAATACTGCTTTCACTCCACTTCGGTAGAGGATCATTGATTGTCATCTTATGCAAATATTCTGATAGTGTGAGGACTGTTTGATATTTCAACATGATTTTGTTATTTTTCGGGAAATGTGGTGTTATTTTTTGTAAAAAGGGGTGTTATTTTTCACAATTTTGGCAAAATGTGGTGTTATTTTTCATACATTTACATCATTAAAGAGGTCAATTTTGCATCTTTTAATACAAGAATATATATTTTTTTTATCGCGAAAAATATTTTATACAAAAATCCCTAAAATAATAATATAAAACAAAAATATTTGAGAAACACAAAAAAATCCTTATTTCAAGAATTTTTTTCAGTGTGTTTCTTCTTACTTTCATAGACGCATTGCTTTTGATAATGTTTAAATTAGAATGTCTTCCAAAATAATGGTCGAAATTCCCGTCAAATATGCAAAAATTCGCGATATTCCTATAAAATAATGCTAAAATTCGCGTTATTTGTGTAAAAAACACGAAATTCGCGTTATTCGCGTGAAATGCACGAAATTCGCGAATAAATTCGTTTTATCGCGATCGCGAAATCTTCCAGTCTCTAATAATAACAAGTACTTAGTTGTATCTCAACAGATACACAACAAAGGATGGACCTTCCATCAGGCTTACATTATAAAAAAATAGTTGGAACGTACACAAAATTCCAAAAATTAATCTCCATAGAGGGCTGTGTACAATATATACACGTTTTGGATTCCGTGTTAAAGGATTCGGCTCCCTCCCTCTTTTTTTAGTGTTCTATAAGTCAGGTATTTAGAAAACCTCATAAAACATTTCACATCTTTTTCAGCAATGAGGTTCGTTACATTTTCTGAATATCATGTACATTGTACAAAGATGACGTAGATATATTGTTGTGTGATTTTATAGACACAGCATTCACTGGTTACCCCATTACTGAAATTATACCATGATGCTATAGTAAGTATGATATAGCAGAATTTACAAAGTAAAACAGAAATGAACCTGTTCGAAAATTGCACGTAGTAGTGTTATTTAGGCTGGCAGCCGCAATGCGCCATACATATTATACGAAACTCTAACATATTGTGCATCAGTCCAATAAGTATCTGAAGAATTTCCGCTTGGAAACAGAGCCCGCCAGTCTTCAGATACGTGTCAAACTCTCTACCCATTACGGGAGGAATAGAATAATAAGTTTCATTCAATCAAAACTCTACTATCAGCATCATCATTTACACTTCATTTTAAAGTTGCTACGATTTTCTCCGTTCTCTAGTGATGGGGATAGCGTCGAAGTAATCACAATTAATATTTTAAACTATCGAATAATCGAGTAATACTCGTATCGTTTATTGTTCTCTAGTCATCCGTAGGTCCCATTTAAGGCATTTGGAATCGTCAGGTTTACAAACATTGCAAGATAAAATGCGATGAATTAATAAACTGTTACACCAAAAAAAGACTAAAATCAATAAAAACATGGTGACAATACAAAATTATAACAGGTGTGGTTTAGTTCAATACAAGTCTGGATGCAAATTGTCCAGAACTACATCAAGTCAGTGATTACATTTCATCAGTGAGTAATAGTAGAAGGCTAATACAAACAATCCACGGATATCGGAACATGTTGATAGTTATGAAGTCGATGGCCGCAAGACGACTATTGTGTAGGTATAATGTTGATAATTTTTAGTTGACGAGTAGGTCCCTGCGATGTCATACAAATCAAACATTATTATTATAATTTACGTGAGCATGTAACGCGAATGTCGTCAGATTTGGAATTTAATTAAAATTCAGTGAGAATATAGCAAAAAAATAACATTAAATCGAATTTCGCCAATACAATCGAATGTTTTCAATAGCTTGTGTTATCGATATAATCGATTAGTGGCCCATCACTAGTTCTTACTGAAACTTATTACAATTTTCAAATTATGATATTCCGCTGTCATTTGCAGTGTTGGCATATCTTCAAAGTACTCAAAAGTACTCACTTTACCAAGTCACTGATTACTTTTCAATTCATTTTATCTCCTACATACTTTTATTAAATCTAACCTACGAGTATATTATGTAGGTGCGAGGGATGTAATTTTTTTATGGATATATTATAGTCGTCGTTCTTAAAAAGTTTTTTTTTCTGATTCTATTTGATCCCCTCACACACATCCCTCGCGGGATAAGCAGAGAAAACAGATCGCCAGACTTTCGTTTCCTTACACACACTTCGTGCCTACGCCACATTCATGCAATTCGTCAAACATACTCTACGATTCCTTTTACTCAAAACACCTCTGTCCTTAAGCAACTCGTCGACATGGACAAACCACGTGGTTCTTAGACGGCTGCGCTTCTGTGCACCCCTTTTTTTACAGGAATACTTTCTTTGTTATCCTTTAATCATTCATGCTCTCTACATGTCCTAACTCTCTCAACTTATTCATTTTCATTTTAGATTATTAAAAATACATAGATAAGAACTCTTCTTCAATTCGGAAAGACGTTATTTAAACTCAGTGACGGACTATGGTTTCGAGGATTCCTGGGAATCCTTGAAGACCAGTCGAGGCTATACTTTATCATTCTGGTCACAACATTCGTTTTACATTCTCAACTCTCTCATCACTTCATTTCTTGTCCTGACTCAACATTTTTCCACACATTCTTCTCAGCGATCTCATCTCAACAGAACATTTTTTTACGATTACCTACTTACTGTATTTTCTTTTCTTATATTTTCAGTGTCAATTAATTTTAAAATTTGACGCGAGAGGGCGCTCGCCCTATCAAAGAATATCCCAGTATAAATAATTTGTCTTGACACCTATTTCATATTTTTTCCCTTTTTTTATCGTTGTCTCCTTGCGTTATTGTCGTCGTGTCCCGGGATGTGTTTATATTCCCGGGACAATTTACATTTTTGTTGTTCATTTATCAAGCATCATTATGAAGATGTCCCGGTGTTGATGCACGTCATTTAAAATTAATATTACAATTTATTTTTCATTTCTTGTCGTTAGATAATTTATAAAATGTAGGTCAGATTCTACGAAATACAGTTCGTTTAACCTATATAAAGAATGCGTGTTATACAACGGACGGATAAATAATCATTTATATTATTTGATTTTATTATTCATTTTCTTTATTTATTTACTCATTTATTTAATTATTCATTTTCTTTTATTTCTTTACTAATTTATTTATTGTTGATTTGTTCGTTTGTTCTCTTTAACATCTATCTACGAGTATCTATCTATAGCCTCACGCCACGTTCCTTGCAGGTTAGGCAGAGAGAACAGAGCGCCAGATAGCCATATTCTTACACACATTCCTAGCTTCCGTCACATTCATGCAATTTTTCATACTCGCTCTCCGATTCTTTTTACTCAAAACGCGTTCATCTTTTAGAATCTTGTCGACATGATCGGACCAGGCCAGACTAGGGCTACCGCGTTTCCTCACACCTCTTCGCTCGCTCAAATACATATTTTTTGTCATCCTGTCATCCTTCATTCTTTCAACATGCCCAAACCACAAATAATACGTGTTGTACAACAAACGACAATCATTTACACAAGGCGCACATTGTGTAAACTCTCTCATGCCGGGTCCACAGTTCCACACCCTTGCCAAATGTAGACAAGCCGACACAAATTTAAACGTGTGGATTGAGCATTTGGCTTGGCTTCAAGCTTGTGTAGGCTTGCTAACACTTGTGGCCGATCCGACCAAGTATCAGTTTTTTCACAAATTTGTGACAAACGCTTGCGAAGTGTCTACGCTTTTGTACGTTAGTTGAGACTTTTTTGTATGAACGTTTTTTTTTGTAATTTTCCTTTTTCAAGCCCTCAGCGAATGTTGACCCATTTGGGGAGGTTGTCCGTATCCCATATTTTATGTATCGATATCTTGAGTGATATCAACATGATAATCCCATTTCAGATAATTAAATATTAATTTTGTAAGTACACAGGAATGTGCTTTTTTTCAGATTTACTCTGAATCCAAACAAAAACGTACCTATTTCAAAATCGAGAAGATTATGTTTAAAATATTTGACTCATTTATGTCAACATATTTTTCTAGGGAAAATTCACGTCATTTTAAACTGATTTTTAATCGTTAGGTTAGTCAATCTTAGAAGTTAATTTCGCTTCAGTCGAAAAACATTTACCTAGATTTTAATGCATATTATCAATTCAAAAAAATCTCTGCAACTTTCGGGAAACCAGTTGTTATATTTCGCAAAAAAGATGATGTTTTTAACTTTTTTTTGAGAGATCTATTCAAGATATAAAAAGTCCTTTACGGTCATTCCCTAGATAAAGGTTCAATGTATCTGCTGTATTTTTTATAGCATATTTCGTAAGGTCGTGGAAATCTAAGGTCTCCCGTTTTTAGAAATTTTTAAATGTCAACCTAATTTTAAAATTGTAGCACTGTTTTATCCTAATCGGTTAATTTTTTTACGTACTTACTTACTTTATTTTTTTATTGAGAAATATAAGCGTGATTCTTTAAAAAAAATTACGGTTAGGTAATTATTGCTTATGTAATTGTTGCTGAATATTGTCATAGAAATCAATTTAAATTTCTGGGCTCAAATGAATTGTGAACTTGTCCAAAAATTTATTTCTTAATTCCTTGTTATGTAGATACGAGAGTAAAGTTAAATAAAAGTATCCAAAAGCTCGCTTTTAAAACTTTCCTGACAATTGAGATACGATGTCATACAATCACACAAGTCTCCAAAGCGTTCACACATCAATACTCTCAAAATATTTTGATAAATAATTACGAAGTATTATCTTTTGTTGTGCTTTAAAGCTCGCGAGCCAACTATGACGTCACGGTCATTTCCCACGGCATTAAGGTTCAAAATCGCGTGAACTATCGCACGATAAAATGGTAAAAATAGCGTTTTTTTCCATTTTTTGGGGTTAATTTCGCTTCAATCAAAAAACTTTTACGGTCATTCCCTAGATTTTAATATATATTGACAATACAATAAAAAATCTCCGAGACTTTCGGGAAACGAGTTTCTGTCTTTCGGAAAGAAGATCAGAGGTGTTTTTCACATTTTTTTTTTGAGAAATCTAAACAATATATAAAAAATCTTGTACGGTTATTCCCTAGATAAAGGTTTAATGTATCTACTATATTTTTTTCCAAAGCATATTTAGTAACGGTTGTCGAGATCTAAGGTCTCCCGTTTTCAGAAATTTTTGAAATGTCAATATGCATACTCTTAAGAAGTATTAGCTTTGTTGTGCTTTAACTTTTATTCTTGAATATTAAAAAATAAGATATTATAAAGTATGATTAAAATATAAGAAAGCTTGGACTAATAAATAAGACATCTCGTGTCAAGGTTTTCAGGCGGAAAATTGGAGGGTGACATCGGGATCATATTTCAAAAATGTTGCCTCTTAATTTTACACTAAGTGTGTAATACTAAACTTACGTACTAAACGTGTAAACCTATTATAATAAAGACTTGTTCACACCCTCCTGTCCTTATGCCCGGTCCACACGCTTCTCCAACAAACTCCAAGCCACAACAAACTTTAAAAAAAGATCTGGGCTTGCATACACTAACACCCTAATACTTTCCTCCACACTTTGCACTAGGCTAAAAGCATGTATCGCCAAGTGAGGAATAGGTACATCGCCAGCGCTGGGGTTTGAACCTGGCACCTCCCGCTTGAGAGACTGCCGCCTGAACCAACTGCCCCTATACCGTATACTCAAAACCGTAAACACTTCGTAAACGCTTGCCGCAATCTCCCTTTGATTTGTGAAAAAAACCTTCACTTGAGATGTGGTCCTACAGGAGAATTTTAGACGTTTCTTGGAGGGATCACATACCGATCGAAGAAGTTCTCAACAAAATCAAAGGAGAAAGACACCTGCTCAGTGCAATAGCAGAAAGACGTGCCAGGTGGATCGGCCACATAGTGTGTCAAGAGGAACACTAAGATCTCTCCAACATACTGGCTACCAACTCTGAGTCATATTCCACCTCATGACCTCCGAAGGCAAAACGCACTTGTGAAGGAATATGAGAAGTTGCTGAAAAACCCTGAACTGCCGAGCGGCTCAGATCTTGAATACCTCCTAACTAGCAACAGGCTCATATCAAGAAACCCTCCACTAAGAACGGCTAAAAGTCTATATGACTCTAATTTCAACAGCATGGACGCATGGAAGGCCAGATGGGAGGAAGCCTCAGAACCGGAACATCACTGCCTGCCCTGCATATCAATGAAACCGCCCGGATTCGACCAACCACGCAAACTCTGGTCCGCATTGAACAGGATCCGATCAGGGCATGGCAGATGTGCCGATTTCTTCCACAAGTGCGGCTGGCTGAACTCCCCTGGATGTGACTGCGGGGCGGAGAAACAGACCATGCACCACATTGTATCCGAATGTAGCCTTAGAGCGTATGCGGGGAGTATCAGGGACTTCTTCACACTGACGGATACAGCGACCGAATATATTTTAAACATTGACATAAACCTTTGACAATCAGATCCACCTGTGCTATTGTTACTATTCTATGTCCTTATTTTAAGATGTGATGTTAAATGCCATACGATAAATAAAAAATAATATGTGTCAAGAGGGTCTCCTATTTAAATTAATTGAAAGGAAAATACTAGGATAGGAGGAATAAATAGGAGTACGTGGTTGGCGCAGTTGGTTGAGGCGGCAGTCTCTCAAGGCAAGAGATGCAAGGTACAAACCTCGGCACTGGCGATGTATTCCATACTGTGCAATACAGTAGCCTAGTGCAAGGTGTGCAGAAAAGTATTTGGGTTTGTTTGACGCAAGCCCAGATCCTTCTTTATAAAAAAAATGTAGCTACAGATAACGGAGCATGGACGATGTGCTCAAATGCTCCACAGATAGCACATGCGGGATTCTCCTGCCTGTGACTGCGGAGAGCCAGTCCAATCCCTCAAGCACATTATCGAAGATTTTCCTCTGAGAGCATTTCCTGGACCATATGCAGATATCCACAATGTCACACCCAATGCCCTTGAATGGCTTGGAAGCCTGTACGTTGCTCTGTAGGGTTCATGTCTCCTGCTTGTAGCAGATAGCATAATTCTCTTATGTTCTGACGTTGCTGCCCATCGGTGTCAGAAGCCATACTTACGAAATAAATAAATAAAGGGCAGATGAAGTTAATATAAGGGCGGTAAAAAGTATCGCTTTACTTATTTCCCTTTTTATAATCTTTTGTAATAAGAATTATTCTTATCTTTAATTTTTTGTCCCTCATTCAATATTAGCACGTGTCTGGTGCCCTCGCAGTACTCTGATACTCGGTGTGTATTTCACTCCCCCGTTGGCAATATGTACAAAGTGCCATCATCAAGTCTACGTAACACTACAGCTTCTGTGTTTCCACGTGGACACTTTTACAAAAAGCATCCTCGTTTTATTTCAAGGCGTGTAACGCGGAAATGCCAAAGGCACCTTTCAGTGGTGACGTTTTAACAAAGTCACCACTCAATGTTATCTCATACGGTTGAGAGATCCTTTTTTACTCAGAGACTTTATTCAATTCGGAAAAGTTTGCGTCCTAGGGTGACTAACTTAAGGCTCATCCAGGGAATATCTAGATGGAAAATACTGGTCTAAATAAATGGAAAAGGGGTTTGGTGTAAAAATGTAAAATCGTATTTAAGTATATCTTTAAGGGGGTGGTTTATATCGTAACGACTTTTCTGCTGGCGTTAAGCGAACTTGTTTATAAATTAGCTTGGGGGTGCATGCGCGGTTGACGGCTCTTGGAGTGCGCGCGCAGATTCACTGATCGATCGTCGCGGGGCGCGGGTTCCCGGGCTTGAAGCGCGCCACGCCCACTCTGCTCGCACCTGCCGCCCCCCCCACCACGCACCTCACTACACGCCGCCCCTCCTCCTCTTGCTCCACAAACCTCTCTGGCACTCCCAGATTCACCCGTCACACGCGCGCCGCATTCCGAATCGGAATTTTCTCCCAAATTTGAAAGCCCGCAATGGGCGATACTCCGTAATGAGCGCATAGCGCAATGCATTATGTTACACAGACATTTCCTTTACTAAAGTGACTTCTCTCTATACCTCCACTAGCTGCTAGGAACTAGTTACCACTACGCCACAAGAACGTGACCCTGTGACAGACGCAGTGAACAAACTATTTTTGACAGTTTTCTAAACCACATTTTATACCAAATCGTTAAAGCAATAAATTTATAATACATAACCAGTGCCAAAAGTGTCTAAATAGTGTAAAATTAACATAATCAAAAAGAAATTAAACTCATTTAGCATTCTAAACTAAATATCTCTAAACGAAGTAACAACAATAATACAAATTTTATAATCTCTAGTGAAAATATCAATAACAATTCTCAATTTCGCTCATAGACAGACGGGTTCCAAGTCACGGGAACTCTGTATCGTTGGGAAATAATTCGTCTTGAAACACGAACTACAACTAAATCGTCGAATTAAGAAACAATATAACAAAATTGTTACGTTTTTATACCACACATGTGTTAATAAGTAGCTAAAAATCTTATACATCGGTCAGTCAATTAATATAATTCAGTGCGTTATGCTTTTGATATATAAAAATAATTGAAGTGTTGAAATCCAATGAGATATGCTGTCATACTGTGATGTTTTTCTAATGTTAATATTATGAATTATAAGTCTTGCTGTAACAAATTGTAG
The DNA here is from genome assembly GCA_963576895.1 of Ceraclea dissimilis. NCBI lineage: Eukaryota > Metazoa > Arthropoda > Insecta > Trichoptera > Leptoceridae > Ceraclea > Ceraclea dissimilis. The sequence goes on from OY756364.1 coordinate 17,943,582, forward strand.
AGAACATAACATGGACTGTTTAGTTTTATTGAAAATATTGATTGAAAAAAGCTGAAAATTACTCATCACTCTGAGGTATGTACGCCTTCATAATTATTTCATTTTTTTTTACAAGTTGGCCCTGAAAAGTATAGAAAACTGTTTCAATATATAGCTAGTACTAAATGTGCTACATATCTCGCTTATTTTAGTAGTCAAGTTGATGCTAATTTATCTTTAAAACTACAAATAACATAGTTAAAGTATTTCTGGTAAAGCTATGTGACATGTTTTGGGTTCTGATATCTAAAGTCAGTGAAAAAACTGTCTCACCTAGTTAGTACTAAACATGCTACATATCTCGTTTAGATTGGTAGTCAAATTGATGCTAATTTATCTTTAAAAACCACAAATAACATAGTTTTTCTAGTATTTCTGGTAAAGCTCTATAACATGTTTTAGATTCTGATATCTAAAGTGGGTGAAAAAACTGTCTCACCTAGTTAGTACTAAACATGCTACATATCTCACGTAGACTTCTAGCCAAATTGATGCTAGTTTATCTTTAAAAACTACAAATAATATAGATTTTTGTAGTATTTCTGGTAAACTAGGCGAGTTATGTTACGTGTTTTGGATTGTTATGCTGTTTCTGAAACCTAAAATGAATGAAAAAACTGTCTCACTTTCATTAACATAGCTAGTACTAAACATGCTACATATCTCGCTTAGATTATTAGTAAAAAATTTAATGCCAAATTCGCTCGAAAATTAACATAGTTTTGCTAGTGTTCCTAGTAATCTAGGCGAGCTATGATACATGTTTTCGATTGATATGCTGTCTCTGATATCTAAAATGGATAACTCACATGTCAAACTATCCTAAACATTTAGCATGTTTCACTGTGTTGTTACTTGAGTTGGAATGGTTTTAAGTATTGAAATAGTATATTTTGATGTTGAAGTTGTGTCATATAAGTGCTCCATTTCTGAAAAAGTTTATTTCTATACTAAATCCAACTTTTTCAATCATGGGTAGTTCACGAATTAGCACGATTTTATATTGATGTTACAATTTGCTACAGAAGTTGCGTGAATCAGGAGTTCGTAGATTTAACGTACATATCTCTCAAAATACGTGTTTTTTTAGTGTCTTACTAATCTAGTTTTTTATAGGACTTTTAGCTCTTTTGGTCTCATTTCGCCATGTGATCAAGATCTTCTATGTTAATTTACGTTTTCTTCGTTCTGTCTTAGCAAAATGTCACTTTTTAATCTGAAAAATTTAAAGAGGAAACCTAACATTTTCATATCAAGTTTTGCCTTCAAATCTCACCGCTATCAGGTATAATGTGTCAAATAGTTATCTCAATAGATATACAGTGAAGGAAAGACTTTATATCAGGCTTATGATGGATTATCGGCTGACTTAATATGATCACTTTACACTTAACAACATCGATACAGCGAAAATCCAATTTTTACAGGGGATAGACTGTGATGACATTAAAAAAATGATGTGTCAGTATGAATACTGAATGAAACTCCCTGTGTTCTTTGTAGGAAGCATTAAGGGCGAACTGGTTGTAGTAATTGCGAATACTATTGAAACGATTTTGAAATTCAATTGTATTTTGAAACAGTCTGTAAATTGTCTCAGTCACATGCGTATTTTAACGTTCCCGTACAAAACGTATTGCGAAGGTACCATCTTTGATTCGACTCACCACGTGTAAGCAAAAGACTATTTTATAGTCAATAAAAGCACACCTTAATCTGTCATTTATATTTAGGGTCTGTGAACAAGGACATACAAACTTTCAAATCTCGATTTTAACGATATATTCGTCACTTTGGTTACTTTGGAGTGTACAGAAAAATGGAAATTGATCGTGTTCTTGATTGTTTAAAATTTTAACATTTCGGCAAACCTACTACTGTTGGCTTGGTCACGGTTTTATCAAAATCTTCAATCACTAAGACTGCACACCCCTATACGTTTCACTGGTTACCTCATATTTTGGAAAAGGAAAGATATGAATGGAGAGAAGCGAGATTTATAGTTTTTCTTTTTTATGTTGTAGATGTCCCTCAAATAAAAGTGAATAATACATCTGATTTTTTTTTCAAAGACAACAAATCGTTTCCAGAAAGTCGCAAGGAATACATATTTTTTGTAGTGACATTATGCATTCAAATCTAGTGAATGACCGTAATTTTTTTTTTGACAAACCAATTTTTCCCTAAGAAACGCTATATTTGATCGTGCGATTGTGCAAGCGATTTTGAACCTTAAAATTGTGGAAAATGTTTTCGGTATACTTGTCCCTTAACGTTTTTTCGTTGATGAAAATGGGTTTCCATGAGTTTTTATGAGTTTTCTCCAATAATTTTATTTGGGACATCAATTATTATTATCGGATTATCATTCGTTCGTCACGTAAATCTTATCCGTCACTGATACACCATTTCTTATTTCCAAATAAACGTGAGGAGAGGCTGAAAAACACGATGATACTAGTAAGTATATTAATATCCTACAAGGAACTAAATGGATGGAGTATACGTTGAGCAAATCCTCTCAGAATTATTATATGATACTGCACATTATCCGTTTTGTATAGGTATTTACTTTACGAGGCGTATGGAATCAAAGGACGCTAATGCCCATCGAATTTTGTAACGTAAAGAATGTATTATAGAAATTTAAAAAGACGATTGAATTAATTTATTTACTCATTAACATTACACACAGCATAAAAACAAGATAATATGCATTTACAATAACAATAAGTAATGCATGCTTACTAGTGCGAGCTTATTGCTATGTAGCGATCTCTTGCACCTAACCCAAAAACTTTTACTTCGATGTCTGAGAACAACGAGGTTCTAACAAGCTAATTTGGCGGTGTAAATGTGTATGACCAACATAATCTATGAGTTAAAAGTGGTGTAATTTTGTAAATAACGGAACTAATAAGGTTTCATCTAAAGGATATGAATGTTTGAAAATTTGATCTCATATTTCTCAATATTGTATTCTTGTCAGTTAGAACCTTGTAGTTGAATTGATTATGCTCCAACAAAATTGTGCACATCAATACGCTTTAGGTGAGAGTTTAATACAATTTTATCATATACACGTTTCAATCGATAAATTTTAATTAATTTAATTTTTACACACAGAAATAGGTGTTTGACTTGTTTTATACGAAACAATACCCTCTCTCTTTATACCGCTGTTTTATTACCGGAAGCTCACAGGATTTTACCTTGATTTTGGATGTTATCTATATTCTATTACTTACTGTAATAATATGGCATTCACATTTTAATAGTTCACACAATTGTTTTTTTTTTATTTTATGGATTTTTTTCATCTTAGCTGCTTTTGATTTTATGTTATGGTCCCACAATCCCTCTCATGTAATTTCTTCCCTCATTGGAAGCCGCACTTCTCGGCATCTTATTCATCTTCATTCCATCCCTACATCATCTCTTCTTACTCACCCTATTTTCTATACACTTACACTCATATTATATTGTATAACTAGCGGTAACCCGTCAAAAATGAGACAGAACAAATCGCCACACTTAACAGACACTATCCTTACACGTTTAATAATTATTGTACGTACATACTTATGGTATATTTTTTTAGCATAGTATATTTTTATTCTACTTAGTAGTATTTGTAGTGTTACTAGATTATAAGCTCGCCCTAGTGAACAAATTAATGTGTGAAATGTTTTGTTATCTCTGTATCTTATTCACCAAAAGTGTTTATTACTTCAGTAAACAATATCATACAATAATATGAACATTGAACATAATATTACACAGACAAATGTTCACTAAGGCGAGCTTATCGAAGTCAAAATCTCTTTCAGTTTTAACTTTTTCCGTCTTTCAGTTAACCTTCTTCAGTTTATGAATTAAAATGTGCAAATTTAACATAAAGGAGCTAGACATTTATAGATTACCACTCAAATAATTTTGTAGGCTCGTAATGTCAATGAATACCAAATGTTTTAGACAAACGATATGTATTATATTCCGCTATATTATGTCAAAGAAAAGTAGTATTAGCCAAAAAATCATTTCTAGGTAAGTGCAACGATTTTGAATTCCGTACGTTTTTGAACTTGCAAAAGTTGCCACGGCACTGCGTTACAAACATACCCGATTTCCACCAGAATTATGTCGATAATACATTTCCTTCAACCTCACTAAGTCAATTATTTTATTTCTGAGGGCGCCGTACGCAGTCCCGTATATTTCATATATTTACCATTACATTAGGTAAGCTTAGCTTAAATTTTAAGTACATAAGAGATTACCTGCTTTTATTAAAACGTTGAAAGAAAATAAGCGTTCCTTTTTTTCTAAAAGATCTGTAATTAATAAGGGCGGACTAATTTAAGAGGCAGTACCTATCTTTCAATCATCCATTATCGAATTACAATGTACCCGAATAATATTTTAATGAGCAACAAAACAGATAAGTACATAATGATACAGGGATTTTTAAATACTGATATTTCAGGCACAATGCTTGTATTTTAGGCCCCGCGCATCTGAGCCTAATCCTGTGATATCCGTGATATCTGGATATGTGAATTTTTCCCAGTATTAGGCTGATGAGTTTATATGTGAATCATGAATGATAATATGTATAGTCTTTTGGCTGATAATACTGAGAAGTGTGTTGGCAAAGTCATGCCTCCGCTTAAAAAAATGATACAGGATGTTTAAAAACATAGTGCTCCAATTTCAGGATGCCACTATGGTTTCGTTCAAGGTTCCATTCGAAAATTAGAGCTTCAAAATTATTCCAATTTCAAACAGGGTTCTGAAGGCAAAATAGTAGGTACAATCGAATCTCATCTATCGCTTTCGAAATTATTTAAAAACATATGTTATGAATTTAACTATGGACGGCATCTATTCATTTTTTTAGAACATACGTACAATAGCCGAGTACACACGAAGTCTTCGTCTAGCAAATTAAGTACATTTTTTGTGAATTGCTTTTCTAATAATATATCCTAAGTAGTAACCCTCTCTCAAATCCTCACCTAAGTATGTAGAGTTGGTGAAAACATGCACACTTCGGTTCATGTTCATCTCACTTCATCCCTGACTAATGGCCGCCATAAAAACGCAACATGGGGGGGGGCTGTATCTACATCCACCTCCGGCCCTGTTCTCCCCTGGGCCGATTTCAGGGAATAATTTGCAAAAGGGATTCCTGCACGAATTACCTTATAATTCAGCAATGCCCGTGGGACAATTCAAAGAGATTCTTTTTTTTTATCAAACTGCTCAATTTTTTTTGTGGCCGATGCAGAAATTTATTTAAATTTAAATCCAGGTATTTTGCTTTTTGCTGTATAAGTAAGTTAATCACCTTCTTTCATATTATAATTTGATTGAAACGCTTTCTTTTGATTTATATTTTGATTTTCTTCTTTTTTCAATGCTACCTTGTAAAAAAGCACAATCGTCTTGACTTTTGTGAAATGGGCGATGCTACAGAAGGCCAAATTATGTATCTTCAAAGTAAGGCATATTGACATTTCAAAAATTTCTAAAACGGGAGACCTTATAGATCTTGACAACCTCACTAAATATGCTCTGAAATAAAATAAAGTAGATACATCGAAGCTTTATCTAGGCAGTGACAGTAAAATATTCTTTATGTCTTGAACAAAATTCTCAAAAAATGTTGTGTAAAACACCTCCGACCGTTTTTCCGAAAGACAGCAACTCGTTTCCCGAAAGTCGCAGAGAAAAATTTTCGTGCTCCAAACGACCTGCCAACCATGTAATCACTTTCATTACATCATCACGGTATATCCTAATAATGGGGTAACCAGTGAATGCTGTGTGTATAAAACACACACTCAACATTCCCTCTGCGCAAATCAACAGTGGCTAACCACATTGCTCGATCGCTCGGTGTCTTCCAAAGCTTGAGCCGGACATCATTTGACTTACGATCCGGATTTCTTTTCCAACGCCATTACATAAGATACCATTCATGACCCTAGGCGACCCTTGGATTCTCCTGATACACTTTACATCTTTTTTTGTCTCTGGAGAATGATGATCAAATTTAGCATTAAATCGTATTATTACCTCTGTAAAGTTTCAGGTCTCTAAGTAGTCAGGAAGTGGTTGAAAAATCGTTTGCAAGATTACCACAGTAAAATTAAATAGAATGTTGTAAAAATTTTGGGGAGCCGATTCTACAACTCTTAAGTACCCCGGGGAAGTATGTTATGCTTCATCCACATGCTCGCCGACCCTCCACATACTCGCCGACCCTCCATATGCTCGCCGACCCTCCACGTCTTTTGTGTGAATTAGTAAAAAGACGTTAACCGTCGATTACGTATACAATCCAAGACAATCAGCCCGTCCGCACGTCTTTTTACTCATTCACACGAGCGTCGGTGAGCATGTGGTAGAGGCATTATAGTTTATTAATTTACATTTTATATAGTAAAGTTTATGAATTTCCTTTGTTACACACGCCTAGTAAGTAAAACTAATGGTACAGTGTATTACCTACGAGTATTATCGAGTATCGATCTGTCGCTAAGTACTAATTTTCTACCTGAAAAGCAATATGCGTACTGAAAACTAACAACAAGAACACAGGCAGGTACTCGAGTGGTAATTATTATTGCCTACGCAGAACACAACACATTGTACGCGAGTAATAACGCGCGCGAGGGGTGTACACAATCTAATATTTCATTTAAATGTATTGATAATGGATCGCAGAATAGTTTATGTGTGTACAGAAGTGTCTTAAGTCGAAAATTTACATTTCCCATATTACTTGCCTTTCAAAAACGTTAAAACCATCTCCAACTATGGGTGTTTCAATAGCTTCAACTCCTGTGTCATCCAGTCTTTCACGTACAATTTTTTTTATAATTGAGTGATGTCGAGGTGTGAGGAAACGCGGCCGCCCGAGACTCCGATCATGTCGACCAGATTCTGAAGGATGAGGTGTTTTGAGTAAAAGGAATCGGAGAGCGTGTATTATAAATTGCATGAATGTGATGGAGGCTAGGAGTGTGTTTAAGGATGGAACTGTGTGGCGCTGTCATCTCTGCCTACCCTGCAAAGGACGTGGCGTGAGGGTGTAGATAGATTGATAGAGACCCTCGACAAACCCTCCCAAAACAACCGCTATTGCTCTTAACGTGCTTTGAAGGAAGATTCTTACTACAAGGATTATTTATTTATTTATCTATGGTACAAATACAGTCACAACAGTACAATTAAACAGGAATATGTATTGACAAACCTGACCAATTACATTTGTACACAAATAGCAACACACAAACTTAGACCTATACATACATAGCAAAAACAACTTAACTAATAGATATTCTGATTATACAATATATGAAAGGATAGGATGGGAATGGAATGAGGAGGAGGAGAGGGATTGGATTGGGGAGGAAATATCCCGTGAGGTACAATTCCACTCAAGTTTATATTAGATCAAATTATTATCGTTATGAAATGGAATACAATGCAAAAATATATTTATATATATTTATATACACATATATAAATACGCACACACACATACACACTAGGTGCAATATCTTCTCAATGAACTCTTGTATGTTGAAGGAGACGTATTAAATAAAAATTATAGTATAGATTTCTTCTTAGTATAGATTAAGAAGATCTCACTACATGGATCTATAGTATAGAATATTGGATTCATTGTACGAAAGTAGGTACAATTTTCTGCCTCTTCTATATGTTTTAAATTCTGTGGTGTTTGAAGAAAAGACGAGGGCGGTGTAATACGAACCATACCTCCATAACAAACATGGAGAAACGATTATAATGTTTTCTTTCACCTCATAATTACTCGTAACCTTTAAAGTAATAGTACGCATGGGCGTATAGCATAATTTCATCACATCTATACCCAGCCTACCCCCTTTCCCTAATGAGTTTGGAATACCTACACTGAATTACAGATTTCAGAACGAAAACTTAAGAGTATGCCTACCGACATTTCAAACATTTCTGAAAACGGGAGACCTTATATCTCGACAACCGTTACTAAATATGATTTGAAACAAAATAAGGTAGATGCATTGAATCTTTTTCTAGGGAATAACCGTAAAAGATTTTTTATATATTGTATAGATTTCTCAAAATAAATTGTGAAAAACACCTCAGATCTTTTTTCCGAAAGACGGAAACTCGTTTCCCGAAAGTCGCGGAGTAAATTTTTTTTTACTGATAATATGCATTAAAATCTTGGAAATAACCGTAAAAGTTTTTTGATAGACGCACAATTAACCTCGAAAAATGGAAAAAACGCTATTTTTACCATTTTATCATGCGATTGTTCACGCGATTTTGAACCTTAATGCCGTGGGATATGACTGTGACGTCAATCTTGTTGCCAAGCCCTTAAGGGAAAATTATATTTTACAGTCAAAAGTTGGTTTTAAATCTCAAGAGTCTGGGGGGGGGGTTCTCTAATTATAGAAGCTACGCAATATTTATGATTAAAATTACTGGATTTATAATTGATTGAAGAAGTTCCACCCGTGTATTTATTATTAAATTTAACCGAAATGGTTTATTGTTTAATCACGGCTTTATCCCTTTTCTAATTTTCTAATTTTCTTACATTCGGTTCAGGATTTATGCCACCTCAAGTCTCTCCATTTGTTCCGGATATGCCATCTTGCGCCTTGGCTAGATCCAGTAATTAAAACTTCAGGAAGACTTTTTGATATTTTACGCGTATTAATCCCTACTAAATCCTTTAATTTATCTTGATCAATGGAGTCGCCTCCGGCCCCTAGAAAAGTATAAGTTGTCTATAATTCGGATTCCTGTAGCACTTTTTTGAGAACCGTGTTAATTGCCCAGGCAAAACGTTCTAAATTTGCTGATCTTCGGTTGCGCTTTACACATAATTAACATTCGCCAATTCCAGTCCATCCATTCGCCGCGACAAACCACAAATTGTGACATTCAGAAAAATACCAAGAAATCTTTTCGATTTGTCAAGTTTGCCTGTAGTTCTGTTTTCCTTAAGTTTACCCATAATAATCTCCGCGCGCGAAAGGTCACGAGCGAATTCATTAATTTCATTGAATACAAGTTATTTGAAGCGTACCTTTTAACTTCAGCCACCCTTTTATGTGCAATAGAAACTTTATTATCGGGATTACGAAGTCGATAATACAGAAAATAAGAAGGAATCTTTTTTTCTCGTATTTCTTATTTTTTCCTCTTATTGAATTCTCGTGCGGGTTTCATACGGGAATTCCACAGGGACCAGTACTAGGACTACTTCTTCTCGACAAAAGTTATTGTATGAATATGAGTACAAAGAAATAAATCCAGTGTCCTCCAGAAACTTCACAAATATACTCGTATTACACAATGAAGAGTAAACGAATAAATGTTTTGAAATATAGTATTAGGGATTCTATATCTTAATTAGTTTTCTTTTCTTTTCATTTCTTTTCATAGTCCAAGAGCCCGCTGCTTAATTTATGACGTATCTGTTTTTTGATCGAAATGTAGTATAAATGATAGCTTACCAATAGGGTATTACATCGCACTAGGGTTGCCTATCAAAATCCTGCCGCAACCCCCCCTGCCCCCCCCGAAAAGGTCCCTCTTCGCGGTTTTTCGCATTTTATAGGAATATGGTAAGAGATAGGAGAAAGTAGTCAATGACAAAAATTATCCTTGCTAAATTCTCTACAAAAAATGTTAAGTCAATTTTTTCGTAGAACTAGCAGTTTACCCGCAATGGCCGGCCCAAAACCGAAATTCATTTAAAATACAAAAAAAAATGTATTTAAACTAAATTGGTTGAAAATTGATAAGAGCTACAGGAAAATGGTCAACGAACGAATTAATTACCATAGTCTTAGCTACAAAACGAGCTATAACTTACGTTCATACATCTAATAATTTCGGAGTTATTACAATAAAACTCAGTGACGAAAATTCTTAAAATTTAGTTTTTCATAAAATAACCAGTGATATAGCGCCGCAGGCCAAAATTCTTTTTCTATAAAATGTTAGTAATAATGGGTGGAAGAATGTGAAAGAAAAAAAATCTAACTTTTTTTTTTTATTTTTATAAAAATTTTGACCGGCCATTACGGGTAAACTACTAGTCCTATGAAAAAATTGACTAAACGTTTTTTGTAGAGAATTTAGCAAGGACTATTTTCGTTATTGACTACTTTCTCCTATCTCTTACCATATTCCTATAAAATGCGAAAAACCACGAAGAGGGACCTTCTCGGGGGGGGCAGAGGGGGTTGTGGCAAGATTTTGATAGGCAACCCTAGTGCGATGTAATACCCTATTGGTAAGCTATCATTTATACCACATTTCGATCAAAAAACAGATACGTCATAAATTAAGCAGCGGGCTCTCGGACTATCACTAAGCCCTCCAGCTTTTGTTTTGCCCGCATCACCTACGCGAAATTTTTACTTCACTTGTCTATTTTCGTTTGCTTTTGTTTAGCATTACAACATTCCAATTTTAAAAGAAGGTCAAAGGCACTGGTAATTAAAATTTTTGTGTTTTGATAGCTAATGTCGCATATTTTCGTGATGATCGATCTTAGTTCTATGTTTTAGGGATTTGTCGTGTGGATTATCTTCTGAATTTAACGTTTCGGCTAAACTTCCTCTCGTTGCAGTAACAATATTGCTTGTAGTGTATTTGTTTTGTATGCCTTAACCATACTTGGTAGCATTATTGATCAAACCATTACTGAGCGAAGAAAATGCTGGACTGGAGACCACTTTAGCCTCCTTTGCCAACAGCTTTATTCTTTTTTGTTATAGATTCTGAATCTTCTTCTTTCTTAGCGGTCTCTTTACTGCCTTTTCCAATTCCAATCACTTCCCCAATCTTCTCTTTTTTGGTTTTTTCTAATCCACCACGACAATATTATTGGCCCACTTTTCTGAATAACTCTTTCGAAATTTTATGAACCATTTAAGGGCTCTATTTTAAAGATAGATTTTTAGGCGGCGGCCCGTAGCCTCTTTCCTTGAATTTCTGCTTTTGGTGTAAAAAAATGACACTAGTGCAATTTCACATTATATTGTACGTTATCGTACAGTAATGTATCGCATTTACAGTGTCCCATTATGGAAATGTGACGGTGAAGCGAGAACAATTTTATGTCCCATTCTAGATCATTAAATTCAAACTTTTACCCATTCACGGTTTATAATATATCATTATTATTGTAATATTAATAGATGTATGTGAACTTCTCCCGGATAAACGATTTCCGGATAATGGCGTTTATACTGTTCTGCTATAAAATTGTTATAGTACCTCGGGCAATGTTAAATTGTTGGTAGGTAATAGAAAGCCACCGTGTAGAAAATTGTACGTCATTAACTTTCCATATAAAATGTTTCAGTCAGTTTGAAGGCGTGCACTTTTACAATATTCTCCTTTTCAGCGCTAACGAAGTGCGCTTCTCTGTAACTCGGTACACTTACTTTTCCACAAAGCAGAAATATTGTGAATAGCTTTTTCTTTAACTTTAGCCGTTAGCTTGTTATGAAATTTTGCTTTTTTTTTCTTCATTCTTACCATAACTACTTTTGCCAAACTGGCATTACCGAAAGAAGGCTCATGACACACCCACGCTTTTGGTTATGGGACTGTCTAATCGTTCTTCACGAAAAAGTTAAAATGCCCACGGTCGCCCTGATGTCACGTCATCCAAGTGTCCGGTCGTCCATTTGTCCATCGCCCAAGTGTCCTCTTTTCTTCTTGAGAATTTAGATTTTCGATTCTTTATTAGCCAAAAGATCATTAGTTGTGAATTAGAGGGCGGCTTATTGCAAAAGCAATATATTACAGTCAACCCGAGAGTTCATCTGTCGTCTTCTTTCTAACAGGTATACCTAATTTAAAACCTTGAAACCTCATCATCGTTTGTTCCTCTAACTCCTGGGGGAGCACAGAGCGGAAACAACACCTCTCCATTGGTCTCTGTCCTAGGCCATGGCCTTGACATCCAGCCATTGTAGATTGTTGTAGATGTTGAAACCTAGGCATCATAAAATTAACTGGCTCTACTGAATCTACGTTTCTTTACAACTAATCCAATCGGAATAAATAAAAGGAAGTATCTACTCGGCCTACGAAATAAATAAATAAATACCTAAATAATATAATGCCATTGAGATAAGTGAACCACAAAGGGAAGAAAAGTTTCTATTACGATTCATTGTATATGATTTCCAAGGAATATGATACTCACTCCATTCATACAACAATATGCTGGTAGATACGTAGTAGAATCCAATACGACCCTTCCCAAGCAAAATGAAATATATCCGATGTTGAGATTGTACTGTGCGAAGAAATAATACTAAAGCTTTTGCGAAATAAAAAACTTATTCAATGTTCAATATGTTTAAATATTTTCGATACGAATCTTTTTGTCACCCAGTTTCGCAGATTGTTTAAAATAGAAGGTGGTTTTTGAATTGTGATTCTATTTTTATGTAGACAGAATGAAAAGAACGACGAGGTGCGCAGGTTTTCAGGGTCGTCATTTATATTATATCTTCCGATCAACACACGGTATATCCGAAAATACGAAGAATATAGGAAGACGAATGCTTTGACTATAGGATGAAAATGAATAAATTAGGATAGTGTTCACGTGTTTAATGTCTGGGGATGAAATGACAAAGAAGATATATAAGTCTGAAAGCGGAGGTATTAAAGAAATGTGGCCATCAAAGGGTCCCCTGAAGCGAACATATTGACCAGATACTCGAATAAGTGGGAGAAAGTATGACGGACGATGTGAACACGATGGAAGAGAGAGATGTATGTAAGGATTGAGATGTGCGGTGCTCCGTTCTTTTTGCCTACCCCGCAAGAGATACGGCGCGGTGGTGTAGATGGATAGATGGAGAAGAAACGCTTGAAGGATGTAACAAGAATGGTACATGTATTGTTGCAGCATCTTTTTTGCATTTTAAATCCTGGGAATTGGTTTGCAGCAAGGTTCCGTATCTCGTTCTCTACTGTGCCTTATCTTCTGCGGCCCTAGAATTTAAAGTCAAAATTTGTCATTTAAAATAGTGGGCCCAGAAGCATACCTTGTGGGACACCGTCTATAAGCACTATAATGAATCGCTCTTTAAGCAGCTAATGGTACTCGTGACCGGACAAAAACAAGATGAATATTGAATAAGCTCTAGCCTTATTTTATCTACTGGAATCTAACTAGAAGTTCGAACTTTCATTCGATAGGTATTCATTTGTGTTCAATTCATTTGTGTTCACATTCATCAATACGCGAAATCTTATTTGTGTTTAAAAGCATAAGCGTGGGTGTACTAGAACTGATTGCCCTGTTTCTCACCACACGGTCAAAAATAGTTACCCGGGCGACGCTGGACAATACAGCTAGTATATCTATGTATTTGTTCGTGATCTGGGAGGCGCTGCGTGATGGGAATACTAATGCAAAGAAATAGAAAAATATCTGATTTATCAGACGGACTTTGCTGAATACAAACCGCCAATAATTTCAACGGACGGCTCTTTATTGTTTTTTTTTCTTTCTCTAGTAGCTAGTCCAGATTATTTTTTCGTAAAGTAAATTAACAGCGGGCCTACCCTTCCAAGAATATAAATATTAATATATAATCCAATGTTGCGATGGCCAAAGTTATTTAGCACGTAATATAAAATAAATAGGTACGTTTGTAAACAGAAAACATATTAAAAATTTAATGCCTAGAACAATACATTGTAAGTTACGATGATGGCACAACTATACTCTTAATGCCTAATAAAAAATAAAACATTTTTTGAACCACGCTTATCGATCCATTCCATTGCAAGAAAGGAACTTCTGACCCATCAAGTAAGACTGTTAAGAAAAACAAACGAAAAAACCATCTTAAAACCAGAAGTAGGTTTAGTTGAATTAGCAAATCCGAAACATAGTTAAATTAGTGATCAAAATTTACCCAAGATTGAAACGTGTTTATGATAAAACAGTGCCATAATTTAAAACTGTCACCTAAACCAAACGTGTATGCAAAATTTCAAGGGCGTTGGAAAGCTTTAAAATTTTGAAGGGGAACTGTAGACTCAGACCCCGTCGCCAAGTAGGACAGTTGAAGTTAAATAAAATCGCCCTAAAAACAATTATTCCTGAAATATGTACTTGTCAATTCCAAGATACGAAGCGAATTTCAAAAGGGTGAAAAGATCTTGCCGTAAACATACTATGAAATCGATTGTTGTTTCACTCTGATCCATAATCTGTAGCAGACGATATTCCAAACCATTTACCGTCACTATTATAACTATAAAGACTCTGTGGCAAAGTTGCCATCGTGTTGTCAATTTTCAATCATATTTTGTCACAAACTTATTCAATAACGGCAACATTATGACCATCGTGTATTCTGTCCGTTCAATGTTCAACTTCTTGCAACTATCTATCTGCTTCAGTAGTATCTACGAGTATATCTACTTCTTCTCCAACAAGACTGGCTGTTTGATATTTCAGTAACGTTTCTATGTCATTATTATGAGTCGGAGTTTATGGTGTAACCTATATGTGAGACTTTTATCAATGTTTTCTTGTTTTGTTGTGTCTTTCTCTTGTAACGTCATTGTTTGATTAAATTAAATTATCGTTTTTGTTTTTGATGTATTAATTTATGCCTATTATCCTGTTTGCCATCAGAAAATATTCTAGCTTTATATTAGCTTTTGTGCCCGGCGGCGGGCCTACGTCTGGATTTTAGGTTTGATTCAACCACTATTGCATGAATGTTGTTTTGTAAATAAAGTCATTTTACTCTTTAACCGTAAGATGTACTTGATTCTATAATCACCCATGTCCTAACATGGATTCTGCAGTATCGTTCCTCAAAATTTGTTCATTAAAACTGTTTCTTGGGGAAAGACTAGACATAGATTATTGCACTGAGAAATTGGAGATCAGTGGAACTCAGAAGGACATAGTGGACGAAATTCTTGACTCAGCCAGGGTCCACCCAGTATTGTCGAACATTAAGAGTAAACCTACCTCCACCCCTGGATGTTATAGAAGCTTCAGCTCCTATGTCATCCAGTCTTTTACGCTGGAGGGCTTAAGGTTTGCCGGAAGGGCTCCCTTTAACAAACACCTCCCGAAACTACTTTGAACACTCCTAATGTTCCCTGGGGGAGACTCTCACCGCAGGGATCTATACACTACTACATTTTCTTAGACTGCCGAGCTGATTACGATGTTTGTTGATTATGCTTATTCTAATGTGTTTATTTGGTTTGTTTCAGGCGAGGTGATGTGGCGATGAAGCGGTGCGCACGGCAGTGACATGGGAGCAGAGGTATGGGGCGTGCGGTGCTCGGGCCTGTCCGCCTGTTCCCGGCTCGGCCGCCGCTCGCGCTGCTGCCGCTCGTCTTCTTCATATTCTCGCCCCTGCTCTTCTTCATAGAGACAGGTAACCATTTTTCATTCCTTTTACTTTTTGTCATGTAGTAATGTAAGTTAGGGGTGGGATTTGTCGGGGGGTTACCTTCTGGCTAACCCTGAGCCCACCTCTTAAAAATATTTTGCCAAGAAGTGTGGGTAAAGAGGACGCTATATGCGCCTGTGCTACTCGGGGATGCGGAGGGCCTTAAGCCCGTGGGAGTCCTTCAATGTACTTTTTGTCATCTAGGCACTCAGAAAGGTCATTGAGGGTTTTATTGGAAAGTCCCTCAAACGAACCTTTGCTGTGCCTTTACCTGAAGCCCTCACACCAAGAGAAATTTATTGGATGTACAACAAGGCATGCTTTTATTACATTAATAATTTATGTGACTGGTGGATATGTTCCAATTAATTTCATTCCCATATTCATTCATAAAAATACTTGAGAGTAATTTTTCTTGTGATTGTAAGCGGAAAACTGTGTTTTTGTTTTTCAGAATGTTTCATTTGTATGAAAATATTAATTGGAGAAATAATATAACACAACGCACGTTGCGTATAAAAATGGAGAGGATGGAGGTGAAAATGCTAAACATAAATCATTGTTCGTAGACAGGCGTAGGTTTTAAATAATAACGGTTTGGATTAGAGCTGTGACAATAATGGTCAACAGTTAATCTTCAACAGTTGTTCTTATTTAACACGTCAACGCTGTTGACATATATAGATAGATTCTTTATTGTCATTATAGTGCACATGTAGAAACATAGTTAGGTATTTCAATTCAATTTATATTAGTCATTCATCAACAGGCGATTAACTTATCTATGTTTTAAAGCATAACCGTGGGTGAGCTAGAGCTGGTTGCCCTGTATCTCACCACACGGTATAGATAAAAGAATATTGTCTGCTAAGGTTAATCCACGCCAATACTAGAGTGAGTTTTTTAAATATTCCAACCAAACGCACGAAAAGAAATAAGCAAAATCCCCGCGCGTATTAGCCCGTGAACACTAATATTAATAACAACAGAAAAATGAACGACTAGGTATTGTTATTAATATCGATGTCATTGGTCAGCGGACAACAGTAGCGCCTGTTGACCGGTGACCAATGACACAGCGAGATTCATTAGCATTACGCGCGGGAGATTAACGGGGAATCTTCCGAAATTGATCAGTAACGAGACGATCATATTAACGTTAGCAGTTAACGATAACTATTAACCGAGGTTAACATTACCATATGTTAAAGTTAACTTTAGTTAGTGTGAACGCCCACCACTACTTTGGATACTGGCTTTTTAAAATAATATAAATACCAACATTATAACAAAGCTTTCTGAAATCTGGAATAAAAAAGCTAGTCTGGTAATGTGGATGAGTGTTGGTACAAATAGCTTTGGAAGAATAAAATGTTTGTATCTGGTGGGGGTTCAGTCATTTGTACTCTCATGCGCCGCTGTAAATTCTTTGTGACAAGCGAATTAGAGGGATTTACCACTCTTCCTTTTAACAACGCCGACTCCACTAATAAATATTATTTTATTTTTATTTTTTATTGTATTTTCTTTATTTTAATAGTTAATTGTGGTATTAAAATAAGTATCTCCATATTCTGTCCCCTAACGTCGCTTCCCTTGCGGGGTAGGCAGTGAGATAAGAACACCAGACTTCCCATTCATGGAATTGGTCATACACATCTAATCGACATGGTCGAGTCAAGTTATTCTTGTATTATTTGCCTCTGTCACTCTTATTTAACTTTTTGGTCACCCTGTCCTCGTTTATTCTCTCAACATGTCCAAACCATCTAAGCATAATATTGACTTTCAATCTAGTCACTACACCCGTCTAACAGTAACTTATTTCTCTAATACCCTCGTCACATATCTGATCTCTCAGTGTTTTCCCAGATATTCTTCTCAACGACCTCATTCATACCGCATTCAACCCTGATTTGTCCTTCTTCAGCCATGTCCAAGTCTCAATAACAAGCACAATAGTTTATAGATTCTAAAATTACAAAGTAAGAATTTCCTACAGTCTGTCAAGAATGTGACGGTCTTCGATTCGTAGTTCCATTTGTAGACCATCACTTTCTTGACAAGACTGTACACATTTTTTCGTAAACTGAAATCTGAAGAATAATATTTTCATGCTTCAGTCTTCAAGCAGATTGATAATGGTCGTTTTAATAATAGTTCCTCCTAACCTAATGCACGGAAGGACCAAGCCCTTTTTTCAGGCATTATTAATATTTACATTAGCTTTCATACACTGTACAACAAGTCACGTTATGGTACTCTGAAAACCTCTCCTGAAAACTAACTTTCGGCGCACCCATCATTATTAAATTGTTGTATATCACTCATCTTTCCGGTAATATAGGGAACACCCCTTATTCATAAGTTAGGTTATATTATGTGAGTTATGCCTTATAGTATATTTTCTGTGTTGTCATGTTGTGTAAAACTGACATACAGTGCAATTTCTATATCTTGGCAGCTGGCCGAGATTAGCTGCAAGTGGAGTTCAAGATTGTATTATTGGTAGCCCTGATTCTCGAACCTTGTTATAAGAGCTGTCAAAGGTCCGCAATATTCTCACACATTACACTATTCGAACACAAAGGAAGTTGTGCTAATTACGTACAGTTATAAGTATAGTTATAAGTCTGAAATGTAAACTGACGATTAAGTAATCTTCTTCTAGGGAGTGTGTCTAAAATAGGTTTTATTTTCGGACTTCGGCATTAGAAACCATGAGCTGATGCTTTTGTAAAAACGGGAGACCGTAGATCTCATGAACAACCGTTACTAAATATGATTGGGAAAAAAATAGAGTAA
This sequence comes from Ceraclea dissimilis, assembly GCA_963576895.1. NCBI lineage: Eukaryota > Metazoa > Arthropoda > Insecta > Trichoptera > Leptoceridae > Ceraclea > Ceraclea dissimilis. The sequence goes on from OY756364.1 coordinate 17,961,926, forward strand.
ATACATTGGACATTTATTTAGGGAATAACTGTAAATATTTTTTATATCTTGTATAGATTTCTCAATAAAAAAATGTGAAAAACACCTCTGATCTTTTTTCCAAAAGACAGAAACTCGTTTCCCGAAAGTCGAGTCGATTTTATTTTGTGTTGATAATGTGCATTAAAATCTAGGGAATAACCTTAAAAGTTTTTTTATTGAAGCGAAATTAACTCAAAAAAACGAGAAAAACGCTATTTTTACCATTTTATCATGAGATTATTCATGCGATTTTGAACCTCAATGCCGTGGGAAATTACCGTGAAGTTATAGTTGGTTCGGGAGCATTAAGAACCAATTTGCCACAAATTAAAGGCTATCCAATCAAATCAAAGTAAGATGTCAATGAAAGTGACAATAAAGAAGGTAGGCAAATAAAAAACTAGTAAAATGAATAGCCTAATGAAACAAGGTAATGGAATTGGCTCTTTAGTCCTTAGATTATGTCATAAAGTTTTTTTAGACGCAGACCAATTTCATCAAAAAACTAAACGACTAGGAGCCTAAAAATATCTAAACTATGAAAATAGTCATCGACAAGGTACAAGTAAATTGATTGAAATATTACAGTAAACAAATAAAAAATAGTAAATAAAATCTTTATTGAAAATAAATATTTCCAAATGGTGGTTTTATCTGCCAACCAACCACTGGTGACAATACATTTGAAATACACAAATACATAAGTACATATAAGTGTACTTTCATAAGTATGTGTGCAATTTATCTCATTTTATTGTCACAAGTTGGACATTGCCTATGGCAATAAACCTGCCATTTTTTTCCCGCGACTTTCGGGAAACGAGTTTCTGTCTTTCGGAAAGAAGATCAGAGGTGTTTTTCACATTTTTTTTTTGAGAAATCTACACAAGTTATAAAAAATATTTTACGGTTATTACCTAGATAAAGGTTCAATGTATCTACTATATTTTTACAAAGCATATTTAGCAACGGTTGTCGAGATCTAAGGTCTCCCGTTTTTAGAAATTTGAAATGTCAATATGCATACTTCTAAAATCGAATTCTGCCGTGGATAATATGTGATTTCAAAATTACCTGCATCTACCCAATATTATTGGCAGTTACACCAAGTCAAACGGAAGCCCCAAAACCAATACAAGCCCAATATTATTACACAGTATATACTCGTAATATCAGGTAGGTATATATTAATAAAGGATGAGATGATCCGTCATAATCGACGGATAATAATACGTAGTATTAATATTAATATTGCAGACAATATTAAAGCACGGTGTCTTTATTCCCAAAGCTCCCGCTAAGAGAAGCAGCATTGTCAATAAGTTTGAATTAACCGGGAAAACAGATCAGCCTCTGAAGACAGCGCCGGGGCTTAGTGGAGGAACAATGGATGTGTTGGGACTATATTATGTATTATTAGTGAGATGTATCAAGCAAGATACAACGGCATATTGTCTCGTACATACATATAAAGTAATCAAATGTGGTTGTGAGAGATTTTAAAGAAGAGAAAATACGTTGAGAGGGAGAAATATTCGATACGAAAGTGGATAATTGAAGAAATGTGATTTGTGGGGAAGTCTAGAATGAAAGTAAATAAAAAGTGCCGATTTGAACATATTGAAGACTAATTATGATGACTAAGGACTTTAACGCTGTGACAATACTCAACGTTCCCAAACGGTAAAAAAAAAATACGAGCACAGACTGTTACTGCAATATAAAACAAAACTTGAAAACACATACATACATCTTCTTCCCCTTATACCCTTGGTTGGGTCGGGAGACCTCTCTATGAAGAGTTCCACCTCAAGAGCCTCCCGAACATACTCGTTCCTTATTTGGTCTCTCAGAGTTACTCCTGCCACATATCTGAGATACCTCATCTCAGCTGCCTGTACTCTTGACCGTACATTCTAATGAAGCATCCATATCTTAAAAACGGGTTTTCTAAAATACTATCTCAGGCCACCAATATTACCAATAAATACAGTCTGTAATACCGTGCATGCGATTTTGAACGTCATAGAAACGGATAATGTTATATTTGTCTTCTTAAATGTTTTCTATTTTGATTTGTTTCAGTGTGGTGTTTTCAAGATGCTGTACACATCACCGCAATACTTGGAGAGAGTGTCGTCTTCAACTGCCACGTGGAGTTCCCCGGCGATCATCCAGTCCCCTACGTCTTGCAGTGGGAGAAGAAGGTAGGCGATACGGTACGACTTCCTTTTCTCCATGTCCTCACTTGTATTAACCTGTCTCGAACACAACACCTAACCCTCATTGTTGTCTGTTTAGTATCACTTTGGGGGAGACTATGCTCTGAACCGAGCTCCTAAGGGAACGGAGCTTATGCAGCACAGTAATGTATTCTTGATATCTTCAACCAAGATAATAATATCGTCAAATCTGTATTCCTAATATCTATTGAATCTGTCATTATTTGCGTATCCATAAATGTTATACAAATTTGATTCTTTGTTTAGATAATGCATTTCAACTGAAAATTCATTAATTGCTTCTAATTTACCTTTATCGATTTGTTTACAAGAAACCATCAGTGATGTACCAGAAGTTATTTTATTTCCCCAAGTTCTCTATTCTATCTTGTTATTATCATCTATTAGGCTCTCCTAGTCTTAATCCTTCACGATCTCGTGTCCTCCGCATCGTCTGAACGATTTCTTTAGATCCCTTCTTATTGTGGACATTTATCAGTGGTCTTCCTGGTGTGATGGAACAACCTACCACTGCTAAAAATATAAAGAAATCTAAACTAACTTTGGTTGTTCACATTACCTCCTAACTAACTGCTACCTAAATTCAAAACTAAACCCTATTTCCTAGTTCTAAAAGCTACTTTCCCTAAGTTCATTTCTACTTTCACTCTTTCACACTTTCAAACACACTCTCATATTCTAATCTATCATTCAGATCGAATTTGCGTAAAGCGAAACTCCGTTCGTCTACACCACGTTGTTTTCGTAACTAGCGATAACTGTTTTCCCACTCTTTTCGTTGTAAATTGGCCTTTACATGATCCGTCTAATGGTTCGATTTTCTTTAATTTGGACCTCACGTCGTGTTTTTCCGCTGAAATAAAAGTCCCACCTTTAATCGTTGGTAACCTCTATGCAATACGAAACATCGCCTCAAGAGGTACCTGTAATATCATTAAGGAACCTATACTACACGCATTTCATACATAACATAACACATAATATACCAGGGGCGTACCCAAAGTGTGAGAACGTTACATCATATATTTTTTAACACAAATAAATTTAGAAATCTTCCTGAAAAGTAACACAAGAAAAGTACAAAAAAGCATAATACAACACAATTATAACAGTCAATAATTATTCATTTTACGTAATTGAAGAAATATAGAGTTAGTAGTTGTTGGTTAGTTTTTATAAGGGTAGACAGAGGGTCTAGCTGTTAATTGAAAATTAGATTTTTTCATGCTGGGTGGCACCTACCCGCCACTCCTGTCTTGACCGCCCAAATACGATGTCAAGTCCTGGGGTTACGCGAAAAGTTTTATCACATTCACTACTGTATAATAAGTTATAATACAATACGTATAGAAATCGACTTTGCTTTTTCCAAATTTTGGGTCTTATGTCTCTTAATTCCACTCAAGGCTTAAATCTGATTATTCCCCGCGAAATGGTTTAAGCAGTCAGATGGTACTTCTACACATATTCATGCAATCAGTAAGATAAATATTCAAACGATTAGGAATAATAATGTACTATGAAGTTTCTACAAGTTAATCAAAATCATGCACATTATTATAAGTCATTTAGGATATATGTAGCATCTTGCTTATAATATGGCTGAAACAAAGGATTATTGCTTATTTGTTATTATCCCTGAAACAAAATAGTATAAATAAACTCTTAGCTTTGCTGCTTAGGCAGGATCACTGAAGTTAATTTAATTGATAAAATAAAAACTAGGATGATATAATAGAATAATTCTCAGTTCGAATTATTCTCACTACAATATTCAGGAAACTATCGAGAGTGGTAAATAAATCTGGAATATAATGAAACACAGTTTCTAAGTGCCACCACCTTCGAATTCAACCGAACTAACACTGCCACGAGAAATATCTTTATCTCTCTGAAAAATATCAACAAAAACACACATCACCCATTACACACACACACACACACATCTTATTCTCAATACCTGAAATCCTGATTAAAAAAATATATCTATTATGCATCTCACTCACACACTTACTTAAATGCATACATCATTCTTTCCTCTTCTTTCCTTCCAAATGGTACTGAAATAAATATTTTCAAGTGTCCACCAACACGTCACCATAGTAAAACACACCATATAAACATAACTAACTCTTTGCTTATAATATATATCTACTTACTACTTATAATATCACTCCAAAATTGGGTCTTTCACATTGGTCTTCTGAGTTCTACTTCTATGTCCATTGTCCTTTTTACCAAATTATCCCGTGGTGATCTCATAATATGTTTGTACCATTTTAATCTATTTTCGCCAATGGGCCCTACTTTAAAACTACCACTGATAGGTATGGACATTTTTCACACTATCCAACCTTGTAAGTCCACCAGCCCATCTATGCATTCTCATCTCATTGGTTTATGGAACCTGGGTGTGGTTGTCTAACACTATCTCACACTCAGATCAGTAGGCCCTTGGTCTGACTACCATTTTGACCTCCCGTGTTCTTGTCATAATGACCAACATCTTTATTTGATCCAATATTTCATAATATTTTTAAACATATTATTAACATGGACAATTTCGTACATTGTTATCCAATTTTGACATAATTAGATTGACATTTTCATTTGAAATATTTTTTACTCGGACCTTTTTATAAATTCTCTATAAATAACCGTAATATTTCTACTATTTGGTCGAACTCTTTTCGACTTATTATAATCTGTTCTAAATGTATCCCATTTTCTCATATTTTTCATTCCATTTTTATATAATTTTATATACAACCAAAAGGTCGCCCCTTCCTTCTATCTGTCGAGAGCATTTTGCAAAATAATTTCATTTCAAAAGGTCGTATTTTTTTCAAGTATCACTTCAGATCTTCTATTTGTGTCCTGTTTTGATTCCCAGTCATAATTAATAAGAGGTTTCTTCTTCTTTCTTTCCATATCCTTGAACACATCATTAATGGTTTGTTTTTGTAGCGTTATTCAAAAAATATATTCAGAGGGCCATCGAAATGCTTTGCTTCTAAAATTGTCACTCATTAGTGAAATACAAATTACGTTAATTTCCTAATGTTTCATTAGTAATACGCGTGATCGCAACAACAATGAAACAATAAAAATATCTTACAATCAATTATATACATTTGAAGCCTTAATTAATTATTTTTTATTATTTTGAAAAAGAATAGTAATTAGATTTTTGCGTGCCTTACTTTTCTTTTTGTAGTCCTATTAATTTACTATCAAAATACAATGAGATTTTCAAAATAGGCTCAATGGGTACTTTACAATATTTTTTGACATCCAGGCCCAGATTTTCTTTTTCCTGTGGATTTGTATGTATTTTGTATTTCACTATTCAAATTTCTGACATCGACACACATAATTTAGATGCAAAGTGTTACGGTGTCTAAAAGCAATGATGTTTTTTTGTTAAAATGCATTATCGTTTCAGAAGTAAAACATATTGAATGCAAAAATATTAGGTACTTTGATAAGTAGGAATTTCTTTATAAATTAAAAAATACCACAGAACAAAGGCCAATTAAAACGAGTCCTGAAAAAGAGAGCAGCAGATACTGAAATCATAATATGCCATAAAATCATACAAACATTAACCAAATCCCAACCAAAAATCCCCCTTCATTCTAACAATAAAATAGTTATTAATTAATAATTTTTAAGATAATTACACATGAATATAACAGCCAATACAACAGAAAGCACTTTATTTTTCCTGTATATATATCTGATTGATATTTTATTTATATTATTAACACCCTCAAGTTTGATGAGCACCTCGAAATGCTAGTCTTTTGATCACAAGTTATTTCGACTTTCCCTTTATTCACGATTTATTACTTATTGATTGATAAATATTGATCTTTTTTGATCAGTGATCTATCTGGTACTCTCTCTTCCTGTGGAAAATCGTGTTTGGGTTTTCAGTTATATTTCAATTCATCCCAGATTTTGACAAGATTAAGAATTCGATACAAACTTATGCAATCCTTTCTAATTGTTCATTGAATTTATACAAAAAACGCAAAAATTTTCTACATTTATTACATTTCCACACAGTATCATTACTATTTAATATATTTTGTAAAATATGCTGTGTTTTTTTTATATAAATTAATGGAAGATGGTTTCCACTCTTTAAAACAACAAAAATTTTAGAATTATTTGCAAATAATTGTTATCTTTACTTAAAGGAATTGTTAAAACATAATTAAACCATTTGAAAGCTCTTGTATCAACGAAGTTCAAGCTTTGAGAAGTAAATGAAAAAAAAATAAAGCTTTTGATGGAGTTTGCTTATATACAATCAAATTCTTCAATAAAAATACATTCAGATGTTTGTTTTTACTGAAATTAACTGAGCTGTGTGCATTTTATCGTTCAGATCAAAGCATTGCATATTGCATTTTAGTTTCGTGTTGATAAATATTGAAATAATCCAGTGAAAACCCAAGCATGAGTCATTAAATTTTGCATGTTCTTAATCGTCGGTAATGTATGTACAATAAAATGTCATGTATTTCACTGTACTGCACATTACACTTTGTTCAGACAAATTATTTGCTAACACAGAACCATTACTGTACTTTTTAGACTCTAATTGGACGCTAATTAATTATTAGTAGTTCACGTCTTTTAAATAATTATTTAATTCCCAGGGAACATTTATTTTGTTGGCACTCTAATTTAATGCCCCCGGAAATATCTCTATTAAACCATTACTGTATCTTATCTAGTTTGTAGCAGTTTTATTTATACGTTTCTGTTTAGTTTTCAGCTTAGCATGCCTTAATTTTCACCTTTTTTCACAATTATGCTTTTATCCTACGTACATATTTTCTGTCTTCAATTATTGTTACCACACTTCAATTTAACTTCATCTGTCGTTGTTGTTATTACTGTCTTTGTCTACATTTTGCGCACACACTTGATTTAGACAAAAGTTTTAAATTGTAGTACGTAAACTTTTAAAGAAAGCCAACATTAGACGCTTCACTTTTAGGTAATAATTCTCCAATCAAAAGTGAATTAATTATCCAATTTCGAACCGTATTACCACAGAAGTGATGCGATCACCCTACGAATTGTTGTACTTAGGGCTGAGGGAATTTTCTGATTTATAATAACGGTGATCCATACAGATGTAAAGCGTGTAACATTACATGAAAGTATTTTCAAGTTTTCATCCGATTAAAGGCGCTATTATCGCAAAATATTCGAAATTCCGTACATTCAAACGCAAAAAATATTAGTTTTATAAATAAAGAAAAAAAAGAAAAAACTAAATACTTATTTAGATTAAAATCCACAAAAAATGACTTTTGCTTTCCCGACTAGTATTGGAGGATTTGCACCCTCATCATCGGGCGATTGTGAATAAATGGACATCCACCAAGTACCAACGGTCGAAAACATCGAGTTTTATTTATTTATTTACACTTTTGGTCAACAAGATACAGACATATGTAAACATTAAAATAAAATTATAAAATTTGTTCACTAGGGCGAGCTTCCCGCAGTACTGCGATCTCTGCCAGCTAACCCATTAGTTGTATTGATTACCACGCTCCTATGTGTTAATTCCTTTCTTCACGAAACTTATCTTGTATTTTATAATTATATTTTTCTGGCGTATAGTATTTAGTAGAATGTTTACTGAGCTGAATATAGTTGTTATTAGTTACACAATACTTTGTTATGGTTCGATAAGATCATAATGGATTCAGATATTGGAAAAACGTTTCAAAATAAACTACTATTCTATTTTCTCGATTGCTTAGCCGATTATAAAATATACTATCTGACTAAGCTGACCATCGTCAAAATGACGCAGTTTGCGGGGTAAGCAGATAGAACTTCGCCAGATTTCCCTATCTTTACACGTATAATTATTGTAGGTACAGTCATATATTAAATTGAATTTTTAGTTAGCGTAGTATTTTCTATTCTGCTTATTAATATTTGTACTACAATTCATTTCATAAATACTTAACGTATGCGTAATACTATAAGTCACACAGCTGTCAGACAGTGACTTGCAGGTGTAAACTACGGAGTTTGTCTGTCATCGGCTGTCTGACAGACTGTCGAACCCTTCTTGCAGAAGTTTTCTCGCAGGTGGAAACCTGACCGTATACACAGCAATTGCTTGCATATGATGTTGATGTTAATTCTAAAAATACTCAAAACACTCAAAAATACTCAAAATATTTTGCAGGCTCGTAATTTCAGTGAATACCAAAGGTTTTGGACAAATAATATGTATTATAATTACTCAATATTATGTCAATAAAAAGTGATACTACACCAATACTTTTCAACTGCGATCGTGAAATATTTTAAATTCTACACATATTTGAACTATGATCACTATCAGTCGAGTGGACACCCGCAGGATATAATAGAATGCATATTTGAATTTGAAGAACAAAGAAGTTGCCAAAAGTTAAAATGCACACAACGATCCATGGAGAGACAGATGCTGGGTGTGAGCCTCAGAGACAGGATTAGAAATGAGGAAATCAGACGAAGAACCCAAGTTGTCGACGTCATGGATCGTACAGCAAGACTCAAATGGCAATGGGCAGGGCACATAGCAAGACAAGACGAGAATAGATGGACTCCCAGACTCGTAAAGTGGAGGCCATGGGAAAACAGAAGAGGTGTCGGAAGGCCCCAGAAAAGATGGGCGGACGACATGACCTCGGTAGCGGGTAGACAGTGGGTCAGAAAGGCGAGGGATCGAAAGAACTGGAAACGAATGGAGGAGGCCTACATCCAGCAGTGGAGGGACCAAGGCTGACGAAGAAGAAGAAGATATTTGAATAACTTGCAAAAGTTCTGCGTTACATTCTTACCCGATTCCCACGAGAATTGTGTATGTTGATTCTTTCCATTATTTATTTATTTATTATTTATCTTTGTAGTTTCATTTGAGTTGTGTGTCTAGAGATATCTACTGTTGTTGTAGCATCTGAAATACTGTCTGTCGATTCAGCTGTTTTTGCTACAAAACCAATACAATACAAGGCGTTTGTAAAAGCTCCAACGAAATTGAGAATGTTATTTATCGGGAATAGGTTTAATCGAAAAATTTCCGGATACAGAAAATTTTCATGAATTATCTAATGAAAGAAACTCCAACCTTTATGTATTTTTTACTTACATATTCAACTGTTTTGTTTAATTCACACAACTTCAATACTATTTATTCTCAAAAAGACATTATTTTATCCCTTTTTTCATTCAAACCTAACTATGTAGTTTCACTCTTTATAAGTTTCTCGATGGAACATATGGAATTCGCCAAGATTTGAAGAGAATGGGCTACCTATAAGTCATAAGTTATCCCGTAATTTTTGGAAGTAAATCCACATGTATACTATAGTGAGAAGTTGAGATTTTTTGGGACATATAGAGAGGACGAATGATAAAAGGATAACAAAAAAATATACACGGGTGAAAGAAGAGTTGTAAGGAAACGCGCTCGTCCTAGAACTTTTTCGTTCGACCATGTCTTGAAAGACGTGCTTTGAATAAAATTAATCGTGGAGTGTGTATGAACAATTGCAGGAATGTGGCGGAACCAATGAGTGTGTGTAAGGATAGAGAAGTCTGGCGTGCTGTTATCCCTGCCTTTCCTGCAAGAGATGCTCCATAGGAAATAGAATAGAGTAAAAAAAGTTATATTTTCTCGTGATTATTATTGTAATATTGACATGCCCTCATCTCTCGTCGCCCTTACTCTTAACAGTGGGGCGTATGGGGAAAAATGGCTCATCTTGCAATGTATATATTGACACTTTTAATATACTCGTACATAGATATAGGGAATATAATACCCACTGGTCTATAACCAAGTAGTTATATTGTAGGTATATCACATGTTTGCTTTCTCGTGTTTATTATTGGTTATGCTATACTGTTTGATTGGAGAATGTGTGGTTATATCAACACCATTTTACTGCCATGATTATGTTGGTACCAATGCCACCTATGTGTACAAAGTGCTGGATATATGGGTCAGAGAAGAACTGTGTAGTAATAATTATGTGTTTTAGTAATATCATTTTTTACTTATTCGTAGATTTCAAACCACAGTATTAATTTTTACCATTCTAAGTTCGTGGATTTTAAACCATAATATCAGTTTTTACCAATGTCAGTTCGTGGATTTTAAACCATAAAATCAATTTCAACCAATGTTAGTTCGTGAATTTTAAACCACAATATCAATTTTTACCGACGTCGGTTCGTGGATTTTAAACCATAATATCAGTTTCCACCAATGTCAGAACGTGGATTTTAAACCATAAAAACAGTTTTTTACTAATATTAGTTCGTGGATTTTGAATAACAACATCAGTTTTTACCGACGTTGGTTCGTGGATTTAAAACCGTAATACTAATCAGTTTTTACTAATGTTAGTTCGTGGATTTTAAACAACAATATCAGTTTTTAGGTTAGGTTAATTCGTGGATTTTTCTAATTCAGAATTGTTCACGCATGCCTATTCATAAATTGCGAGCCACAATATCAGTTTATCAGAGTAATATTATTATTCAAGGAAGTCTTATTATGTCATTATTACATTATTAGAAAATGTTTCGTAATATTATTCAACGCTCAAACCGACAAGGAAAAACATACAACGCGATGGTATAAAATTCATCATGGGATTATTTATCAAACAACGCCACGTCGAGTCTTTCTACTGAACAGACTAGACGTTTGCTGATGTTGTTATTGTTATGGGGTTGATGGGTTTTCTTCACAAGTCGACATCTATTGTACTGTGTTTATATTTTCCCAAGCTATTTAGTGTCTATCATGGGCGTCGTCAGCCTCGGAGCTATGAGGGGGGGGGGGGGGGGGCATTTTTTTAAAAAAAGACACCATGACAAACGCGTAAGTAGCGTCGCAGGCGATTTTTTTTGTGAGACATAGTGAAGAAGGTCACGATATGGTTTGGTTTATCTGAAAATGTACATCATAATTTGCAAAATAGTATGTATGAATAACGATTTTTATGAAAAGATATAAATAAAATAGCGCCGCGGACAATTTTTTTACGAAAAATTGTATTTTGATGGATTTTTTTACTAATTTTAGAAAATGTTTGATTTGATGTGAAAACATGTGATTATAGTGTGATTTTTTGAGAGGTTTTATCATTTAGTATGAAAAAGTAAATACCTATTCCAAACTCTGGAGTGGGCAGCTCCCCCCCTGATTCTCCCCGACGCCCATGGTACCTATGCTACTGGGATTCTTGGAGTATTAACACGCCTTGACGGGCATTCATATGGTAAACAGTAACTGGGAAACTTAATACCGATTCTATTCATTTTTACCTAATGTGCGATGCTAAGATATCGTATTATTTTCTATTAGCGTAGATGCGTTTTAGAAATAATGGTATAGTAAAATCTCTTAAGCGGTAATGGGGAATGAAAAAATATGAAAAGAAAACTTTGATGGATGCAAGACCAAAAATGTGCCGTTTTAGAGATGGGGCCTTTTGAAAATTGAAGAGTATGAAAATTTTGGGCTTTCGATAAAGACCTTAATTTGTCGCTTTTCCGTTAAATATATTGAAAATTTTGTTATCATATTTTTTTGTAAAACAAATTAATCATTTTTTACAGTAAACATCAAGATTCTGAAAAAATTGCACCGTAATGTGTGCATTTTAATATTTTATAATGTAGCCTTAATGTGTTCTCAATAATTTGAGTTTGGAAAAACATTTCCCGACAATTGGACCACGGCAGCCAATTGTCACAACCTCTGTAAGTTGTGACGTCATCACTTTATTACGTCACTGTGTGGAGGCCTACAATGAACGACATTCACGTCGATTTCGAATACATTCGAAACAGATTCTTATTTTGAAATTTACATAACGCCATAGAAAAACATACGTTTGATCAAAGCTGATTATTGCCTCGAATAACTGAGTTACGCTTTGTCTATGGCCTGTGGTACAATTGTGATTGACGCATTTGTGTACACAAAACTGAATTCGGTTTATTTCTGCATGTGGCATAGCATAACAAACAAATGTGCCTGTGGATTCAAAACCGCTAATCGAAAGATCGAATATTTTCATATTTTTCCTTCATTTTTTCTCCTTCACATCTAACGTGTTTGCAAATACAGTGGCATTCTCTTCCAACCCCTGCTCCTACTATACCATTACGGTATATCCCAATAATGGTGTAACCAGTGAGTGATGTGTGTACAACAACACCCAACATTCTATTTTCGCCAACTCATATTTGAAATTCAGAATGATGTTGCCAAAAAAGATGTGAAATGTCTTGTGGGAGTCTTACGAGAACTCTTTTATCGTACATCAAACGAAACTTACGCTAACCATATACCACACAATGAAACATTCAGTCATTTAACATAAAAGGTTTCGATTTTTTAAGTCTCAGCATTCTTTTTTTATAACTGTAGGTATATTGAAGACATGCACAGTGATTGAACCTCACGGTCAGAGAGTTAAAACAAAAAATGAATGATTTTAATAATTAGATGGCTCAAATAGGTAATTCAGTTGGTCAAAATCCAGTCATATCCACAAAAACGTACGCCCTTTTCCTCAAATTCTCCATAAAACAGTCTTTAGTAAAAAAATATTTTCAAAATCTCACATAATCGTCAGCATGTCTCTGAAAAATCGATGTTTCTATGCTGTCTTTGTGAACTCTATTCGCAATATCAAACGTTGTGTGTAGTTATGTAGTTTGTACACCTGTCATTTGTGTTTGCCCAACACTGCATTCGACAAACTGCACGTACATTTGGTATAGGATAATAATAGCAGAGACCAAACAGTATCATGAACCTTTGTGGAGCGACGATCCTCTCAAACGCGTCGCGTTCTGCTTCAATTATTGTGTTAAGAGAGATTTAATTACAGAACGAAGGAAGCTGATCAATAATGATTAAAGGAGAGACGCTGTCTGATTCAGATTCATGCCTTCATTCACACCGTATCCTAATTACAAGTCTCTGTTCAATGGAATCACTATTCAATACATGGTTGGCTCGTTTAGTTACAACGCCACCTCTGTCTTAACGTACAGTCCTGTATTTTGAATTATTAGTCGCTTTCTTCAGCAATTCCTTGTCGACTGAATGCAGACCGATTTATCTGCATTGGTCTTGTCTGGCAACATATCCTGCCTTTGCCATTTTAATTAGGCAATACGTTCTACCGCAACGACAACTTTTGTCCGTAATTTTCTCATTTCTGATTCTATCTCTCAAATAATGGTCCTCGCAGTTAGCGTGATAGTTTCCATACATCTGGACACTTGGACTCGGATAGTTAGGACACCATAAGCTTTGGTAGGGATTGAAAAACCTATATGCACTCTTCGGCAAAGAGGCTTAAAATTTGTCATATCGGAGAGAGAAATGTGTAGTTAATTTATCTATATCTTCTTTATGAAGTAAGCATAGTGTTATTCACTCATTTTTTTTATCATCTTCTCGAGGGCCTACGCTTATTTTCTTCCCTCTAATTAGAAGTATGAGTTAAATCACTTCAGACTTCTAATTTAGTTTTATTATTTGGATTTTAGACCCTTGATAAAAATAGACTCTCAAATCTGCAAATTGAACTTGACTTTATCATTAAGTTTTAAGGTTTCTTAGGAAAATGCTGACATTTGGCATTTCGCGATAATTTAATTACGTATTTTATATAAAAACATCTTTCACAATTAATTCTATTAAAATTCATTTATAAACGGTAAGGTTTCAGATTTTAATTATTGTTTTCTCAATAATTGACGTCATTACTAATGTTTCACCCCCTCTCCTTATTCATCCCCTCATCTTTCCCTCTCTTAAGAGGTGATATTCTTTGAGTAAAAATTGTTTTAATATTGCTCCAACTTTTTCAAATTTATCGTGCGCAAAATGAGAATAACGAATGCGACAAAATCGACTTTAACAAATTGTGTAAAAAGGTGACCGAATATTTAAAAAAAATCCACTAGTCACCTTTAATATATTATGAACCAAATTACAGCATCATATCTAACAAACTACGAGAATAAACTCAGGTTTCTGTAAGTTTCTTAGATTTTTTTTATAGAGAAATTTATAAAAATTAAATTTCTAACTGCTAGAATCACTACATATTCTCATTTATCCATGTTTTGTGTATCTTTAGTGTTAGCTGAGTAATCTTACTTTTTACGACGCAATTTTCTGCATGTTCAGATACAAGCTTTTGTTAAAATTTGTCTTACCTAGTGAAGCTCTTCTTTTTTAAGTTCACTACGCAATTTGTATTCTATAGAATTCTCCCTTCTTTATCATAAGTAATACATCTGCACTGGACTATTAGTATTATTTTAGATTTTTTTAGAATTCTTCCCAGCACATAGTAGAGTATTTTTTTAGAAATTTCTAGAACGTGCATATAAACATCATGGATGCTGTCTTGGACCGAACACCAAAGATTTTTATATTTATTTTTTAGATTATTTAGGTGTCGCTTCGTAGATTTTTGGACCCCTCCTGCAGATCTAAATGTTGCATTGATTATTTTTGATTTAGCTTTATGTAATTTTAGTATCCATGTATTATTGCACAATACAAGAAAATACAAACATAATTATAAACAAATAAAGTCAATAAACGAGTCGGCGCAATGGCCTAAAAGTTGTCATGTCGGAGAATGAAATATTGTACTTATAATAATAAACTCGATCACACCCTTGCCAGACAGCGAGCCGAACGGGTGTTCAAGAGTAAAAAGGCGTGAACCGTTGGTTACCTACACGAACCGAGACAAACGCTCCATCCACACGCCTTTTTACTCATGAACACCCGCTCGGTCCGACGCTTGCGAAGCGTGTGGCGCCCTCATAATGCCCCATTCACACTAGGCTGGTAGTTTAGTCGAATAGGTAGTGAATTAGTAACAATGCCAGATATACACTATATAAGTGTACGAGTAAAACTACTGGCCTAATGTGAATGGGGCAAAATGCCTTGTTCACACTAGGCTAGTAGTTAAGTCGAGTAGGTAGTGAATTAGTAAAAATGCCAGATATTCATTAACATAGAATCTTAGTGTATATCTGGCATTCTGGCATTGTTACTAATTCACTACCTACTCGAATAAACTACAGTCCTAGTGTGAATGGGGCATGAGTGGGATGCGGACTAAAAGACTCCGCCCATCGTATTAATTGTATTAATTCGAATGCTCTGCGTTTTGAAAATCCAATATTGACTTTATTTGCTTACACGATGCCATCAATGTATGTAGATTGTCATAGAGAAAATTCCAATACTATTATCAACACCAATGTTTGACCTCTTGGGAATTCGGCGATTGTCTTCAAACGATTATTGTGCTGGTCCCGAACGATCCATAAATGTTCAAGAGATAATCCATAAATGTTCAAGAGATGAACCATAAATGTTCAAGAGATGAACCATAAATGTTTCAAAATACATAAAATTGGTATAACAATCATCGTTCTCTGTTCGGACCATAGAGATAGAATATGTCAGAGTGTCATTAGGTCTCATTTTTAGCGTTCTGCGCATACGTCAACATGTCGCACGTGGAGTTGGGAAAAGACTTGTTTTCCGGGCGAATTTGCACAGTTAGTTTTGGATCTTGTAGTTTTTTTCCTATTTTATACAAAAACCGTTCAATTTCGTTAGTCGTTCGTTAGTTATAGTCGCATCTAACATTACAATAAGGAAAACAATGCGTACATATTTTCATAGGTTAGAAAATAAAATTCGAAATGCTTAAATTTGCCTGGAATGCTATAAATAATATTGAAAAAGTAGTTGACAATAAATAAATAGATTATTTTTCATTAATTGTATCTTAAAATGTTGACGAAATCATTCATATTTCATACAAATACAACAAGATGACAGATATTTTGTCAAAATTCACGTCCAAAATGTTGGCTTACAAAATTGAGTACTGCACATCTAGTTCATCGTCTCTAGTTTATCCTATCTCTATGGTTTCAACAGTAAAAGAAATCGTCTTACAAAATTCCCTATTGGTCAATCGTTGTTGGACTTCGATGTTTTGTGTCTATCTGTCGTATACTTTCAGTATTTTCAGCATTTGTTTCAGCGCTGTATGGCGAAACTACAGTTCATTCCGATTGTGAAAATGTGGGGGCAACATTTGTTTTTATGTGGTAGTAATATGTTTTTATTCTGTAGGGGCAGGAGATACCAATATACATCTGGTACGAATCATACCCGACCCACAGCGGCGAAGGATACGAAGGTCGAGTCTCCAGAGTCGCCCACGATTCGCCTTACGGAGCTGCTTCCCTCAACCTCACTGGAATCAGGGAGTCTGATCAGGGCTGGTACGAGTGCAAGGTCGTCTTCCTCAACCGCTCACCGAACTCACACAAGAACGGGACTTGGTTCCATCTCGACGTTCACGCACCGCCGAGGTTCTCTGTGACACCGGAGGACATTATTTACGTTAATTTAGGTAAGTCACCTTTACGGTTATATTTATTAGCTATAAAACAATGAAGAATTTATCATTCCCATGAGGAAAATTGCCTTGTCCACGCTCTTTCTTATATATTTACGAATGTCTGAAATTGAAAGCATACTAGTCGTATTAACCTCGTGAGAGAGAAAGGAATAGAACATAAGAAAACGAGATGGCGATATTTTCGTAGAATTCCATTTGAAAATAATACCCAAAAAGCCTTATTTAAAAGTTCTCGATAAATATATTTGAAATATTTATAGCCTGTGTCATTCTGTGACTCTTAAGCTTTCGTTTGATGTATAACATGGAATATTTAGACTTTTGTCTGAAGCAGGAAAGGATTGCGAAGGAAAACAAATGACTAACGACGACTACCCAAGGGCGGACGCGATTAGAGTACTAGAGATCAGAGTATGTGTATGACAAGTTTAGTTGCATGAGTGCTTCGTAAAAGGAGTATGTGTACTGTGTAGGTATCAGGCTATATGTTTTTTGTCTTCTCTCCCTTTCCATCAGAAAACGCTGCGTAAAATGATAGTTAGAATCAAATTCACGTACTTTGAAGTGTATTGAAATTGTAGTATTAATGGCTTAAGTTTTTCCTCTTTAGTTTAATGTTAAATTAATTTCATCTGTAAATTTTCAAAGTTTAATGTAAAGATGTATTATTTTCCATATTGTTTACTCAACTATTCCTCTACGGCTATCATTAGGCTGGCCGTCCACCATAGCGAAGAGAGGATGCGTTGTAAACAAACGTTGGAATTGCACACTGTTTTGATATTACTACCAAGTTACTAGTAATTTGCTAATTTCTTTTCAATTTGTAAAATGGGTTAATCATAAATAATCATTATTGTTGGCTAGCAAAATATAATAATAGATATTGTTTTTCTAGACCAGCATTGCATTTTTGAGGTTATTTGGGACCAAAGTGAATATATTTAATAGAGGCCCCAATACTGTGACGTCACAATTTATAATGTACCAATAAATGCAGTTTCATTGATTTATTCACAAAAAATATATTAGTTATTTTTTTGTACTAGAAATATAGTTTTTTATACTTAACTTTTAATAAACATATTTCCTGGTGTGTTGCGTGAATGAGAAGATTTTTTTTTAACTTTTAGTACGAAAAGTAAACTAATATAATATTTTCCACCACCTAAATCTTTATACTATATGTCTCCTCTGAGTGTTGTGACGTCATCATTTTCTTATGTCACTGTATTCACGTCAGTTTCGATGATGCGAAATAGATTCTTATTTTGAAATTTACAGTCTGCTGTGCAGAGTTCTGGACTAATACGACTTAGAACAACTCCCCTCAGTTTCAGTGGACAGTTACCTTTAGTCTTCCATCTCTGTCTCTCTTTTCAAAGATCGTTAATAATTTTAAACTTTCCTGTTTGTTGATTTTTGTCTTATAAAACTTTTATACTCTTCCTTCGTTCCATATCTTTTGTTATTATACCTAACCTAATTCTCTTGTTTATTGCTATCTCGTGAATTATAATAAAGTCGTATTGTTTGTCTCATTCTATTTCAATATCCCGCTGAATTTAGTACTCCAAAAGACCGTTCGGCGCTGGTAGTCTAAAGTTTTAAAACGTTCGTAAATATTTGACACTTAGGGTTGCCAGGTGTTTGGGAAATTTAAAAATATTTTTGGATTTTGAGCCTTCGCAGTTGTTTTAATACGTTTTTCCCGGATTCTCAAAACACCATTCAGCCTAAGATCGGACAGCTGAAAATATGACCTCTCTGTATTTTTATCAAAATGTGATTATCGTAAATGAAAGTCTATACATAGTAGTCTAAGTTCCAGCCGCTCAAAATATGACCAATCTGTTATTGATCGAAATGTGATTTAAATGAAATTTTGCACATAGGGTCATGCATCGCCACAGGATTTCCTATAAAAATCGTACCCCCCTCTCCCATGTTATCCCGAATAGTTTACTTGTGCTATGTTTCACATTTTCTTAAGAACATGGTAAGAAGTAGGTAAAAGTGGTCAATGACAAAAATAATCGTTAAGTGCTAAATTCTTCACAAAAAATAACGTTCCATGTTTGAAACTTTGATCTCATTTTTCTCGACATATTAATTTGTCTTATCAGTTAGAGCTTTGTTATTATCGAATGATAAAAATAATAATAGTTGGACTATTTTGGGCGCCGTTTAGCTATAAAATCGCCCCAAGGGCACCTTACATTTTTCTTTATCACCATATACAAACAGTAAAAATGATAGATTATATCTCCACATAGGATCGTCACAAACAAAATAATAAAAATGAATCTAATCAGTTTTGGCTTTCTGTGATTAAAAAATACTAAAAGAATTGTCATTGGTTGTCGACACCTGGTAGCAAGTACCTACACCTGCATATCCAGGAAATGCATCCCGGATATAGATTCGGTAGTTAACAATCCGTGGCAGGATTCGACAACCAGTGGTGCATGACACGCGTGTGTTATTTATGGGTGTAATAATATAATAATGTGAAAATAATACATTGTATTAAATAGTGATACATTGTTGTATCATGTTAATATTTTGTTATAAATTTATAAACCCATTAAATGAATTCGAAGTGTTTTAACACGTAACTGTAATTTATATTTAGAATCACAGTATTTCTATCAATAGGGCGAATCCATAAGCTACGGGTGTTATGTTTTACGCATTCAAGAGCATGGCACCAGGAATGACGTCACAGTCTTTTCCCACGGTATTAAAGTTCAAAATTGCGTGACAGTCGCATGATAAAATGGTAAAAATAACGTTTTTTCCATTTTTTGGGGTTAATTTTGCGTCTATCAAAAAACTTTAACGGTTATTCCCTAGATTTTAATGCATATTATCAGTAAAAAAATAAAATTTTACTCCGCGACTTTCGGGAAACGAGTTTCCGTGTTTCGGAAGAAAGATCAGAGGTGTTTTTAATTATTTTTTTTTTGAGAAATCTATACAAGATATAAAAAATCTTTTACGGTTATTCTCTAGATAATGGTTCAATGCATCTACCCTATTTTGTTCCAAAGCATGTTTAGTAACGGTTGTCGAGATAGAAGGTCTCCCGTTTTTATAAATTTTTGAAATCTCGGTATGCACACTCTTAAATGTATTTTTAGGAATAGTTTGATTAAATATCAACATCAAACGTGTGAAAACACCCACCATATACAAACCTTGCCATCAGATACTTAAAAACACGCTTAATATAGACATTTACTGAAAATTTACAATTTAGTACTGTAACGGGGGTTGCTTGATTTGACCATGGTGTTTCAGTTTTTACTATAAATGTCAAAAAGTCCGCTACTTTAGTGCGCCGCAGTCAAAATTTTGTTATAAACAAATTTTAGTTAACCTTGTGCATGGTCCACGTCTCACTAGCCTAAATAAATCTTTATTAGTCAAAAAAATGCTCACGAGTTAGGTACAGACCAAGACAA
Source organism: Ceraclea dissimilis (assembly GCA_963576895.1). NCBI lineage: Eukaryota > Metazoa > Arthropoda > Insecta > Trichoptera > Leptoceridae > Ceraclea > Ceraclea dissimilis. Next base: position 17,982,191 of record OY756364.1, read on the forward strand.
TAGTATTGTGCTAAAGGGCGGACTTATTGCAAAAGCAATATCTTACATTCATAGATAGTTGATGAATAAATAAATAAATAAAATCATTATTAAAAAAAATATTTTCCAAATAGCGGATTTATTACCGTAGACAATGTCTGCCAACCAACCACTTGTGACATACATTTGATATACGCAATACATTCAAGTGTCAGTGTTGGTCATTGGGGAAAAACTGGGAATTTTCAGTAAACAGTTAAAAACTAGATTTTCTGAAAAAACCGTATTTTAACTAATGTATTAGATAAAGTCGTTTATGGTTTACGAGTATACACAAATATACAGAAGTACGAAATGTAGTTAGGTTTTCACTCGAGGGTAATAAATATCACACAAGTGATTTCAGTAAAGTTGGCGAGTTATTTCCCGACAAACCTCTTCTTTCGTAAATAAATAAGCGATTACATCTACACAACTTCAAAAAGAGCGCTCAAGATGGTGAGATATGGACGCTAATTGGTCGTAAATCGATGATGCGATGATTATATCACATCGAACAATTCAATTTAAATCATTCAAAAGCACGAAACGGGCAAATATCGTGCGCTAACAATCACATTATTGATGGGGCAATTAGAAGACAGAAATAAAAGGAAATAAAAGGGAAATCGCACAGACAAAAGGACAACACAATTGAGGTTGAACCCGCCGGAGAATAAAACGCTGCAAAAAAAACAAATAGGATGAAAATCTCTCAATCAGCAATCAATAGTATTATTATTTATTGTCGTTATTGACAATGGAAAACATAGCGGTGATAACCGTTAACAAAAACCCACAAATGAATGAGGCAATACAGGAATATTTTAAACAAATAAACAGGAAGAATTCATTCCATATTTTTTTATTCCAATTTGGAGAATTGAGGCCACAATTTTCCGAGAATATGTTTTCATATATTGTACGTAAAAAGTATTCAAAATTCATTAATAAAAATACGAGCATACGTACAGAGAATTTTTTTACAAATAATCAAGGAAAATCCATTCAATATTTTTTTTATTCGCAGAACTAATAACAAATAATAATAATAAAATCTTTATTAAGGTAAAAAAATACAAAAGGTTGCAACTTATTACAATCAGAAGTTATCTTAAATAAATATGATTTGTAATTTCCCCCCAGCCTGAGATGGATCTCGTGTGCTGGGGAGGAGGAACAGAGAGCACAATTTTTGGAATTGCAAACAAACAAACATATTAGGCATAAAAAGTATTCGAAATTCAACAATAAAAACAAACGAATACATAGCAAAATTTCTGTACCGTTTCTATAAAAATTAAAATATTTGGTATAAAGAAATTTGTTACACAAATTTTTCGACAGAGCGCTTAATGAAAAAGTTGTGGTATGAATATCGTTATTCCACTGAAAAATTGTGGGAAAACTACAATATTATGACTGCAAGGAAGTTTTTTTTTTTCACCACAACTTTTTCGCGTAACTTATTTGCATTCTAATTATTTCATTAGCAGGTAAGTATAAAATGATACCAGATGTAACGAAATTTATTCCACAACTTTTTCAATTTAGTAATGCAAAAAAGAAAAGAGAAAAAAAACATTCGACAAAACGACATAATAAAAGAAAAAGGAATGACAAAGATAAAGAGTTCTATATTTGAATTTTTGAAATAAAGCTTTTGTTCCAAGGTTGGAGGAAATGTGAACATTTAGATATATTATTTAATGTATAAATATGGCTCATTTTCTATTAAATGAGTCTTTTTTATCACTTCCTTTTAAGAGTATGCATACCGACATTTCAAAAATTTCTAAAACGGGAGACCTTATATCTCGACAACCATTACTAAATATGCTTTGAAATAAAATAGGGTAGATGCATTGAACATTTATCTAGGGAATAACCGTAAAAGATTTTTCATATCTTGTATAGATTTCTCAAAAAAAATGTGAAAAACACCCCTGCTTTTTTCAGAAAAACAGAAACTCGTTTCCCGAAAAAACGCTTTTTTACCATTTTATCATGCGATTGTTCACGCGATTTTGAACCTTAATGCCATGGGAAATTACCGTGACGTCATAGTTGGGTCACGAGTCTTAAAGGTAGATATTTCAGTGGAGCATCCAATAACCCTGTATGGTATAATTTATCTGTCAAAGTATTCCATAATGGCATCATAAAAAAAAAGTTTTGTCGAAGTTCATTGTTGTTTTGCAATAAAATTTTGTGTTTATTGATGATGTCTTATTCCAAACATCGAGACTTATTACTCAAAACATAATAATAATATTAAATGATTTTCCATTTATATTTTGCCCTTCCTATTTCGAAACTTAAAATACAGTCTATCAAGAAAGATAGTCTCGAACTAAATAGGAACTACATTACAGATTTTTTTTCCTATAGCCAAAGCCGACTCGTAAGCGTCGGAATATCCATCCCGTTTACTCCCCAAGGAGTTCACATAAAAGCTGCATTATGAATGTAGATACCTCTCGTTTCTGTGGAAAAATCTGTACTTAATGTATTTTCATCTGCGCAATCCAGAAAAAATACAGTTCAATTCCTAAAATAATTTTGGTATATTTCCAATGAATGGGAACATCAGTTTGTTTGCTGGCAACACTGATATTTCTTTCTATTGAAATTCTACAAAGTTGACAAAAATCCACATGTAGAGCCCTCATCGAAAACCATATCTTTCTTGACAGACTATAATTCCATGGATAATGGATATGCCCTTCTCTAGAATTTTATTTGTAGCATATGTTACATAATTTGCCAGACGTATGTAAGTCTGATCCCCGTTCAGAGTTATTTGTCAAATGGATCACCATAGACATGAGATTTGACGATAGAGTTACTAGGGTTGTGATAAATAACCAACTGCGAAATTAAAACAAATAGTCTATAGATACCAAAGAAATCAGAAAGATCTCGAGCACGTTGTAAAAATTCTGAATATAATGTCGTCGTAGTAGCTGTTAATACGAACAACCGTGGAAAAAACAGTGGTGGGATCTTGTGTTACCTAAAGGAACATTAAAGTGTAAAGGACTATAGTAATTTCCGTCATAGATTTTGTTTTCATTTCCCATTTGTGATTCATAATAAAAATACTATAGCTCTGTGTATAAATTTGTTTTGAAATAGAGAGGCGTAGCATATAAACAAAATCCATCTAATGAGTTTGAATCACATTGCTGTAACTGTATTTTTGTCACATTTGTGTAAAGATACATAGTTATAAGCTCATAAGTTATGATAAAATTCAGTTTCAAATTCATTTTTTTTTATTTTAACAACAAATTTTGTATAGTTTACAAAAAAAAGACATTCCTTATTTTTATAATACTTCGATCACATATTATCTTCTTCTTTCTCAGCCGGTTTAATTCCAATGCTGGACATAGGCCTCCCCTTTGAATTTCCGCAGATCCCTATCCTGGGCATGCTGCATCCACTTGCTTCCTGCGATTCGCCTCACATCGTCAGACCATCTTGCCTGAGGTCTTCCTACCCTCCTTTTGCTTGTTCTAGGTTGCCACTCGAGAATCTTTTTGGTCTATCTAGAATCTGAGCGTCTGGCATATTATACCAATGATAAAACATTAAAAATTCGTGGGGGGGAGCTATTCAGCAAATTTAGAAAGATGCTATTTAAACTCAGTTGATAGATTTCAGTTTTTTCCTCATGCCTCACGCTACTGTTGAGGAAAAAACTAATGTGTTTCCAGCTGCGCGATGCAGAAAAATACAGTTTCCATAACTAAGAATTTAGGTATATCTCAAATTGGTTGGTAGATTTGGTTTGTAGGCAGGGGCGCGCTGGAGGCAGGAATAATGAAGGATATAAAACTCTGCTAGTACAAGTGAAGTGTAGTTGGTAGGGCGGTAATGTGTTTTAGTTTCATACGGAGTCCGTCCCTGGAGAGTCCTCCAAAAGCAAAACTACCCTCCGTATTGATCCAGAATTATAGAGTAACTTCTCAACACTAAATATATAATAATACAGAGGCGAAACAAGGTACTCACTACATTTACACACATTCAATAATAAACTTTATTTTTCAAACAGTTCCACTCATAACGTGAAGAGGTTTTTCGGAATATGTCCCATAAAATATACTTTTTATTTTAATGTATCTTGATTTATGAAAGTGAACCCAACCAAATACATTTTGTAACTTCACACTAAGCTTGAAAAGCTTGTGTCGTAAAGTGGAGTAAGTCGGCATCCGGAATCGAACCCGTCCCCATCGGATTACAAACCGCACTACCAACCCAGCTAAAGACCATTCTAATGATGTATTAATATTTTCAGCAGGTACCTACCTCTATTTTAATAAAGGGGTAACCAGTAATTACAGTTGTTTTTGGAAACGCACACATTTTCAGTTTGCAGACAATTTTTTGTGAAAAGCCTGTGAAAAATACTAAATACCTTTTTTACGTTCTAATTATATTTATTTATTTATTCCTCAAGCACACACACACAGACATTGAATAGATATAAAAATAGTATGAATTGAAAAAGGATAATCTAAACAATGCCCTATTTAAGGTGCACACATCTGGCCTTTGTATATGGACACACATAATAAGTAATGTTCACTAGGGCGAGCATATCGCTGTACAGCGAAATCTTCCAGCTTAGCCAGTTAATCGAGTATTTTTGTGTCCTGAATTTGACCAAAATTGTGAATTTCGGTTCTTTGTACCCCAAAAACTACCACAGCATTGATAATTTGTTCTTTTAAACATGACAGATGATGCAATACATTAAATCGTTGCAAGGGTGACACGCAGTACAATTTTATAGCATGTACTTCGTAATAAAGCACCCAACTCCATCTTCAGAATATTTTATTAAGCTAAAAGCTTTCTTTGATGTCACAATCCATTACATATTATTAGCTCATCATCACAAGGCAACCTTCGTTAACTCTTTGGCAGGCTTACTTAATAATAATTCAAACATTAAAGTCATCAAAACATATTTTTCATTATGCTATCAACCCATAAATTGAAGCTTCCACGGGGTAACTTATTTAAATATAATATAAGCTTACTATCATAAGCTTATGTGGTAGCGTCGACTGGCCTCAATCATGCATGGTTGTGGGCTTTTTTATGCTTTCAATCTGAAAGTCACAACTATTTTTTTTTTAACTGAAGTGGTCAGTAGATGTCAATGGGATGGACGTCGTTCGAGTCTTGCTCCCGAACTGCTCGCCTATCGCAATTCTAGCTTATATGAGGCGCGGGTTCGATCCCTGATGCCGACATTCTTCACCTGCAGTAAGATTATGTTCGTGTGAGGATTGACGAAAAATGGACGAAAAGAACAATAAAATTTGGACTGATATTTGGCAAAAAGGTTGTTTACAAGAGAGTAATAATAACTACGAGAATAAAATGTCTAGTTCGTAGATATTTTTGTAATAAAATCGATATCGTAGCAAGCGTAGCACCATTATGAATGGTTTTGATAAAGGTAGCTACGATTCTACGAGCATGCATTGGAAAGCATTGAATCGCTGATAATATATGGTATTATTCTGGCACGGTTTCTATCATTTCGACTAGCAGGGCAGGACATTGAGGTCAAATATTACCGAATAATAACCTATCTCTTATAACCTATAGGTCAATAGTTCTTTTATTACGAAACAGTTATTCAACTCTCCGAAATAGTTATCTGAGATAGGTAAACTAGCAAATTTTGAGGTTCTGACTTTTTGCGTGAAAATCTTTCTAGAAGACATTAGCACAATCAAATGAACAATAAGTAATCGTATTTTTTTGCTTAAAAGCATGAAATTATGACTTTACATCCTAGATCCGTTTTTCGCCGTTTTCCAAACGCCGCAAGTACGCCCTTTCGGGGTGCTTGTTATCGCTTGATATGAGTTCTACTCGTGAAGCACTTTTGTAAAATGCCAAATAACGGCGGTATGCGGTGACTGGATCCTCTCCATTGCTCGGTGTCTTCCGAGGCTTGAGCTGGACACAATCGGATTTACGATCTGGATTTCTTTTCCAACGCCCTTTCATATACCACACATGACCCCACACGGCCCTTGGATCCCCCTGAAACGCCTTACATATTTTTTGTCTCTGGAGAAGTATGAGCCATTTTCGTACAAAATCGTATTGTCACCGAGTTTACGTGTACGTTTGCAAAGTTTCGGGTCTCTAAATAGTCAGGGAGTGGTTAGTAAACCGATTGCAAGATTTGCTTATAAAAGTCAACGGAGTGAGGTTAAATAAATGTTTTAGAAGTACATTACTATTTGGAAATTCCTTGAATAATAAAATATTCCGAAAGTTCCCCTGTAAAATTACGGGATCTGTGGATTTTCCGTTCAGTTTTCCAGATATAAAGGTATAATTTAGCTGAAATACTGGTAATTATAATCCTGTTTTAGAAAACAAATTGGCTGTTTTAGATTTTTTATTTTGTTCCCAGGCTCTTCTAAAAAAGGTAGAATTCACATTGTCGCTTACGTTATTCTTATTTCGCGCTAACATTCTCATATTAAATTTGAAAAAGTTGAAGCAAAAATAGAACGATTTTAGCTCAGTGCATATAGGCTCTTAAATAAAATCTTGTATAATATGTAAACGTTTAATATTTTTAATAGATAGTGTATTAGGTACTGGGGAATTATTGAAGCTACAGATAATTTGATTTAACCCTAACATGACTAAGGGTTTTTAACTTGCCTACCCACGTACATACAGCCTTTGATAATAGTCAACCCTTTTAGTACAGAGCCTTTGACGGGGGAGACTTGTTTGTATAGGTAACATGTTTTATTTTTATGAAGGTATCAGGCGCGAGGAATCATGCTAATCCGATTCCCAACGGCTTACCTTTCAGTACGAAAATATTAAGCAAGTAGCTTCATATATTTTTTTCCGGGTTATTACTCTGTTCAAAGATGAGAATCGAATTCATAAGAGTATAATGATTGCTAAAACAATTTACAAATTACCAGCCGCAATCTCTTACCGGGAGGTTGCACTCGGAAGGTAATGAGTAATAATGGATTTTTTTTGAATGAATATTCTAAATAAAGTATTTAGTGGAAATTTTGGCCAAATTTGATTTTTGTTGCACCTACGTGTATTATTGAGTAACTATGAATTCTCCGCGACTTTCGGGAGACGAGTTTCTCTCTTTCGAAAAAAAATCAGAGGTGTTTTTCACAAGATATATTTTTTTTACGGTTATTCCCTTGATAAAGGTTCAATATATCAACTCTATTTTTTCCAAAGCATATTTACCAACAGTTGTCGAGATTTATTAAGGTCTTCCGATTTTAGAAATTTTTGAAATGTCAGTATGCATCCTCCTAAGGAGGGTTACCGGTTTACCCACGAGAAAAAGTCACCCCTCGCCCCTGGAGGTTTATATTGTGTAATATTTTACGTAAACTGTTATTATAAGTTGACATTATTTTTAAACGTTATTAATGAACGCCGCTGCGCCACTGCTTTATAAAATATCTACTAAATTATTTTTTTACTTAATTAGTTCCATAGGCCGGCCTTAATGTGTCAAATTGTTCACTGTTCTAAATTTGAGATTAAACGTTCTATATTTAATTTTGTTCCTTTTTTAAAAGACTGACGTTATAATGTAGGTACCTCTGGTCGTGGTACACATTATATTTTGAATACCCTGTGGGATCTCCGGATTGTATTTGTATAATAGACGTCCCACTTTTTTTTGGATTATTTTTCAAATGTCCTGTAGTAGTGACATGTTCGTAAAACTTCATAGGTCATTTGACATATTTTACAGTTAAAAATTCAGTTAAAAAATAAAAAAAATGTAATGCCACTCTCAAGATCGGGTGCCATCGCCAAGTTTTTTTTTTTAAGAATCTGGGCTTGCATACACAAACCCAAATACATTCCTGCACACTTTGCGTTAGAAAATTTTCGGAACAGACATACGGATACTAAAGATTTTACATACACACATATCCACGTCCGCTCCCTATGTGAAGCATGTGGTCGTCACCCAGTTTTTCCAGAATTTTCTGCCCTGAGCCAACTCCGTTGCCTGTCATGTCACCCTGGCGCAGCTCTGATGTGTACAGCCTCTGACTGGTCGTTGCAGGCCTGCCCAGACGTCTGTTGCCTTCAGGGCAGTATTGGAGACAGCTGTTGTTAATGCTATCAGCAGGCATACGTAGAATGTGCCCGAGCCAGTTTAGCCTACGGGTCTGTATCACTTGGGTGATAAGTGGCTGCTGTGTTCGACTCCTGACTTCATCGTTAGTAACATAATCAAACCATCTGATTCCCAGTGTATCTGTAAAGATTCTATGTATTAGAATATATTGTATTGTAAGTTCCAAAAATATTCATTTTTCAGGAAAACAACTGAACCTTTCAGGATTTAGGTTATAAGTTTAAAAGATTTTGACACATTTAGTGGCCCCTTGTGGGTTTCTTTATTGAATTTTCGCGAGGAAATTTCCCAAAGAAACTACCCCCAAGTGAATAGATCTTCCCAGCCCAACCGCCTGCCTGCTGTCTGGATGGGAAATTATGTTTTATCATATTATACTGGGCGGAGTACTAGATAATATACAAATATTACTCGAACTCTTAGTGCTTATCTCAGGGGCGTCGCCAGATTCAAAGCTATTTTTAAAACACGCTAGAGTTTCCAAATCCAACTATTTTATCCACCATCCACGTGTTAATGTTTTGAGTAGTCACGACGAAATGCATAAATGTGATGTGACGGAAGCAAAAAGTATGTGTAGGGATATTAGGGAAGTATGGCGTTCTCTAATCATCCGTAGGCCCTATTTGAGGCACTTGGAACCGTCAGGTTTACATATTAAACAAACATCATAAAATAAAATGCGATACATCATAAACAGTTACGGCAGAAAATAATATATTCAATAAACACATGGTGACAAAACAACACTTAAAACAGGTGTGGTTTAGTTCAATGCAAGTTTGGATGTAAATTGTCCAAAACTACATTACGTCAATGACAACAGAATGTTCTCTCTGTTTACCCCGCAAGGGACGCGACGTGAGGGTGTAGAATAGAATTATGATATATAAGGAAGTATGTTGTATCGGCTTACGCTGAATTCAATCATGAAATACAAATCCTCCATAATCTAAATAAGGATTTAGCTTTGCAATAGAGAATATATGAAATATATCATTGTACTAATATATCACTCTTATACGAATATATCCAATATTGTAATATATTACGAGTATTTCCGTATAGAAGACTAGCTGAGTCACCCGAGCTTCGCAACGGCAAATTTAACAAACCAACTCGGCATACTTTGTAGGCTTGAGCTGGACAAAATGTGACTTAAGAGTATGCATACTGACATTTCAAAAATTTCTAAAAACGGGAGACCTTCTATCTCGACAACCGTTACTAAATATGCTTTGGAACAAAATAGAGTAGATGCATTGAACCTTTATCTAGGGAATAACCGTAAAAAGATTTTTTATATCTTGTATAGATTTCTCAAAAAAAAAAAATTAAAACAACTCTGTACTTTTTTCCGAAAGACGGAAACTCGTTTCCCGAAAGTCGCGGGGTAAAATTTTTTGTTTGTACTGATAATATGCATCAAAATCTAGGGAATAACCGTAAAAGTTTTTTGATAGACGTAAAATCAACCCCGAAAAATGGAAAAAACGCTATTTTTATCATTTTATCATGCGATTGTCACGCGATTTTGAACCTTAATGCCGTGGGAAAATACTGTGACGTCATTACTGGTGCCATGCCCTTAAGATCTGAATTTCTTTTCCAACGCCTTTTCATACGATACCACGCTCGGCCCAACACAACCCTTGGATCCCCTCATCATCATGGCATCTCCTAGGAAAAGCTTTTTCTCCAAATACCGGCGACGTTAGGACACAGTTTGTATTATCGCAAACACAGTTTATATTTTAAATTTTTGCAGCAATCCATCGTAAAATGCGGGAGTTCTGCGAACACTTACAAAAATCAGACTTTACTATATATATAGTTAATAAATATTATTATTATTGCTACTTCAATACAAACACGATATAATCCTAGAGAAGGAAAATATTGTTTGGAAATGTTGAGAGAATGAATGACGTGACTGATCCATTGTGGTATAGAATCGTAATGTCATCTAGTTTACACAATCGGTGAAAGTTTCAGAGCTCTAGCTAATCTGAAAATGAGTCAAAATTCGAGTGCAAGATTTGGCAAAGACGACAACCTTTCACCAATTCCAGTCCATCCATTTGACGCGGCCGGGATTCGAACCCAGACCTCCAACTACTTGTCATTAGTTTCATTTCAATCTGAAGAAACAATAATGATAAAAAAATGACAGTTTTGAGAAATATATATTAAAAAAATTTATGATATTACGATTTTTAGAGGGAATAACCGAAAGTTTTCCAAAGCATATTTAGTAACAATTGTTGAGATCTAAGGTCTCCCGTCAGGATGCATACTCTTAAAGAGATCACTAAATGTTTCCATACATGAGATTAAAGTACTTATTAAATTGTGTGTTTTGTTTTTGTTCCAGGCGATGCCATTATACTCAATTGTCAAGCGGAGGGCACCCCGACGCCCGAGATACTCTGGTACAAAGATGCCAATCCGGTGGAGCCTTCTGCTACTATCGGCATATTCAATGATGGCACAGAGCTGCGCATCAGTAACATCCGCCACGAGGACATTGGGGATTACACGTGTATCGCGCGCAATGGTGAGGGACAAGTTTCCCACACTGCAAGGGTGATTATAGCGGGAGGTGCCGTCATCACGGTAAATCATCAAACAGAACAACAAATCTCCTATCCTCTCCATTCAATCCTCTACCCCTCTCTCTTTCTTAATCTCAATCCCCCCCCCCCCCCCCTAATAACAAAACAATTTACTTTATTAATTTATATTTGCTCGGCATTTTTCTAATAGGTTTTTAGATAAATCCATAACAATAATCTCCTGATGTACTTGCTTTACTTTCCGTGTCCGGTCTAAAGTCTACCACTCCAATAATCCGCGACTTTCATCGCTTTGTCATTGGCCACAATCAGGTCCCCAGGTGTACAGCCCTTCTCCATCAGTGGACACATTAGTAGGTTGATGATGATGATCTTCCTGATGTCAAACGTTCTTTTCAAAATCTTTCATCCTCTATTGACGCTATAAGTAGTTCCTAAAGATTTACAATAAGAAATGTGTTACACACTTTTTAGCATAAGCACGAAGTTGCCGCAAATGCTAGCATAACGGAAGTTAGCTGCCAGTACCGCAGTAACTCTAAAAAACACAATATTCTCTACTCGTTGAGTTTGCTACAATGCCACACATGCTGCCAATAGTGGAAATATAATAATGATATTATTCCTCTCTTCCCTTCTTCTACCCGAATTTTAGTGTAACCCACCAGATAATCATGGACATCTAAAACTTTGTTGTAAAGCATTTTTAGTAGCAGTTAAAGAGAGAGAGCATGAGCGTACTTTTGGTTGCTGAAATGTGTCACATCTAATCTCTTTTACTCATATATCTGGTCCGTGGCTGTTATTGGTCCTGTGAAGTCCCCAATTCGAAACATTTTTTACAGGAGTTAAAAACATTGGTTTATATTCCAATTTTTCTCTCTTACCAATACAGTGTTTCAGAAGTTTAAATTTTTCATTCCAGAGATCAATAAATTAATGTAGCTAATCTCCATTTTATCCCCGAGATTCTTATTCCAAAATAGATTTTCAAAATGCCGAACTGAGATCAACTTAAACAATAGTTTTTGCTCGCCGATATTTTGTTTCAAAATACATTTTATTTGCTTTTTTTTTGTTACGAAATTTAATCAAATAACCAATATGGACGAGGTTATCTTTAGAATATTGTTTGTTTTGCTACAGTATTATTTTGACAATCCTTTTTCCCCTGTATCCGCTGAATTTTTTGAAATTCGAATGCGTTGTCAATTTGAAATTTAGACACCATAAATAAGTGTTCCTTTTTTAAATATGAATGTTAGTATAATATACTTGTTTAAAAATACTAAGTTTGGTATATTATACAATGTTGCCACACCTCAGAGAGATATTTTTTTAACAATTTTTATAATATTGCTCTGAATATTAATTTCAAATTGAGCAACGCATCAAATGTCTAGTTTTATTTTATTTTGAGATATTGAGACTAGCTTGTATGACTTTGCTAGCATTTTCAAAATTTAATTTACAAAAAAATCAAATAAAATTGAAAATATACTGCTTTATTTATTTTAGTATATTTTAAGTATTTATATATTTTACTGTTCTATATTTTATTATATTATTTATTATTAAATATTTTTTTGCCTTAAATATACAAGTTTTGCCTGATATCCTATTATTGTACTGATGCATAAACCAGTGATCCTTTTTCGCCCTGGAGTTTTTACTTGAATCAATTATTTATCCTTATCCAGTTTATGATTTAAACCCAGTTGATTCTGAATCATCAAATTCATTGAAGACAATATTTATCAATCGTAAAAATATACTTTATCCAAATTATACTCATAAAAATATACTAAATATTCCACGATTTTTTTAACGTTTGTTGTGTATTATCCCCTTTATATCCCATTTTAATGTTCTGTATTTTTTTTATCCCTTTTTATAGAAGTTTTATCCTTTTGCCCAACCAATTGGCATAAATTTGTAATTTTTGAGGCGCTGAACCTAAATCACCTGTTAAATAATTAATCACTTTGTGCAATGTGCTGGGACATCGATTTTTTAAAATTAAATTATTGTTTCCCGGCATGTTCACTTTTTTGCACTCACTTCATCCATCTCTCTCCATTCTCTCTCAATCTCTCGTTTTTCTTTACTTAATATATTTTTATTTTCATTTCTAAATATGGAGAATAGGTATTTGTGTGAAAGAATAAGAATGTTAGCCAGCACCAAGGTGATTGGGGAGCTTGGATCTCTTGTCAAAAGTAGCAATGTATCTCCTAGGGCCTAAGTCTAGGTCAAATGTACTGGTGCACAACGCCGTTCTGGTGCCATCTCTGATGTGTGCGAGTGATGCATGGACATGGCTGAAGAAGGAAGAATCAAGGGTGAATGCTGTTGTGATGAGATCATTAAGAAGAATGTATGGAGAGATAAAATTAGAAATGAAGTGATTAGAGGGTCCGTTGAGATGCACTGCGGACAGTTGGGTCATGTACAGAGGATGAATGATGAAAGGATTACAAAGAAAATATGCATGGGTGAAAGAAGAGGTGTATAAGGAAATGCGGCAGCGTTAGAATTCCTTGGGTCCACCATGTCAACCAGATTCTCAAGGGCAAACACGTTTTGAGTTAAAGTGAAACGTAGAGTATGTATGACGAATTGCATGAATGTGATTGAAGCTAGAGGTGTGTGTAAGGATAGAAGAATGTGGCACTCTGTCATCTTTGTATAGCCCAAAAGGGACACAGTATGAGTGGATAGATATTAGGAATACTTATTATTATAAAATTTTAGTCCCTTGTAAAATTATTTCACCATATTTTTTTTAAAGTGCATGCAATTGGTTAAAAATAATCATTTTTTTAAAACAATGAGAATATACCTAGTTTATGTTATTTTTTATATATTTTCTTCATATTTATATATAAAAAATTACAATATTGTTATGTATTTGTTTACAATTATAATCTTGTTTATCTTTTGTTTTATCGTTTGTTTAAAAAGTCATACAAAAATGAAAACATTTTACATTTCGAAAATTCTGATTTCAACTAATCACTAATCTCACTCATTCTCAAGCAAAGAAATGTTTTCAAACTTTAGTCTCAAATGCTGCCATCATTTGTTTACAAAATTCAAATTGTAAACAACTTGACTACTTATTAAAGCTCCGACCCAAATGTGTTGTCACGGTAATATCAGTCCTTATTATACAGGTTTTGTGCTAGTTGGGGTGTTGTTAGAGGCAAAAAAATGTTTGCCAAAAATAGAATGCCAACTGGTAATAGCGACAAACAGAAGATGAATCACAGTATTCCCTCCTAGAGTGGAGTAGATGGAACCACAGTTGTTCCTACTCCACTTCACAATAAAAAGTAGTTCGCGAATGTTGCATCTACGCCTCAGCAGATGGCGTTAGCAACTGAAACATTGGGTCAATGTGAAGTAAGTTCCAGCAGTAGCATACTCGTATATACAACTTTAAAAAATTACACAGTTGACAGCAGGATGTGGTGGAACGGGTAAACGTTGCCCTGGGCATAAAGTGATCACATAAGCCAGCCAAAGTCGACTTGTAAGCGTCAGAATACCCATCCTGCTCCCTCCGCAAGGGAGTTCACATAACGCTACATCATGTGAATAAGGATGCCTCTTGTCTCTGTTGAGGAAAAAACTGTAATGTTTTAAGAATCATTTTCCATTCAATGGCAACATTTGAGACGAAGTAGAATAGAATATTTTTACACTTAATATGTTACATTATTTTTGTGTAAAGATGCCGCCATCCAATCAGACGAAACTGGAAGGGGAGAAAGTCCAGTTCAACTGCGAAGCCAAGGCCCTCCCTGGCAACGTGACGGTGAAGTGGTTCCGAGAGGGGGCTCCCGTGAAGGAAGTGGCGTCTCTGGAGACCAGGGTCACTATCAGGAGGGATGGGTCGCTGGTGGTCAACCCGGTTGCTGCGGACGACAGTGGGCAGTACCTCTGTGAGGTCTCCAACGGAATAGGAGAACCACAGAGCGCCTCTGCTTACTTGAACGTAGAATGTTAGTTGTGATTTTTTTTGCATTTTTTATTTTTGTAAGTATTTTTTAGATGCCGTGAAACTTGTCAACTTTGTCACCTTTTTATAAAGTAATATTAAGATTTTCGACCAACAGTTCATGGTGGAGGTAGAAAGCCATTTTTAAAGGTAAAAATGAAAGGCTAAGTACATACACCTAGTGTATTCTCATTCTCCTCATCAAGCGACAATAAAGTTATAATTTTTTGATCTTTTTTTTGTCTGGAACAGCGTTGAAACATCGGATACGGAATGACATTATTAAAGAAACGAGTAAGACGGGTGATGAGAAATTGTATGAATGTGACGGAAGCAAGGAGCAGAGCAGTTTGTCATTCTGACCTCTCTGGTGATCCTGCAGTGAATGTGTATAAAGGATATGAGTGTTTCATAGATATAATCTAAGGAGTGTTTGAAACTTTCTGAACATTTTGGTCTTGTCAATTAGAATCTTGTTATTCTCAGGTGATGTTTTGTTTATTTATTTTTTCCTGCCTGGAATCACTCTCAAATCAATCATTGTTTTTTCAGATCCAGCTAAAGTGACATTCACTCCGACAGTTCAATACCTCCCCTTCCGCTTAGCTGGTGTAGTCCAATGTTACATCAAGGCCAACCCTCCCCTGCAGTACGTCACCTGGACTAAAGACAAGAGACTCTTGGAGCCCTACCAGACCAAAGATATAGTCATCATGAACAATGGATCTCTCCTCTTCACAAGAGTCAACCAGAACCACCAAGGGAGGTACACCTGTACTCCATACAATGCACAGGGGACTCAAGGATCATCAGGTATTATTGCATTGACTCTGTCAAAGTCTCCAAGTGTCTATAGCAAAGTTGATAATAATGGTACACAATGTAGACAATGTTTTACTCTTAGTCTAGTCTAAAGTCAAGACTCAAGGTGACTCTAAAATGAACACTCAAGTTGAGCCTCAAGTTAGTCTAAAGTCAAAATCAAGTTGACTCTAAAGTGAACACTCAAGTTGAGCCCCAAGTTAGTTAGTCTAAAGTCAAAATTCAAGTCATGACTCAAGTGAAGTCTCAAGTTTTTTAAATATATAACAACCAAGTCTCAAGTTGGGCCATTGAGGTCAAGTCTTGAATCATTGAAAGAATATCCCGCGGGCTTAAGGCCCTCCACATCCCTGGGTAGCTCAGGCGCATTAATAGCGACCTCTTTACCAGCACTTCTAGCAAAATATTATTAAGAGGTGGGCCCAGGGTTAGCCTTAAGTCTTGAATCAAGTGAAAGAATATAATAAGTGTCAAGTCAAGTCGAGTCGGGAGTTTAAGCATTTTTGAATAAGCGAGTCTTATGTTGAGCCACATTCTCAAGTTGGACTCAAGTTGACTTATTAGGTAGGTATAATAAATTAAATACCAATTTTTGTCTCAGGTCCAATGGAAGTTCTAGTCCGTAAACCACCCGTATTCACATTAGAACCCGATTCAATGTATCAACGGAAAGTCGGAGAGTCCGTTGAGATGCACTGCGAGGCACAGGAGGCCGAAGGGACTCAGAGACCTCAGATCCAGTGGAGGCGGAGAGACGGTGCGCCACTGCAGAGGGGGAGAATGAGGATCAATGGGGGGAACATCACTATAGATACGTTGAGGAGATCTGATTTTGGTTTCTATCAGTGTATCGCATCAAATGAGGTAAAGAAATTTATCATATTCTTTACTCTTTATTAACACATTGAGCCGCACTTACTGCTATACACATTGTCCATAATTCTTCTTTTCTTATTTAAATATGGCGCGAACCCGTCTACGGGTGATTTTGCATTTATTAATTAATAAAAAATTCCTCTTCATGCATAGGTATATAATTTTATTATTTTTTCCAAAAATATACCTCAAAGAACAGTGATTTTAAGTACCAGGCATCATGATCATCGAATTACGGCACATAGATGGCGGGTGTGTCAAAAATACCACCCTCTCCCCACAGTTAGAAATGCAACAATACATGGATACTTAATATACATGAAATTCGACAACACAGCCGTCGCTCCTCGTGGTGTAGTGGATATGATCCCTACTAAGCGAGACGAAGGTCTGGGTTCGAATCCCAGCCGGGGTGAACTGAAATGGTGAATGTTTCTCAAGTGTAAAGTGATCACTTAAGCCAGCCGAGGTCTGTCGTAAGCCCGACAATGTTCATCCTTAATTCTTCTACACTGTTGTGGGAAACTACATTTAATATTTTTTTTATTACAGGTAGCCACAATAGTAACAGGAACTCAGTTAGTCATTGAAGGAACTCAACCACACGCTCCCTACAACCTCTCGGGAACAGCCACTGAGTTTGCTGTGACTCTGAGCTGGCTGCCGGGATACTCGGGAGGTCCCGACTACAAACAGGATTACACCATTTGGTACAGAGAAGCTGGAACTTCGGAATGGATCAAGATCCCTGTCACGCCATCTGGATCCACTACAGTAAGTATAGAGGGAAAATTTTCACTCGCACATTCTTGAAATCAGCTAGTAAGTCAGAATGAGAAAAATAGCATTGGGAATAGGAAAATTACTCAGATAATACTCAGGCACTAAAGACATCACAGTAATACTAGATGCCACCAACTTCTTAGGTGAGGAATAGCGGAGATAAGAGACATTATTATTCATACAAAATTTGTGCTATGTGGCACCTATCTCCGTTATTTGTCACCTGAGAAGTAGGTGAAACCCAGAATAAGTGTGTGATGTCACAAAAGTGACTCTAGCGGAGAGAAATTTGATATTTGTAAATTTTCTCGATACAAAATTATTCTAAAGTTACCTCTTAACTTTACTGAAACTTGAGATTATTCCCATAGTTTGTTGGATATAATGCTGTAATTTGGTTGATAAAATGTTTAAAGTAATACGCAGTGACTCTAGCAGATATTTTGTTGATATTCGCTCCCATATAATACAATAAACAAAAATCAATTTTGACCTTTCCGTTATTCTAATTTTGTGCTAACACTCTCATAAAATTTTAAAAAAAGTTGAGGAGTTAATAGAGGATTTTTACTCAAAGAACATTCTGCCTTAAAATTTCAATTTCAGGTTGACTGTAAGATATTTCTTTTGCAATAAGTCCGTCCTTATCTTCTTGCTTTTCCAACTAGTAAACATTTTCTGACTACGACAAAGATTTATTTGTTTTAATTTTTTTTTCAGGTGACGATTAATAGGTTATCACCGGGAACGACGTACGAATTCGAAGTAATCGGTAAAAATACAATCGGAGAAGGAATGATGAGCAAAGCTATCACCATTAGAACATTAGGTAAGGACGACAATAAACAATTATATTACTAGAACTCGATAAGTAATTATTTGATGTCATTTGAGAAACGCGTCACATATATTGATATTGAAAAATCTCCAAAGGCGTGATTATTTTTCATGATTTACGTGAGTGGAAATGAGACAAGAAACCTCTCACTATCCCTGCACCCCTTACTCCTAAAGACACAGACATTTGTCAGAAGAGTTGTTCCATAGAGTTAAATGATGAAGTACATAAAACTAAGTTTAAGTTGGAATCTGTTCCAAGTTGAACAGAAACTGTATCGCTTATAGAAAATATGAAGCTAATTACATTAAAACTAATAGATTATGAAGCTATTTCTTTACAAAACTATGAAATTTGGTGTCAAGTAGCTTCTGAGTTAATAACCATGTAGTATTTTAAACAACTTTGATATAAAGACCTAACCTAACTTTTATAGACCTAACCTAACCCAAGTTATTTAAATTAGCACTAACAACAATACATCTGTATAACTTATTAAAATCAGTGTAGATTTGGACTTAACTGCAATCTTGATGAAATGGAACAATAGACCTTATTATATATGTGTTTTTCATATATCTGAGGTCTATTTTTTCATTAATTATCATGTCAGTTCTGTCCATTTCCCTTAGATTACGTAAATATACTATTAGAGAAATCTAACCTAACTAACATAAACTCTTATTAAGTTGAAGTACTTTGTTTAACGGAAATTAGACAGTTCATTTCTTTGTGCTTAACATTTTGGTGTAGAAGTTAGAGTAAAATATAATTTTCTTCGATTATTGTGCATATTATTCATTTATGTTGGATACGACGTTACCTAACCTAACATGCCAACAGATATGGTGACAGGACTGTACAGAACAATCCGTTTTAACAGAACCAACCAATTCAGAACAGTCTGAAACATAACCATTCTGGTTTCTGTCATGGTTTTGCTCTGTATGATCCGAGAACCAACAAATAATAAGTACATTCTTTACAACCTAACCTAAAATATTATAACATGTTCCTTCAATATTAATCCTTAAATCTAACTCTTTAAATCTTAAACGTTGAATCATTTCTGTCATTTCTGTTTCATACTACTATTTTTTAGGTTATGAATATCTTGTAACGAAATGCTTTATGTAATAATCAGACGTAGGTCTTCCGAGGAAAGTTGGACCCCAACCTCCACCGACGGTCGCAGACGAGAAAGTATTTCAACACGCACCAGATGACGCCGGTACAATTATATTAATGTGTACAATTGTCCGTAGAAATGTGTTCGTCCTCAGCATGACATATTTTGATTTACAATCACGCTTTTTTTACAAATTGTACATATGTACTTTATTTTATTTTCGTTAATTTTATTTCATATTAATTTTAATTTTGCCTCGGTTTTATTTACAGCCAATTTATTTTTATGTCACGTTAGGTTAGTTCATCAATTTTTAGGTTATGTTATTTAGTAGGCGATTATCAAGGTAGATACATTTTGATGAGGTATGCTCGCTTAATTGTTTTAATTTAGGCGGCCTTAACAATGAGCAAAGTATTTCATATCAGTGAAGTTACCTCGGTAGGGTCTTTCATAAATCAATTTTTCATCTAAAGTACTTAAAATTAGTTCATTAAAGCGATCCAAATCTAGAATACTAAAACCGATATTAGCACAGGGTTTGTCAATTGCCTATCTCAAGAATAAAAAAAATGGTGTTGCAATGGAAACACCAATATTCCATGCCAAATCGATCATTATGGACCAAATATGGGAGGCCTTTTTGATCCTTGTCAACTATGTGGTGAACATACCTCTCTAAATAAACCTTCCTTAGACGAGTAGGGTGACATTTCTGTTCTTTTTTTCTTAACATAATATCTATAATTTAACTTTGTAGTAGGTACTGATTGCATGATCACCTATTTCTTTGCCGCTATTTTAATTTATTACTTTTTTCTTGATAAAATTCCTTTTCCATTCAATTCTCTTCGAATTAATCCACTGACGAAACGTTTAATTCAATACTTCACATCATTCTAACCAAATCTAATTGTGGAATCATCGTTCTTCTTAACTTTATTCTAATTTCTCTTAACCATTCGGAATTAGAACATGGAGAGATGGAGAGGAAACTGGCAGAAGTCACATCATTGTTTTTTGTTTTTATTTTTTTGTTTACAGAAATTTTAGACTATTCTAAAATTATTATTTTTCCAACCGATTCCACGGGAGACATCTTGTACCCTACGGTCTTGCGACCTAAAGGTATAAATTACCAAATTATCATTTCAAACAGTTTTTTTAATAATTTTCACAACTGTGTCAACCAATGCACAAATCACACATCTGTCATAATATTTTTAAATTGCATGTTTTTTCTTTGTTCTTAATGTTATTTTTTTAATTTTCTTTTTTGTTTTATTGGCTGGGCTTTTATCTTTTTTATTTTACTTTAATATATTATAAAATCTGTTTAATTATAGATGTTTAAACTAACATAATTTATATATTTGCTTTAAATTTTATGTCATATTAATTGGGTATCGGTGAAATAACAAAATTAGAACTTCTTCTAATCGCACAAATGCACGATAGATTGTAAGATTCCAAAATAAATGGTCCAAACCGTGACCGAAAAAAAAAAAAAAATAGTGGACCTAAAAATGTACCCTGCGGTACACCATCCATATTAGATCTCTCAGTAATTAATCATATTCATCCGACAAAAACTCTTGAGAATATTGATCAAGACGAATAAACCCCAAGAAGGACAAAACCCTACAAGATTATGCTCAACGGATAAAAATGTCAAATCTTATCGGATTTTGAGGAATAATAAAAAAAGTAATAGATTAAATTTTCTTATAAAGATTAAAAAATAAATAAATAAAATATACCTAATTAAAAAAAGGATATATTGTGTGAAATATGGTACAGAATGGACCATTTTATCAAATAAATTTATCTGCTGGAATCTCTAGAATATTAGGGTTTTTATCCGTTGAACGTAATATGGTCTCTTACAAGACATTTGAAAAAATATCTGAATAGAGTGGTACTTGTTTAAAACCTGTTTGGTATAACAACTTTGAATGCGCAAATGCATGAATAAATCATGTTTTTTTGTAACACTTTTTTTCTGTATACAAAATTAGTACAATTTTTTTTGCCGTGATGTTTGTAGGCCCCAAACCAGGTCCCCCCAGGAATCTGACGGTGACGGAGATCAGCAACGGATTTCTCATCACTTGGCAGCAGCCGTTAGAGAGGTCCAATCTCATTCAGTTTTATACAATCAAGTATCGGACCGATGCACAGTGGAAGACCCTCAATAGAGGACAAATTAGACCTGAAGAAACTAGTTATTTAGGTAATTAAATATTTGACTATTTTTTTTATCTATTTCTTAGTTTCATGTTCACTCAATTTCTTTGATTATTGATGAATAAGACTGACATTTTATGTGTTAGGCCGAGTTTCCACCTGCAATAAAACTTCTGCAAGAAGTGTCCGACAGTTGGTCAGACAGTATCTTGCATGTGTATACTACGGAGCTGCCTAACAGACTGTCGGACACTTCTTGCAGAAGTTTTCTTGCAGGTGGAAACCCGGCCTTAAGGTTGTTACATTTTTCCTTTGCACACAATTAACATTGTTTTCTGCTTCTTTCAGTAAAAAATCTAGTGGGTGGCAGAACGTATTACTTCCGTGTCTTAGCGAATTCAGTTACGAGTTACGAGAGTTCCGAAGAAGTCAAATTCCCCGTTCCGGCCAGAGTGAAACACAAGGCGATTACGGCAGGTGTCGTAGGCGGAATATTGTTCTTCATAGTAGCAATTATTTTATCTGTGTGCGCCGTAAAGATATGTAACAAAAGAAAACGAAGAAAACAGGAAAAGGGTGAGTCGTAATGTAAAGGAATGTTGCCAGTGGTCCTGTGTTTGACAATGTAAATATTCTACTAAATTTAGCATAGTGTCAACACTGATTACCATTTCAAATAGTTTTGGTGATGGGATTAACAAAGTATATACTAGAAGTGTGTGCTAATTAATATAACAAAATATAAATTTTGTAGGTATATTTTTATTGATAACTATTGGCTGACATTTAAACGCATGAAATAATGTGTGTACCATATTGAAAACAACAAAGATCATTCTCATTTATTAATTTATTTATTCTCATTAAATATATTTATTTCTCATTATTATTTACTGTCCTAACATATTTTTCATATATATATATTCATTAGTGTCATTAAATGTAAATGAATATCTTACAAAACTGTCAAATGAATAGTATAGTATTTTGTATATATATTTTAACCATTTAACATCTAGATTAATCATTACTAACATCAAATACAAATGAATTTAAATGATTTCAATAGAAATGATCACATCAATTCGTTAAAACTAAATGAATGTGTTACAAAACTGTCAATATGATGTAAAAAAAAGTAGGATTTGTACATATTTTCAACTATGTAGTTAACATCTAGATTAATTACTACTAACATTTTCTTCAAATGCAAATACATTTACAATATGCATTGTATAGAAATGATTAAATTATATGATTGTTGGTACAATTTAACACATTGTACAAATATTGTTTGCAAAGTGAATAGACCTCAAGTAAGTTATATTGACTTGATTTACTCAGCACAGTGTGTTTGTTTTTATTGTTTTTGTGTTTATTTTTGTAGTTTTATGGTATTTTTATCTTTGGATCTCAAAAATGCCATAATTAAACTATTCTAACTGGCTACATCATACATTGTGGGCAAATATGTACATTTTACACGATATGTAAATAAATTTATGTCATATCTACAGGGTTAGAAAAGACAATATTTCAAAATATATAGAGTTTGTATAGAACAGAACACCTTCTCATATATTCAAATTTAAATTTTGTTATTTGTATGAAACAGAACACCTGTAATTCCATTCAGTGAATAAAATTTGTATGGAACAGAATAACTGTCATTCAATTCAGCAAATAAAATTTTGAAATTTCTATGGAATAGAACACATGTGATTCCATTCATAATATAAAATTTTTAAATTTCTATGGAAATTTTATGCGGAACAAAACGTTTATATTTCAACTTGTTTGTCATAGAGGTACCTACTTAATATTATTATTTTTTGAATAAGTAAAATTCACAGCGTCGGTAAACAAATTTCACATCATAGCCAGTTAGAATTCTAGTTATTTTATGTTTGAAAATTGCATGCTGTTTTCCTTTAGGTTGTGTTTTGATTTGTTTTGTTGAAATTATTTCAATTTGGTTTTTCAAATTATGGAACAATAGTAGAACAACTTTTGAATTTGAATTTCGGATGCATTGTGTACTGAAATTTCACTATAATTTGACAGTTCGAAAGTTTTTTTTTTAATGAATCTGGGTTTATCGAAATGAACCCAAATACACCTTTGTACACTTCACAGTAAGCTTGAAAAGCTTGTCGTGAAGTGGAGTTGGTCGGCATTGGGGATCGAACCCGCGCCCCCTGGATTAACAGTCGAGCGTGCTACCAACCAGTCTACCGACCACCGCATTGTCTGCAAGTGACGTATAGCATTATTTTATTATTGGTAGCTGTAATTGTCATAAGAGCTGTCAAAATTCTGTAATTTTTCTAATATTGGATTACTCACCAGTGATTACATAACCAACACCAAACTTAGCCATACCAACTTTCTGTTCTTGAAAAAAGTCAGTAAACACAAGAGTCAGTATGCACAAAAGTCAGTGCGATTTAAAAACTGTTCCATATTTGAATTATCAATAGAACATAAAATGATCATAATGTTTGTTGATTCACCAATCACTCACTTTGTTGGTCTCAATATGGTCTATGGAAAGCATGTGGCCCTGGCGATACAATCATCACCATCCCTCTCTTGTGGCACAGTGTATATCACCATTAATATGTAGAAATAATTCGGTTACAGCATACAACATGGTAGCGTGTCGTATCACTGACCTCAGGAACGGTGACCCCAGCACAGAAGTGCCTTTCAAAAAGTAAGTATCATTCCTCATCCAACCATAATAACAATTTAATAATGCTGGATTTCACCAACTTTTTAGGTCAGGAATAGACAAGATAAGAGCCGCCTAGCGCAAATAATGATACGTGGCTCCTATCTCTGCTATTCTTCACCTGAGAAGTTGGTGAAATCTAGCGTAAGTCATTTTAAAGGGAAGCAGTTTTTTATAGGAAAAGAATAGTAGAAACTTGATTAGTATGTAACCTAACCTAACTGTCGAAATTTGTTATAGCACAGTTTTCCCAAGCAGGAGGTGTTGGGCTCAATTCCATTAAATCATTTTAAAAAGAGACACTTATTACAAAAGGAAATTATAGAAAAGGAATAGCATCCTAACCTAACCTCACTGTCAAGTCGGCGCAGTTAGTCGTAGCAAGTCTCCTAAATAGGAGGTGCCACTTTCTAATCCCGACACTACTCTGTAGTCTTTAACTAGTGTAAAGTGTATAGGAAAGTATTTAGGATAATGCGTTCAACCCCGCAATGAAAACTGTGTTTTATCAAAATATTTTGACAATAAAAGCAAGATGGCTACCAACACATTTCATCAGCTGTTTTGAAAAATTTTACTAATGTATTTTCTCATTTTCTTTTATTATTCGCTGTATTGTGGATTACAGAAAATCAGGTGAATATAAATGACAATATTTTACATTATTTGGTGTCTGTATTGTGATATCCTTCCAACCTAAGCACTGCCTATGATTCATGTATCAAACGCAACACAACCCTTTGCTTTGTGTGAAAGCCACAAAATCCTTTTGGTTATTGGTGCTACACTCAAACAACTACAATAAAATTATTGTGTAAGCACATCAGTTTGTAAAATATGCGTGAATAATCTGGGTACAACGTAGCATGAGATGATAGATAAATATTCAATGATCTTTATTAATGTTGCTGGTATTTTACAGACTTGGAACGAGCAGAATATCAGCTGTGACCACCTGCCTAAAGTTCATCATCAACTGGATATGGCCTAGAGAGAGATGTACGGGAGCTCCAGAGTACTGGAGAGCGGAGCAAAGGAGATCCATGCTGCAGCAAGTCGAGGAACTCGGGAGCATTCACCGAGCAGCCGACGGGAGGTTCGTCTTAAGGGGATCACTCAACAGTGTCGCCGATAGTAGCTCGGATGAAGGGGGATTTATACCGAGACGGACGAGAGCATCATGGAGGAAACCTTTAATAGGATATCCCAGTCAACTAAGTCTGCGCTCTGAAGGCTCAGGACAGAGTGCACGCTTATTCCCCGGCTTCTTTTATCCCCCTGTCATCCTTCCAGCTATCTACACACCAACACCAAGGTTCAGGGCCTCATCTCCGGCTGTGTGGTCCCCCTGGTCTCCAGTATATTTCAGTGATCTCAGTTCAGTGCGTCAGACCAGCTCCAGGGATCGATCATTCCCTACACCTCCTACGTTTGTAAGATTACGCACGATACATCAACGATATTCCCAGGAATTACCGTCTTTAAGGGCAATTCACGAAGAAGCGAGAATGTTAAGGTCTCCGTATTCACCACGATCTCCCAGGCGTCTCGCACGCTCAGCACCCAATTTAACACGCCGTCCTTCGCACGAACCTTCACCGGAAAGCAGATCTTCGTCCAGTGGGTTCGGCAGCAAGAATACCTCGTCGCAACAAAATAGAAGTAGTAGCTCAGGGGAGTGGCGACCGCCTCCTTATCGCCCTCCTCCCCCTCCTCCGCTCTGGTTGGAACTCTCTCTCCTCACCCCTCCCAAGGCCCCCGACGCTGGCTCCGTAGACGCTCACTACGAGTTCGATCCCGCGTCTCCTACACCCACCGCATCAACGCCCACCGAACGTGTTCCGCCCTTCTCGAGAACTCGGGCAACTCCTCGAGACATGGAAGCGAGAGTGCGAGCCATGAAAGAAGAGTTTTACGAGTTTCGAAGAAGGCAGGCGCAGAGACATCGCTCCAGGGATCTTCAAAGCGTCTGCTAGGCTCAAAACACATCACTCTTAAAAATTACTGTACCAGCGATACTAAAATAATCTAGAATATAATAATTATTAAGATACTAGTTGACCACCTATTAATGGGAGCAAATTGTTCCCTAATACAAATTATGTGATCTCGAACATTGTTATAATAAATATGTAATCGTAATTAAACTAAAATAAATAATACAATTGTAATGTTAAGTAATGAACTAATGATTGCGTGACGAGATGGGACGATTATGAAATATATAAATCTAGTGTGATTAAACATTAAACGTGAAAAAATATTAATACACATGAATAATAGAAAAAACATAATAATTATTATTTACTTTAAGTTTGAATAAAAAAGAAAACATGTTCTAAATTAATACAAAATGAAATAATATTAATGAATAAAAATGCAAGTATCGAACTCCAAAGATAATATGCGAGATATTATTATTGTAACTTATTCATACTGTCGAATATAGTTTGTAAGCAATACATTACTACACTTCATACTATGTACGTATAATAAAATAATTAATGAAATAATATTGTAATTCGTTCGTTTAACAATAATAATTAATACTTTATAATGTATTACGCAATATTATTATGTATTACAAAATAGTATTGTGTATTCCGCAATAATATTGTGTATTCCACAATATTACGGTGTATTCCGCAATATTACGGTGTATTGAAAAATATTATGATGTATTCCGCAATATTACGGTGTATTGAGAAATATTATGGTGTATTCCGCAATATTACAGTGTATTGAGAAATATTACGGTGTTTTGAGAAATATTACAGTGTATTCCGCAATATTATGGTGTATTACGCAATATTATTATGTATTAAACTATTAATATATAAACAAACTATCATTCACATGCACATCGATGGACTTATAATGTATCTATGTAATGCATAAACAATGTTCCAATCGACAACGTATTAAAACGTTTCACAGGTCAGTTGTCTGATCATTACCACAGGTTAATAGTGTGACGTATCTTCAATTTGTCCCCAGAAATTCCCAACAACGAAAAACATTCATACAAAATGTGCTAAAACATAATTATTTGTAACAAAGGAATATAAAAATAATTTTGAATCAAAATTTGAATGAAGTTACAACTTGGCACAGTATTTCAGCTCTTAGTTCCGCAATATATTGACAAATCACCACCGGATTATGCATCGCACATTCTATCGTGTGCCTACATTTTAATGTTGTACGGAAATTAAACATAAAATTAAAATCTGTCATCTTCCATACACTCAATATAAAACGTTTTTTTTTTAAACGTTCGAGCTTGCATACACAAACCCAAATACTTTCCTGTACACCTTGCACTAGCCTAAAAGCCTGTATCGCAAAGTGCGGAATACATGGTCGAACCTGGCACCTCCCGTTTAAGAGACTGCCGCCTCAACCAACTGCGCCAACCATGTACTCTTGTAATTGTTGGGTACGAAGTCAAGCCAGCATTTTTGACAGACATATTTTTTCAGGGATCATTTTGAGTGTCGTACGCACGCCAGTGGTGTATCAGACAGCAGGCCTGTAGTAAACAGTGTTTATTGTCAAATAATATGTTATATTTTTAATGCACGGTAGAATAAACTCTTACTTATATAAAATAATACATAAAACATATACAGTATATATTAATTGATACTCTTATATTGGGCTCAAAGTCACTACTACTAAATAATATTAATTATTGTACATTTTATATACATTTAATGAGAATATTATGTGAAATTTGTATATGCATTACTGTACATAAATATATTATATAAGAATATTAATACATAAACTAATTACTATTGAATATAGAGTGAGATTCAGTAATGTCTGTTGTAAGAAATTTATATTGAACAGCAGTAAATCACTGCCAATGGATGTATCATACTGTGTAACAATAAGAGTCCAATACGTTTTAAAATATTTTGACTGAACCAGAAAGTATTTCTTGGTGTATTTTGATAAAATTTGTATCATAAATAACCAGTGTTGTATTCAAGTTACTAGTTTCTAAACTTTGAGACCACGACTGGAGTCAATTCTCATGGTGAATGTCGAGTCAAGTCTCAAGTTGTTGAAGTCAAGTAATGAATACAGTCCATAATTATGGGTGCATAACAAAATCATCGACAGGTTGATAACTGACTATAAAATTATTGTCTCGGGTAGAGTCAAGTCATTTAGCATTTTTGAATAGATTGTCACAAGTCGAGTCATTATTGAGACTTGTCTCGAGTCAACTGGTCTCTAAGATAAAATAAATAACTGGTCTCACCAGAGATAAACTGCCATGATCATGAGCTTATCATTCAACAGATAGCTGTAACTGTCAGATTTCTATAAATTCCAATAGTATCCATTAATTGAATTACAGAGACTTATCAATGTGTTCTCTGTAGAAAAGAATGAGTCATATTGACTCTTATTAACTAACTTACGATGGACAAAACTGAATCGATCCTGAATCACAAGTTACTACGTATTTATTAATAAAATGGTAGTTATGAAATTATAACAAATATATCGATTTACACAAAATTTATAATAAATATTAATATGTATAGATTACGTTTCAACAAATTCATTATTTCTCCTGTTTACAACTTACTCTACTTAGTTCATTTTAAAATAAATAGTATTTTTCAAGATGGTTATCAAACTTTGTGAAAATTTATTCTCTATTTAACTAATTACATTTTCTGAATTCACCAACTTTTTTAAATTATTTAAATAATGGAGTCATCATATTTCAAGTGTTGGTCCCAGGTCACCAATCGCGAGTCAAGTCTCAAATTTTTGGGACTATGACTAGAGTCAACTAGAGTCTCACAACAAAGCTAAAATTTAATGTTATCCTGCTTTACAACATGTTAAGATTTAATAAAACAGGCCAATTAATAAAAATACCTTCTTTACGGACAGTCTAATTAGTTTAATTACACAGTTTTTGACAGGGTCATCCGCAAAGAGATTTTGAGGTCCTTGTTTCATTGAACTATGATTTTTTCATCTGAAATTATTCTGTTGTCTATGATTCAAACAAATGAATGTTGTTATTGCATGTGGCATCTTTTGTTTTAAGGTGCCTTTGAATTAAGAATATGTTTTTCACATAAAATTAATTTCAACATTTGATGATTTTTTCACAATTGCTGGTTAAAATAACACTAGCTGACGTTACAGTATCACACATATGTGAACAACAACTAATCTAAACACGACATTACCTAGCTAATGTATTCAAATATCAGTACTTCTTGTAAACTCAGCATTATTACATGTTGACTGACAGTGCCAGACCAATCATGACAAAAGAATTTGAAATTTGAAAATCAAAATACATTCTATTCTTTTTTTGAAAACTGCTTTCCTGTGTTTTGAGATTTAATACATTTATTTGTAAAACACAGCATAGATTTTAAGAGATTGTTGTGAATTTCTATGATTTGTGATATTATGAAATACATACACTACATTCTTCTACATATTTCCAATGTTTATTTTTATTATTTGCATGTTGTACTATAATAAATAAATAAATAATAATTCCTTACTTCTATACAACTTGAAAGAGCTTTTATTTTTCATTATTATTGTACAAATTTCTCTATATTTATTTGTTTTCTGTGATTGTATAATATGTAAATGTATGACATTGGTATTTTATTTATGAAGTCATGAAATTGTGTCTATTTAAGGCCTTAACAATTAAAAAAAAAAGTAATTACCGAAAGGTAGATTATTTGGATGAGTTAATATTTTATTCTCGTTTTTTATACCTTTACTTTTGTTAATCGTACTCATAGATTATATTGGTTAGAAACATTATCTCGCCAAAAGTCAAAATCTAGAAATTTGTAGTTAGTTAGCTAACCATGCTTTTCTCAGATATCATGCATAATTACATATTGACAATTTAGTCAATGTTGCCATCAAAAAGATTAAATACAACCTCATTCTTGCCAGTTATCTTTCATACAAATTATACTAATAAATATACTAGGACGTATTTTTAATTATAAATTTTAAAACATGTCTAGATGATTAAAAATTAAGTATAATTATCGAATTGACTTTAAACTGTTTAAATCAACTTTTCCAAACGCATTATTTGAATATTTATCTTTGATTTTATGGTTTGACTTGTTTTCGTATCAAAATGATTGATGAATTATTGAATTTGACTGATAAATTAAAATGTTGAACTGAAATGAATTAAATGTAAAT
Source organism: Ceraclea dissimilis (assembly GCA_963576895.1). Taxonomy (NCBI): domain Eukaryota; kingdom Metazoa; phylum Arthropoda; class Insecta; order Trichoptera; family Leptoceridae; genus Ceraclea; species Ceraclea dissimilis. The sequence continues at coordinate 18,012,576 of OY756364.1, forward strand.
TTATTTTAAGTGTTACGACTAATTTAGTTAATTATTTTAGTATTTTAGAATTTGAGGTTATTTTGGATGCAAATCTATGACATTCGTAACTTCCTGTACGATGCCTACGTAATATTCATGCCTGGACACTAGAAAAGCCGCCATTTTTTTCACCATCTTTTTGGCTTTTTGTGTTGATTGGCCCTTAGACTAAAATAGTAGGATAGACTTATCAAAACTAATTGACAGGAAATGTGAAATTGTCTTCAAGTGAACGAATTTCATAGTTTTGCATACTACATATTCTCAATACTTATGTGTTTTATTATTTATGATTTGTCATACATTAACATATTATATTAATGTGATCTTCTTGCCGTAGTAATGACTGTGAAATTGGGACAATTAATTGAGTAAACAATACTTAGAGGTCGTGTAAAACAAATAGTATGATGTATGGTAATTAAAACCAATGTTCACATCAAACTTGTATGACTCAACACTGTTATATGAAATTGACGATCATGAATACGTATTATAGTTACGCTGATCAATAACTGACTACAGTGCACAAACTCCGTCTATTGAAATTTATTCAAAGCTGTTTGCAATCATCATCATCATGTCAGCCTCTCTGTGTCCATTATTGAACATAGGCCTCCCGCATTGATCACCACAGCTCCCTGTCCCGGGCAGACCGCATCCAGCCGCCTCCCGCAACTTGCCTTACATCGTACGACCACCGTGCTTGAGGCCTACCGACATTTCTTCTGCCTGTTCTAGGTCGCCACTCCTGAATTTTCTTTGGCCACATGACCAGCCCAACTTAATTTCTGACTGGAAACTCTGTGAACGACATCAATGACTTTGGTCTTCTCTCTGATCCATACATTTGTTGCATTATCAATTAATAAATGCTTACAGTGTATATTCATAGATGGCAGTGTACCCGATCACATTCTAAATGTAAGACTTATGGAATTGTTACTATGTGATCGCATTGATTGTCCTAACTTCGCAGTCATTTCTATGTATTAAAATTATAAATTATTCCGTAGGTATTTATAAATTTTTGTAAATAATTATTACATATATACACACACAAACACACGATGGAATAACATAATGTAACTTTTGTCACAGTTTGAATCTTCGTAAATATAATTAAAGCCGAATCTGTAAGACTACAATATTTAAAAATTTATAATACATTATCAACGACCGACTACTGAAGCGTTTTGGATATTTTTGTCTTTGTAGTCGACATGGAAAGACATTGTTTCATTACGATTAAAAAAACACATCAAAATATAATAACCAAAAAGTAGTGTATAAAAAATACCACTCTCTCCCTTCAACAGTAAGAAATGCAACAATACATAGGTACTTAATGTATACGGAATTCAACAACACAGCCGTCACTCCTCGTGGCGTAGTGGATAAGATCCCTACTATGCGAGACGAAGGTCTGGGTTCGAATCCCAGCCGGGATGAACTGTAATGGCGAATGTTTGAGTGATCACTCAAGCCAGTCGAGGTTGGTCGCATGCCCAACAATGTTCATTCTTAATTCTGCATTAAATACTTTTCAAATACCTGTTTCAAATAATTTTTACTCTCGGTTACAAATAACTTATCTACTGGATACTTGATTCTTAGTAGTAATTCTATGGAAAAGCTTTGTATCCACGGAAACCCATGAGACAAATAATGTGAAACGGAGAGTACGTGATACGAATAAATAAATTTACGGGCTAAAATATTTATGTGGGATTAAGAACAAAATATGCGACAAACGGTACATTATGTTATTAGATAGTTTTAAAGATATTAGTTATAAATATTATAAACACACACAAGGGATGTTTGAATAAATTCCCTAATAATTCTAACGCTTTACGGCACAGTCTCACTTTCTGTGCTTTTTGTAACATAATAAAAATAATATTAATTAGTTAAATTAATAATTATAAAGACGTTACATTAAAATTACGTAGGTAGTGCATTTAAAGCCTACACTCGCAGTAGTTTATATGATATAGAAATTAGATTTAAATATTATTTCTTTTTTTTCGAATAAAACGAGAATATAAAATCACACAACTTTTAATATTCTCTCTTGATTCACTGTGCTGTGCGTTGAGGCTTGCCAGTTGTGAAAAATTGGTCAAAATTTAATTTCTATTTATGTAAGAGTGTTTATCTATAGGGCAACACTGCAAATTTACTAAATGAATTTTATTTAAACGAGGAACGAAATTAGCAATACTGCATATTTGCCTTTTATTTTCGTTTGTAATAAGTGAATTCAATTACCCAATTTTGGGGTAACCAGTTAATAAAGAATACACCACAACGTGTGAAGCTTCACAATTACATTATGATCGCTATCTTGTACAATATTGAAAGAAATTGAGTTTTTATTATTATAAATTGAAGTGTTTATTTTATTCATCATTTTTTAAAGGGTATCTTAGCTGCTTTACAGCTAACTAGTTATATCTATTAATAATTACTACATACACTCTACTATGCAATTTAACAACGCACAAAAAATCTTGTATTATATAGTTTGTAGTCTTGTGAATAACGTAGATGTAAAACTTAACCTAAAAATCTAATGGAAATTGACAAGTTGACTTCGCCTTACCGCACAGCACTGGGAATCAATTACTTAGTTATATTTGTTGGTATTGAACGGATATGCCACCTCACTGCATGTTTTAAAATATTATAAATATTGTGATGATATCTTTAAGTTTATCTTATTTATTTTACCATCGACAACGACAAGATGGATGACAGTTTATCTGATTATCTTTTGTTTTATCTGACAGGCTAGAAAAAAGAACAATATGGCCGCCACCAGAGATTTGTTTTAAAAATATGTAACACTGTTGTATAATGTACTTTTTGCGAATCATAAATATTGAATGGCGCAGTCAAAATTTTAATTTGTATTTTGTCAATATTCCGTACTAATCTGTGTCATTTTGCCATTATAGAAAATATTTACAATTTTTTCGCATCTGGCAATAATCGGCTGTCATCCGTGTTGTGTTTTTTTTTTCAGATTTCATTTGAATAGTTTGATTATGAAATGTTTATACAATATTGTAATAGTAATATAAAGAAATAATATTAAAAATAAATGATAAGATTTTGCTCACTGAAAAAAAAAATTACAACATACCTAGTTTATACTCAATTCGGTAAATTAAATAAATAAAAAATAATATAATTAACAAAAAAAAATACAATTGACGATGAAGGTGAATAATTTTCGGTACAAGTCTTTATTGGCAACGCACCGCTAGCGCAGCTAGTGGTTGTTCGAAGTACTAGAATAGCAATCTATTTTTAAATGGATGAAATCATTCCATGTGTCAAAGTCACTGCTGTCTGGGGAAAATGACAGTTGGATGTTAGCTTGTTGGGTTGTTTTATTTGTGCTAAAAAGTGATTTTATCACTTAAAAAATACAACTCAACAAATTCTGGTCATCTGTCATTTTCCCTAGACATCAGTGACTTTGACGTATTAAATGATTTCATCCATCCAAAATATAGGTACCGCTATTCTACTACCTCGAATTACCACTAGTTGGCGCTAGTTGTCCGTTACTAATAGAGACTTGCACCTAATTTTCTTGTTTGCAATCAGGTATTGCATTGTGACTATTCGTATTTATTGATTGAAAATAAAACAATATTTATTTTAATTTGAAGAAATCTGAAAGAATGGAGTGGAAAATATTAAAATATTAAATTATTGTATTAAGATTGTCTTATATTGTATAATTTCAAGTACAAATCGCCATTATTTAGCATTTTTATCTTGTAATTATTTATTTTCAGTATTTTTAATTTTTCGAATAATTGTTTTTAGTTAAGTATTTTTATTACTTTTAATTATTATTGAGCAATGGATTCTTGAGTTGACTTTTATTTTTTTATTAATTAAATAATTGTGACATTGTGTAATTAATTATTGTTTTTTTTAAATATAATTATTAATTGTATTTAAAAACAAATTGTGCAATATTCTAAATAGTATTAAACGTTCTTAAAAAAATGGGTTTTTCATTTTTACACCACGACATTGAAAATAGTTTTTTCCCTATTTAGTATAAAAATTCCCAGGAATTCATTTATTTTCGTCTACATTCCCAATTTCTTTATCTAGATCTTTATTTTTCAAGTGTTTATTCTTGTAAATAAGTCATTAAAGACATTTTTTTTATGCCTTATTTTATTTTTTAATTGTGTTTGTTGATATTCCCTGACATTTTATCTGAGGCTATAATGGGGTCCATTGCCCAATAACTTTATATTATTGTGTAAATGACAAAGTTTACTGTTCAAAGTGCATTTTTTATTGTTATTACTATTTATTACTGATGGATGAAAGTTGATTATAATAAGGGACTACAATAATTACTAACTTCCAAAAGTCAACCCCGATAATCGACTCCCACAAGTCGACTACAACAATCGACTTGAACAAGTCAACTTTAACGAAAGTCTAGTTCTGCAACTAAGGGCTGAATTTGCCAAAAGGCCAAGCGGGCCGGGGACTATGGGCGGAAGCCCTCGGGAGGGCAGAATTCGCTCGCTCAAAACAACAACAAAAAAAAATGTTTGTGAGATTCCTATCTTTTTTGATTTTCATGGGATTCTCTCGCATTTTTTTTTACACCCCCTTCCCCGTCGACGAAAATATTTTAATGCAAAAAAAAATCAAGCAAATGCATTAAAAAAAATGTTCTTTAACGGGGGGGGGGGGGGTTGGACTATAATAATCGACTTGCACTCTTGTTGAATATATAACAATAATCGTTGACTATAACAATTATTGTTATAGTCAATTGTAGTAATCGCCTTGTTCAAGAACGTTTTCCTTCAATTCCAGATCATTCAATTGACAATTACTAAACAAATAGAAAAAACGCCATTATTTGAAAGTGTTGAATTTATGTTTTTATTTTATGTTTTTCATATTGAATGTTAATTGTTTATTTGTAGCATATCATTTACGAGTATTTGTTTATTTGTGTAAATGAGAATTTGTATAATAGTGTTGGTGACTGTCAAAATGTTAGGTAAACAAGTGCACTCAGAACATAATTGTAATAGTTATTTACAAATAAAATAAATAAATAAAAAGAAAGGAATTTATAAATTCTGGACCATCTTTTATTTTGACTTCTTTGGCGAAGAGAAAATCTCAGTAGAAGATTTTCATTTCTAAATTTGATTTCTTTTTTTTCCGCAACTGTCCAAATTAGGTATATTTAGAGAGGTATGATCACCTTATAGTCCACAAGGATAAGTAAAAAGGGCTCCCAATTTGCCCCATTGCAATTGGTCAAGTGGATTCCTGAGTTATCACGGCAACACCATTTGTTTTGATACTTGTAAAAAAAAAACGCAGAGGTTGGGCTTGCCAAAATCCCAACACATTTTCTCAGTATTATGGTGTAGAAAAGTGTCCATATTTAATCATGATTGATGTACAAACTCATTAGCCTAATACTGGGAAACATTCAGCTATAAATATATGCAAGGATAATTTTTACATTGTATTAAGCCACGAGTTTTAAAGCAGGTAACCTTGATTTGGATCCCATTAATGAACTAACCCTTTAGCCAACTTTTTAAGTGAGGAATAGCGGAGATAGGAGCCATTTATCATTATTTTTCATACAAAATTTGTGCTAGGTGGCTCCTATCTCCGCTATTCCTCACCTAAGATGTTGGTGAAATCCGACATAAATGTTATAAACGAACGAGTCATTTATGAAAGGCCTCCGAAGTTACTATGAAATACTTTGCTCATCATTGAGGTCTCCTAAACTAATGAGATTTAGTATGTAGTGATCATACCTCTCCAAATTACTTACCTTGCATTGTGTATATTGGAATGTTAGTCCACTATTCAATAGATGGTACTCATATCACACATGGGTGATACATATTACACACTTACAGCTCCCAGTACATTACTGTATGATTATAATAGCAATAGGTGTCCATGTGTAGTGTACCTAATCCATACTACTTACATTGACCAATTGAGCTCCACTCCTAGCAGCCCAGACCATAACAAATATGATGTCATCAGGTAGGTGAGAGATCGCCAATCCACTACCAGTCTAATCCAGTCCATTTTTTTTTCAGAAGTCTCACGGAGCAAACTTGGTTTAGTGTTGCTTGATGTGATAATAAGATATGGTTATATTTTTTCGCTAATTTGAAATTATATTTCAGAACTGTTGATTAAAAAAAGTAGCCATTTTTTTTATTGTTAGCATAAACTGGCAACTTTGTTTTTTAAACTAAAACACATTATCATACAAAAAAGAAAAACACCTCATGTCGATTCTCCAATGAAGGGCGCCCGCAGCATACACCAACAACAAAGGCTGTCAAAAAAAGTCTTGTTGTATTTCAAAAAGGAAACTTTCATAAAAAGTTGTAAATCTAAGGGAAATATCAAAGCGAAAAAGTGAGTTTTTTCCCTCCCCCCCTTCCTTGTTTGAAGCCGAAATTTTCTATTAAATGGCGGCTAAACTAGGGATGGAAAATATATTTTTACACTTCTAAACTGGCTGGAAATGATGCTCGACCGAACAGGAGAATAAAAGGTGCAAAGGGTTTAATTTGTTCTATTTTTTTATGGCAGTGTATTGAACAGGCCTGGCTCAAACACAATCCTTATTCCAGTTTGACAGATGAAAATGTTTCAATTCCTCCTGCTGATCAGCGTATAGGTATACCACTCTATTATTACATACAAAATATATTAATTCCACCTACATAGTTGAACTGCACCACTGTGCGCCTAACTATAGCTGAATGTTAAACAGTATTAGTTAGGCCGCGCACACTGGGGCACGCGTCCTCTTTCAAGTGACATAATTATCTACTTTATTAGTTGATTTGATAACAGTAACATTGTGATGTACGAATTTGATCGAAACGTTTTAATTATTTTTTTATTCACGACGTAGTATGCAAGATTTATTTCACTGTTTTGCTTTATCCTAAAGTTAAAAATTGTAGGTACCTGCTTACGAATTTCCTATAAAATACTTTGGTATCGATGTTTTGAATTTTTAGAAATTTAGTTTTTTTTTGTATTTTTTTACAAATTAGATGTTTTTTCCCTACTTTCCTTAGGGGTAGGTATGAGATTAAGTTTTTCTTTCATTTCGTGAAAAAAGTTTTCAGGATTTCAACTTAAGTCGATGCGATTTTGGACTTATGCATCCCCAATCTGTATTATTATAATTTATAAAACATCCATACCATTCAAAACCTGACAAAAGTCCTGTTGTTGTATGGAGAGAGGCGATCACTATTTGTCTATTTAGTACTTAAAAATACGGGAACTGTGCATACCGACATTTCAAAAATTTCTAAAAACGGGAGACCTTCCATCTCGACAACCGTTACTAAATATGCTTTGGAACAAAATAGGGTAGATGCATTGAACCTTTATCTAGGGAATAACCGTAAAAGATATTTTATTTTTGTATAGATTTCTCAAAAAAATATTTTAAAAACACCTCTGATCTTTTTTCCGAAAGACGGAAACTCGTTTCCCGAAAGTTGCGGAGAAAATTTTTATATTTGTACTGATAATATGCATTAAAATCTAGGGAATAACCGTAAAAGTTTTTTGATAGGCGCACAATTAACTCCAAAAATGGAAAAAAACGCTATTTTAACTATTTTATCATGCGATTGTCACGCAATTTTGAACCTTAATGCCGTGGGAAAAGACTGTGAGGTCATTCCTGGTGCCATGCCCTTAACTACGTTCCATACCCAATTCTACCACCATCCAGGTACCTGCATTAAAATAGGTACTAACGCATGAACGGTGGATAAAACAGTTCGATTTGCGATCTCTACAATGTCTTAATATTATAGGTTTATAGGTAAAATAGTAAATTCTAGAAAACACAGTTTACAAAATTATTGACAAAGTGTGAAACATTGTATTGTGAACAATAAGTTGGAGGTATCTGATAATATGGAAGCCAAATATTGGTTCTGTGTGACGTGTTTGTTCACCTGCTCCTTGGTGCAAGGATACCTGGGATCTGATGGACCCCAGAGGCCTGCCACAGTCCTCAACGCTGAAGTTGGGGGATATGCTGTCTTCAATTGTGAACTGGACTTTCCACAAGACATTGAAATTCCCTTCGTTCTCAACTGGAATAAAGATGTAAGTATAGATATGATTTGTAATTTATTAATCCACCGATAGAACAATCAATAAAATATCTCAAATACCTTTCTGAATGTCACAATTTTGTAAGGATTTCGTATTTCCTACATTTATTAGTTGAATAACAAGATGTTTATCTTAACAGATATACAGCTAAGGATGGACCGAATACCGGAGTGTTTAGGTGGAGGTCTGGGTTCGATTCCCGGCCGCGGCGGATAAATGGACTGGAATACCTGGTGAATGTTACTTATGTGTAAAGTGATCACAATAAACCAGCTGACGATCAGTCCGCCTGATAGAAAGTCCATCCTTCGCTGTATATTTGTTACTTGTTATCTCAAATATCTTTACTTAAACTTGCATAGTAAAATACTATATCTTCTTTTCTATAGGAAAATTTTCAATCCTTTCCTTTTTATTTTTAAAAATATGGCCACCTTATCTAATCCACTCAATACTTTCGTAAGTCAAAGAGTCATACTCGTAATTATGATTAAGCTTTCAGATTCTCCGTCTTATGCCCAATCCCACCAACTTTTACCTAGAAAAGAGAGCCCTAAGAAATTTCCATACAAAAACAGAGATAATATTCTATTATTTATTGAATAAAGAACATCAGAGTCCCCCACTATCACAGCCAAAATCCATACGAAATGCAACACGCAGCTCACCTACGTTAGGTGCCCAAATATCTCCGCCCAGACTAGGTGAGTTGCGTGTTGCATTTCATATGGATTTTGGCTGTGATAGTGGGGGACTCTGACGTTCTTTATTCAATAAATATAATATTATCCCTGTTTTTGTATGGAAATTTCTTAGGGCTCTCCTTCCTAGGTAAAAGTTGGTGGGATTGGGCATTAAAGTACCACCTATCTTGAAAACGATCTTATCTGATTCACCAATTAGATATTTCTAAAGCAATTCTTATGAGAACTCTTAAATGTCATATTTTAGTCCCCATCATATTTTAGTCTTGCATGCTTGCAACATGTCCTAAATTGTTCATACCCAATCATCCAAATTTCTATTAATAGTCACTTATGTAGGAATAGTATAAGGTATTAGGACACGCTATCAAGACAAAACAATAGCTTCCTAGACATTGCATCCACACGTAAGGAAAATAAGCTATAGGGATGAGCAATTAAATTAGAGCTTTTGGTCCTGCACATATTGGTCTCAGTTTAATTTTAATTTAATTTTATTTATTAATAAAGTTACAAATACAAAATTTATAACTTAAAATTAACAATTACAGAATACAATATACATATTTTTTTAATAACTATAAAAATACACTTTCAGACGTCGTTACCTTTCATTCATTCATTCACACAGGTTGTCACGCGACCAAAGCCATTGATCTTTTTTCAAACAAGTAATTGTAACATCTCACCCGTCGAGAGAGTGGCGGCCCCCCTGACGTCCAATGGCAGATTATTGAACAGCCTAAACCACTTATAGAATAGACTGTTCTCAGTGGCCGATAGTCTTGCCACCTGGAGGCGGAACCCCTCCCGACCCCTTTTACGATATCCACGACGTAGGCTTATTATAGAATGTACTACACATTAACTTTTTTTTTACTTACAAAGATTCACCTACAGGCAAGTTTCTGTCCAGTGTAAGAAAATTAATGACTATTTTTTAGGTTTCACACTTCTTCCAGTTACCGGTAGTTATTTAAAATTGAAAAAATTGTTGAATTAAAAAAACAAGTTATCGGTAGTTAAAAAAGGAGATTAGTCAGGCAACGAGTGTTTAGAGATCGCGACCCTCAGCAGTGAGGAAATCGACGAGAGAGAGAGAGTTAAACAATAATTTAAACTTCTTTTTTTTTATTCTACTACGAAGCCTTCTTTTTATAGTATTTGAGTACATTGGCGAAAAACTACATCTACATGGTTTACCAGACCATTATCTGAGAAAAACAAGGTTCTGACTGGTTCTACGCCATATCTACGCTTTTGAGATCAACTACGTCTTTGATACCTATTTATCTATACGGTCTTAAACGTTGTCAATGTATTATAAGACTAGTTTTGCTCATCACTACGACTAAGCGACCAGATATAGGTAGTAGTAATTTGATGGGTCTTATAAATTATGCTTATATCCTGGACAGTGACACATGTGAAGTTATTTATATGACGTAGGTACCTGATTAACTAGGTACTAAACAGTCACTTATCCTTGCTTCCTAACTGCCAGACTTCAAGATCAAAAATTTGCATTTTGTCTGCTAGTAAACCATCAAAGTATATCCCATATATCGTGCTTTAAGATGCGTGCTTTTCATACGCGTGCAGTCATACATGTTTAAAAGTCACATAATTTTTACTTTTATTTCCACGTAGGTAACAAAATAAATAAGAAAATGTATAATTTTCCACCCTCGTTAATTTTCTATAAATTTTCTTTATTTATTTTCATTTATTTATTTAAACTTAAAGTAAACAACAAACACATATAAATATACAAAATGGACATAGTACAGATTATAAAACGTTGTTCACCAGATTATAAAACGTTGTTCACTTATCGCAGAACTGCGATTTCTTCCAGTTAACCCCAGTTTCTTATTTTCTATTCGTTTTAACTCTTAAAATAATCTAATAAAATTTAACTCCGTTACATTCATGCAATTTGTCATACACGCTCTCCAATTCCTTTTACTCAAAACGCGTCCATCCTTGAGGATCCGGTCGGCATGATCGGACCGCGTTTCCTCACACCTCTTCGCTCGCTCAAATATACCTTTTTTGTCATCCCGCCATCCTTCATTCTCTCAACATGCCCAAACCAATAATGATTTTAATAATTCGAAAAATTTATATTATTGATGGAATTAAGTTCATGATGTACTGATATACTCTATATGTATGTTCATTGTTTTTTTTTTTTTATATAACTCAGTTGTGATTGTAAAAGACTTAATGCCGTTAATTGTAATCCCACATAAATATTTTAGTTCGTACTTATGTAACATTTTTCACCTTATCCTTAATAGACTCCTAAACCGCTCATCCGATTGAGATGAAACTTTGGTAAATTGTTGTGCTTGCCCCAAGGATGGTTCGTACGGGGGTGCGGGGTCTGAGGGGGGGGGCACGAAGAGGGGGGCATAGAAAAAATCTATTATTGTCGAATCCATATAGCTTTTTGTGTCGAAAAGATGAATAGTAACCCTCCCGGCATCCGCAAGAACAAAGAGGGGGGGGGGGTGGTTAGGGGGGCTAGGGGGGTCGGAATGAAAAAGTGATATTGGTGTCGAATCCATAGTTTTCCACCTCAATAAGATTAATAGTCACCCTCCCGACATCCGCAAGAATAAGGGGAGGGAGTTAGGGGGGGGGGCAAGGGGGGGGTCGGAATGAAAAAGTGATATTGGTGTCGAATCCATAGTTTTCCACCTCAATAAGATGAATAGTCACCCTCCCGACATCCGCAGGAATAAGGGGAGGGTGTTAGGGGGGGCTAGGGGGGGGGGGTCGGAATGAAAAAGTGATATTGGTGTCGAATCCATAGTTTTCCACCTCAATAAGACGAATAGTCACCCTCCCGACATCCGCAGGAATAAGAGGAGGGAGTTAGGGGGGGCTAGGGGGGGGGAGGGGTCGGGATGAAAAAGTGATATTGGTGTCGAATCCATAGTTTTCCACCTCAATAAGATGAATAGTCACCCTCTCGACATCCGCAGGACTAAGGGGAGGGAGTTAGGGGGGGGGGGGTCGGAATGTAAAAGTGATATTAGTATCTAATCCATAGTTTTCCGCCTCAATAAGATGAATAGTCACCCTCCCGACATCCGCAAGAATAAGGAGAGGGAGTTAGGGGGCTGGGGGGGGGTCAAATTCAAAGAAAAAAGTTTATTTTATGCAGACCCACCAAAACTGTTGTGAGTTTTAGTGGCTCTGCAGTACTTTGGCTAAACATGATGGTACCACTGATTTTGGGTTCCACTGCCGACCTACTTCACCATACATACACAAATTTTGCCGTTGCGAAGCACGGGTAATACAGCTAGTAATAAATAAATAAATAAATCTTTATTAGCAATGAAAAAATACAAAAAATAAAACAAACAGGTGTAGGGCGGACTCGTAACAAAACCAATATTTTCATCTCGTTGTTGCTATTGTTGTTGCTATTGTTATATATATTTTTATTAATTTGAGTATAAGTATTGGTATGATATTGTATTAAGTAGCACAATAAGTATATTGTTTTATATATCTTTAAAAGGCTTTAAAGCCGTTGATTGAATAAATAAATAAATAAATAAATAAATAAATCTCACCTAGTCAACTACTACGAGTACACTCGTATTACATCAGTCTTCAGTACAAACCGAATATATTTACTGTAGTACGATTTCCACCAGAAAAATTTCAGAGACGTGAGATTTCAGAGAGACGTAATAGTCCGCTATAAAATTTAATGTCCGTGTATATGTTAGGTATTTATTTCGTATTCGGGGATCTGTGATATCTCAATACAGTAATTATGAGAACTCCATTTATTAATTGTTTACTTTAGTGTCAATAATAAAATATTTGGTTATCAATAAAATTATAAAAGAAAAGCTAAATCGCTCCTAAACAAAATAAAAATTAAACTGGCAAATAGAACAAATCTAAAGGCTTGCGTCTAGGGTTGCCAGAGGTCCGGCCTTGGACCGGACAGTCCGGTTTTTATTAAACCGGACAAAGGGCTGTCCGGTTTTTTCGGTCGGACCTCAAGAAGTTCATCACGATCAACGTTATAGGCTTATCAAGTGGGTACCTATCTTTCATAAAGTCCTTCAAGGGAATACAATCTTGATTTTTTCCATCATGCTCTTATTTTTCATACGTAGTAGCTACATACATTCCTTCATCCTTGTGAAATCCTCAGTATTTAAATAGGTAGCAGTTTTAGAGGTGGTCGGTAGCCTGGTTGGTAACGCGCTCGACTGTTAATCCAGTGGGCGCGGGTTCGATCCCGATGCCGACCTACTCCACTTCACGACACAAGCTTTTCAAGCTTACTGTGAAGTGTACCAAGGTGTATTTGGGTTTATTTCGATAAGCCTAATTTCATTTAAAAACAAAAAAAAACATTAAATAAAACACAATTTTTTACTTTTTTTTTTTCAGAAATCTGTACAAGATATGATTTTTTTACAGTAATTCGCCAGAGAAATGTTCAACGTATCTACCAGGGACGAAGATACATTGAAAACGGTTCCTTTCGAGTTACCATTTGGTTTAAGGTGATAGAAGTACTTAGTAGATGATCTGACATAATTTTATAAAAACATTCCCTGGTTTTCCTTCACAAATCCATCCTTCGCAACTCTTATCTACCCTGTTTTTTTTTAAAAAACATTTACCTACTAAAATTATCGAGATATTTTTTGTAAAAAGAAAAACATTTCAGGGCCCGCTCCAGGGCCTTAAATTTTTAAAGCACAATAATAGGCAACAATTAACTATAGTGCATTATTTAATTAAATAAGTATAGCGAAAATATGTAGTAATAATGAATGATGAGCAGTGAGAGATCAGATTACCGTATGTAGGATAGATGGAATATGTAGATATCATCATATTATGTTATCTAGGATAGTGTGATTGTAGTGTACTGTAAGTGTATGTATGTGATGATATTATATGACAATGCCAACTGCGGTCAGCCAGTGAATCTAATCTGTTGTAGTTCGGTAGAACAACATAAAACAGAGGCGGTATAGTCGTGAAAAAACGTCAGCCGAATCATTGAGACGTCAAACTTGCCGTCAAGATTCAAAGGTTGGGTCGAACAAAAGTCGAAAGCTCAGTGTCGCTAACAACGTAAAGCATTAGAAAATATTAATAAAATAAAGGAATTGTTAGAAACACGGCAATATAAAAAAAACTTCGAATGAAATGGTGACGAAATTTGTACGCACTGCGCATTCAACTTTATGTTATCTACTAATATCTAAAAAAAAGTCCGCTAACGGTTTTGACCGATTTTTCGGCATTACATTTTTTTATTCATTCACGAGAAATCTTTTGCTTAAATGTAAGTAAATATTTTGACAGTAGGTATAAACAGAATTTGAAAGAAGAAAAATGAAATATCATAACAAAACGTGCCAGATCCTTGAGGTAATGTGCCCGTATTTTTAAGTCTGGAAGATTTTGACGAACGCCATCTACAGAAAATTTGCAAAACAGGTCATGAATGCACATAGGATTTTACATATTAGACACTTCTTTTGTGTTAGAACGATTGTGATGAATCACTGTTACCTAGAACTATAAAGAATTTAGGATTCAATAGTTATCTATGAATCTAAAACTAAATCGCTAAACTACAGCAATTTATTCTGAGTGGGAGAAGAGGTTAAAGATAACTGACAGATTTAACTGAGTTCTGCATAACTAAATTAACACCTTGAAAACATTACATAAGATGAGAGAATGTAACAATTCGTTTAGTATTGATTGTATTTTAATGCGCAAATCACTGGTGGTGGGCCGGGCAATTGCTCTATTTAAATAATTCCTAAGCCTGTCCCTGGACGCGCATATTTTGCATATAAATTGAACAAACGTCACTAAAGGAAACGGGGTTTAATATGACAACATTATGTAAATTTAAAACATTGCCATACGAAATAGTAGCGAAAATATTGCCACAAAAATTCAGTCTAAACATCCATTCATATAAAAAAAAACATAAACCATCACAAATTTTTCTTAAATGTGAGGCAATCAGGGACAGATTATCGGATGTGCATTACCTTGTGTTGTTATTTTGATTGGTTGGCGAATCTCTCGATCAGATCCACTGTCTACCAGTGGCGTGCGTACGATTACGCAGGTAAGCTCTGAAAAATCCGATTTTTTTTTCAATGTTTTATGCACTACGTATAGTTTCATGTACACAAAACTATGAATGTCTAAAATTATTTAAAGTGCATGTACGTGCATACTTATATTTTTTTATGTGCATCTATTGCAAATGATTATTAATTTCCTTGTGTAAAAAAGGCGCTTACAGAAGAGTTATACCTACCTACTTTTAATGGCTTTTAAATCGTGCCATTGACGTTTCGCGAAAACGTAAAACATTAATGAGTCTTCGTAATTTTATTTCTGTAATGTATGTATATCATATGGCATTGGAGAGACCAGAGTCGAAGATTAAGTTCGTGAGAGCTCAGGTATTGAAGAGACTCAGAAGACAAGTTGTGAATTTCTTCCATTTTGCCGCTGAACCTAGTGAGTCGACATTCTTTGAAATAGGAAGAGTATGAAAACGTATAATAGATCTTGAGGCGCAATAATCGCATGCCTTCCTGATCCCTGATTGGTTGAATAATAGCATCTCTAAGGGGAAGATTAAGAAGACGGGCATTGTTTAATTTAACCATTTTTCAATTCATTTCGGTTTTTAATTAATTTTTACTTCTTCAATAATGGAATGTCAACAGGTTAACAATAATACAATATGATTACAAACAAGTAATTCAAAAGAACCCAATAACAGACAGACACAAGTGCAATACAAACATACATGCAATGAATAATTTATATACCTATGTTTCTTTATTTCACTTTCATTCATTTTTTCATTAATTTTTCTTTTTTGGTGTCCATTTATATTTCTGTTGATTTATGTAGTCAAACGAGCCCAAAAGGCTTCTATGCGACGCCTGCCACTGCTGTATAAGTAATCTGTATTGAGCTGTGGAGTTAGTAGGAGTATTATAATCAGGATGTGATAGAGGAATACCTACAAGGAGTAATACATATTACAGAGTAAGGAGCTATTACCTATGTACAGTTACAGTATCACATTGTTCTCTACTCTATATAGCCCACGCTCTCAGATTCATGACAATACGTCGCATACTAAGTCTCTGCTGTATTCTGTAAACGGTGGCACAAAGTTTAGTAATTAATCTTTAAAGTGGACGATGTGCTCAAATGCTCCACAGATGGCACATGCGGAATTCTCCTGCCTGTGACTGCAGAGAGCCAGTGCAATCCATCAAGTACATTGTCGAAGAGTGTCCTCTGAGAGCATTTTCTGGACCACATGCAGATATCCACAATGCCACACTCAATGGCTTGGAAGCCTGGATGTTGCTCTGTAGGGTACATGTCTCCTGTATGTAACAGATAGCATATTAATTCTCTTACCTTCTGACGTTGCCGCCCAACAGTGGCAGAAGCCATACGTAATAATAATAAGAAATATTGTTCGAAAATTTTAACAAAGAATCTCTGTTTTGCAAACGCAACATTGAAGGAAAATCCCGCAGGACCCAGGGTTAGCCTTAAGGAAGCCCCCGTCAAACCCCACCCTTAAACAGTCAAAGACAAGACAATAAACAGTCAAAACCATAAAATCGAAGAAAACATAAAAAAAGAACAAGTAGGTACTATATAATTAAATAAATTCCTCCCCTCCAATACACGAGGTCTCCTCACATTGGAGGGTAGTATGGAAAATTGTAAATATTGTAATTAGTTTTATATGTATGTCCTAAATGTAAGATATTAGTTACTAATAAATTAATTTGAATTTGAAATTAAATAATCGCTGTTAGCTGCGCCACCTTATACAAATAAGTTGTCTCATTTTGTACCTATTGTAGTAAAAGACATGACCTGGTAGACTTGAGTTTAATGTTTAGTTGCCCTAAATGCTCCAAGAATATTTTCTTAATTGGTTGTATATATAAGACGAGATTAGGTATTCAGAAGCAGGAGTATTGTTGGTCACCGCCCCAACTACTTCTTATATAATTACATGATTTATATTATGAATTATTATGTCGTAAACTTCCTCAACTCTTATGATATTTCTGCCAATGAACTCAATTTGTTTAATATAAGATGTATGTGATGAATGAATTATGTTCTCACAGTTTATGGTAATTGTGACATCTTATATTGTATTACTACCTCCTTAGGTTTAGGTTCAGACAAAGACTAAACTACATAGCTTAGACAGTAAACACAATATTGAACTTCCACAGATTTCGGAGATTCGGAAAAGTCGTAGTGTTTGTATAGAAAATACGAAAGAATTAAAACACGGATAAATGAGAATATGTTTTAGTGGCTTTGGGGTTATATACCTATTAGAAAATTATTTTTTTTAAATCTTCTCTATAAAAAATAATTCCGAGGTTTCCTCTGAAGAAACTCCAATTTATTTCCATAGCTTGTTAGGTGTTATAGCCGAGGTTAATGTTTTTTATTCCAGGGTTATTCTGCCCAATTTACCACAATTCCAGCTTCAGAGAATTCAATCTGTGCTTAATGCCGCTGCTCGATTCATTTTTAAAATGGATCATCGTTCCCACATAACGAATACCCTCAAAAACCTTCACTGCTCAAGTGCGCAGAAAGAGTATCTTTTAAGATCTCAGTTTCCTCACAGTTTTCAAAGCAATTCATAATATGACCCCGTCGTACATAGCTGAACTCTGTACACAAAAGGTCCCAAATAAAAGGCAAGACACTGTCTCCGATCAGGCTGCGATACTGGTGTAAGAGGGAGACCGAAGTACTCCTTCCGAGCCTTCAGCTCTGCTGGACCATCTATGTAGAATGGTCTTCCTGAACAAGTGCGTAAGACACAGTCTCTTCTTGAAGTGGAGTAAATCCAAAAAAACGGCGCATTATAATTTGTCTATAATTAATATTATTATTGAATTATGCCAGATAAGACCTATTATTTTATCATCCTAAGTCAAGAGATAACTCGACGAGAATTGCATTGTTAGGTATCTTTTTACACGATTATTATTGTTCATGTTTGTTTACTATTGTTGTTGCAATATCGTAATTGTTTCTACAAAGAGGATATTACCGTTTAAAGAAACTGGAAAAAGGTCATGAACATGAAGTGGCTTTGCAGATAATAATCAATATTATCAAATTACTATTATTTATATGTCGTGTCGTGACTTGAATGAGACAAAACGGAGTAACATGGCTGTAGGCAGGGGGGTTATGAAGGTTCAACCCCCCCCCCCCCTCCCCCGAAATTTCTCAGCCAACCCACCGTTTTATACATAGGAGAAATGATTACCACATCGTTTTTACATCACGTCATGAATTTTCAATAATTATTGTGAAAATCCATTAAACCTCAGTGTTGCTTCATTAATTTTTTTTCACAAAATTAAACTGGACTTTTAAACAAATCTGCTTGATCTACATTCTTAAGGAAAAATTTTCGCCTGCGGCGCAAGTATATTGTGACCCAGAAATACATCCAAACGCCTTAGTATTGAAATCAATCAGGTTCATCAATTTACCCAATTTAGAAAAAAAAAAATCGCCTTTGTGTGTATTTACACCCATGATTGTTACTTATTGTCTCTGGTCCAGAGCTCGAACCCCCCCGAAAAGAATTCCTGGCTACGGCCCTGCGGAGCAGACCTCAGACCTCATCATCGCAAGATACAATTTATTAATTATAGCTATTATTTCTAATAAATTACCTACATTCATTACATTGTCATGTCTACAAACTAGAGACATTGTATAAATGACTTAATAGTTCCAATTTACATACTGGAAGTAATTATATTTTCTTATTTCATTATAGTACGACCAAGAAATGGCACACTCTAATGAATGCTAATCCAAGATCCAGAATGTAACAAAAATGTGTCACTGTTTTGAATCTATTCCATCTTTAACTTCCCTACCCTTACACATATTTCTTGGTTCCACCACATTCAAGCAATTCGTCATACACACTCTACCATTCATTTTATTTAAAACTCATCCGTCCTTAAATATCTGGTTAAGCCAAGTGGTTCATAAACTGCCGCGTTTGCTAACACCCTATTATCTCTTCGTTACTTGATTCCTTCCGTGTCCTTCATTCCATCCTCCACAACCCATTTTATTTTTTATTAATATTTTTTGTATGTATGTATACGAGTATGTATTATTATAAATTCTTTATTTATTTTTTTGCATCTTCTTTTGGTTTCCATACTTTCCTATGTGTACAATTACATACTTATCTCATTTTATTGTCACAAGCGGTTGGTTGGCAGACATTGCCTACGGCAATAAACCCGCCATTTGGCATAATAAAGACGTTATTTATTTATTTATTTATTTATTTTATTATCACCCGTGTGTATTCTCTTTGTTATCCTTTCATCATTCACCCTCTTTGCACGTTCCAACCATCTCAACTTGTTCACTTTCGTTCTAGTTACATGCTATTTAAACTCAGTTGAGATTTTGTATACATGCCACAACACAAGAATCTTTCGGTAGGTAGTGTAGGTACATACATAATTTGTCAATTTTCTGAACAAACTTGAGATTTGAATAACAATACGTATTAGGTAGTTTTTGTCCTTGCAACGTGTGTTTGTCAAAGTCAAACCGTCATCAGCTGCTGTTTGACGAAATGATCTATTTTATTTTTACGGCTTTGAATAATTGAGCCTTCCGGTCCAGAGGTCAAAGTTGAGATGACCAAATGGATTAAATGTAGATTTTACGTTATTAAATGGTATTGCGCATACTGAATAATTCAAATAGACAAGAACATTTCAATCATACAGACGTACTATAAACATTTCATGATTTGTAATTATCAAATAACTTAAATGCTACGCAAAAGGACATTGAAAGACTCCAAGCTTGTTAAACCAGACGGAAGACGAACTTGCAACTTATCTGAACCAAATAACCATGTAAATGCTTTTAGATTTTAAAAAGTCATTGCTATTTTTCGGAAATACGAAATTTTACGATAGGTCCAAACACAGTTCCCTGTGGGATACCCGAACCTTAACCGAATTGCTTGAATACATTTTAGAACAGACTTGCAATTTGTGTGAACAAATTAATCATGTAAATGCTTCTAAATTTTCAATAACCATTAATTCATTGCATTATTTCGGAGATGAGAAATTTAAGGATAGGGCCAAACACTTGTCCCTGCGGAACACCCGAACTATTGGATGAATAAGTACTTGTTCATTAGAAATGAACAAATTAATTTGCCAGAGGCGTACGTAGATAGTACGTACTAAACGTGTATTTTACTCTACGTCAAATGTCAATGAGATTAATCAAATTATACACATGACAATAAAAGGCCGCTCCCCTTGATTCCTGCCTATTCAGCTTGCATGTTAGAGAACTCGTACTACCAATACGATACAATGCGTGTGTTCTCATTGTATTCCTCAGTGTCCTATATTTCAGAATAGAATTCCTCTTGTAATTGCGTTTCATTTTAATTGTAAAATGTCGTTTCGAAAGCCCACCAATGATGACTCAGTTTTAGTATATTTTTTACCCGAATAATTGATAAAAGATATTTGGGCAGCGGTCTGTAGATAAATTGAAATTTGATCCTTCATTTGACACTATACCATGTTATAAGACTACCTAAGAATTCTTGAAAAATTGGCTAACCAAATCATCATCTAAAAAAAGACGAATTGTAATTAGTGCTGGATTTCACCAAAGTTTTAGGTGAATAATATCGGAAATAGAAGCCACCTGTAAAAAAAAATTCAATGAAAAATAATGATAGGTGGTTCCAATATTCACTACCTATTCCTCACCTTATTAAATTCCTCACCTGATTGAAACGTTGGTGAAATGTAGCATTGCAGCTAAAATTGGAATAGTTTTGTACATAACGATACTAACAAGGTTCCATCAGTATGTATAAAAGACTAGTGTTTGAAGACTCTACTTCACGACACAAGTTTTCAAGCTTACTGACAAGGGTACAAAGATCTATTCATTTTTATATAAAAAAAGGACTATGATCTCTGTGAATAGTTTTGGTATTGCAGCTATGTATATTACAAAAGTATTTCAGTGACCATTTCAATGAACGCTAACCTATAAAGCAAAGATTTTTACAAATATTGAAAAAAAGCAGTAGTATTCTAACCAAAACTTGACTAAAAAACTATAAACCGCCACAGTAAAAAAGTGTCATTTAAGACATAGAGTAGTAGTCGACCTCCCAGGTACAGATGTGTACCTATCATTTATGGATGATTTCTGTCTGTCTGAGAAAATAAAATATTGCAACAGACTTGTCCTATCTAGGATCAATAAACATTTAGCCTTACAGACAAAACAACAATTATTTCTAATCTCAAAGTTAACAGACGAACGATATAATCTTAAGTATTAAATTGATGAGAGCAAAATATAATTGATCTAACGATCTTCTCAACCCATTATCTTCATTATAAATTAGATTTAATGTAATTTGCGAGAAATATAAATTAATTAAATGCTTTTAAATTATCTTGTTAAAACATTGACTGTTCTGTCTTTATCTCTAGAGAATTGCATGGGAAAAGTCTTCAGTGTATTAATTGTGTTAGGTAACTAGTGTACCTATGTATCTATCTATGGAATAAAATGTTCAATTCGTAATTTCAGAATAACGAGTTATAGATAATCTCGTGAATTCTAGATATATCAATAATTTGTTTGGAGATCAAAATTCATCATTAACATGCCCAAAAGATGCTGAATGTTTTGGCCATTGTAGCGGAATGTTGAGAGATACATAGGATAATAAATTAATTCTGCATTTCATCAACTTTTTAGGTGAGTAATAGCAGAGATAGGAGTCACCTAGCGCAAATTTTGTATGTAAAATAGTGATAAGTGACTCCTATCTCCGCTATTCCAGCATAAAACAATTAGAGAGATGAGTCACTGAAAGACAGTGGTTGTAATTAGAATGAAAGTGAAAACGTGGAGAAGATGAATGATAAGAGGATTACAAATAAAATAAGCACGGATGAAAGAAGAAGCAAATGCGGCCGTCCAAGAACAACTTGGCTCAAGCATATATTGTGGATGAGACATGTTTTGAGTAAACGCAGAGTGTTTATGACGAATTTCGTAAATGAGGGAAATGTAAAGTGTTTAAGGCCAAAGAAAAGGCAGTCAGACGTTCTGTTCTCTCTGCTTACCCCGCAGGGGAGACGACTAGAAGGAATAGAATTAAATAAATTTAAGAGCGGCCAACTTCTTTTGAAACGGAATATTAGGTAGAGTAGACACTATCGTAAATTAGGTCCATTTTAAAGTTAAGTTTCCTGCAATTTAAACTGTTGCAACATTGTCAAATTGACGCGTCAAAGGGCAAGATGAGTGACTCATTAGCAGAGATCGTCATCAATCTAAGCTGTTTCTACATAGGAGACTATAATATCATAATTAAAATGACAATATGATTCATGAATCGTGATGGGCAGATTTCTTACATTGTTTTGGTAATGCGACTAAATTTCTACAATAAACCAAAAAATTCAAAACTAAATGTGCAAATTCACTTAAAAATGAGTTTTTTTCCGAACTTTGATGTTGTTATTATCTCTTTACCCGCACTTCTAGGCGAATCTTATTAAGAGGTGGGCCCAGGGTTAGCCTTAATGGAGCCCCCCGGCAAACCTCACCCCTAAATTACGTTCAAGGAGGTTACAATTCATTACTTAAAAATAAGAGACTTATAAATACTAATTACATCTACATACGAGTATGTACAAGTCTTAAATACTAGTGCGGGTAAAGAAGTCGCTATTAATGAGCCTGAGCTACCCGGGGATGTGGAGGGTCTTATATTTTCCTTCAATGTTGTTATTATCTACGCCTACATCTACTACTATACTCTTCAAATTTTAGTAACTTCCCAATGTCCCAGCACCTTGAAATTCTACACACATATTTGCTTTGCCAATTTGCAATTAAAAATTTTTGTATGTATAACTGTTTTATCACAAACACGTTTTAATTAATTTATTTATTTTTTGCGTGGTTCTTGAAAAGCTTTTTATAATTACTTTATAATTTTGTAACTATAATATGTTTAATGGATTAGTGATTAAAATCGCATTTCCCTCCAACTATTCAATTCGCCCAAATTAAAACTCACAATACATTCGTCCTTCACATAACATTACATAATCCACCTAATTAATTATTTAGTCTTTGTGTTAATTTGTTTTGCTTGTATATTGTGTACAATAATATGCAACACTAATACGTCATACTAATTAGGTCACACAGCTTCCACATTGTCGCAATAATTTCAATAAAAAACGGCTTTTAATTTTAAAATGATGTCAGCCGTATCAACACAATTCAAAACTTTGTCTATTTTCATTCATTGTGTTTCTATCTGAGAATAGAAAAGTTAGATCTAATCTAGCTAATTCAGAGATTTTAACTTGTAATTAACAAAAATACTTTAAGATGGTGCAGTTTTTAAATAATTTCGTATCGTCCGCAAAGTCTAGAAAATTTACATTAGAAAATTGACAAACTAGATAAACAAACAATAAAAATTTGAAATAATGCGGGCCCAAATTGGCTACCTTGGGGCATACCGCTTGTTGCTCTAGAATCTAGATCTTGGGGAAGAGATGTGTTTTGTTTTCAGGCGTAGGGTACGATTTGCCAGAAAACTAACAAACCACCATAGAGAAAGCTTACCCAACAAATCACTACGAGAAACCTAATCTAAAGCTTTACTAACAGTAATACACTGTCAACTTGGTTACCTTGAGATAGACTTACAGCGACATAATTTTAATATTAGGTGTAATTAGATTTCTTAGAGTTGATCTACCTGGTACAAATCCATGTTCTTGAGGTTCAATAATAGAATATATGAAGGGTTAATGGTTCAATCTGCATCAAAACGAAAGTGTATTATTCCTATGCCATGTCACCTGTGATTTATTACTTGCGTCATTCATAAACTATAGACCCCAGTTTAAAAACACGTTTTAGGGTGCTGAATTAAAGAATAGGCCGTTTCATTAGGGTGCATAACTAAAAGTTTAATACACTTACCCAAATCAATAAATATGTTCTCGTTGATACAATTTGTAACGCCTATTACGATTTTACTAAATTTGAAATTCTCCCACCTTTCCAGGGTCGTAACATATTTTCATCATACGAAGGCATCATCACGACATCACAGGAGTACGCAGGCCGCGTCAGTCTTCTAGAGTCTGGACTCAAGGGATACGGAAAGGGTTCCATCAATCTGACGGCAATCAGAGAGACCGACTCTGGATGGTTTGAATGCAGAGTTCTATTCCCAAACAGATCTCCCATCACCAGGAATAACGGCACATGGTTTCAGCTTATTGTAGAAGGTTATATATTAAACTATACAAATAGTACGTATCTGCTTTGCTTCTACTCCAATCCTACTAACCATAGTTCTATAAAATGCTGTTATTGTAAATTCTGCTAACCAATGAATATAATATTTAAGAAAGCGATTCCACCCGAAATTTCACCCCCAAATGTGACGATCTCCTTCAAGAGTCGAAGAATCTTAGGTAGGTGTGAAACCTCGGGAGCTGCCGAGGTCTTCTATTTTTTTAGCTGTCTCCCTGCATGGCATATCTCATCAGCTATAGAAACGCTTAAAATGTTTTGTTATTTCATTCCGAACTTCCATTTCATTGTAAATATCACAAAATTAAATAAATTTTGCATGTCGATAAATTTCACCAGTTTATGTTCTGATAATAAACAAAGTACTCTTTCAGGCGGAAATCTTATCGCAATTCCACCAGTAAATCAGACCGCTCTGGAAGAAGACGAAGCGCACTTCCAATGCGTCACCAAGACTGCAGACAGTTTTGTTAAATGGTACAAAGATGGAGAGGCTATTTCCGGTTTAGGAGACTTGAGTCATCGTTCTTGGGTCGAAGCCGATGGTTCCTTGACCATTAAACCGACGGACATGTCAGATCGTGGAGACTATACTTGTGAAGTTGGAAATTCTGTTGGAGAAAGACAGATAGCCAAAGCTTCGCTGAATGTCCAATGTAAGTTAATCAACACAATTCTATTAAATACAGTTTAAGAATTAAAGAGAGCATCAATTTTTAATCTTCTTTTCAGACAAAGCGAAGGTCATCTATACTCCACGAGAATTGTATCTTCCGTATGGTAGACCAGCTGTCTTGGATTGCCATTTTAGAGCCAACCCGCCTCTGTTGAATCTCAGATGGGAAAAAGACGGATTTCTGTTCGACCCTTACAATGTGCCTGGAGTATTTTCAAGAAAGAACGGCAGTTTATATTTTAGCAAGGTAATTCTTACAAAGTTAGTCATCAAAAAAATGTGACCCATCATCACTTTTGAAGAAATAAAATCATTTTAACATTCCTTCTCCTAGGTTGATGAAGCACACGCTGGTCAATATTCCTGCACTCCTTTCAACGAGCTTGGTACTAAAGGACCATCTCCAAATATCAACGTAATAGTACAGAGACCTCCTGCTTTCACCATCACTCCACATAACCTTTACCTTAGAAGACTCGGAGAAAGCATCATCTTTCCATGCGATGCTATTGATAGCGACGGAAGCCACAGACCGACGATCATTTGGACCAAGGTTAGATGTTTTTTCATTGCTTTTCTTTTAAATTGCGGCCCTTCTCCTCCACATTTGGGGCAAGTGGGACAACCAAGTGGTGGAGTCCGTTAACCACTTTTTCGAGGAATGTCAACTCACAATGTCCAACGGCACAACGGGAGATATTTGGGGTTAACTGGAAGAAATCGCAGTTCTGCGATAAGTTCGCCCTAGTGAACAACGTTTTATAATCTGTACTATGTCCATTTTGTATATTTATATGTGTTTGTTGTTTACTTTAAGTTTAAATAAATAAAAAATAAATATTGAAAACTTGTCTCTTGAAACACTTCAATAGCCAAATTTTACGGTCTTATTCTCTGACTTACGTTATTTGAATTGAAAATTTTGTGTTATAAATCTAATGGATATATTTTTTTTAGGATGGAGGTCCATTGACTGAAGGAAGATATATATTGAACGGAGGCAACCTGACTATCGATAGCATAGAAGAATCTGACCGTGGGCTGTATCAATGTTCTGCCACTAATGAGGCTGCAGCTGTCACGGCGGAAACAGAACTTATGATAGAAAATGTCCCACCAAGAGCTCCGTACAATTTAACTGCTTCATCTTCGTCTAATTCAGTAACTTTGAATTGGGTGCCAGCAACGACCAGACAAACGTATTCATACCCTAGTGATGGATCGAGTAAGAATTTTCCATATCCTTCAATCAATAATTAGAAAATTTATGACTGAATTTTAATGGAAGATGTTTTTTCTTTATTTCAGCTCAGTCCCGCAACCAATTAGAATATCAAGTCTGGTACAGGCCGGTGGATATTTCAGAATGGAGAACTGTCAGGGTATCAACATCAAGAGCCACGGAAGCAACCGTGAACCATTTAAATCCTGGAAAAGAGTACGAATTTATGGTGTTCAGCCCTGATCGCTTTGGAGAAGGAATGTTCAGTAAATCTATCAGAGTATGGACAAAAGGTGTGTAATATTGTGATCAGCTTTAAGTCGTAACGAGGTGTGTCCACAATATTGATCTAGTTGAATGATTCTCTTTCTAAGACTAAACTGTAGATTTTGGTCAGATGATAGCGAAACACCTTCCCAGATCCTCCGTATATAATTATGAGGCACTCCCTCACAAAAGAAGTCACGTCCTTGGAAGGCCATTATTAGATTCCGAGAAGGCAAGACTTCTTGCAGCAAAGCAGATCTATTCTGGTCATAGTGATAACATAAAATGCAAGTTTCTTAAAATTCCTTTTAAAAAATACGAAACTGAGAGTACCTAATCATTTAAAAAAGGGCGAGCTGCTGGGTAACAGAAACGTCCTGAATAATTTACAAGATATGGCAAATTAGTTCGTCTTCTTCGTTTGCTCTTTTAGGGGAAAATTAAATTTTTATGACCTCGTTTTTCAGGAGTCTCTGAAGCAAGTGAAGAAGAATCGAATTCCAGCAGAACACCATTGGGTTCTCTAGCACAATTGGGAGCCCCGAGAGAATTGAATATTCGCCTCACTGCAGATGGATATCTGCTGGAATGGCTGCCTCCTCTACATGGAAAGGACTTGTTGAGGATTTATGTTGTAAGATGGTCGAGAGGGAAGGAAGAATTCTTAATGGGAACAGCAGAGACAAAGGATACTTACTACATCAGTAAGCTACCGGGTCTCTCTTGCTCATTATTTTTCCAATCACCTTATCATTTAGCACTGTTCAAAGCATTCCATATACCTACTCATGGTTTACCTCATGACCATTTCTGATGCTTTAAAATCTTCTGAACTCTACTTAATTCCCATCAGTAACTAACTTTTCGTTTTCTCTTCCATTTTTGTAATCTTTGTTATACGCAACACTGAGTATTGTGGAATAGTTTTGATTTCTGACCATTTCTGATCATTCGAAAGTCTTAATTACCTTATAATATCTTCTCAATTTCTCTTGTCAGTAAATATTAGATATCTTCTTTGTCTTCCATTTCTGTTCATCCATCCTTTTTTCCAGTTTATGGCGTGCCTAATATTTTTTTGTGATTTGCCTGTTTCATTTTACAGTTGAAGAACTTGAAGAAGACGAAATATACCACTTCCAAGTTTACGCCTTGTCCATTAACGACTACCAAGCGATGAGCACTAAAGTGTCAATCCACGTTCCAGCTTATGGGCGAATAAGAGCTGCCGTGGCTGGCGTGGCTTGTATAATCCTCCTTATCTTAGCTGGTGCTGTGTTCTGGTTTTCAAGACATCGGCTGTTGGCCAAAAGTGGGAAAGACGTCGATGGACCTGGGGGTCAAAGCAAATCAAAAGTCAATGGTGAGAGAGCGTAGAAGTAGCGTTGTGCTTATTGTAATGAATGTGAGAACTGATGAAAGATTAATTTAATATAAAGACAGCCAAAGATCTTCAATAATGTTATATTGTTTCTGAGAATTGAATGAATGTGAAGTTAATTTATTATATTGTTGAAAGTTAGAACTAAGAAACAGAAACATCCATTGCCTTATTATGAATGTGTTTAGTCATTGTTTAACAATTAGAAACTGGGGCTTGTCTTCAAACATTTTCACAATGTGAGATTTCCACAATTTTTTCGAGAGGGGGGGAGCGCTAAGGATGGACCTCAGATTGAAAGAGGGGCTCGTACCCTCCGCCCACCCCAATTAATGCCCTGGATCCGCTAGTGCCTATATAAATATAGATGATAGATATTTTTCTCCATGTCTACTCCGAAAGAATGTAAAATATGGTTTGATATTATTTTTGTGAAAGATTTACATTTTCATTAGTTTTAATTTGTTAATTCATTTAGAATTATAAAAAATAATGTTCAATAGTTTTAGTTTCATCTTAAAACCACCCAATTTTTTATGTAAATTTCGAAAACATTACGTCATAACTCATGTATAATCAATTCCATTCTCATTTTCCTCACCCGGGAATAACAAGTTCTAACTGACAAGATCAAAATGTTGAGGAAAGTGAGATTAATCGAATCTTATTAGTTTCCTTATTTGCACAATTACCTCACTTTAGGGTGTTTTTGTCAACTACAGACATTTTCAGTTTTCACATTTGTTAGTTGGAATGGAACCTTGTTATTCTCAGATGAAGTTTTTGTTTGAATCTCTACTTTTTGTATAAGTTTCTCAAAAAAATGTAAGCGGATGTATGGACGTTAGAGAAATAGAAATGATGTTTTACTTAGATTTCTCAGACCAGACCTTTAGTTTTTCACTAAAAATACCTAAATGTTGTATATTTCATATTATGTATTTCTGCAATATTGATATTTTTCCTGATTAAAATGTTTTTATGTTAAAGTAATAAGTTATGATTAATTTATGTGCATTAAGATTTAATATTTGAGACCAAATAAACTATTTTTAAAAATAATATTTATTAAATTTTGTTTTTATTTATGAAAACTAATTTTCCACCCCAAGGAGTGCCATCTATGGATGGTGTTGTTAAACTTATATTATTCAATAAAGAGCCATCTGTTGATGATGCCGAAATCCTATTATTTATTGAAAACTTACAGGTATTTCGGATAGATGGCGGTGTAGTACATAATTGTGCTTTGTAAATAAGACATCGAATGTTATACAATGGCTCTATTTTTGTACAACTGTTTACAACAAAGGCTACTACTGAATTTAGATTATTCATATTTAAATTACGTTTCAGAACGGGAATTTTTAACTGATTTTATAATAATTTTGATAGAAAAAGTCTCTTTCTGAAACGAACTGCTTCATATCCGATACTTAGAAAACCCCTCTACCTTCGACAGTCCCAAATTCTGTCCCATGTAAATTATATGGTTCCTGGTGAAAACTCCTTGGGAATACTGTTCTTGGGGTATAAACCCCTAAAAAGACAACAAAAACCTTCAGAAATTGATTATATGCTCAACGGATAAAAGCCCATAACGTTCTTATTGGATTCTAGTAGATGAAATAGGTTTAAAAAAAATGTGGACTATCTTTGTCCTGTCCATCTACATATCTACACTCTCACGCCGCGTCCCTTGCAGGGTAGG
Organism: Ceraclea dissimilis; assembly: GCA_963576895.1. Lineage (NCBI taxonomy): Eukaryota > Metazoa > Arthropoda > Insecta > Trichoptera > Leptoceridae > Ceraclea > Ceraclea dissimilis. The sequence goes on from OY756364.1 coordinate 18,042,258, forward strand.
CAGAGGGGAGAGCGCCAGACTCCCCTATCCTTACACACACTCCTAGCGTCCATCACAATGTCACATTCGTGCAATTTATCAATTTATCATACACGTCCTCCGATTCTTTTTACTCAAAACGCGTCCAAAGATCCTTGAGGTCCATCATTTGTTTATTTATTTTCTAATATAAAGATTCTACTAATACATTATTTTTCATTCTTTGTTCCCCAAAATCGAACTGGATTTAAACTTTTATCTGCTGAGCATACTCGTAAATCCCGTATGCCATTTCTTTTTGGGGTGTATTCATCTTTTGAATAATAATATGTATTTGGGTATTTATTTTTGACTAAAAATTATGGGTTTTTGTCCGGTTACGGTAACTGATAGCCGATATCAATATTTCAAAAAAATATACAATGTCATAATGATTGGTTTTAGGAAATTGTAGACCTACGATTTTTTGTTACTTTGTTGATTTATCATGTTAATAATATTGTAAAACTGGTAAAAACATTACAAAACATTGTCAAATGTTCATATATTTGTCTTTCTGTTATTACAAAGTGGTTTCGTGTGTCATACATTCCTATTTTATTATCTCTTTTACATGACTACAAAACATTACGTATGTTGAGGATCGTGGGTACACGGACAGTGTTGAGTACACGCGCACTTGAGCGAGTACAAGTTGGGTGCACGTGTACCCAGAGCTCCGCCAGGCTATTGACTGTATATTACTGTTTATAGACGTAATATGTATAATGTTATAAATACATATTTATATGTACTGTGATCATAAAACAGTTGCGTGGAATTAGCGATTAGTATTACAATAAAACTATGTAAACTTCTATACCTAGAAAACAAATACTTAATAAGTATTAACAGGACTACACATAAATTTGTTCTACGATATTGGGAAAAACTTGGACCTATAAAATTGTTTCACAGATTAGTTGTAGATAAATGAAGTACAAAAAACCTACTTATAATCGTGACCGGACAAAAAAATCCATAAGAATATTGCTGAACATGAATATTCGTAAATCCCAAAAAAGACGAAAACCCTTAAGAAATTTGCTCAAGGGACGAAAGCTCAAATCTAATTGGATTTTGAAAAAAAACTATTATTATACGATTTCTTTCAGTGTATTAGAAGCTAGCATAAATTAGATAATAAACGAATAAAATAGTGGATCGAAAATGGGATAGACAATAAAATAGTCAAAATTTTATAAATAACTCATCTACTGGAATCTAGTTGGAAAGTTTGGGCTTTTGTCCCATGACCATATTTCTAAAGGGCTTTTGTCTTTTTGGGATTTATTCATGTTGAGCAATATTCATTCATTCAGTCACGCTAGAAAACAGACGGATCATCTGAAAATACTCATGACGAAATCAAATAACAGAATGATATGAGAGTGGTTGAGGTCTCCTACTTACCACCCTGCTTCGTGTGATCTATTTATTCGACGTGGGTGGCAAAAGGCAATTGTTAATTTGGGAGTATATATTTATAGTTTCTGATGGGTTCACCCAATGCCCCACTGACATTTTTACCCCATGTGAGTTATAAATTATTTTGTGTCATTAAAAATATTTTTAGGGTTATTCATGAATCATAATTCATTTATGAATAATAATACATTTCTATCAGTTGGTGGGTACCAATAGGTGTATTTAGAGTAGATAATTACTAATTACTTACTATCTTTAAAATCGACTTTTGTTATATAGTCAGTTCAAGGTTAAAAAAAAAGTTTTTTCACTTGGCAAATTGCTCAGGCGGACAAAACTTATACCCACTGTAAAAAAAGACAACACACTACACAGTCTGTCAATGAAGAGACGGTCTCGAATTATTTGGTAAACTATAATTTTGTTTGCTGGAAACAATGACATTTCTATCGAAATTTTACAAGTGTTGTGTTTCCATCAGTATGATTGCCAAAAATCAAAGTAACGCCATCAATGAAAACCATATAATTCTTGACAGCCTGTACTGTGTAAATGACAGCATATGTTATAAGTTCTGTAAATGGTCATCCACTATTTATTATGATGAATATCTAATTATTTTTATAATGGCTTCCGGTTTGGTGGTCAGAGTCAAAGATATAATTCAATGAAAACATATTATGAATAATACCGGACTCGATAAAACGTAAACATACCTACTGAATGTGTTCACATGCTTGGTGTACAGTATACCAAGATTTCCTGGTATGGAGAGAATCTCTATAGACTACCTAGTCGTCTGGTGGTCTGTTACCAAGTGGCTCTACTCTGGTAATTCTGGTATATATCTGGAAACTCCTGGCCTAACGACTACACTACATGGTACAATAGTAGGAGGAGCCAGTCCAAGGCTTGTCGAGATACTCCCGATGACCCAGGGTCATTAGTCAAATACTGTGACAAAATATTGTCGTTACCCAAATTACCAATGTTCTGATTGACGAGATCAAAATGTTGAGAAAATTGAGATCAAAGTTTCAAACACTCATATTATGTTTTACACACAAATTGAACCTTATTAGTCTCGTTATTTAAAAAAATCAACCACTTGTGTGTTTCTGTTAATTGTACTCATAGATTATAGCCAAAATCTTTAAATTTGCTAGTGATATCACAATCCTAAGACTGGTCTGCACTAAGACTATCCCTCCACTAATCTCTGTTACTCGCCAGCCTCTTCATTTCTTGGTACCTCCTACATGCACTTCGCCAATCTGGTCCATTTAACAATAATTGGGGCATCTCTATGGTTTTTGTCCTCCATATAGCCATCATCCTCCGAGGATTGTAATGAGCAGGCTAGGATGCTCATGGATTATGTCAGTTGGGAAATATTTGTTCATTCACGAATTGTCACTGATGCGATACTGTTATTGATGGATAAGGTATTATTTGGTAATCTCTCCGTCATGCGTGCATCACCTTTGGTACGCGTGTTCAATTCCCTGACGCGAATGGAATAGTTTTGTATATTGGGGACGCAGACTTTGAACAATGAACAGAGTTTGATAACATTAAATATTTTGTTTATATTTTTTAACTTTAATTATGAGAAGTATTTCACTATCGCAAAACGACGTCACTATAACAACAACACCTACATACTTAGGTAAGTAGGTAGGTAGATGTAAAATCAACGAACCGTAAAATTGTTTTGATATGAGTGACCAATTTGAGTTCATAATATATTAGGCCTTTACACAGTGACATTAGAAGACTGCCAAGGTGCAGGCCTATATGGAGAACTATATCTGTTTATAAATTGCATGAGTGTGAAGGAAGCAAGAACGTATCATAGAAATAACATTTCGGGTACCTACCAGGTACCTAAGAACACGATTTCCATCGAGTTGCCTTTTGGGTAAAAGGGGCTTCCCTTCTGCAGAAATCCACTCTTCGCCACTGGTACCTACCTACCATTGGGAGATTCAGGGGGGCTAAGGGACTTAAGACTCCATTTCCAAAGCATAAGTTAAATTTATTAATTTTTATTTTTCTACATAAACATAATATATTACATAAATTTATTTTTATTTTTAGCCTTATTGTGTTTTTTTTATTTTATTGTTTATATTTATATTTGTAAGTTCTTTGTTTTCTGATATATTTTATGCAAAGGCCTACGGCCGTTTTAAAGGTTAAATAAATAAATATGACAGAATCCATAGAGTACCACTACACGAATAACCCGAAAAACCAAATCTACTCTCTTTTCTCTTTCGTTAATTCTTGAACTAATAAATAGTTAGTGCGAAACGCACTGAGGGGCTACTAGTGACTATATATTTTTCTAATGAGTTCACAACGTCACATTGACGTCACAAAAGAGTAAAAAAGACAACCACGTCATTATGTTTAACAATTACTAGAGCAGGTGTCCGTTGATGAGAAAACATTCCTATTATGTAAAGTTCTCTTGTGTCTATAGCAGTGTCTACACATCGCAAGATATCTTGGCTCGGATCCCGGACGATGTAACTTGGAGTCGATCCAAACTACCACCAGAGGCCAGGGAGGCTCATGCACAAAAAGCACCATTACCTTGTTTTCACACAATGTTGTAACTAAATATAACTATCCATTAATTATATTAGTATAGATATAGACAGTGGCGGATCCAGGATTCAATTTTGGGGGGGGGCTGAATGTCGTCACATGGTAAAAAGTACTGTCACTCAACGTTTGGGGGGGGGGGGGGGGCTAAGGGACTGAAACCCCTAGATTTGTTGTATATAAAGTACTGTCACTCATGGTTTTGGGGGTGGCTTCAGCCCCCTAGCCCCCCCTCTGGATCCGCTAGTGGATATAGAGTGAGTGGGTGGTGCCTTGTAGTCATACTGGTGATCAATGAATTATCGGTGGAAAATTAATGTGTTTTCGAATGTGGCAAAGACGTCCTTTATCAGAAAAATATGTTATTTACTGTGTTAAACTGTTCGTCAAGCAACCAAAGTTCACTATTCCAGGTACTTAGAAATATAATATAATTTTCATTAATTGTTTACGTATTTACACTCGGTCTTAATTAATATCAATTGAAAAGTAATATTAGCAATATCATCCAGTCAAAAAAATAATATACCTATGAATACACACAAAAAACTACAGTAGGAAGCGACTGGGCGAGGTGGTGAAAAGTAAACCTCAAAACATCGTTTTTCTTAATATTGCAACTCTGCATTATAGTACATCAAGCTCTCTGCTATAAATACCCCAGTAATCGGGTAAATGTACTTAAAGTACATAATTATACAAATTTGGTACGTTAAATGTTAACAGCCTTTTCGTGACGTCTTTATTAAAGCGTCTATTTGGTGTTTAGTGGGGCACGAAAAGCTCAAAGTCCTAAGAGTATGCATACCGACATTTCAAAATTTTCTAAAGCGGGAGACCTTACATATATCTCGACAACCGTTACTAAATATGCTTTGGAACAAAATAGGGTAGATGCATTGAACCTTTTATTAGGGAATAACCGTAAAAGATTTATAACTTGTGTGGATTTCTCAAAAAAAAAATTGTGAAAAACACCTCTGATCTTTTTTTCCGAAAGACGGAAACTCGTTTCCCGAAAGTCGCGGAGTAATTTTTTTTTTGTACTGATAAATGCATTAAAATCTAGGGAATAACCGTAAAAGTTTTTTGATAGATGCAAAATTAACCCCAAAAAATGGAAAAAAAGCTATTTTTACCATTTTATCGTGCGATTGTTCACGCGATTTTGAACATTAATGCCGTGGGAAATGACCGTGACGTCATTCTTGGTACCAATCCCTTAAACAGTAGCGCTTTTGACATCATCATCATTAACATATCGTACTTGACTACCGTACCGTCTGGTCGGACAAAAATAGTCACCCTAGATAATCGGTGCATATTAAATTTATGGGTGCTAATTGAGTACACTTGCACTTGTTTTACCTGGCATTTGAAGTGCCAAATAGTTAAACTAGTTCTAGACAATACCGACAAAATAACTTGGCCAGAGTGCCAATGATTTAGAATAAGAGAAATATCACCAATCAATACATTCTAATTTCTAGCATAGCGGTTATTTTTTTACAAAAAGTATCTGGGCTTGCATAATGCATACACAAACCCAAATACTTTCCTGCACACTTTGCACTATGCCCGTATCGCAAAGTGTGGAATACATCGCCAGCGCCAGGGTTTGAACCTGGCACCTCCCGCTTGAGGTCTCTCAACCGCCTCAACCAACTGCGCCAACCATGTCATACTCTTTAACAACAATTAAATTAATGATAAATTACCATATATTGTGTAAATGACTTCTTATTCTTAATTTTAATGTAGGCCTGATGGCCTGTTACTTAAGAGCGGTTAGCCTCCTGCGAGGTCGACTCCCAGCTGTTAATCCATCTCTTTAGTGGTTTTCCTGGGGGTCGCCTACTTTGGGGTTGGCCATGGAGCAGAATGTGAGGGAGCCTGGATGGTTCCATTCTCCTCACATGCGCGTACCAATATCTCTTCCATTGCCTTCCCCATCTGACGACATCCTCGATCTCGCAAATTCTGTGTAAATGTATAATGATAAATCAGTAGTACCTACTACAATTTTAAACTGCGAAACATTTATGGCGCGCGCTGGGATATTTGTAAGTTTTTATAAGTTCAAGAAAAAAATGTGGATGCAGACAACGACAAATGAAGTTAATAAAAGCGTGGTAATAAGATATCATACAATCACTACATTTATGAAGGGATTAGGTACTTACTCACCAGCGGCGTAACTAGCATTAGTGCCGCCCGGGGCGGACTCTGAAAATGCCGCCCCGCCTGACCCCTAAAGTACCTATACAAGTACCTACATACCTACCCATGAGCATAGAAATGATTTTTTTTTTATAAAACTAAATGAAAATGAATGTCGTGTTGTAGTTTTGTTTACTTTCGACTTAAAAAAATAAGTACGTATCACAAAAAAAGGATATTATAAAGAAACACCAAAAGAGCGCCGCAGGAGAAATTTTTAAGACAAATGCGGGTGAAATGATGAACCTGGTTATCTTTCTACAGTAAGTAGGTAACACATATGGTTACAGGTATTTTATAGAAAACGAAATTTTAGCCATAAGATATCAAAAATCTAGCTTATTTATCGTGAAATAAAAAAAATACTTGAGCACCTAAATAGAAATGGTACCTATCATGCGAACAGGTTTAATTAGCGCCGCAGGCAAATTTTTTTATGGAAATTATCCTAATTAAATAAATAAATAAATAAATAATTTAATAGTTTTTCATAAGAATTTTAGAAAATTCCGATTTTTTTTAATTTGTGTGTTTTATCAAGATGTTTTTTTTATATGTTGTTCCATTTTGCCGCCCCCTGAAATGCGCCGCCCGGGGCGGACCGCCCCCCTCGCCCCCCCCTAGTTACGCTACTGTTACTCACTATTGCTGACAAAGATAACAAACCATTTTGATCAGTAGGTAATTATTGCATTACTTTGTTGCTGCACTTAAAAAAAATAAGTAGGAATTTAAACAGTATTATCGAATTACATATTTAATTACTGATAATGCATTCGAGTGCATTGTGAGCATTATGTCGTCACCTGAGAACAACAAGGTTTTAGCTGACATGATCAAAATGTTGATAAAATGAGGTCAAAGTACCTAAGGAAGAACCGCGTGTAAACCAAAATGTTGAAACTGAGATAATCGCGAAAAACATCTTGCATCGTCCATATAACTCCATACATTTGCATGACATAGATGGCTTGAAAAATAGGGGTTGCGTATGGAAACCCAGACTTTTTATGATTGAAATTGGAAATACTCATTTCGATGAAAAACTCAAAATACCTAAAGGTGGTGTATTCGCGGTTCTTGCTCAGGACGGCAGTATAGTAGGTATTGTACTTGCAATAGAGTACTTGATTCGGAATCTCCGTACCTTGATTGTATTATGCAAGTATAATAAGAGTTTATTTATTGTTTTAATGGCTATACAATAAAAAGGTTTTAATGACTGAAAAGCAATAAATCATTATTTTATTAAGTGTGAATTTATTGTTCTCCCTCCAATTCCCATGCTTTACCTAATCATCATATTTATATGAAATTTTGTATACTGTGTCTATATGGAGTCTAAAGAAAGGCCCAATTGACAAAAAAATATTTTTTTACATACTTTTTTTATGGGGGAGGTGTCACCTGTAGGTGACATTGGGCACTGCAGGTACCAAAGTGAACAATACAACAAATATTTTTATTATGCAAAATTACGTGTTTGATTGACTGTAAACGATTGTGTACCATGAGATATCTTTGATATTATGTCAATTGTACATTTTACACATTTTTTTACATTACAGTAAGAGCTGGAACATTATTTTACATAGTAGAATCCGTACCAGCAATGAATATGTAAAGGAATTCTACACCTCGGTGTTGCCCTTCTAAGCTTTCAGTGTGAACATACAGTGGTTACTGTCCACATTAGAGGCATGATTTAACTTTTTGGAGGGTCCAGGGTGTTTTATTCATGTAATTCGGTGGGTTTGTTTGGACGGCTATAGTCATATATAGATCCATACCACGCTGTCCAGAGGGGTTGGTATGGGTGTCCAGAGGGTTGGTATGGGAGTTCTTCCAAGATCTCCTTCCTTATAATCTGTCTGTGTAAATCCCCTATTTCCAGAAGCTCAAGGCGATAAAATTAACGAAAAAGTAAAAATAACATTGAAAACAAAGGATTCCTATATTTTGTTCAATAATATACTTGTAGTGCCCAATGTCACCTGTGGGTGACATCACATTTTCAAATGCCTATAAAATAAATATTTAAACAAAATTATTATTGAAAATTTGTGAAAATGCTAGATTTATCCTTTATACACCAGATTTAGAAAGAATATTTCACAATACTTAGTATTTAGACATTTTTTTATTAATGATGAATTCAGTACGTAACAATAACACCACTTTTTCCGCCACGAGCTGACAAAAAATGCCAAAATGGCTAGTTTAACGCTTGAAATCATAAAAAATATATAGTCAATCAGGTTGGCATAACATTAAAGACTAGTATGATCCATAAATAAAATAAAAAAAACAATTCCATATATTTTAAATATTTTTTTGAAAACGTGTCACCTGTAGGTGACATCGGGAACTGGAGGGTTAATTGTTTCACAGATTATTGATTGTATGATTTGTAAGACTTGAAATATTAATAACTCTGCCAGCTAACAATAAGTTGGATTTATTGAGTTTTTTGCATTATTTGATATTTTTTTACACTTATTTATCGAAGTGAGGCAAAGACGTGATAAAAAGAAGACGTGAGTGGAATAAATGCGGTGAAGATGAGGTCATTGAGAAGAATCTCTAATACAACATTGAAATATAGTGTAAGGATTCAGGTAATTAGTGATGATTGGCTGGAAGATGAATGTTGCGACTATGATGGAAGTAATGAAGTTGGGTTGATTAGGTTATGTAGAGAGGATGACGAATAATGAAAGGGTGATAAAGAAAATACACGTGAGTGAAAAAAGATGTTGGCTCGACCACGCCATCCAGAGATGCTCTGTGTTGAAGACAATTAATTGTAGAGTGTGTATAACGAATTGCATGAATGTTATTGAAGCAATAAGTGTGTGTAAAGATAGGGAAGTGTGGCGTTCTGTTCTCTCTTTGTCTACCCCTCAGGGGACATGGCGTAACCATAATTCAAATACATTGATGACAAATTCAATAGCAATAATACACACAAGATTTTAAACTTCAAATCCTAAGTTATAATTGAAAAAAAGTAAAGTGATTTTAAAGAGTTCAATTATCCATTAAATACTTTTCATTACCCGTATGACTGTATAGATAATCACTATTTTTATAATTGGTATATGTATGTAATATGTATATCTATGCTAACTTTTAATTCGGTAGCAATTGATATACTTCGGTTCTTATTACAATTTTCTGAGAAAATGTTGGAGATTTGCGATAGCAATATAAGCTGGCGACATTATTAAGAAGCCAAACTAATTAATGATTAGATTAAAATTGGAACAAAAAGATAAATAAATTATGACAATGTCTATGTAATACATACATTGTATAGTGTTGATAAGAAATGTGAGTTTTAATCATGTAAGTAGGCATTAGAGGCCTTTGCACATACGACACTTACAACATTCATTAACAGATGGTGATAGTATCGAAAGATTGGTGCATTGTGAGACTTTCGAGGTGCAACACATATACAACTTCCAAAAATTGCAAGATGAGGCATTATTAGGCATGAAGTGATACCAATGCAGACTCGTAAGCGTCGGGACGCTCATCCTGCGTCCTCCCCGAGGGGGTTCACATATCGCCGCATGTGTGAATGTACGTAGATACCTCTCGGTTCTGCTGAGAATAAAACCTTCACTTCATCAAATTTAATATCCTTATCGTCTTATTCTATAGTCTATCCAAACTAAGGATCTTTATGGGTCAAGAGATACTTGCTGACTTCCTGAAGATGGATAAATAAATAAATAAATGCTGCTGTCGTTTATCCTCATGACTGAGGGTCTTGACTCTCACTCCCGCAGTTGATCATTCTCCTCCACATGAGCCTCTATCCATGGCCAGATGAACGGCCTCGTGTAGAGTGGTATTGGTGGCCGCTTTGACTTGGTCGCTCCAACGCATTGGCGATCTGCCTCTCGGTCTCCTGCCTTGTACGCTGCCTAGCGTTACCGTTCTTTCTAGGTTGATTTATATTAGCCAGGAACAAATACCAAAATTACGAACAATGTAAGTACATGTCTTTTGGTCATGTGTGCGAACTCCCTGATAAATGATAAAAATAAATCAGTGTATGTAGGTATGTGTGTTAGTACGTCGATTGGGATTGGAATACAGATACGTCAACAGGGATTAACCTTCGTAATCACATCATCAATTAGATCAAGCGTTTTTTTATCAACGTGGTGTATTATTTCAGTATCAAATGAACTCAGACATTGCGTCACTAGAAGTAGGTAGGTCGACTCTATTATAGACTGGCTGATCCAACGTACTTTAATTGCTACGCCTCAGAAATCTGTGGATCCGTGAAAAAGTATTTATAATTTATAGTATTAACTGCGTGAGAGAGAAAGGGACAGAATTTGAAAAAGAGGGATGGGGATATTATCGTAGAACTCGCTTGAATTTTACGCGTTTTAAAGGCTTCTTTTGAAGTTCTCGATTAATGTATTGACACTATAAATAGCCTATGTCATGGGAAAAAATCTAACGCATCTTTTGATATATAACATGGTATAATTGGACTTCTGTATCAGCCGTGAAAGAGTTGCGTAGAAAAACAAAATAGTATAATATTATCCTCAAGGAACATACATAACTGTTTTTTCGCTACTACTGAAAACCTACTCACATTTTGTATTCGCATGAACCTCTTTATCTGCCATACATTATTACTGCTATTGATCTGGATACAGATTATAGTATACTGTAGTTTTTAATATTCTACCTAATAATATTTTAAGTGATGTTTCGTGTGTGCGGTAACTCAGATAAGGACCTGGCAGTATTATTCCGATAATTAGATCGTAATTATAATCAGCCGTAGTACTAAAACTCTCTGTAATAAACCATGTTCAAATTAATACTTACTTTAGGGATGGTAATCCTAATGATCAATTTTTGACCTTATTTATTGTATTCAATGATTTGCTTCAATTTTCTGCCTGACTTCCATAATTTGACTAAACATTGTTTTGACTGCATATTGCTACTGATTACCTTGACTTTATTTTGTTTTTCTGTTTTTGTTTCTCTTTTTTTGCACTGACTGTTGTACTCTCATTATAATATTGTTTTATCTGCATTGACTAGTTGTGTACACATGTAATAGGGCATCGCTTGAACTTAATCTGTGTTGTTTTTTGTTTGATTTGTGTTTACATGTGGGTGATGTCTGTTTGTGTGCCATGAATAAATAAAAAATAAATAAATAAATTACCTAATAGATACAGAGAGGTACAAACAAACCCACGACAGTAGACACCCCCTATACCACCACGAGCCAACGGCTTCGCGACTGAAATCAAGAAACAGTTTCATTAAAGCCACCTCCCCCATTGACTCCTCACAACAACGAAGAGTGGAACTGTGGCAAGAGGATCTTCGAGCGAGGGCGTGGATGGACCCACATGAGGGAATCCAAGTAGGCGAACATATACCCTACTCCTTATGGATCACCCACAACTAAAAAAATAAATAAAAAAAAAACAGACTAAGAGTGGGTGTTGTGCGCTGTAAAAAGAATCATAGATACTCGCATCTCCAGAAATTGGTAGGAGATAAATAGGTGAAAGAAAATGCGGCCGTCCAAGAACATGTTGGCTCAACCATGTCGACCAGATGCTCAAGACGGAGGTGTCTTGTATAAACGAAACTTAAAGTGTGCATGACAAATTCCATGAATATGGCGGAAGCTAAAAGTGTGTGTAAGAAGAGGAAAGTCTGGCGTTCTGTGACTTCTGTTCTCTCTGCCTACCCTGCAAGGGACGTGGCGTGAAAATATAGAATAGAATAGAATAATTTATAAAGAATTTTACTACGCTTCTTTGAAACAGTTCTAAAAATATGCTTACGATTCTTATTTCTTTCATACTTATTATCATGGGAGTAAAATTCGATGTTTTTTCAATATAACTTTATGTTTTGCATTACTATATTATTACTGTAGAGTTCGCGTGGAGAGCTTTTTTAGTAGCTTTTGCTTTTGCAAAACTGGCACGTGAGCTTAATAATAAACTATTGTGTGATACAGATTTATACTTGTATGTTTTATAAAAATACACTGTACTTTTTATATTCTGTACTTCGTAATAAACCATGGAAAAAATAATAAAATTGTACCCTTTGAAAAGGTGTTGAGAAACTAAAATATGGTGAATTAAAATAAACGTTTCGACAAATTTGGTTCATGACAACAACAAAATATTATTTACCTACTACGTGTTATCACGGTATGTCCCAATAATGGATTAACCAGTAATCTATCCAGTTCTATCCTTCAAATGATTTTCATTTCTATTACACAGTCTTCTACTTCTTCTTCTTCAGCCCTCTGCCCTCCACTGCCGGATATAGGCCTCTTCCACACCCTTCCATTTCTTTCTATCGGTTGCTGCTTGCAGCCAATTTTTGGCTGTGGACATCGGCTGTGTCGTCGGACCATCACACAGTCTTAAAGGACCATTATGGAATGTTTGTTGGTTATGGAGGAAACCGTACCCAATAGACCTGTAAGTACATTTTTTATATTATTTATTAACAGTACTGAAAACATAATATATTGAACTAGATAACGCCTAATCTATTCTGGGATTTTTTGCTTCATTTAAGGTAGGTATACTACATAAACAATATGAAGAAATGTGGGCATTCAGATGAGAGATCTTGTAGTTGGAGTATTTACGAGGTGTCCCCAAACATCCCAGTTATTTTGTAGCTATATTTTCATGAATTTTGGATAATTATTATAATATTTATCCTTCATCCATTTGTGTTGGTTTTCTATACATTGGACGGCCTGAGTCATTTTTCGATTGACCAATGGAAATCTTTTTACAATCAGTCATGCCTGAATCGCATTATAGACCATTAGGTGTAGTGAACTAATAATTCGAGCTAAGTGTACATCCGGTATAATTATACGAATTCGCTACCTTGCTCGACCAAATTACTTTCGTCTATCATATGCGTATAGGTCTATAGGGCATTAGTTTTAGTATGTTCTTTCGCATTACATATTTTCTGATTGTGTTTTCACGTTTTCAAATCATAAAACCGTCTGAAAGCTTTCAACCTACATAGAATATAGTTATTTAAACGTTAAAGGAATTCTCAATTACTACAAAGAACAGTAAAAAATATCCCCACAAGAAAGGTATTTTTCATCGGAAAATTTTCTGAGCAATCTCTCACCCCTGCTAGCTGCTGAGTCCTGACATATTATAAACTTCCAGACACGTAGTATTTTTTTACCAATTCACAATCTCCCATCCAATTCACGTGTAGATATCTAATATTAAAAAAAAACATACACAAGGAAAAAACAGAATAAAAAATCTAATAATAATAATAATAGTGACAACATATATTCTCTGACAGATTGAAAAAGAATAGGTATGTTCTATTGTATTGACTGACTAACGATAGACGAAGGAAGTATAGGTAATTTGTGAGCGTTTTAGCTGTTTAAAGGTTTCTATAGTAGAGCTGTGTCAATAATGGTCAACAGTTAATCTTAAACACGTCAACACTGTTGACGTAAAAGTATATATTGTCTGCTAACGTTAATCCACGCCAATACCAGAGTGAGTATGTAAATATTCCAACCAAACGCACGAAAAGAAAACTAAGCAAACTAAGGCAAAAAAAATCCCGCGCGTACTAGCCCGACAACAATAATATTATTACTAGGTACCAGGCGCGAAGCTACCTAAAAACACGATTCCCATCGAGTTACATTTTGGATAAAATAATAGGTATAATAGTGTCTAATTTGACGTAATCTAATAAGAAATCTTAGCCCCGGCTTCCCTTCTGCAGAAATCCAGCCTTCGTCACTGCTAGGTACTGTTATTATTTTCGCGATTTCATTGGTCACCGGTCAACAGTAGCGCTTGCTGACCCGTGACCAGTCACATTACGAGAATCATTACTTCCGAAATTGATCAGCGACGAAACGACATATTAACTTTAGCAATTAACGATCACTACTAATCGAAGTTAACATTAGCATCTGTTAAAGTTAACTTTAGTTAGATTAAACGCTCACCACTAGTATCTAGGTACAAGCTACATGAATAAATAATAATATTATATCGTGTAGGCTCTCTGTTTCATGTCATTCACCTGGTATTGTGTGTTGAAGCTGAATCACGCAAAGCAGAATAGATATAAAAAGTGTGTAGAATGAACAAGTTCTCAACAAAATCAAAGGAGGAAGATCAATGCAATAGCAGCGTAATACGTGCCAGATGGATCGGCCACACAGTACGTCAAGAGAGTATCCTCGAGGGGACAAACTACAGAGGACGACCAAGGAAAGAATACCTGGACGATATATCTGAATACCTGTGCCAGGATGCTTCGACTCATATAAAGGACAGGGATGAATGAAGAAGGAGACAAGGGCTGGGAAAAAAAGATCAGAGGTGTTTTTCACATTTTTTTTAAAAGTCTGTACATGATATAAAAAATCTTTTACTTTATTCCCTAGACAAAGGTTCAATGTATCTACCCCATTTTTTTCCAAAGTATATTTAGTAAGGCTGTCGAGATCTATATAAGGTCTCCCGCTTTTTGATTTTTTTTGTAATATCGATATGTCTACTTTTAATTGACAAAATGCTAGTCAGAACTTATCAGATATAAAATGATTTCGGATGGGATGACAAATCACAATATACAATAGAATGAGACTTGGTTAAACTGCTTTGTCGACTTATGTGAAACCAAAATTTTGAAATATACTTATTACCTACGTTTATTTTAGATGAAAAATTTTCTCTGATTTAGAATGACAAAGATCATATGCGTTATATATTCTCGTGCCCTATCATTGTGGATAAAAAACCAAATAGGTATTGGTTATAAACCATAGGGGTATCAAACCAGTAATACTCGTAATATTCTCAACGTTTGATGCATAAAGTACGTTTTGACAAGTAAATTGGCATGCAAATTGCATAGGAAATAGATATCAAAGTAGAGATATTACGATGCAATAAAGCTTTGAAAACCCATCAATAGAGAGAGCTTTGATACTTGAAAATATCGATTAGTATATGAATAATTCGCAATGTACGAGTATGTTTATTTGCATCTAAATATAATATTATGATGTTCTGGATAAACTGAAATGAATCTGGATAAACGTAGAGGCTAGTAACAAATTGAATCCATTCTAATGCATATTATAAAAAAGCAATTTTATGTATAGATCGAATGAGGTAATTGTACCATTCTTCTTCTTCTTGCGGCCTTAAACCCGCACATCCAACTCATCCAACCATCGTACGGCTGCCTCCGAGGCCTTATGCAGCTCACTTAGTCCCCCGTCGAAGTTATATAGGGGGCACTGTTCCATTATATGGTCCATACTCTGAGTTTCCCCGCATGGGCAGGTGGGGGAGTCAGCCATCCCCCACTGGTGTAGGTTTGCCGCCGAGCAGCCGGCTCCTGTCCTGAAACGGTTGAGCCTACATCATGACCTTTTTGGTAGAGAGAACCCAGGCTGTTGTCAGGTTAGTACTTTCCAGTGTACCCTAGCTCCAGTGCAATCTACAAGCCATAGTACTGGAGCTGATCTCATATGGGTGTGGCTCCTCCTACTATTAGTGTAGCACCATGTAGTGTAGTAGTGAGGCCAATCATAGCAGAGCAGAGCCACTTGGTAACTGACCATTAGATGACTATATGATCTCTACAGAGACTCTGTCCAGTGTCCATACCTTTAACAAGATATTTTGTGTCCTAAATGTTATTCTGAGCTACCCCAGCTTACGGAAGCTAGAGTTTACTAAAACATCATTACGTTAACAAATTTCCCAGAGGAGGTTAAATGCATTGCAAATATTATATCACATTAATATTCAGATTCAAAATAATAGGTACCTACTGCATTTGATATACAACAAGCAAATTGGTATACAAAAATAGTATCAGAGGTTATGTTATGTATGATCATAGAATTATAATCTAAGTGTATGATATTATACTCTACCTGCTCGACGACTAGGTATTATTAGGATAAACCTGTCTTGGGATCACCAGACAAAAAAAGTTTTGAGAGCCAATATCAATTTATTGTTGACGAAATGCAGTTTTGCAGCATCCAGACCTGCATTATATGTGTCTGTGTTTTATACTGATTAGTGATTTCTCTCTTAAATTCTGTAGTCATTGACGTATTGTAGTTCTGGATAATTTATACATCCAAACCTGCATTGAACTAAACCACCCGTTTTAATTTTGATTTGTCTCCAGTCACCATGTATTTATTGATTTTAATATTTTTTGCTGTAACAGTTTATTAATTTAACTCATTTAATCTAGACAAGACAAAGGTCACGGATGTAGCACATAAAACGGCATCATTAAAACGTAATTGGGCTGGTCACATCATATCGGGTTCCACCAGGAGGACGACACAGCAGCTATAGTTTATCATGTATATACCAAAACGTCAGAGGATTGAATACAAAAACAAACGAATTTTACTGTAATGTGCTAGCTCAAAATATTAATTTAATTGGATTAACGGAAACGTGGTTAAAGCCTGGAGTTTGTGATTCCGAACTTTTTGATTCACGTTACACAGTCTTCCGAAGAGATCGACCTACCAGAAGCGGTGGAGTTGCCTTGGCCATCAGCTCTTCTGAACTGAAATCTGCAGAAAGACGGCAGGACCTCGAGACGGAGGATGAAGATCTGTGGGTGAAACTGGAATTCGGAAGAAGTCGTCTATTTGTTTGTGTGGTGTATTTTCCACCACGATCACAGCAGGAAAAGTATACGAACTTTTACAAGAAAATCGAAAGTAAAATTGATGAGTTACACGAACAACAAGTGATTATCATGGGTGACTTTAACTTCCATTCGTCATCATATTCCGAAGGAGAATATTTATATTTTATGAATCTTTTTAATTTGATACAGTATAATGTCGTTCCAAACTCCGATGACAGAATACTTGATTTGGTTTTGTGCAATGGTTCTGCATCTGACATCTCACTTCAAAGGCATGACGTACCGCTAGTCGGAGAAGATCTCAAACATCCTACACTAAATATACAACTCAACTTAAAGGCTAATCTAGGCAAATATGCTGATTGTGTGTCGGAAAACCTTATGAGCGGAGATGTCAGATGGAACTTTACTCGTAAGCATATGAATTTATTTAATGATTGTCTAATGAACAGCTGCTGGCCGGGAGTTTTTGAGTCGACGGACGTCAATCAAGCTGTTGAGGCATTTTATGTAGAGTTATATAAAATCTTCGATGAGTGTTTTAGAGCCGAAAATGATAGTTTTAGGAAAGGCTACCCACATTGGTTTCCACGGCATCTTATATACAATATAAGACGGAAACACCTGTTTCATAAGTTATGGAAAGCAACGAAATCAGAATTGGCCTATAGTAACTTTTCTCAGTTAAGAAAGATTGTAAAGGACAAGATTAAAACCTCTTACAACATTTATATAGAATCAGTCGAACAAAATATATCTTCGGACCCAACAAAATTTTGGAACTTTGTTAATAGCAAAAAAAAGTCGAGAAACGGAAATTCTTCATTTACAATTGATCAGGCCATTGTTACAGATGAACAACAAATTGCGAACGGTTTCGCGGAATTTTTCTCTTCAGTATATAGCACTACACCGCCAAATCTAGATACTAACTTAATAACATCATCAACGATCCCACACACAGTTTGTCACATCAAGGAAATCGTTTCCGCTGATGTAAAGTACAGCATAAGAAAACTAAAGCCAAAGCGTTCATCAGGCCCGGACTCCATCCCGCCATATTTGATAAAAGAAACTGCCACTCACTTGGTGAATGTTTTTACTTACATCTTCAATCTTTCGGTTCAATCTGGAGTATTTCCCGACAAATGGAAGGTGACAAAAGTCACCCCAATCCATAAAAAGGGGGACACATCGCATGTACAGAACTACAGACCGGTTGCGATCCTATCTTCTCCGGCAAAAATATTCGAAATGATTCTACACAAAAAAATATTCGAATCTTGTGGAGACCTGCTGGTGGATCAACAGCATGGTTTTCGTCCCGGTAGGTCCACGGTCACCAATCTTTTGTGTTTTAATACGTTTGTTTCTAAAAACCTCGACAATGGCATACAAGTAGACGTCAACTACAACGATTTTGAGAAGGCCTTTGACAGGGTTGACCAGGATATCCTCCTGAGAAAACTGTCAGACATTGGTCTCTCTCATGGTCTGTTAATGTTGTTGGCAAGCTACTTCGCCGAAAGAAAACAGTTTGTTGTTTATGGTTCACAGAAATCACACACGTACCCAACTCGATCAGGTGTGCCTCAGGGGTCAAATCTGGGTCCGTTGCTATTCTCTATTTTCATTAATGATATCGGTGAGAGAATTAAGCACTCACAATACTTACTATACGCGGATGATTTGAAGATATACAAGAGTGTTGCCAACGACGATGATGCCTGTCTTCTACAGAGGGACATAGATGCAATTTGTGAATGGTCTGATGAGAACAAACTCCGGTTTAGTACAAGTAAGTGCTCTGTCATGACGTATACGAGAGCGAGGGTTCCATTATTATACGATTATAAAATGGAGGATGAATGTTTATCTCGGAACCACCAAATGAAAGATTTAGGAATACTTTATGAAACAAACTTCTGCTTCAAAACACACATTCTGGGCCTTGTCGAAAGAGCGTATAAGATATTAGGCTTTGTACTGCGACAGGCAAAAGTATTTAAAGATCCCAACACACTCACAACGCTCTACAACTGCCTAGTACGAACTATCTTGGAGAGTGGATCCCTCATTTGGAGTCCAGATGATAGCCACTCGATACTGGTGATCGAAAAAGTCCAGAAAAAGTTTCTTAGGCACTTGTATAGAGTGGAACACGGATATTACCCCTACTTGTACCCCTCTTTATTTGTGATGGGTTCTGTAGGCTACTCGACTCTAGAAAAACGCCGAAAAGATTATCTATGCAGGCACTTTTTTAAGCTGTTGATTGGGGTGATCCATAATCCAACAATCCTGGAGGAAATACGGCTATACGTACCAGATTCATACACGAGATCTAGAGGCCACCTACTTTTTTACCCTCCATCTGGCAGGACTAATTTGGCCATTAACTCCCCGGTCAGCAAGGCTGTTCGACTGTTCAATGCTCTGGCGGGCGACATTGACGTTTTTAACATTACATACAGAGAGTTCGTCAGAGTCATTGAAAATTTGATTAATTAAGTTTTTAATTTCCTAGATATATTGTAAGTAGCATATATTAGCATAATGTATTTTGTAATACACAGGAACGCAAAGGCGTAACAGCTGTAATGTTTCTGTGTAGTATTTTTTTTAAGCTTAAATAATAATAATAATAATAATAATAACATATGAACTACGGATGATAGATGGACCAAGCGAACCCTAGAATGGCGACCGAGAACCGGCTGCATAAATCCAGGCAGACCACAGGAGAGATCTGATGGTCTGATGACATCAGGAAGGTGGCAGGACAGCAGCGGCATAGAATGGCGATGGACGGGGAAGTGTGGAAGTCGGAAAGGGAGGCCTATGTTCAACACTGGACGAGGGAAGGCTGACGACGAATCTTGCAATGTTTGTCAACCTGAAGGATTCCAAGTGCCTCAAATTGGGCCTACGGATGATTAGAGAACAATAAACAATGTTTTCTTCTGATGAGAATATAGGTAACATATGTATGATTATGGTAAAATATCACTGTCACTACATTTTACCTACAATCATATGATTGTAGGTAAAAAAGCAGGTACACCAATTTAACTTATTAGATTTTTATAACCCCGCATTATGATTAATGTTACATCATTTACTACATAATATAGTCTTCTAGCAATCCGTGTGATAAAAGGAATCCAGTTCGTGGCTAATCTACAACCACAATTCAAGTTTTTTCTACCCTTTATTCTACCCTACCTAGTACCTGAGTACCCATATCAAAATAGTTTAGTACCTACGATTAAAACTTACAATTTCATGCTTCGGTGGAGTTGAGATGAATTAAATGCCCTGGGTTCAATAATATAATTGTTACAGGTTGTAGATTTTTTTTCCAATATTTTTAAGATAATTTTTGACGTGACTTTAATTTTTTCATGTGATTTCACCCAACCAAAACGATACCAGGAACCCGGAAGGTATCTTAACCCTCTCAGTACCACTGTCCCTGTTGGAGGACACTAAGATAAAATAAATAAAATTCATCTGAAGCAAATTCTCATACTTAATTCACGGTAAACTTATTATAGAATGTTTATTGTCTATCACTAAATATGTTTTACCAGTTAATAACCACTAGTTTCCTCCGTGGAGGGCATGGGGCGAAGTCCTAAACGGAAAAACGTTTTTTTTTCTAAATTTATATAAATACATACAGATACTGTAATCTTCTATTGTATTCTGGTAGTAAGAGGGTAGGTAATAGGTATTCTGTATCATAATATGTATATTTTATGCCCATAATATGCCCATAATATGCCCATAATATGCCCATAATATACATAATGTGATTGCATTTTCACATTCAAAAGGATGAGTCCATTTTCATAATAATATTTTCATACAGGTATCACTTTACTTCTATAATTCTCAATGAGGCAAGTAGCACCCTCTCTCAATAGAGGACGAAATACCGCACTAAAACAAAGAGGTAAACGTTTCCCCTCCTTCTTTCTCACATAATATTAGTATAGGGTTAAACAAGGACAGTATAATAAAAAAAGGCAATCATGTGCCAAATTTGTACAAGTTGAAAATCACAATATTATCCGCAGTGCGTGGCACGGGTTAGAAAGGGACAAAGCTCTACGTGGAAACGGGATGGTAAAGTGTATAGAAAATCGATGTGTAAGCGAGATGGGTTCATATTGTAAGTGGTATGTTTCTGTCTCTGTCTTCGCCGGTGCGTGTGTACCCAATTTGCACCGGAGTCTTGCACCTAGTTGAACTGTTTGTTATGTTAGCTGGTGTGGTAACTTTTTTGCTCTCGTAATTGTATAGAGCTTCGCGAACACTGTACACTTCGTCTACGAAGTTATTCCATCATAGAAAAGTTATGTGGTTTCGTGATATGTACTATATAAATCAAAGAATATAATGTTATGTCGAATTCAGCGAAGCAGATCGCTTCTCATTCTGAATGTATGAGTTTTATAAACCTGCAGTCTGTTACTTATAAACTTATAATGCGCATGGATTAAAAAATGATCAAAGGGCGATGTTCTCTGAGTAAAAATCATTATATATTATCGCTACAACTTTCTTAAATTTTGTACGAGAAGCGACAGAATAAATTCTGGCTTCATCATCATGTCAGCCCCCCTGCGTCCATTGTTGAACATAGGCCTCCCCCATTGATCTCCTGGGCAGACCGCATCCAACCGCCTTCTGCAACTCGTCTTATATCGTTCGTCCACCGTGCTTGAGGCCAAACCAACACTTCTTCTGCCTGTTCTAGGTCGCCTGGCTTATTGTATGAAAATGGGACCGAATATCAAAGAAATATCCAATAGAGTCACTGTGTATTACCTTAATTTATTACCCAAACTACAGCATTATAATGATATTATCTAACAAACTACGGAAAAAATCTCAAGTTTCAGTAAATATTAGAGGTAATTTTGGAATCAATTTTAATGAGAAAATTTAAACATATCAAATTTCTAAGCACTAGAGTCACTAAAACATACTCTCATTTATCCATGTTTTAAGTCTTAGGATGATGTCTTCAGTATTAGCTGAATATTCGTCCTTTTTCCCGACGCAGTTTTTCTCATGTTCATGAGTTCAGAGTTACTAAAGGCCATACATTCGATTACATACTTATACGATTCTGTTATGACAAACTCACATGACTTACGATATTAATATAACTTAGACGGTTTCAATTCTTACATAAGTATTGACATATTGTAAAGCTGAAGCATACTTTGCTAATAATAAAAAGTTACGTAACATATTATAGTAACGCTTATTGCCTAACCCTCGTAACCAAAAGTTCAAACCGTAATCATAGGTACTGAATATGTATGAATCTTTGACATTTTCCATCATTAATTTTGGCGTAACGTAAAAAGTTATTGCCGGGAGGACTCTGAGAGATCGGGTGAGAAACACTGCAATTCGAGAAATCTGTGATATCCAAGATGTAGTCAGATGGGGACGACATCAGCGGCGAAGATTCTGGCACCAATGTGTCAAGAATCCTACACATTAAAGTCAGTTCATGTCCTCTTTGCCACCATGCAACTTGCCCTATAAGAAGTAGGTAAGTATTAGGTTGTCCTTGCTTGAAGGTGGATGTTACTAACCTGGTGGCCTGCAGCGAAGTGACTCTCCTATAGTACTGGAACCTCCTGCCTCCTATTTCTGATGAATACATATACATACAATGCTTAAGAAGTCCTTGACCTAGTCAAGGAAAAAGGTTGAAATGGGGTGAATATAATATGATAGACTTTATGATTCTGACAATTGAAGTAAAGTACAATAAGTGCTATGAGTTGATCGTAGTACTAGACGCATTCAACCAAAATCTGTCTACCGAGCTTGAAATCGTGAACTGTATTTTAGATGCACTAAAGTTAGAATGATAAAATTAAATTTTGAAAAATTCTTCATTTTGCATGTAGGTATGCATGCCAAAAATGACCTTTATTCTTACAATAATTCGAGATACCTCGTTATTATAGGTAGGTACTCGCTTCATGAAAATATTGCAGGGAAGACACTTAGAGGCAGGCTTAACATTATGCTGCATGGCCAACCCCATGCAGACCACCAATAAGATGGATTATTTTATTTTTTTTATTTTTATTTTATTCATTAAACAAACAGACAGTAATACAAAAAATCTTAAATCTTAAAAATAGTAACTAGTTAAGTATACCAATAGATGTTTGTTATCAATCTTACTACAATGGCAATTATCCTCTATGCGTTAATACCAATGATAGAAAGCGAATCTACACACGAAAGAAAAAGAAAAAGAAAGATAATACAACAATACAGTATCAGTTACATTACATATGCTCAGGAATAGGAAAAGGAAAAAGGAAAAGGAAAGAGGAAAAGGAAAGTTTGTAAGAATATTTGCACTTTTCAACCGACCGCTTGCCCACACAAACTTCTCAGAACCAGACCTTTGAACTTACCTTGTGTGTGTTGATGTATGTCAATTTTATTAAAGAAAGAATTGTAATTACCACAGGCACGTCGGATGTATGAATTTTGTACATAATTGGTGCTGCACTGAGGTAACCTGAATGTCAGGGTTGATCTCGTCCTTCTTGTGGGACAATTGAACCCAACCTCCTCGAGCAGCCCACTGGAGTCAACAACATTATTAAGTAACTTATATAAATAGATCATATCCGACACAGTACGCCGATTCTCAAGGGTTGTCATCTTATGGTGTCGAGCTGAGAGAAAATAGTCATCGTAAGGCAAATGGCATCTGTAGTTCAAGTGTTTTAAAAATTTTTGCTGTACTCTTTCGATTCTATTTATGTATGTAATGTATTGGGGGTTCCAGGTCACAGAGGCAAATTCGAGACAGCTGCGCACGTATGTGTAATAAAGTGTTTTTAAGGTACTTATAGATTTGAAAGGTTTGGATACCCTCAGAATAAAGCCCAACTGCCTGAAAGCCTTGTCAACGATTCCCTCAACGTGAGCCCTCAACAACATTTTGCTGTCCAGCACAACACCCAAATCCCGGACCTCATAAATTCTCGAGAGTCTCTTATCATTCAATGCGTAGTTGTACAGCAATTGGTCTTTGTTTCGTGAGAATGTGATACAATTACATTTAGAGATATTAAGAAATAGCTGATTGGCCTCACAGTATGAGAAAAGCCTCTCCAAGTCTCTCTGCAGCCCCTCAGAGTCGCCAGGCTTAGTAACCTTTTTGTATATTTTAATGTCATCCGCATATATTAGAAAGTTGGATGCTTGAAAACATTTTTCTATGTCATTTATGTATAAAATGAATAGAATCGGCCCCAAATGCGATCCCTGAGGAACGCCAGAGCCACACTCCCTATACCGCGACTTTGAATTGTTTATTGCCACCGCTTGCAGTCTATTTTTTATGTACGAGGATAACCATCTAAGAAGGTCACCGTGCACACCGTACCTCTCAAGTTTGTACAATAGGATATTGTGATTTATTTTGTCAAATGCCTTCGAGAAGTCGGTGTACACAGCGTCCACTTGCCTGCCTGATCCCATTGTTGTCAATATAAA
Organism: Ceraclea dissimilis; assembly: GCA_963576895.1. Taxonomy (NCBI): domain Eukaryota; kingdom Metazoa; phylum Arthropoda; class Insecta; order Trichoptera; family Leptoceridae; genus Ceraclea; species Ceraclea dissimilis. The sequence continues at coordinate 18,066,831 of OY756364.1, forward strand.
ATCAGTAAACTGAACCAGGTTCGATTCAACGGACCTACCCTGAAAAAAACCATGCTGATTTGGGATAATAAATGTCTTGATCGCAGGAGTCAACTGTTCCACCACAATCCTTTCCATTAGTTTACTAAAAAGGGAGAGTTTCGAGATGGGCCTGTAATTTTCAATGTTATGTTTGTTACCAGATTTGTGGATGGGTGTAATATAAGATTTTTTCCATATTGATGGAAATATGCCAGAACGAAGTGATAATTTGAAGAGAAGTGTGAGCGGCAGTGCCAACTCATCAGCACAATTAACTATGAAGATTGGAGGGATGCCATCAGGTCCTGGACCCTTGTTCAAATCAAGCTGCTTAAGCTTCTTAGTAACATCAGATGTGGTAAAGTTGATTGTGCCTATGTTAATTTCATTCGGGCAGTATACATTTGGCATTGAGGACACATTATTATTAAGAAACGCCGAATCAAAAAATCGGCTAAATAATTCGCATACCACATTTGTATCACTAGTGGTTATGTTTCCAAAGGACATATCACATGGATATCCTGATTGTGGTTTCTTGGATTTCAAGAAACCGTGCAATGCTTTGGGATTTGACTGAATTGAGGTTTCGGTGACAGTGATATAGCTGTCAAAACATTTTTTCTGCAGTGTCTTCTGCCTGGATCTGAGTAGCGAGTATACATCGTAGTCTGCCGATAAATTCGACCTCTTCCATCTTTTGTGCGCTTTTAATTTCTCTTGTATAACTTTAATTAGGGGTTTGGTATACCATATTGGATATTTATCGGCATCCCGGGAGGTTTTACTTGGGACAAACAAAGAAATGCAATCGCTTAGTATGGAGTAGAAACGATCAGTCGCGGTCTCAACATCACGGTCGACAAATTCAGCGTCCCAGTCAATGCTCGACAACCGTAGTTTAATTGATTCGTATTCGGCCCTGTGGAAAATCTTAGTTATTCTAGGTGAAATTTTGATTAACAGCTGAGAGTCGATCTCGCAAGAGATTAACCACTTCTAAACAACAGGCCACTGGCACTGGGTCCAACATAAGAAGAAGGACTTCAGGAATCGTGGAATAATTAAAAATACACAGAAATCTTTTTTTTTCTTTGATTCGGAACGACACCATTTCTTTGATCGATTTTGTTTACATGCTACTACGACTTCGAACCGAAATGTTGTATTTTTTAATGTTTTCTTTTTATTACACGCTTGGGTCGTTTTTAGGTCTGCCACCTTTCAAAGAGGGTTGGCCCGGAGAAAAACATATATTTTTTATTGTAATACAATTGTGGAAGAAAAACTGTTGAATAGCGCCGCAGTAGGAAAATTTTTGTGAGGAAGGTCCTGCTGTAAACAGATTTATAATACTAAATCCATCAAAATGGTAGCACCGCGGCGAATTTTTTGATGAAGCAGTTTAACTTTTATTAGGATAAGCGAATATACGCTATATCGGGAATAGTTAACCCACTGTCTCACGACCCAGTGTGACTTGGAGAAATACGATGCTAACCCGGATCCCAGAGAACACCACACAAACCCGTAGACTCCGGGTCAAACCCGGAGAGGTGGCAGCCCTAGCCGTTTTATACCATCACTAAAATAATCACAGAAGCACCCATGCCATAACCACCTCAGTAAATGGACTATTATTTTGTATTAAAACTTCAAACATAATAGTGTTTTAATACTTAATATAAGTACAGCAGGTAAGTGTAAGTGATTGAAGCGAAGCGTTAAGTACTTTGAATGACTTGTCTGTCATATTGACTCAATATCAAAAAGTTATTTATAAGTAAAATACAAGGCAGGAATAATTGACGTAATGAAAATGTTGGATGTTTTCATAATATGGGAAAGGAGTCAGGTGTTTTGTACTACGCAGTACCATAGCAAGCTATAGACTTGTTACAAACTATTTATACATAGGAAATGTAAAATTGTTATCTATTAGTCTAGTACTGTCTGTTCGTCTTCTTATTCTTATGTTTATGCTTATTCTTGTCGTCTTTATCCCTTGGAGGAGGAATGGTATGTTTTTGATGTCCATGTCTTGGAGGAAACTTCCCCGCGTGCCTGTGGTTGCGGCGCCTGACCCGCCGCCCTGTGTACATCTTGTCTCCTGGACCCTGAGTTTCTGGACTACCATTTATGTAAATTGTGTATATGCTTTTATTTCTACTGTTTTCTTTTCTTTTTTGTACTCGTGTATGTATCTGCAAATAATTGTAAATATGTTTCCATCCTTGGATAAGGACACTGAAGGAATGTAAGTTAGGGGTGGGGTTTGTCGGGGGGGCTCCCTTCTGGCTAACCCTGAGCCCACCTCTTAAAAATATTTTACCAAGAAGTGCGGGTAAAGAGGATGCTATATGCGCCTGTGCTACCCGGGGATGCGGAGTTTATTTATTAGTTTTTTAGAAGTTTATTCGCACTTTTCACAATCGCCTGATGATGAGGGTGCAAATCCTCGAACACTAGTCGCGAAACCTAGTCATTTTTGTGATTTTCAAACTAAATATTTAGTGTTTTATTTTTCCTTAAAAATGAATAATATGTTTATCTATTCGTCTGGCACTATCTGTTCCTCTTAAGAATATACTGAAGCCATCAATCAACCTTGGAATACACATGTATTATTAATATGATGTTAGCATTTAGAGTTAGTAGTAATAGTAGTTACACCTAAATTTTACAGGACATACGAAAAAATATATAAAAAGAGTGGAGGTCTACAGTAAAAGCAAAAATTCTGCGGGAGCAATGTACCTGTGGGAAAAAATTATACTTGCTTATCTAACTATTATTTTGGTTTACGAAATGACTGGTTAATTGACTTTAATGCATATTTTTTTGATAATAAAATAATTTTAACAGGTTTTCTATTAAATATTATTAATTAATGTTTGGCGAAGTGGGAATTCAATAAAAAACATTAATTTTGTATGTTGTGACCTATATATTTATTTTATCAAATGGATCATCCATTTAGATAATTAAAAGATATGTAAAAATAACTACGTGATACGTCACCAGTCAGTGGCGTATATAGCTTTTCATTGGGGCGGGGGGGGCGATCCAGACTTATTAAAAAAGTTATAGCGCCGCAGCCAAAATTTTCAAGAGTGGAAAAGACGTGTTTTAGATTGGTGTTGAAATTATCGTGGACAAAAAATGTAATAAAAAGAAAAATAGCGCCACAGGAAAAAGTTTTGTTGAAAAATGGATGAAGGAAGTAAAAAATCGATTGTAAGTGAAATAAAAAACGCATACATTCTTTTTTCTTTCATTATTTCTTCAGAAAATACTCTCATTATAATAATTCGCGCTACGTACCTTAAATATATCGCGTTTTGATTGAAGACAGAAAGCGTGTGTGTTAAATTACATAAATGTGACGGAAGCAAGTCTTGTATGTAAATGTAAGGATATAACGTTCTGTTTTCTCTGCCTACCCCACAACAGAAACGGCATGAGACAATAGATAGAATACAAAGAAAAAAATATATAAATTATTTTAATTTTCTGACATATTATTTTATTTCCTGTATTAATATTTTATTTATTTGACTACTCTTTTGTTGCCATAATTTTATTTTTATATATGTATTTGTTGTCAATATTGACCGATAAAACTAAATGTGTGCACTTGAAACTGGGCGTTACTGTAACTCTTCATGTAATGTATAATTTCCATTGTGTGAATTTTTAAGTTATGGTTGAACGTGTACCATTGAATAAATAAATAAAACCAGTAAGTAGTGCGAATCGGCTGGGGGGTTCTAGTAGATTTTATAATAGGTATGGTGATGTATGCTTATAGTTTCAGTGCTAAGTACAGACTCACGTGTACTTGCGGGCGGCCTCAAAACTTTGAAGCCACAATACGTGTAGTACTATGACTGTATGATAGTCAAGGATCATTAGATAATTTTATTGCATAATCATCTATGGTGATACAATAACAATTATATTACTAATCAATAAAGTCCTGAATAGCAAAGTCATCTAGCTGCTTGTGTCCTTACGATGTAGAATTCTGGTTGAAACCGAGTATGAATATAACATATAACGCAGGACTATTTGTTTGAATATAATATAAACTAAATTTAAAACATTTCGCGATCGCTGCGCCTTCAGCAATCATCAAAAATTCCATTTCCATCAGACTCGCACCAACTATTTCCGCTTTCAAGAGTAGACTGAAGCAGCATTACCTTTCTATTTCAAATCCCACTACCAGTCCCTCCTGAACCCAGCATCCCTCCCTTACCCTATCCCATCCCATATACCATTTATGTATATATTATTTATATATGTATAATATGTTTATCTGTGTATGTATTTAGTATTCAATTATTGTTAAGTTAAGGTACCCTTTTGGTACTTATTATAATTAGATATATCTCAATTTAATCTCTGTTATGGGTTGGCTGGCAGAAATTGCCATTTGGCAATAAGTCCGCCCATTGTACGATTGTTTTTTTGGTACAATAAAGATTATTTTATTTTATTTTATTTTATTTAAAAATTATTGGGCTAATACCACATTTTTTCATTGACATTACAAGCTTAATTTTCTAATTTTCAATGAACCGTATGTATGTTGTTTTCTCGATGTTTTCGACCGTTGGTGCTTGGTGGAAGTCCATTTTTAAAGAAAAATAATGAAAAACTAAATATTTAGATGAAAATCCACAAAAAATTACTAGCTTTCCCGACTAGTATTTACTTTATTCACAATAGCCTGATAATGAGGGTGCAAATCTTCGAATAGGTACTAGTTGCGAAAGCTTAAGTCATTTTTTTTTTGTGGATTTTGTAATCGTAATATTTAGTTCTAAATTTTTTCCTATGTTGTTTTATTTTATCGACGTTTCGACACTATTATTGGTGTCATTTTCCTCTGAAAGCTCGAAAAACATTACACACCATTTACCCGAAAATCATAAGCAGTCACATATTAAGTTTCAGCGCAAAAATCTTCAGTGAATACTGATTTCTTCATCTTCCTACATTTACCTCACATTTAATTACTTATTGCATAATTAATATGATACATCTGATTCACACAATTATAATTTGATTTATTTCAACCCAATACAAATGGGATCAACATTTCCACACCTTTCCCTCATGTTGCCTGGCGTTACTTAAATTTCCTTGGCACGGTTGAATCGATATAAAGCGTGGCTGGCAAACTTATACACAAAGCTGTATAGAGCATTATATGGGTGGGTAGATATATCAGTACACTCCTCACAGCACAGCTCGCAGTCAGGGTTGTCAGGTGTTCGGTATTTTACCGAACTGCTCGGTATTTCAGCCCTGTGTTCGGTGTTACGTATGACAAAAATACCTAAGTATGGGTGGTTGGGGTTAGCTGGCAGAGATCGCAGCATTGTGATAAGCTCTCCCTACTAACAAAAACTCTTACATATCTCTGTATTTTGTTCTGTAAAGTAAATAAAATAAATAAATATGCAATTATGTGATTCTGTATTTTTTTCTTAACTCATTAACATCTCTAATTAATTAATCGAAGAACCCCAATTGGAACTATTACACTATTGCAACCCCACTTTTTTCGAGCTTATTTTGTTTTAGAAAAACGGTACATTTGGTATTTTTTCACTCGTCTCGGATGCGCTTAGTGCAATAGTTCCCCCTATTTGCTACGAGCGTGCATTATCAATTTTTATATAGCGTGTTCCATTCTATCTACGTTGTACATTATAAAATATATCGTATTATGTTCTAGTTCCCAAATTGTAGTTTGCTTATTCCTGTGATGGTTGTAGGTATTATTGTGAAGATCTTATACCGTGTGGTGAGATACAGGGCAATCAGTTCTAGTTCACCCACGGTTATGCTTTTAAACGTAGATAAACTAATTACATATTGATAAATGGCGCTATAATTTGAATTGAAATGTACACTGAAATTACTGAATATAGTATGTATATATCTACAAAAAGAAATAAATCTTTTCATTATAGATTTTTTTCATCCAATGTTCGGTAACCGATCACATCTGACAAGTGACAACCCTGATCGCAGTACAGTCAGCCTCTATATACTTTCAGTTCAATTTTTAACAAAACTGTTTCTCAGAGCTCAGTCACTCAGAGAGCTTGCGCGGGGGAGGTCGCGTGTACAGTCAGCTGTTATATACGACGAACATCATTCTTTGTTTGATGTTTTTATATAGTGACTAAAATAGAAGCCAAATACAATAATTTCAATCAAATGTAAACGCAGTGTGTTTTAAATTTGATGTTGTGTGTTTGAAATAATATTGTTGCGTGTTTTGAGTGTTTGACTTTTCATTTCTACTGCGTACTGTACCGAAACCAAAGAGGATTATAGTGGATAGAAATTTTCCTATATTTACTAGGATAATTGTATGGATCAAATTATGAGGTATGTCTGCTGTCAAATTATATCGCATTCATTGACGAAAATTACAGTTTTAATTGGATTATATGTAATTTTTTCTATGCACTATTGTATAATCTAATGTTTTTCGTGGTGGCAATCGATTCAATTACGTAAAATAGTTCGCACGTTTCTCATATTATTGGGTATACATTCACTATTGCACATCCACCCGCAGCCGAGCAAAGAAGTCACAGGAAAAGTCATAGAATGTGTCTAACTATCCGCAGTCGAGCTGAGAGAAATACACCCCTTTTACTTTATTTAATTGATTTATTCACACACATGAAGTGAACAGTGCAGAATGTCACAACTATAAAAGCTCACAATCATACAAAACTGTTCACTAGGGCGAACTTATCGTTATACTTTTTCTTCTTCTTTTGGTGTCTCACATTTAACCCATGCGCAAACAAAAATAAACCAGCTGTCACTTTGCTATGACCAAAAATGAGATATTCTATGACTGACTTCCTTCCTCGGCTGCGGGTGGGGCCGCAATAGTGCAAGAGTACCTAAAATTGTACCGTTTTACTTTTTTACCGGCAAATAAATTATTAATGCATACATGCAGTGGCATTAGTCAGGCGTGTGTTAGAAAAACTAGACTTTTTCTTCATGCAATGTTATGTATTTTTTATTGTTACGTATTATTTAGGTAAATGCCAACATTAAATTTGTTACGACGATGACTCAACGTATGTTTTAATATTGAGTATACTAAAAACTATAATAGAAACGTTTTTTTTTGTATTCTTTATCAAATAACCTCAATATCTTTTATCCACAATATTACAATAACGCAAGCGAATTCTTTATATTTCTATTTTCGAAGCCAATGTAATTAGGTATGTTTTTATATTTTTTTAGTGTCTAAAATATGAGTTATTGTTTGGGCATTAATTATGTGACTATTTCTAGACATTTTGAAAGGAATAACTTAATACCTAGTGATTTAGTACCGATCTCTTGTTTTTTCAAAATGTCTACAATTTCTTTTGAGAAACTTTGAAAGCTCCTATGAAAGTAGAGAAATATGTTTTAGACCTTTTTTTAAAAAAAAAAAAGATCTGGACTTGCATACACAAACCCAAATACTTCCCTGCACTAGGCTAGCTAAAAGCCTGTATCGCAAAGTGTGGAATACATCGCCAGCGCCGGGGTTTGAACCTGGCACCTCCTGGTCGAGAGACTGCCGCCTCAACCAACTGCGCCAACCATGTACCGTCTTACAGATACTTACCAAAACGATTCTTTATTTTTGTAATCTATTTACGCTTGAAATACCAGCTCGGCTACGGGTGGACTCCTTTAAACTGAATATTATCCAGTTGGGTGGGCAATACTGGGCATGCATCATATTAATTTATCATGGATATTTACTTCCATACGGTAAATGAAGATAACGTCACGTTTTCTACGGATGGACAATCTTTTTATATGCTCAGTGCTCAAATATAATATTTACCTATACATATACAGCAAATAAGTGATCAAGTTATGATAGCTATCCAGCAATCATTAAAACTACATAGTTTGTGGGGATAATGATTTGCATTGGGGGAAGTCCCTTAGACATGCAACCATCTCCCCTCTAGGAATATTGAGTGTAGGTAAATTTCTATTCACACCATATACCTCTGCTTTCCCCTTTATTCGTCAGTCACAGAGTCAGGGCGCCATACTTATCCGGTCTCTTGTACTTCCAAGAGCTTTGTTGGTAGCTACAGAATAACTACTTTTACACACTCTGGTCCATAATAGAATATAATAGAATAACTACTCCTGAGTACCAGCTTTTCAATTGTAGCTAGAACAAAATTGAAAAGGGCTAGTGAAATCAAACAAGTTTTGTTTTACAAGAAGATTTGCTAATTCTCTCCCTTTTTGTACCACAATTTGAAGTGATACCACAAAATTTAACGAGGTTGAATAATATGGCAAAATTCAATATAATTACATCGATACCACATTATAAACATTAATTAAGTTAAACAATAATAATAACGGTGGATCACATTGTGGGGCACTGTCCCATAAAGAACTTCGAACTTGAGAAGTCTATAAGGTGACGCCAAGGGCAATTGAATATCTGAGAAATATTGACTCAGACTCCCAGATCATCTGTACAATGGTTGTATTTGCATACGAAAGAAGAAGAAGCATTAGAGTTAGACGTTTCTAAATAATTTACAGCAGAAAATCACAGGAAGGGAGGACAAATGATAGGATATACGATAATGAGAGGAAATATAGGATAGAAGGGAAGATTATTAGATATTTTGAAGAAGTATAGGTATGGTTTGTTTTTTCATCTGGTACGCGAGTACATATGTCCTGGAAATTCTTCATTGGCCTGTGTTGGGGGTTTCTCAAAACTGCATTAGTTAAGGGTCGGATTTGGTTTAGTTTAGATAATTAAGCGAGTCCTGGCATAGTAGATACATTACCGTACAGCAATCTTAAACGTGTTATGTTGTAGGCACTTATACTTAAAACAAATTAATAAACCTTGCATGTCCCTCCATAAAACCTTTCTATTCTAACGTCTAATACAAGTAGAAAACCTTGATAGGTAGTCAGTTGTATTGATCTACCTTAGACCTTAACAACGTGCAGACACTCTGTTAGGTAGATTATGCAATAGGTAACAGAACAGATTCTATATAGCTATTACATAAATTTAATCTACGATCATACGTAATATTATTTTACTACAGTAAGGCCATGAGTAAACACGATGTTTGGATTTGAGAATAACTCAGAAAATATAGGTAATCCAAACATCATTGAATTTACGTTTGCTAATGAGACATGGACAATAAACGAACATTGGTTTATATTAGTTTATTGGTTTTAAATTATCCGTAGGCCTTATGTAAGGCACTTGGAATCGTCAGGTTTACATATTGAACAACATTTATACATTCTTCCTTCTTCTTCTTCCTCAGCCTTCCTCCCTCCACTGCTGGACGTAGGCCTCTTCCATTTCCTTCCACTCATATTGGAAGGTTTGTTTTTGTCGTTTACGCACCACGCTTGCCGTGGGGGTTGGCGCGTTTGTTTTTTTATTGAAAACTTATAAACTGGAAACTTATAAACAGTTACAGTAAAAAAAGAATGGAAACAATAATGACATGGTGACAAAAATAAATTATAAAAAAAGATGTGGATTAGTTCGATGCAGGTCTGGATGTAAATTGTCCAGAACTACATTACGTCAATGATAACATAATTGAATTTTATTTAATAACATGGCTGAAGAAGGTCGAATCAGGGTTGAATGCAGTGAACATGAGACCATTGAGAAGAATGTGTGGGAAAACATTGTGAGATAGGATAAGGAGTAAAGTTTTTATAGAGAGATTTGTGACTATAAGACGGGTGTTGTGATTAGAACGAAAGTGAATAATCTTCAAGGACGGACTCGTTTTGAACGAAAGGAATCGTGGAGCATGTACGATGATTGCATGTGACGGAAGCAAGGGCGGTCTGGCGGTCGGTCCTTCCTGCCTACCCCGCAAGGAAAAGGTCTTTAATATAATATATAAAATTGAATGTCAGTAAATTAAAATAACGGAAGGTTTTGTATAAACAGCTGTGTCTTGAATAAATTAACATATTTTCTAACAATTCTCTAAAAAATGGCTATTTTACAATTCTAAACATTTTTTGTTCATGAATAAAAAAGACATACATTCTACATAATTATGTATATGTATGGGAATAATTATAAGTCGGCTTCCAAAATTTTACACATCAGAAATGCATACTTAATACGAATGAATGCTAAAAATATCACGGCCAATGGGTTACTATTCATTTCATCGACACCAAAAACTATGGATTCGACATTAATATCGATTCGGCTTATTGAGAAACCGCAATATTTCACAGCCAATCCGCCTTTTTTCTATATTTTTTATTATGAATAAAAAATATTGCTGGAAAATCCTTCAGTTGAGATCTTAGCATCCTGATAAGTTCTCCATAGTGTATAATTGTTGAAGATTTTTACGATGATCCATAATGATTATGAGCCCACTCATACGGAACACTCGAAAAAATATATATACCAACTATTGTTAGTCGGTGCCTCTGATGATCTTATGACATAACACATACCATCCTACAATCATATTGGCACGAATTTTAATTAGTTAATTAAAAACCATTTTAATACTCCAAAAATCCACTCATTTTTATCAAAACTTTGATCAAATGATGTAAAAAAATAATTAAAGTATGATAAAATGAATACTAGAACTTTGACCACTAATTAGATCAAAAAACTATGTATTTGTAATCATTAATTATATGTATATTTTCAAGTAATTAGTGTAATTAGAGCGATTTTAGCTACACGTACGTACGTCGTCCTTCGGGATTTTTCGAACAACCTTCGTGCTCACTCGGTTGTTAATTTTTTTAAAGTTCCCAACCCTTCTAAACATTTCTTTCTGTATAGTCCAAGAGCCCGCTGCTTAATTTATGACGTATCTGTTTTTTGATCGAAATGTGGTATAAATGATAGCTTACCAATTGGGTATTACATCGCACCAGGGTTGCCTATCAAAATCCTGCCGCAACCCCCCCTGCCCCCCCCAAAAAGGTCCCTCTTCGCGGTTTTTCGCATTTTATAGGAATGTGGTAAGAGATAGGAGAAAGTAGTCAATGACAAAAATTATCCTTGCTAAATTCTCTACAAAAAATGTGAAGTCAATTTTTTCGTAGAACTAGCAGTTTACCCGCAATGGCCGGCCCAAAACCGAAATTCATTTAAAATACAAAAAAAAATGTATTTAAACTAAATTGGTTGAAAATTAATAAGAGCTACAGGAAAATAGTCAAAGAACAAATTAATTACCATAGTCTTAGCTACAAAACGAGCTATAACTTATGTTCATACATCTAATAATTTCGGAGTTATTACAATAAAACTCAGTGACGAAAATTCTTAAAATTTAGTTTTTCATAAAATAACCAGTGATATAGCGCCGCAGGCCAAATTTTTTTTTCTATAAAATGTTAGTAATAATGGGTGGAAGAATGTGAAAGAAAAAAAATCAAACTTTTTTTTTTATTTTTTCAAAAAATATCCTGTTTTTTGACCGGCCATTACGGGTAAACTACTAGTCCTATGAAAAAATTGACTTAACGTTTTTTGTAGAGAATTTAGCAAGGATTATTTTTGTCATTGACTACTTTCTCCTATCTCTTACTATATTCCTATAAAATGCGAAAAACCACGAAGAGGGACCTTCTCGGGGGGGCAGGGGGGGTTGCGGCAAGATTTTGATAGGCAACCCTAGTGCGATGTAATACCCTATTGGTAAGCTATCGTTTATACCACATTTCGATCAAAAAACAGATACGTCATAAATTAAGCAGCGGGCTCTCGGACTAGTAAAAGATACGAGTGTTTGAAACTTTGACCTCATTTTTGAATCTCAATTGAAAACCTTGTTTTTCTCGGGTGACGATGTTTTATCTGTGGCAGAAATCTATAACAAATAAAATATTTACCAATAAGAATACAAGGTACTTAACAATTCATCATCTGTGATATTGATACTCGTATTAAATTTATTGATTATCAAAGTTGATAAAAATTTGATAAGAATAAAATCTGTTTTTATCATTATTAACAAATTTTTACACGTTTTTTATTTATTCATAAAGTAGATAGAGTAGCCATGTGTTACATTGTATGTTTAATGTCGACAACCTTTGCTTTTTATCAATAGGTACGTTAAGGTCACTGTTATGCATTTTATCTGCAATATGTCTGTACTTTTTTTTTTTATCTATAGGTACATGTGATTTAGTTATTGCTATGGATTTTATGGATTAAACCAAATCCGGACCAAAGTACTCGCGTATTTTCTAACATTTTTGAGAAACTGAGAGTTCTCAGACCATGTAAGGTAAGATTTAGTCTAAATAACCCAAACTCAGATTATTAAGATAAAACTAATCTCTACCTCTTAATGTTTCAGGAGCGTACCTCCCAAGTCATCCAGACTTCAATAAATTAAATAAATTGAGAAGAAAATTAGATATACTAATATTACTTATAGTACGAGTGTGTTTGTTTCTCTTGGGTTAAGCTGGAAACGACCGCGGAATTACATAAGCTCGCCCTAACGAACAAATTTTTGCTTAAAAAGCAATAAATAATGTTATTAAATAAGGCATGGAGTTAGAAGGGCCCTACATCCGGCAGTGGAGGGTAGAAGGTTAGAAGAAAAATAACGAAGAAACGCCTGGAAACGTAGCCATTGATGAGATTCTGTAGAAGGGCACGTGCCTCGTGAGAAAACTCACAATGCATGCGTAAAATCACGAGTGATACGACGGAAGCAAAAAGCGGTGTATAGAGATTTGTCAGTCTGGTGCAGTTTCCCTCTTTGCTTACCCCACAAGGACGCAGGAGATAAATTGATAGGTATATATTTTATACAAAAACATGCAGAATAATGCATTAGTATGACCGATTTACAGAGTTATAATAGAGAATGCACGTCGGCGCAGTAGGGGCTTGTCTCTGTCTGGTCTGGTTAATGTGGCAAAGGTCATGGCTCTCTCTGGGTCATGTGTACACAGAAGCAATGAGGAAAGGAAGAAAGAAACATTAGATTTTGTGTATTTAGATGTACCCATGATGACCTGAACGATCCTTATTCATTTAATTGCCGTCTCTTCAAAACATTTAAATATCATATATTATACCTGATCAAACTATAGTATGTGTCTATATTGTCGCGTTTTTCCTGATGTGAGGTAACCAGCGATAATGTGCGGTTATTTGTGCATTTCCTTAACATGCATGACAAATTTGACAATACCTTGCATCATCATCCCAGAATTCAAAAGAGTGGTGAACCTCATTGTTGAATAATGAAACGCTTTTATTTAACTTCATCAGTCGTTGTTGTTGCTGTCTGCGTATACATTTTCCTCTTCAATTTTTAATAGCTTCCCAATGTCCCAGCACCTTGAGGAAACAAAGAAAACATAAGATATTTTATTCATTACGAATTTTATACAAAACATTTGGGTTTTTTCCACGTTAATAATTTATGAAAAACTACCCAATAATTTGATTTTTCTGACAAAGTACTTAATACTTTAGATGACAAAGCTACGGAAAAAATAAAATTTCCCGACAATTTGTAAAAAAAAATAATCTCATGTAATATGACAATAATAGTTGTTAACATTTATCCCAATATAAAGTATCAGTAAACTCCTATTTATTCGGCTCCAATCTGAACTGGAGTTGCATTAAGATTAGGCATATGTATTGACATTAAAAAAGGGGGCGACCTTACTTTAAAATAGGGTAGATACACCGCACCTTTATCTAGGGAATGACCGTGAAATATTTTTTTTATATCTTTCATAGATTTCTCAATAAAAAAATATGAAAAATACCTCTGATCTTTTTTCCGAAAGACAGCAACTCGCTTCCGGAAAGTCACAAAGATTTTTTTGTATTGATAATCTGTATTAAAATTTACGGAATGCTTGTAAAAGTTTTTTTTAAATGAAGCGAAATTAACCCCATTAGGTAAAAAAGAACGCTGTTTTTAACATTATATCATGCGATTGTTGTGCGAGAGAAATCGGGTCTATCTTTTTTAACTAAACAATTGTGATTTAATGGATTACACAATAATTTTATTGAAAATTATAACATGATGAAAATACGATGGTATTTTGTTTTAATTTGATATTCTTTAATTTCTTCTGACATACGTACATATTTAAAAGAATTTTGTATTTTATCTACTGTTTTCTTAAGGTCCACACAAAATATGCCGGCGGTCCGGATATAGATAAATTCGCACTTCCAGATGTCATAGATATGAAATACTTATGTCAATTTTATTATTATTGAAACTTTTAACTTTAAGTTTTTCAGTACCTATAGTTTTATCGGACGTTTACTGTATATCGTTCGAGTTACCATTGCATTCTAATGTTTTAAAATTATTATTTTTTGTTTTGTTTATTATTTTATGTTTTTTGACTTATTCTTTGACTTATTCTTAGTATTGATAGGTAGGTAAGTGTAGGTTAGTATGTGTTTTTTCCTTTTTTTTTTTGTTTGGTAGTCATTACTTAGGTAGTTTTTTGAAATGTTAATAATGATCTCTTTTTTCTGACACTAAATGTGAACGCATGTAATAGGGCATCATTTGAAGTCAACTCATTTTGTGTGTAATTGTATTGTGTTTATATGTATGTGATGTCTGTTTGTGTCCCAAAGGCAATAAATAAATAAATTAATCACGATTAACTGAAAAAATGGGCAAAGTCTAATATTTGGCGTCTTTGGCGACACAAGGACGTACAATATATACACTGTTTGCAAATAATTTGAATAAAAAGTCTTTGATTAATAGTCGTTTATTCCCAGCCTCATCATAATCTGAATGTTGTAAATATTGAATAGTTATGTAACTAAGAAATAATATGAGTAATTCGCATTTTTGCGTATATAATAAACACGCGAATTCTCTCTCAACAGTTCATAAGTTATCTGTACTTATTGCAACACACACATTTCTGGGTAAGCAGACGTTTCATATTTTTACCAAATTTTTGCTTTTACCCGCAACGTTTTATTTTTGGTTTGATTATTTGTTTGTGGGTTAACTAACTGGAAGAAATCGTAACGTTGCGATAGTTCGCCCTAGTGAACAATTTTATATGATTTGTCCGACCGTGTGCTTATATTATTATGTAACATTTCACATTGTTCATTGTGTAAATCTAGACCATCGGGCATGTGTGTATTTATTTAATACTGCATAAACGGCACCATGGAAGTGTTGAGTTCGAATCTTGCTGTTGACGTTGTATTCTTCACTTCACGACACAAGCTTTTATACTAGTGGCGGGAGATTAAGAGCCTTTTTTGTAGTGTGAGACAGTGTAACTACATTCAAGTCCGTACACGCAGTTATAGTAGTATTAGCGAGCGCACAATGAACAAGAATGCACACAGATGCGTTCATTGTTCAAGGCAGCTATATCTGTTCTTTTACGAACACTACAAAAAAGGCTCATATACTGGCGTTAGAAGTATACCTTGCTGTGAAATGTGCCCAGATCAAGCCCAGATCCTTTTTCATATAAAAAGAATGAAGGCACAGAAGTCAGACAACAAAAACACATGAAGCTAAGTAAAAGTGTGGTATTTGTTATGTACCTTAATATTTATTCAAATACCTACATTATTTAAATGTGTGTTCATTAAATGTAGGTAATTAAGTGATTAATGATGATATCACACGCGCGTGCGATATAGTTTACTATTTATACTATGTTTTCTATTTAGCAGTTTCCCAATATCGGGCAGTACTTTGCAGCGGCGTGCATTTTAGTGACCTAGATCTATACAAAGTTTGTACTTAATTCTACTCTAATAAATAATCATTATAAATAGTAGCTGGATAGGTAGAATATAGTAATATAGACACCTACATAATATCATTGTATCTAGGCAGAGCGTTTCCTAATAATGTAGGTATACAGTAGTGAGTAGATAATAGAGGTATATTTAGTTGCCTATCCAATGAATTGTACAATATCCCTCACTGTGTGTTGAGGATGAATCGAATGTTGGTGTATGTTTTATTTTAAACAGTTACATGACGAAATCATATAGGACTGATGAATCACCTGGGATATAATCTCATATCGCAGAGAAAAATGGTCGGTTGGCTGGGAACTTACCGACCAAAAAATCTGTTATCAATTGATGGAACGTACTATTACAAACAAAGATTTTTCGATCTTGTTTCATTGTAATCAGATCAGAGTAATTGTCTCTCTAATCTATTTGTTTTGCGTGTGTGTTAATTGTGAACGGATTTTATTGGTCTTGTGTATTTATTTTTTTGTACTAATGTACCTGTCAATATTTGTTTTTGTGACTGTATCTGTTCCATGTGTATAAATAAAAAAAGAAAGAAGTTGACAAGTCAATCCAAAGCTTTACATGTAAGTCTATTTATCTAACCCCTCACGCTGCATCCTTGCGGGATAGGAAGAGAGGGCAGAATCACAGACCGCCCTGTCCTTACATACGCTATGTGTTTCCGTCACGTTTGTGCAATTTTTCGTTCACGATCTCCAATTCCTTTTACTCAAAACGCATAGGTTCTTGAGAATCTGCATGTTAACAAGATCGGTCCAGATCTGTCTTTAACATAAAATCTACCGACATAATAAAACTATATTACGAACTAGCTGAGTTACCAGTGCTTCGCAACGGCAATTGGATGGGGAAGTAAATCTACAGTATGAACCGAAACACTTTGATCCAAAATAGTGAGTTTTAGCGGCTCCATACAATATAACCATCAACCCGGCAATTTTCCATGCTTAGATTTTTTTCTACGGTTTTGAAAAGTAAAGTATACTACGTATTGAGTTTTTTTTTCTACGGTTGGTACAGATAATTATTGGTACTGATAATTAATACAGTCAATTATAATCTATCCATCGTAAAATGCGGGAGTTATTCAAGCACTTACAAAAAAACGACTCTGTTTTATATTAAAAATTACAATACATTACAGCTATGTATGTACAGTGTATAAAGATGTTTGAATAATTGTTATCAAACGGCCCATCTTATTTATAGGTCGACCACATGTTCTGATTATTCTACGTATTCCAAGCAATGACGTACTTTGCGAATATATTTTTCGCTGGACGGCCACCTTGACATTGGCAATTGGCATACATAACTACACAGTACACACACAATATACGATGTAAGTCTTTGAATGACTCATACATTATTGTCTGTTAATTTGCCAGTGTATAAGTATTGTTTTTGTACGTATTTTGTGGCTATTTAAATATTTGGTTTATTTAACAGTATATTTCATT
Source organism: Ceraclea dissimilis (assembly GCA_963576895.1). Classification (NCBI taxonomy): domain Eukaryota; kingdom Metazoa; phylum Arthropoda; class Insecta; order Trichoptera; family Leptoceridae; genus Ceraclea; species Ceraclea dissimilis. Next base: position 18,084,189 of record OY756364.1, read on the forward strand.
AGTACATATAAAACAAAAACACGGTTATTTTTTCAGTCATGCAAAACAAAAACAGTGTTTTTTTTTCGTCATATAAAACAAATTCTACTGCGATCAAATTATTTTATGAGTACCTGATTATATCAACAGATGTACAGCAAAGGATGGACTTTCCATCGCGCTTGAGATATGTAGGAATATTGGGGTTAGCTGGTAGAGATCGCAGCACTGCGGTTAGCTTGCCCTAGTGGTCAAATATTTCAGCATGTATTAGGTACTTGTTACGCTAACGTACTGCTGTATTTTTTTCACTTAAATTATTAAAAAAATGGATATGATCATGTAGAAAAAAAGCCGATGTTGCACAGTAAATTATAATATGTATATAAAAAAGTCCATCTAGATCCTTATTTTCGTAGTTTGAACATTTGTCATAATTTTTCCTGTTTTGAGCGACGAATAAATAGGTCACGATCTTTACATTACGTGACCAAAATACAATGATCCAAATTATTATAAATCAAAGATCCATAATATACCTACTCGGTCGATCGTCATATGTGGTATCGTAATTTATACCTACTACTGATTGTATAATTTCCTTTAAGTGGCTAAAACACGTACGTAAAAAAAAAACAGTTTTTTTGTAAAATGTAGAGCAAAGTTCAAGTGCTAATCATATTTTTTTAAAGTACAACTAAACTCATTGTGTGTTGTTCATGTTCACGATTAGGTCATGTTTCAAACATTTCTGCTATCCAAATTCCGTTTCGTATTATTCAATTAATTCACTGTAAAATGTTACCCTGTTATATTGCCATTAAAAAAAAAGATTTTTTTTAGACCTTAGATCTCGAAACCTAAATAAATATGCTTTGAGAAATAATAGTAGGACAGATACATTGAACCTTTATCTCGGGAATGAACGTAAAATATTTTTATACCTTGTGTAGATTTCTCAAATAAAAATTGTGAAAAACACTTCTGCTTTTTTTTTTAAGGACAGCAACTTGTTTCCCAAAACTTGCAAAGAACAAGATCTTTTTCGCATTGACAATATTCATTAAAATCTAGGGAATGACCGTAAAAGTATGTTTAAAAATGAAGCGAAATTAACCCCAAATAGTAAACAAACGCTATTTTTTACATTTTATTATGGGACTGTTCATGCGATTTTGAACCGTAATACCGCAGGAAATGCCTGAGACGTCAAAGTTGGGACCCCACTCCCCAGCCTTAAAAATAATTATTCTTCTTCTTCATCAGCCTTCTTCCCTCCACTGCTGGATATAGGCCTCTTCCATCTACTGTTTCCACTCGTCTCTGTTAATTAATAATTATGTACTGAAAATTAAACTGTGTAATTTTTTCATTGCAATTGCATATAATCTTTCGAATCAATAAATTTTATAAGCACAAGGACGTATAGGTAATCATTTAATCAATTATCGATATATGCCGTAACAGAGTCATTATTATATGCATACCTATGTTTTAATTACATATAGTCCAAGAGCCCGCTGCTTAATTTATGACGTATCTGTTTTTTGATCGAAATGTGGTACAAATGATAGCTTACCAATAGGGTTTTACATCGCACTAGGGTTGCCTATCAAAATCTTGCCGCAACCCCCCCTGCCCCCCCCGAAAAGGTCCCTCTTCGCGGTTTTTCGCATTTTATAGGAATATGGAAAGAGATAGGAGAAAGTAGTCAATGGCAAAAATAATCCTTGCTAAATTCTCTACAAAAAATGTTAAGTCATTTTTTTCGTAGAACTAGCAGTTTACTCGCAATGGCCGGTCCAAAACCGAAATTCATTTAAAATACAAAAAAAATGTATTTAAACTAAATTGGTTGAAAATTGATAAGAGCTACAGGAACATAGTCAAAGAACGAATTAATCACCATAGTCTTAGCTACAAAACGAAATATAACTTATTTTCATACATCAATTAATTTAGGAGTTATTGCAATAAAACTCAGTGACGAAAATTCTTAAAATTTTGTTTTTCATAAAATAACCAGCGATATAGCGCCGCAGGCCAAACATTTTTTTCCATAAAATATTAGTGATAATGGGTGGAAGAAAGTTAAAGAAAAAAATAAAAAAAAAAAATATTTTTTTCAAAAAATATCCTGTTTTTCGACCGGCCATTACGGGTAAACTACTAGTCCTATGAAAAAATTGACTTAATATTTTTTGTAGAGAATTTAGCAAGGATTATTTTTGTCATTGACTACTTTCTTCTATCTCTTACCATATTCCTACAAAATGCGAAAAACCGCGAAGAGGGACCTTTTCGGGGGGGGCAGGGGGGGTTGCGGCAAGATTTTGATAGGCAACCCTAGTGCGATGTAAAACCCTATTGGTAAGCTATCATTTGTACCACATTTCGATCAAAAAACAGATACGTCATAAATTAAGCAGCGGGCTCTCGGACTAATAGGCTGATCACAAATTCACAATGAGTAGCTGAGTACTTACTTCTTTTCTGGGTAATTCTTATCGCCCAATCTTCTTATCATAATTACATACGTCACATAACTACTTAATCTAATATTATTTTTCTTCCTCATTACCCCTTGAGACCATATGGAGAAGCAACAGAAATTTCTAGAAGACTTTCTATATATCTATCTATTTGGGTTTGTGTATGCAAGCCCAGATTCTTTTAGATAAAAAAAAGTGCGAAAACTGTGTAATTTATTGTGTATCTATTATAAAAACGTGTTCATTGTAGAAATAAAAAAAAATATTAGGAGAAAGATGCTTTCACTTAAACAAGTAGAACTTCCCTTGAACGTTGTAAAATCCGACCTTATACCTACCTATAATATTATTATTGCACGATTCCGTTATCACTGTTATCAGTGACTTCGCAGCTGGCGACTGATAACAGGACAACAAAAACAGTAATAAATACATTCACACTTTAAAGCGACCTTGAATTTTGTACATAAATAACCTTATCAGTGAATCAATTACACGTGTGTGTTGACCAGATTCCCATGCGAATTCAGGACATTGAAAGTTCACTAGATTTTGTCATAAAACGGGTCAATAGAGTCCTTTCCTTCCAGGATTCTTTCTACTAGATATGGAGATCATTCATTCATTTCCGGGTCCGAGCTTCACCCCACTAGGCCACCGCACTCCAGAAATTAGCAGCCGTTACGGCATTGTCGGTGACCATCATCAGGTCCCTCGCATCGCACCTCACTGGCATATGGAGATTCAACTAGATATGGAGATTCAACTATATATATGGGGAGTGGGGATTCAGCTTGATACGAAAATATTTATTGTTTCCTTTACGTTTACGGGACCACAAGAGTGACAATATTTAAACCGTTTCCGGATAAAATAGAAGAAAACCCGCAAGATTAAATTAAATTACAACCGTCCAAATTCGCTAAATAATTTTAGTGCAAATATTGAAATATCACCAAGTGGGCTCGTAAAAAAAATGAATTAGGTAATGTCAATCTCTTCGCTGGCTAGTCAATGAAATTAAATTTATAAATAATCACAGATGCGCTATAAAGTTGTCCGTCCTAATCCTATGTCGATATCTGACCGGACCCGTAGCACCGAGAAAACAGAAAAAGCGAGTGTTTCGCCCAACTCCATGTGCGACATGTTGGCTTAGGTGCAGAGCGCCAAAAATGAAACCTTTGACACTCTGATATATTCTGTACTATACTATACCCTCACGCCACCTCTCTTGCGGGGTAGGCAGAGAGAACGGATTGCCAGACTTTCCTATCCTTACACACACTTCGGGCTTCCGTGACGTTCATAAAATTCCTCATACACATTGAACGATTACTTTTACATATTCTATGTCTATGGATAATTGTAACTATACTCGTATGTAACCATGAGGAACTAAGCATGATATACTTACCTATAGTTTTGTAGCTTACGTCATTCTGTTCTGTCAAATTACCCGAGTATAACGTCCTATACATAATTTATCAACCTAATACGTATACGTCGTATACATACATAATCAAATAGGTGTATGTATACGGTATAAGTTTAACTGCCGTCTTGCGTGGACTAGGAGGAAGCGCCTTGAAGAAGTCAATAACCGCTAAATTTAGTGGATCGGTGTTTTTCTTATTTCACGTATCTCGAACGTACGTTGTGTTGGGTTTATGTATTGTTTTAAATATAAAATGAGAGCCTTTACGTAGACGATCGATTTAGAGAGTCTTGGGTGTATTTTTTTTTTTTTAATGAATCTAGGTTTATCGAAATAAACCCAAATACATCCTTGTACCTTTCAAAGTAAGCTTGAAAAGCTTGTGTCGTGTAGTGGAGTAGGTCGGCATCGGGGATTGAACCTGTGCCCACTGGATGTGGGCACAGGTTCCACACCTCAATGTTTATATGTGTGCTCTTTAGATTATGGCATTATGCCCACCTTAAACATTTTATCAGACAGTATTTAATATCTAAAAACCTAAGGGAATAAATTCAACATTCAGTAAATTTCAGAGGTAACTTTGAAATTATTTTTTATCAAAAAAAATTACAAAAATCAAATTTCTAACTGCGAGAATCACTAAAGAATATTCTCATTTATCCATGTTTTAAGATTCAGGAAGATATCTTTAGTATTAGCTGAGTAATCCTAATTTTCCCCCAGCAATTTTCGCGTATACAATTACTATTAATTTTCTTAATTGACCATGTTTTAATTTCTTCTAAGAAACAGTTAACAAACAAGAAGCTATCATATCGTATATAGAGGTGTTATTAAACTCGGAGTATTTACGTTTACTAGTAAGCATTGTTATCAATATTTACGTTCACCTTATCATCGGAACAATGTGATGTATTTTGGATATATGGATCAACACTTCCATTGAAATTGCAAGTTGTTTACATACATATTAACCGTGGCATTCAATCACTATACTTGCATTATGGAATATTATAAATGCTTGTAGATAATATGCAACCAAGATTTTTTTCAATGAATTTTACATAACAGCTGATGTCTTATGCCCCCGCCGCACGCTCATGACCAACCACGAGCAAATGGAGATTGGATGGAGGAGAGAGTAAAAAGGCGTGCAGATAGAACGTTTGTCTTGACGTGTACTTTATTTAATTTATTTATTTAAACTTAAAGTAAACAAGAAACACATATAAATATAAAAAATGGACATAGTACAGATTATAAAACGTTGTTCACTAGGGCGAACTTATCGCGGAACTGCGATTTCTTCCAGTTAACCCCAACGTGTACGTATCCGACCGTTGACGCCTTTTTACTCATGAACACCTTTTGGTCGTGGTTCGTCACGAGCGTGTGGTGGGGGTATTATTTTTATTTTATCTTTATGAAGTTTTAAAAATTTCGCTTATTGAGATAACACATTTTTATACAGTAGGTAGTTATTAAACATCAACACAAAAACATAAACAATATTTCAGACGTACAATTAACGACAAATAATAAGTAATAAAAATATTATCCGGCAGGAAATGAAAATTTTCGGTGTTATGCTTGCAAAGAGTGCTGTTTTTCAAAACATAAAATTTGAATTGTACATGAACAATGTTGTATGCAAAAAAACAGATTTCATATATTAAACTACGGTTTGTTTAAAAAAGGGTTGATAGTCTCGTAAACGTTTAAAAGAAACAGCTGATTAAAGTAAAAAGCACGAAATAGCTGTTTGATCTGTTAACAAAAGTTCAACGTGATGGTATGAATATAGATGAATGATTGAATGAATATTTGCTAGCTCCATTATCACCTCTTCTGAGAAATCTGCATGAATTCATAATACATATAGGACATAGGTATTGCAGTAGTACTTAAACAGTATACTCCTAAATGTACCTACATTACATACATACTTACTTAAAATAATATTGTTAGGGCATACAATTGCTATAGTTACATATGTGTGAGTCTGTTGTTATTCGGTGCACGTATACTTTACCAAACCATAAAAAAACTAGGCACCTACTAATCTCATACAAATACATTATATGTTATGTATTAGGTACATACTATATGAATATAATAATATGTTAATGTAAATAGACGTATATTATATACCAATATATTATATTATGTACGTACATATCAGTATTACTCATACGTCATACATCATTTCATTCTAGATGTATTATGATGTGGTTACGTTATTTGGTATATGACTTAAGCCAGAGTTTCTGCAACCATTCTTCTTCTCCGAGTGTCATGTCAGGTCCCCCGACGTCGGCTAGGTCGTCTCTAGCGTAGGCTTCCTTTCCTGTGCTAGACGGACCAACTACCAACTCCCCCACCCTCTGGATTCTGATCCATTGTCTGATGTTTCTCAGTCAGGATAATTTCAATTTTCGCCTCCATATTGATGTGCAGCAGATCATACTTTTGGTTGCAGAGAATGTGTCCCAAATTTTTCTAGTCTTTAATACTGAACATCAATTCTTTTTCTGACCTTGCCCGTCGCAACATCTGCAACCATTAGGTATAGTTAATATCTAAGAACCAGCATTGAGAATGCTAAGGTATAGCTTAGAGAAAAGTAGAAAATTATATACTTACCTGTAGTGTGTAGTGTTTTTTTAACTAGGAATTACAATATAAATACAGTTCTTATTCTTCTTTGTCAGCCCATTTCTTTCCACTCCTGGACAAAAGTCTCCTCCATCTGTCTGAGCTGTGCAGCAACATGTCAGTCCAGATCGTCTCTCCTTCTTAGGTGTGGCCGTCCTGCACATCTATTTGTTGTTCAGGGCCTCCAAATTAACAAGTTTTTTTGTCCATTTGTCTTCTACGCTTCTGGCTACCTTCCAGACCAATTCCACTTTAGGGTCGATATGCGGTGAAAAATGTCAGTTATTAAAGTCTCAGCTCCTCGTTTTAAGACTACGGAAGTACAAAAATATACCCGATGAACTACATAAGTGTGTAACAATGTACTGAATGTAGGTATGTCATGTTAAATTTTCCTTGATTTTATTTGTTTTGTATTGCATCGTAAACTTTGACAAGCACTATGCTATGAAATTTCGTTGGCAACGACCTTGGTTGGATAGAGGAAAATATACTTATTATACGTATTCAAATATACTAAATATTATATACCTAATATAATATTATACCTACTTAAATATACCACTAATGTATTCACATTTCTAATCAACTTTAGCTGAATAGTAATCAACTGTTTCAGGGGCTTCTTATGATATGTGGAAAACATAGTTGTAATGGAAGAAAAATTGATTGCAAATCATTGAAAATTATTAGACGTGATTTTTTCTCTATGATTTTCGTGAGTAGGACTAAGATAAAAAAAAAAAACCCTCCAAATATATCTGCACTCTTCACAAAACACTTTTTTAAATAAAGCAAAGTTGTCACCAAAACGTGAAATACCGCATTTTTTAAATTGCATCATGTGTGTGCATTTGCTCGTGCGTGCGTGCGTGTGTCTGTGTGCATGGGAAATATTCATTACGATTTCCTTTCATTTTCGTCATACCATTTTCGCCACCTTTTCCCGTTAACTGTTTTTAGTGTTAATAAAAAGTGTCATTATTCGTCATCTAACTGAAACTGAATGCGTTTTTTGCCTTATTTACTATAAATATTATTATGAATGAAAAGAGAACTACCGTTCTTAATGAATATTCAGATGTTTTTTACTGTCCTACCATTAGCACACTATTTTTAATCAATGTCAATGTCGTTGTAATTTTTAATTGTATTAATTTATTTAAGTGTTAATTTTTTCACAGTGTAATCGACAGATACTAGTTATTGAATAATAACACTTACTTATATGATTAGAAAAAGCAGTTTCATTTAGTAACTGGAAATTGTGTAACTGCATCATATTCCAGTGTTTCATTTTTAGGCAGTAGCAGTTTACTTTACTTACTGTGTTATTTGCTTATTGTATTTTTTTATGAATAGCCATTTTTTGCATTCTTCTTCTGTTGGCCCTTCTCTCTCTACTACTGGATGTAGGCCTCTTCCATCGCTTTCCTTTTTTTTCTGATTCCCACCTTCGTATGCGCATCCATGCTATACCGGCTTGTTGAACAATGTCGTCAGACCACCTTTCAGTATGTCTTCCAACATATCTGTTCTTTTTCTATGGCCCCCATTAAAAAATGTTGGGTGCCCATCTAGTGTCTTAATGGCAATTAATTGGGATATTCTTCTTCTTCATCTTCAGCTTTCTTCCCTCCACTGCTGGATATAGGCCTCTTCCAACTGTTTCCACTCGTCTGTTTTCTGACGACCCTTACGCATCCAGCTTCCTCCAGCGATTTGGACAATGTCGTCGGTCCATATCTTTGGTGGTCTTCCGACGCTCATTCTATCTGTCCAAGGTCTCCACTTCAATATTCGTTGCGCCTATCTGGTGTCACCCTGCTTTGCCATATGTCTATTAATGGTAATTAATTTATCGAGAGTAAAAACATAAACCTTTCGCCAAATTACGCGATATTTCGGAAAAGATCTGTAGAGTCTTGATGGTGAATAATCTATGCATCATGATATGCTGTAGAAACAAAAACACGGATAATAATTTTCCAATGTTAACAGAGTTTTATTTGTGTTTTTCTTGGGAAATAACTCGATAAGTTTTATGTTGAAAGAATAACAAGTCTCTTTCTACTTTTTTCACATTCTTGAACAGAATTCTAGAAAATATTGTGATTCTCGCGAAGTAGATATTGTTTCTTGGATTAGGGCCAAGAAAATATCACGTAAGAATGGAAGAAATATTATCTACCTATACCAACTACAACTACGTGTTATACCAGAACCTATATTCTTAAGGGTATTCAACTTTGTCTGAATGCCTGACATGTAATCGTAAGGGTATTTGGCTTAAGCCAAATAAATGGGCATTTATATGATCGTTTAATACAGTGTCTGGCAACTGAGTGCCGTGAATGAAAAACACCCGAAACTGATCGTTTCAAACTCTATTTGCGGAGGCAGGACTTGCCAACACACTTCTCATTATTATTTTATCCTCAGAAAAGTATACATAATATCATTCACTATTGACACTCATGAGCTCAATACTGGAAAACATTCAGCTATGCAGATATCATGGATATCGAAGGATGATGCTCAGATGCGCGGGGCCTGAAGTATACAAGCATTGTGCTTGAAATATCACCGTTTAAAAACCGTCTTACAATATTGCATGTATTAAATATACTTACATTTTTTTAAAAGATAAATCGCTTGGCAACTAATGTTCCTATAGGATTAGTTTTCCATTTCAACAAATCTAAATAAATGTATGTAAATAATATTAAAATTAATTCGTTTCCTGAAAACTTGCATAGACTAATCGTCTCGTCGCCCGAGAATAACAGAGTTCTAATTTATTTGATCCGAATGTTGAGAAAAATGAGATCAAAGTTTTGAACTCTCATATATCTTTGAGCAGATTTAAGAGTTTATCAAATCTATCGACGCCGATTGGAGTGTAAAGAGTTCCAATTGGCGTTTCGTCAGAGCTTACATGGTGATGACAGGTTCGAATGCTGAACTGAGTGTATAAGGATCAGGTCAGCATTCACGTCAAACAATCTTCTTCTTCTGCATTAGCCTTCTTCCCTCCACTGCTGGATATAGGCCTCTTCCAACGTTTCCCTTCGTCTCTGTTCTGACCCTTCCGTATCCAGGTTCCTCCGGCGATTTGGACAATGTCGTCGGTCCATCTCTTTGGTGGCCTTACGACGCACCTTCTATCTGTCCAAGGCCTCCACTTCAATATTTGTGGCGCCCATCTGGTGTCACCCTGCCTGGCCATATATTATGTCCTGCCCATTGCCACTTATGAGTTTTGACACACGTCTAATTTCAAATAGTAATTGTCAAACAGTAATCGGCGCTAACATTGACCACACATTCTGGCAGCAAGATGTGACAGATAGATAGGCAATGCCCTTTACCGCCTCCATATATATGTCAGCAGGTCATCTGTTAAAGAGGGATTTTTGCGTAGGATTCTTAATAGAAGTATTTCAATTGTTATGACTGAAGAATAATAGTCTCGTGCCCTAGAATCTGGGAAGACATGATGATTGTCACCACAACTAGGGCATACCGTGTGTTGTAATTCGTAATTGTAACACATATGTTTTTATACCTAATCAACTCACTGGTAACATCTGTTTATCCTTGTAACATGATTGTAAGTACATTAAGGGGGCATATGCACTGAGCAAAAATCGTTCTATTTTTGCTTCAACTTTTTCAAATTTCGGACGAGAATGTTAGCGCGAAATAAGAATAACGTAAGCGACAAAGTGAATTATACCTTTTTAAAAGAAAACTGGGAAGAAATTTAAAAATCTAAAACAGGCGGTTTTTTTAAGGATCTGGGCTTGCACACACAAACCCAAATACTTTCCTGCATACCTTGCACTAGAATAAAAACTTGTATCGCAAAGTTTGAAATACATCGTCAGCGCCGGGGCTTGAACCTGACACCTCCCGCTTGAGCGTCTTTCGCCTCAACCGACTGCGCCAACTGTGTACTTGTTAAGATTATAATTACCAGTGTTTTGGATAAATTATGCTTTTATATCTGAAAAACTGAACGGAAAATGTTCAGATCCCGTAAATTTTAGGGGCACTTTAGGAATATTTTTTTATTCAAGGAATTTCCAAATCCTCTAATTCTAAAACAGCCGATCTGTAGTCCATACTTTCATCTATCACTGTCTTCAGTTTCAAGACGATTCCCTCAGTATTGGCTGAGTACAATTCAGGGCGCCGAAGCCCAATGACAGCATATAGGACCTTAAGTATATATAATTAAGTATATCAATGCTGTTATACATGTTAGGTCGGTACAATCTATGCAACAATGTACCACGCTAGGTATTACTGTGATGTGAACATTGGCCGATATGATAATACATCACACAGTTCACACAATTACAAAACAATCAACATAATAAGTACAATATAGGTACAAGTATGCTATCATTCTAGTTATACCGTTGTTCCTCTAGTTTCGAACCTATTCGTTCTTTGACACCGTTCGCAAACCGAAATTACGCAAAACGAATCATTTTTTTCTCCATTGAAATTAATTCAATTACAAGGTGCACCGACATCGTCCCCTAATAGTTCATCCCTCAGTTCAGTTCATTCCTTCCAACAGTTCATTCTTCGGATAGTTCGTCCCTTGACAGTTGGTCGCCTGGTCAATAATTTATCCTTTTCAGCCCATTTCTTCACGTTGCATACTTACATAGGTACATGTTTTTTTATCCAGCTCGCCTTAGTGAACTATTAATTTAAATATTTATGATGAACGTTCACTGGGACGAGCTGATGACCAAAATTGAGTCAAGTAACGATATTGCAAGTGACAGGGGCCTTTGGCGAAGATACACAGATGCTCGAATCTGATCCCCTGACCCAACCAAGGATAGAAGGGGAAGATAACAATACAGAGACATTTGTCTTTTTAAATGTGTTCGGTTATTGTGTTCGTAGACCGATTCTTTTGTAACCCAAGGTGCCACTGTATATACAAATGCTTACTTAATTTATTGTAATGTGGGTTTATAGGACTTTTTTGATAACATTGCTACTGTTTAATCAGTAGGTATCTCAGTGGCGGAATTAGACATCCAGAGGCCCAAGGCAATATCAATTTTTTAGCCCCCACCTCTGGTGGGCTGCCATTCCATGGATGTCATTATAATATTTTTACTTAGTTGAAGCGTGGGCTTCCGATCAGGAGGTTCCGGGTTCGAATCTCAGTGCTGATGATGTATTAAGCACTTCACGACACAAGCTTTTACTTACTGCGAAGTGTGCAGGGAAGTATTTGAATTTGTGTATACAAGCCCAGATCCTTAAAAAAAACGTAGTATATAGAATGACAAACAGGTGGATGTTTCGGCTCTCGACAACACGATCGTCATCAAAATGTTGCGCCACGAACTAGGGTTTGTGCATTATAATTAAAATTGCAATATAATCAACATATGATTTTTAAACGGAATAAAATTACATGCTATACAATGTAGCGTGCATGTGGCATGTACTATAATTTATTTATTGCATGTTTGTATATAAAGAATGGTAGTAATTATACCTACTTTATAATCTAGTACTTTGATTCCACAATGACTAAGTATTAAGTACGTATCTATTTATTATGTCATACATCTGAGATAAAGTGTACTTAAGGCCTTGGTACCAAGAATGACATCACAGTCATTGCCCACGGCATTAAGGTTCAAAATCGCGTGCACAATCGCATAATTAAATAGTAAAAAGCGTGTTTTCCATTTTTGGGGTTAATTTTGCGTCTATCAAAAAACTTTTACGGTGATTCCCTACATTTTAATGCATATTATCAGTACAAAAAAAATTCTCCGCTACTTTCGGGAAACGAGTTGCTACCTTTCGGGAAAAAGGTCAGAGGTGTTTTTCACATCTTTTATTGAGAAATCTATACAAGATATAAAAAATCGTTGATGGTTATTCCCTAGATAAATGTTCAATGCATCTACCCAATTTTGTTCCAAAGCACATTTAGTAACGGTTGTCGAGATATAAGGTATCCCATTTTTAGAAATTTTGAAATGTCGGTATGCATACTCTTAAAACACGTTTGTTGTACATATTTAATCAAGGTATTAGTAATGCATTAGAAACCCAAATGGTGACTATATGATTACTGGTGATTAGAGGCTGGGAAATAGCTTATTTTGTTGTTATGTGCAAAAAGTGGTATTATTTTTTGCTAAATGGTAGTATTATTAATTTATATAAAAAGTGGTGCCATTATTTTTTGCCAATGATGGTAAGTATATTTATTTGCAAAATAAGATTTTACTGATATGTTTTTTTTTTGCAGTGAGTGGTATTATTTTTTTGCAAAACGCTGATTTATTATTTTTTGCATAAAGAGGTGTATTATTTTTACAAAAATGGTGGTTAAATTTTTTCTATGAGTGGCATTATTTTTTGCTAAATAGTGGCATTGTTTTTTGCAAAATGGTGGTATTATTTTTCGCAACGTGTAGTGTATTTTTTAATTTGCAAAAACGCGATATATTTTTCTTGCAAAAATTGTGGTATTTTGTGTTAAATGGTGGTATTTTGTGTTAAATGGTGGTATTTTATGTTTTTTTATAATATTATATTAGATACAACAGCTTTAGTAAATATTTCATTAAAATAATAATATACAATGCATTTTTTATATTGCCAATTATAGTATCTATCTATTGGCTGATAACATCATATGCATGTTACATTATAGATATACTTCAAATGTGTTATGGTATAATTTTTTGCAAAATGGTGGTTATATTTTGCAAGAATTGTGGTATTATTGTGTACAAAAATTGGTGTTAATTTTCACTTTCTTTACATCTTTAATTTATTTATGGTTAAAGATACTATCGTTTACACGTTTTAAATAGTTGCATAAAATAAAATATAAATTGTACGCAATTTACCACAACTTTATATAGTTCGTTACACGATTTAATGACTTTGTATCTCCCAGCTGTAATCGATAACCAATTGTTTGTATTATTAAATACATTATATTGTTTATATTTCTGCAATGTTTATTAACATTCAACAAAGATATTGTATTATGTTATGAATACTATGGATACATAAGATCAAATGTTATCGAAATAATTAGCAACTATTATAAATGACCGTATAATAAAGTATAATTTATAATTAATTAATTTTCCATTTTATTATATGCACACATGTGCATTATCTAACATTGAAAATTATTCTTCAGTATTACATAATAATGTTTAAGATTACGCAACAATCACATTAATAAATTTTGTGTCTTTGAATTTGAAAGTAGAAGAAATTAATGAGTTCGCCCTAGTGATCATTTCTCTTTTCACCAGTATCCAGTTATAGGGGGAGGGGTAGGGGGCGAGGGGGCCCGGGAAATGTCAGAGACTGATTTGCCATCTACTATGCAAAGATTCCAGTTTCGTCACCCATTTTTCAAAAAAATGTTGTGTGCGGCGCTTTTTTTTGTTACATTTTATGAGACAACACTTATAATGCCAACCTAAAATACGTCAGTTTTCACTCGCCTTCATGAAAAAATTTCGCCTGCGGCGCTATTTTTCTTTTTTTACTGCGTCTGTATTACAATTTTAATTGCCTCCTCCAAAAGTTTTTTTAGCTTAAGACCTTTAAAGAAATTAGATTGATCGAAGTCTAATTTACCAAGCTTTTATTTAACTTCATCTGTCGTTGTTACTGTCTGCGTCTACGTTTTTCCTTCAAAATTTTAATGACTTCTTAAAGTCCCAACTCCTTAAAAATTTGCACACATATTTGCTACAGATGTCGGTTTAAAATTTTAGTACCTACTGTTTTATCATAAACACGTTTCATTTGGTAAATTTTAATTATTTTTTATTTTTATATGGAGAATAATAAGCGTGGTTCTTGAAAAAAAATCTGATTACTTATTGCATTTATTCACATGTATTTCTAATTTGTAAATTATTTCTTTGTTACAGGTGTCACGCACAGTGAGCGCACATGGATTCTAAAATGGCCAAAATAAATATTTAATTAATTTAAAAATAGAAAATAATGAATATTTCAGTACTGCTTTTATAGCATACATCATCCAATGCGTTGGATATGTTTAAATTTAGTCTCAACAAAAATAAATTTAATGCAGTAGTGTGCGATAAAATAAAGTGTTTAAAATAATAGTGTGTGTTTAGCGCAAGATGGCCGCCGAGACGAACAGTAAAGATGTTCATATAAGTATAAGTGATGGTGGTAGTTCTAGTTCATTGGATAGAGGGGGGAGGGTGGCCTACACCCCCAGGATTAGGTCGCCACCCCCCGTAGAACCACTCAACAATGGGGGTGTACAACAGTGAGTATAATATTCATACAAAAACTTTTGCTAATAATTTCTTTACTCCATTAAACCTGGACATAAAGTACTTTTTTCTTCTCGCACGTAATAGTTTATCCTTTCTAGGCGGGACAATAAGATATCATGGATAATATTTTTTTATGAAAAAACCAAAAATAGTACATTTTAACACATATTATATTATCTACATTACTACGAAATATAATTACTAATTATTAGTGAATTGATGTAGAACTAGTTGAGACGTATGGGGCATGTGGAAAGGATGGTTGAGGACAGATGACAAAGAAAACATTACAGGATTATTTTGAAATCACAACTTTAAATTTTTGTAAGACTATCGGAATTTTCTAAAAAATGGTTGGAGCGTACACTAAATACAAAAAAAAACACAACAGAGGGCCGTGTACAATATGTATATTGTATATACCATCACCTCGACTCAACTACCAGCCGTCATAGCATAGCGGTTGAATACCGGCTTGTCAGGTTGGAGGTCTGGGTTTGATTCCGGCCGCGGCAGATGGATGGGTTTCGTTACAAAAAACAGAATTCATAATTTGTAAATGTGATCAAATAATTCCCTCTTCCACATTATTGTCGCAATCGTGTATGAACTAATTTTCCCTCAAATACACATCAGGTATCCAGTTGTTGTCGAAATTGCGTTGTATTAGAAAAGAGGTGACTCCTTATATTACTGGATAATGGATATTGATTATTGCGGCACTCCCATATTTAAGGCAATAACTACCTACGTTAATGGTTGAACAAACCCTTCGCTAATTCCTTCATATGAATCGCATGTATGAGAATTGATCACGTTATATTATGGCGTAGTGGATAATTGTGGATTTGGATTATTTATGTTAGGTTAGGTTAAAAAATATTTCTTGAATGCGGTAGAAATAATGTTATTAAGAAGGATGTCTGAGAAATAACTGAGAGATAGGATAAGGAATGAGGTTATTAGAGAGATTGGTGACTTTTTTTACCGTATACCTACATGTTTTTTCTTTTCGCTTTTTTTATAACTCTGTGTATCACTTGGATAAGCTCGAAGAGATTGCTGTATAGCGATGAGCTCGCCCTAGTGAGCGTTACCAATTATTCTAAATGTAATGAAGAAAAGTAAATCAACTTAGATGGTTTAGGAATGTTTACAGAATGGATGACGACACCGTGAAAAAAAATACCATTTCAATCTACATATTAATCTCTCTGAACTCTCACGCCGCGTCGATTGCAGGGTAGGCAGAGAGGACAGAGCGCCAGACTGCTCTATCCTTACACACACTCCTAGCCTCCGTCACATTCGCACATTTTCATCATGTACACGCTCCCCCACTTCTTGTACTCAAAGCGCGTCCTTCCTTGAGGATCTGGTTTCAATCTACCACAAGATCATTATTTCTGCTGCTCTTTTTCTCTATAAAATGACTAAGTACGAATTCAGTTGACTCACAAAGAGTTCACTGAGCCTTTGTGCCACTTCATGTTGGGATAAATTATGTGACGAGACGGTAAATTGATCGTGATTCATTCATTTTATTGATCATACTCATGACATGATCAATAAAGTGTATAATTGTTTTGTTCAGCTGACTGCTACCGCCATCTACATGTAAACAGAAGATTCAGTACTTATTTATCTTATTTTTGTACAATCTGATTTGACAAGATAGCACACAGTTATAATGAATGTAGTAAATAAGTAATGCTCACTAGGGCGAACTTATCGTTGTACAGCGATCTCTTCGAGATAACCGAAGTGGTATAAATTATAAGCAAAAATGAAACATAATATGTACAGTGAAATACAAGGAAATGAAAAACGCCAATTTAATTACTCATAAAACTGAAATAAGTAGTACTGAGTAATGGAATAATACGTATTACTTTCAACTATATTTTGTGCCTGGGACCATATTTTATTTCTTACATGCCGCATTAATTAAAGTAGTTTTTCTCTTTAACCGAAATGGTTATTTGATTTTTAATAGCCTATGTCTTAGCCAGAATTCTGTTCTATCTTTACTCAAAATATCTAGTCTGAGAGTTCTCCCGTGTAAAACTGATTCCTGGACCGTGGACATAGAAGATTTAGTACCTGGGCAACCTTACTAAAATGTTATGGTGATTATTCGATTTTCTTTTACTATGATGACAGATACTCGTACTTTCTATTACGCTACGCCGTCGTACGAAATTTGGTTCTGTGCAGTGTGCATGTTTTCAACCCGTCTATCATATATCATATTACTTATTAAGTGGTGCATTATTGTATTTCTGTTTACTACGAGTCTAACGTCTACCTGGAATCACTTATTAAATACTCGTTTTGTCCAGTTATTTGATTGAAGGAATGAGATCAATATTGTTAAATGATGTTACATCAATTTTACGCCACAAGTATCGAACAAAGGTCAATTATAATTACCCCTTGTTGACTTGGGTTATTCTCTTCTATGTCAACAGTATAATTTGCAGGTATCATTCCAGAACTAATTTGTTTGCTCTAGATTTGTTTTTTTACGTTGTCACTAAAATTGCTAATACATAAAATGAAACATACAAAAAAAACACAGTATAAAGGTCAAAATTAATGACTCTATTATTCATATAATTTTCACCATTAAAAATTGACTTCTACTATGCACCGTCGAACGAAAATATTAGTCCTGCTCTCTCTGTGGCATCGTTTCAGAGTATACGGTTTTTCATCCTTAATATAAATACTAGCTTTCATAAAAAATTCCATAGATGGTGATAGCATAGATATTTACCGGCATATGAATAAAGGTGCGGAAAATATGAATAGTAGCTTTCGGAAAAATTTCCATAGATGGCGGTAGTGGAGAAAAATACTCGCATATGAATAGAGGTGCGGAAAATATAAATACCAGCTTTTAGGAAAATTCCCACAGATAGCGATAGCGTAGATAGAAACTAGCATATGAACAGAGGTGCTGAAAATACAAAACCTAGCTTATATGGAAAATATAAAGATGGTGACAGTGTAGATGTGTAATAGCATATGAATAAAGGTGCTGAAAATATAAATACCAGCTTTTAGGAATATTCCCATAGATGGTGATAGCGTAGATAGAAATTAGTATATGAATGTGGTTGTTTGTGTGGTAACCAGCGACTTGTCTAAACTATTTGTTGCTTTATAAACAAAGGATGCACAACCATCTTTTATAAATAGTTTTAAATACTGAAAAGAATTTATGAACTTTGTGAATCTTAATTAGAAACATACATAATGACGCAAAGATGATAACACGTAGACTACGCCATAATAATCCGATGTAAAGCTCATTGTGCATCAACCTTTTTCATTAAAGTTTTAATTTTGTTTTTCCACAGTGCATCACTGCAATATAATTTACATATTATGAGATTGTCTTTACGGCTCACAGAGTTTCATGATATGAGTTTTCCTTGGAAGAAAATAGAATTAGAAAAGAACAATGTCACCTTGTCCTACCTACATACGAGTATATAATAAAGATCTTGGAGTCACCTTTTAGCGTGAATTTCTAATTAGCCTACGTAATTAACTATTAGGTAGGGTCAGTGCTGTAATGAATTAACTAGAACAGTAACGTTTGGAAATAAGGAATCACAAATAAAACTCTTAAGGGCTTATAATATGCACTGAGCAAAAATCGTTCTATTTTCGCTTCAACTTTTTCAAATTTCAAATGAGAATGTTAGGGCGAAATAAGAATAACGTAAGCGACAATGTGAATTTTACCTTTTTAAGAATAGCCTGGGAACAATTTAGAAAATCTAAAACAGTCTATTTGTTAAGATTATAATTACCAGTATTTTGGCTAAATTATACTTTCACATCTGAAAAACTGAACGGAAAATCCTCAGATCCCGTAAATTTCAGGGGTCCTTTCGGAATATTTTTTTTCAAGGAATTTCCAAATATTGTAATATCGAAACAGTATATAAACCCTGTATCTGTGATTTTTATTTAAATACACACCAAATTAAAATAACAGTGACTGCTATTTCAACCTAGTGTTGCCACTGTTGCTTAGATTGTTATTAATTAATTAAGTATGATTAACCCCTATTTACTGTTAATAATTCTTAGAATAATTATTACCCGTGGGTACCCCTGCTAATAACAGGTTTGTCACTAAGACAGTGAAATATAGCAACCTCACGTAAATACCTGTTACCTACATAACATTTTATTTACTCAGCACTAGTTTTTTAATATGTCACGTAAATAATGGGTACGTGGTATATATCCGGTTGACTGTAAGATATTGCATTTGCAATAAGCCCCCCTTTACCGCACTACTATTGTTTTGATTTTTGATCTTCATGATTTTTGGCCCATAAAGATTTATTTTTTATTTACCTATTTATGATTGTCGCATTTGGTTAGAGCGCATATTTCTTAGTCGGAAAAATTTCTGGTTCGAATCAAAGTGCTGATTGTGCACATTAGGACAAAAGTTTTTATCTTACTGAAAATTGTACAAGAAAGTATTTGGATTTGTGTGTTTAAAATGTTTAAACCCATATCCTTTTAAAAATGATGTAATATTAGGTCCTATTTTGTAACTTTTCAAACTAAAAGAAGTTGCTCTGAAATAATCGAAAAAAGGACGTCTTATTTTATTTCGTACACACTTGAATGAATGAATGAAGTAATTTATTTTTTCCAGAATATATACACATAACAAAGAAACAATCAACATAAAAATACATATGCACATAAACAAATCATCAATGTGGCACTTTATTACGTAGTTACATAATTGGACCTGTTGTTTCCTTGTGTTGTATAAAAATTTGGTTATCGTGGTCGTGATATTATTGTACGACCTTATGACCATGAACAAATTGCAATTTTATTGAACATTAAAAATAATGCACTAATCAAAAACTGTAGCTAATGTCATTTACGCGGTTCACGAATAACGATTAATATAACGTAACATCCTTAAGAGGAGGCATATCGTCATTAAAAAAAAAGAAATTTTTCTGACCTCGGATTCCGACAATATTAAGATGTGCTTTGGAAAAAAATAGGGTAAAAAATACATTGAATCTTTCTTTAGTGAGTGACCTTAACAAACCTTTTATATATATATATTATAAGTAAGTACCTAAATAGATTCCGAAAAAAAGAGAATTAGCTCTGATTTTTTTTCATTGATTTTTTAGCTCTGATGACAGCAACTCTTTTCCCGAAAGTCACAAATAAAAAAATACTTTTTTGTATTTATAATATGCATTAAAATATAGTGAAAAACAGATTTTTTCAATTAAGGCAAAGTAAAATCCCTATAAAGTAAAAAAAAAACTGTTTTTTCCATTTGATCATGCGATTGTGCTCGCGATTTTAAACCTTATACTCGTCCGCTTACTATTAAGTAATTTTTTTAAATATCTCTTGTGTAGGTACCTACTTAATATTTATTTATATATTGCTTTAATTAAATTATGTGTATTTCTGATAGTGTTATACATAGACTATATATTGTGCAACAGCGACATGACATACCTATACCTAACCTATACACATTAATATGTAGGCATCTAATGCTGTCCTTAATATAGATTTCTTGATGTACTTGACCTCATGACTTCTCATCTCCAAGATTACGCAACATTAGGTACAAAACCTACTAGTATCTATATCTATGTAGGTAATTGTATTTATTCCTAGATATTGACGACAATCTGAACTTGTAAACTTTTTTAAACATATGTCTCAACAATTGCTTATTTTATTTTCGTCTATATTGTATAAATGTGCTGCTTTTCCGATTTTACAAGATTTTATGCATATTGACATTTCAAAAATTCCTAAAAACGGGAGACCTTAAATCTCGACAACCGTTACTAAATATGCTTTGGAAAAAATAGAGTAGATGCATTGAAGATTTATGTAGGGAATAACCGTAAAATATTTTTTATATCTTTTTATTTTTTATAGATTTCTCAAAAAAAATGTGAAAAACATCTTTGATCTTTTTTTCCGAAAGACAGAAACTCGTTTCCCGAATATCGCGGATAAAAAAGTATTGCGTTTAGTATTCAAATTGGTTGACTGTATGATATTGAT
This sequence comes from Ceraclea dissimilis, assembly GCA_963576895.1. Lineage (NCBI taxonomy): Eukaryota > Metazoa > Arthropoda > Insecta > Trichoptera > Leptoceridae > Ceraclea > Ceraclea dissimilis. The sequence continues at coordinate 18,105,194 of OY756364.1, forward strand.
TAAGCAATAAGTCCGCCTTTTAGTACACTACTATTGTTTTGTTTCGTAACTCTTCGTGATTTTTGGCTTATTACGATTTGTTTATTTTATTTATCTAATGAAGGTCGTAGGTTATGTTTATTTTGATACATTTACATAGATAAAGGGTAATGAACTAGAAGATAGAAAGTTATCTATGGATGATAAAACTAATTTACATATTAGAGACGCGATTTGTTATTTACCTCGTGTACTTGAGAATTAAGTAGGTAAGTACTCTACATACAGATAACTTCTTTATCAGTAGTGGCTGGCAAATATTTAGATTATACGTACTAGAGATGCACTCGAAATGCGCTTGGTTTTCCCGGAAACTGGATTCATTTATATTTCCGAAAAGTAAACTAGGTATAATCGTACCTATCTTGCATAAGGTTGCTCATTTATGAAATTATTTGGGTAATTTTCACCTCATACATTTTGTATGGAGAATTATCAGAATTCCTTTTCGTGAGTTACCGCCCTTTTTGCATTGAAACAATTTTTAGGTATGATTCCGTAGAGATTGCTCAATGAAATTTACAGGTTAGATAGTTTATAAAATTTGCAAGTTTTTGAAAGTAATTAGATTTTTTTATTCTGTGAATATTTTTTTTAAAACGTCCTCTAAACAGTTATTAAAATTTTTAATTGTGACTAATTTTGAGATTCGTAATTTTTTTATGGCGTGATCGCATTAGATAGGCCCATAGCTCTTTTTGTATGTACAAGGTACATATATTATTCTTCTATTCTCTATCGCCGGTTACACTATATTACTGTGTAATACGAATATAAAATCGACACGTCTGAAGTCGAGACGTATTAAATTTCAAAAGGTCGTCAACATACTATTGTTATCACTTTGCAAAGAGTATATTATTATGATGGAATACCTTACGGAAATATTCCGTCGCGTCTGCTAGCTATATGTATAAAAATTCAATATAGAAATCCGGCTAAGTGACACCCGGAATCCCGAAACATATACTATACAATTTATCAAAATTACTATATAGTAACATTTATTGAGTAGGTTTGTTATAATATTTGACTTTCTTATCTCGTCTATTGTTGCAGTAACGAGTACGAGTATATAGAACTTTTACCATCTTTATAATAGGCACCGACAATATTTGTCCGCGTAAAATACGCATTAGGTGTGCAATTTTTGTTATCTTGTTTGTACAAAGTGAGCAAATATTATTGAAATACATGAGTACATAATTGGCGCAGTTGGTTGAGGCAGTATAGTTTCTCTTGTGCGGGAGGTGCCAGGTTCAAACCACGGCGCTGGTGATGTATTCCACACTTTGCGATGCAGGCTTTTAGCCTAGTGCAAGGTGTACAGGAAAGTACTTGGGTTTGTGTATGCAAGCCCCAATCCTTATTCCTTTAAAAAAATATACCTATCTGTGTACTTACAATCTCAAGTTTAATATTTATTCATCGTGGGTTGCCTCATGGGCGCATGTCATCAAACATTCTGTCGTGCATCGAACGAAGCTTGTACTTAACCAGTTACTGCACAGTGAAAGAATCACGCATTTAACAAATGGCTCCAGTGTTATACCTTTTTTTAAAACCAGTGCTTTCTTTTTCGCTGATCTGTATAAACTCATCAGCCTAATACTGGCCTAATTAATACCTACTGGGAAACATTCACCTATCCAGATATCATGGATATCAAAGAATTAGGCTCAGACATACTGGTCCATATAAAATACAAGCACTGTGTCTGAAATGTCATTATTTTGAAATCTTATTTACTTATTTTCAATGGCCGTACAACTCCGGTAGAGTTTTGGCCTCCAGAACGATGGATCTCCAAGCCTTCCTGTCTGCAGCAACGGACTCCCAGTCATTACCACCATTTAGTATGTTCAGATCTCGGGTAATATTGTCCATCAATCTCTGTCTTGGTCAGCCCAGAGGTTTCCTGCCCAGAGGTTTATTTTGCAGGAGATACAGGAATCTTGCACGTTACCAGTTTTTGCATTTTTGTGTATAAATTTTACCCCAAATCTAGTTTATTTAAATTCTTTATTATATTATGATACAAGAAGGGTGTTATAATTCTGTATATTGTATTCGCTATAAAAATGCCATTGTATATTTCACACTGCTAAGGCGAGGTCACAAAGTAGAAAACATGGGATAAGCTGAATGTACCAGATACTCTCGTAGCAGCAGAGGCGTAGTCCGCGTAGTAGCAATACTACAGAACGTACATTCTACGATTTTTCGGCGTAGACATTAAGGAACACTTAAAACTTCAGTCTTTTTACTTTAGCTTTGGTACAGGAGAATTAAATCAAAATTACATTTTTAATTTACTCAGACAATGTTAATTTTTGTAGACTTGTAAAACTCATTCAGGTGAAGACATTTTTTAAATATTTAATTGTACGTCAGTCGTGAAAAAATCCATTCTTAGACAAGTTTTTTCGCAATATTCGAGTAGCAAAATTAAGACGTAGGTATATTGGTTCTAAAAAGTTTTTTATAAAACTCAGAATTGACTTCAGATTAAGATTAGATACTAGAAACGTGTAGGTTAGTTTAGGTTAGCTACCAGAAAAGTTCAGGTTAGGTTAGCTACCAGAAAATGTTGGTTCGGTTAGGTTAGCTATCAGAAAAGTGCAGGTTAGGTTAGCTACCAAAAAAGTGCAGGTTAGGTTAGGTTAGATACCAAAAAGTGCAGGTTAGGTTAGCTTAGCTACCAGAAAAGTGCAGTTTAGATTAGATAAGGTTATGTACTTACCAGAAAAGATATTTTTTTATCCATCTCCCAACGAATTCTATTAAGTATCAGATATTTTAGTGTGCAATGTTTAGATAACCTCGGCAATCTGAATGTTTTTCGTTCTGGAATGTCCTGCGAGTAGGTACATCTAGTAGCCGAGTATCGATCCAAATGCTGCGGGGAATGTAGGTGAGCGTCGAGGGGGCGGGGGATGTAGCCTACAGAGTAGGCTGAGGTCTGGGGGATGAATGGTTGGGTTGGGGTAGGCCTCTTCTCTCTAGTTATCCTTACCGCGATGTTGGAATATTTTTGTTGCCAAGTTATTTTATTGAGAATCATTAAAAGTAAATATTCTGTATCATAATTAGGTTAAGATGGTTAGGACATTTAGAAATAATGAACGATGAAAGGATATAAAAAAATTTACTGCATGGGTGCAAGAAGAGGTTTAATATATGTATATGGATTATTTAAAATAATTTTTATATACCTACCTATATATGTATTTCTTTTTATATTTCGTATGTAGTGATGAATCAGAGATATGTTTACATTACAAATAACATTTATTTACTAGGGCGAGCTTAACGCAGCACTGCAATCTCTTTGAGCTAACTTTAAATTGTTGGATAATTTTAGATTAATTTTTATTTAACATCACGTCAAAATATTGTAGGAGGTAGAACGCTGTAGAAAGGGTATGCGCTATAAAAAAACATATCGGGTTTTGTTGATTTTATTAAAAGGTAGTATATTTTTAACCCTGAGGGTAAGAGTCGTAATAAGTACTAACATAATGCGAGCAAGTAGTCGTACATATCAACTGTTAGCGCGGAGGTTATATTATCGTCTATAAACTTAACGCTGTACATATATTAGTCCGAGAGCCCGCTGCTTAATTTATGACGTATCTGTTTTTTGATCGAAATGTGGTATAAACGATAGCTTACCAATAGGGTATTACATCGCACTAGGGTTGCCTATCAAAATCTTGCCGCAACCCCCCCTGCCCCCCCCGAAAAGGTCCCTCTTCGCGGTTTTTCGCATTTTATAGGAATATGGTAAGAGATAGGAGAAAGTAGTCAATGACAAAAATAATCCTTGCTAAATTCTCTACAAAAAACGTTAAGTCAATTTTTTCATAGGAGTAGTAGTTTACCCGTAATGGCCGGTCAAAAAACAGGATATTTTTTGAAAATATAAAAAAAATAGTTTGATTTTTTTTCTTTCACATTCTTCCACCCATTACTACTAACATTTTATGGAGAAAAAAAAATTTGGCCTGCGGTGCTATATCACTGGTTATTTTATAAAAAAACTAAATTTTTAGAATTTTCGTCACTGAGTTTTATTATAATAACTCCGAAATTATTAGATGTATGAACATAAGTTATAGCTCGTTTTGTAGCTAAGACTATGGTAATTAATTCGTTATTTGACTATTTTCCTGTAGCTCTTGTCAATTTTCAACCAATTTAGATTAAATACATTTTTTTGTATTTTAAATGAATTTCGGTTTTGGGCCGGCCATTGCGGGTAAACTGCTAGTTCTACGAAAAAATTGACTAAATATTTTTTGTAGAGAATTAAGCAAGGATTATTTTTGTCATTGACTACTTTCTTCTATCTCTTACCATATTCCTATAAAATGCGAATAACCGTGAAGAGGGACCTTTTCGGGGGGGACAGAGGGGGTTGCGGCAAGATTTTGATAGGCAACCCTAGTGCGATGTAATACCCTATTGGTAAGCTATCATTTATACCACATTTCGATCAAAAAACAGATACGTCATAAATTAAGCAGCGGGCTCTTGGACTATATTGCTTTTACTGACGCGACGACGGGGTATACTGACATAGTACATAATAATAATATATTAGCAACCAAAATACATACATGAGCTTTCAGTCATATTTGACTGTTTTGGTAAAAGGCATTAAACCACACTTACGGTAAGTTGTTTTCAATCTTGTAGGTCTCCTACATGTCCCGGCAAAAGGATTTAAGCCCCAAATGCCTGTTTCTTGCAAAACACCACATGCAAAACATTCAAATTGAGCTTTTTCTATAATAGTTGTTTAATTACGATAGGTAAAAGGCATTAAACCACAATTTTGGTAAGTCGTTTTCAATCTTGTAAGTCTCCTACATGTCCTGGCAAAAGGATTTAAGCCCCAGATGCCTGTTTCTTGCAAAAAACCCCATGTAACACTTCCAGACTGAACTTTTTTCGATAATAGTTATTTGATTACGATAGATAAAAGGCCTTAAACCACATCCCTTCATACCAACTTTATAGTCTTCTACATGCCCTGATAAAAGAATTTATGCCACAAATTCTCTCCATTTAAAATTTTCAAATACAAATTAAAACCAGGTAAAAAGCATTAAACGACATTTTTTGTTGTTCAGTTTTTTTTTTATGTTTGAATCAGTATGTTATTGCTAAAACGGACGAGGTAATTTAATTTATTTCGTTTTATTTCTTAAAATATTATACTCTTTGGCATTGGATTTAAGGGCATGGCACCAGGAATGACGTCACAGACATTTCCCACGGCATTAAGGTTCAAAATCGCGTGACAATCGCATGATAAAATGGTAAAAATAGCGTTTTTTCCATTTTTTGGAGCTAATTTTGCGTCTATCAAAAAACTTTTACGGTTATTCCCTAGATTTTGATGCATATTATCAGTACAATAAAAAAATTTTACTCCGCGACTTTCGGGAAACGAGTTTCCGTCTTTCGGAAAAAAGTACAGAGGTGTTTTTAAATATTTTTTTTGAGAAATCTATACAAGATAAAAAAAATCTTTTACGGTTATTCCCTAGATAAAGGTTCAATGCATCTATCCTATTTTTTTCCAAAGCATATTTATTAACGGTTGTCGAGATAGAAGGTCTCCCGTTTTTAGAAATTTTTGAAATGTCGGTATGCACACTCTTAAGCACTTTGATTAAAACAATAAAATATTCACGTTTTTTTAGTAGATAATATTTCTACTTGAAATTTTGTAAAATATTGAAGAAACCAGATTAAATTAAGATTACATGTTGGTTTATTTTTGCTATATACGCCTGCTAAGTTCCTCATATAATTGTGGTTTAATGCCTTTTACCTGAATTGTACTGAACACAAGTCGATTATGTTACACAACATGCATAGCCTTGGACTTTATTTGCAAATGCAAATGTATTGATTAATTTATTATTAGAAGTCTAGATGCAAAATACACAGACGACCCCAATACGTAATATGCAGCTGGCGACCAATATGCACTTTTTACAGACATACTCGATCTGCTCACGCTGCGCCAGTTAATAACTTATAGGACTTTATTAACACGCTATTAACGGCGACGAAAGCCGAAAGGTCGAAGGATGTTGACAAACTATTTTTCTATACAGAGTGATTGGTTCCGTATATCAAATAGTCAAATACAAATCAACCTGTATGGCACCTTCGAGTATATGTTTCGGTAGTGATATCATGGACATTTTGCAAAAATGCATTGTTGCTGGATAGGGCCCCACTCTTTTTTCCGACTGTTGTAATAATGCGGTCCGCCACCCATCCTGCCACATTATTGTTAGTCAGAGAGAATGTTGTCTGTGTTTTTCACCGGTTACCCCATCATTTGTCTTTACCATGATGCTATTGTAGTTGTAGTAGATGCCTTGCGTCCGAATATCAGAAAAGTATCTGAATAAATGAAGTGAATAAACAACGTTGATAGTTTTGATTTTAAATAATATTATGTTTATAATATAATTTCACATTGTACCTACTTTGTCTCCATCTATCTAATTTATTAAAAAAACATTTTAATTAGGTATGTAGATTGCAGGCGCGAAGCTGCAATTCCCATAGAGTTACCTTTTGGATAAAATGATAGGTATAATAGTGTCTAATTTGACGTAATCCAATAATAAATGTTAGCCCCGGCTTCCCTTCTCCATAAATCCACTCTTCGCCACTTTGTAGGTAAGATTGTTCTTCGCCACGTTGTTGGTTGATTGTCTTTCAGTGTTTCAGCTCCCTTGCCCTGATAGCTTAATAGTACCTAAGTATATGTAAATTTTGCTGACGCAAGTTGTGAATATGTTTATTTTATTTCAGTCAATATTGTCGCGAATACGTAACATGTAATTTTATATGAATGCGTAGGAGAAAAGTAAGCACTATACAGTATTAAGGTCCTATATGCTTTCATTGGGCTTCGGCACCCTGAATTGTTCTCAGCCAATACTGAGGGAATCGTCTTGAAACTGAAGACAGTGATAGATGAAATTATGGACTACAGATCGACCGTTTTAGAATTACAGGATTTGGAAATTCCTTGAATAAAAAAATATTCTGAAAGTACCCCTAAAATTTACGGGATCTGAAGATTTTCAGATATAAAAGTATAATTTAGCCAAAATGCTGGTAATTATAATCTTAACAAATTGACTCTTTTAGATTTTAAAATTTCTTCCCAGGCTCTTCTTTTAAAAAGGTATAATTCACTCTGTCGCTTACGTTATTCTTATTTCTCGCTAACATTCTCATACAAAATTTGAAAAAGTTGAAGCAAAAATAGAACGACTTTTGCTCAGTGCATATAAGCCCTTAAGCACTGAACGTAAGCATATTATATTAGTACGCAGTACTTTCATTTTGATTAGTATAAGGATTAATCTTATATCGATAATCCAGACTTTAATCCAATCTGTATTTCATCAGACATTCAGTCGTCGAATGATGAGAAAAACATGGAAAAACATACCATTTACGAAGCACTCTATTTGTCCAACAAAATACCTACTTTTATTATATGTACTTACTTCAGACATTGTAAAATAATCTGTACCTCTGACAAAAAAGGCTGTGCACTGATTTCGAATTAATAATAATAATAAAATTAAAAACAAAATCTTTATTAAGGCACAAAAATACAAAGTTGCAACTTTTTACAATACAGAACAGAAACTATCATAAAAAGATTAATTGTTCATGATTAAATAAACCTTTTTCGTGGAAATAGTCACACATTTTCGAAATATGTTCTCTTTCTTACACATAAAAAGTACAATATCACAATTTATCTTTAAAAAATCACAATTTTAAAAGTATTTTTAAAAGGCTGTCATCTTAATTTCATAGTAAAATGGCTGTCCCATTTCATTCCCGTACAAATGTCCGTTTTGTAACAAAATTTGTATACAATTTTTTTTTGTCAAAGGTACAGAAAATTTGACAACGTCCTACTTAGTACTTCGTCTTGGAAATAAGATTATAGAACCATGATAAGATCTCTTCTCTAATGTTTGTACAACATGAAAATAATTATCCCAGTAACCTTTACCTAATGAGTCTAGACGGAGAAGTGTAGTTTTTCAGTTTATTTCGTTAATCGTCACGTGCGCTCAGAATTTTTCAGTTTATATGAGTGGCCGATTGAAACCCCCTATTAACACCAGTATTGTTTCCTGAGTAGCAGGCTTTTTAAAAGATTTTATTTAACTTCAGTCCATTGTATTTTTATTTTTTTGTTTGTGCACAAATCTTGCAAACGATTTTTCTGCCACTTCCTGACTACTTAGAGACCTGAAACTTTGCAGACATACGTAAACTCGGTGACAGTACGTTTCTGTACAACATTGGATCATCCTATCCAGCTAGGCAAAAAATATGTAAACCGTTTCAGGGGATCCAAGGGTCGTGTGAGGTTATGTGTGGTATTGTTTGAAAGGGCGTTGGAAAAGAAATCCAAATCATAAGTCAGATATTGTCCAGTTAAAGCCTCGAAAGACACCGAGCGATCGAGAGGATCCAGTCAACGCATCCCGCAGTGTTTGGTATCACATCAAAGTGCTTCACGAGCAGAACTCCTATCAATTTACAAATTTTGAATATGTGAATTCTTGGTGGGAGGCGCCATCGGAATGAAGGAACCCGGTATAGTTTTGAAGACCGTGAAAAACGGATATAGGATGTGAAGTCATAAAATTTTGGTTTAATAAAATGTTTTTCACTTTTTTTAACCCAAGATATTTATTTATATTATTTAATTACTTACAATATAACACTGCTCAACGTAACAGCGATTAGCATTTGTGTTGAGCTGTGTACAGAAAAATATATTGAGTTTTACTGAGATGGTGGTTGTAGTCACAACTACACATATGACAATTATTGACAATGAGATATACGTAATTCCTTTGCTGGATTCAGTACCTAGATATTAAATAATATTATAAGTAGTAGATATAATAGCTAGAATAATTATTATCTATCCATGTGATGTACGTACATCGGATGTATATGTTATGGTTAGAGTAATTGCTAGATTATTATATAGGATGATGTTGTGTTAATACAACTTGATGAGTTTACCGACAATTTTATTGTTGTTTTTGCGGACATAATATCATATTACCTACCATCATAACACGAATTATACTTAAGCTAAGTAGATTCCATGTAAAAACATTGGTGTCAACGTTTACGTATTTCTATTCAAAACCTAGGTTTACCGACTGATTTCCATAATACAAGATAGTGCAGACTTTGATCTTTGTCACTTTCGACAGAGTCGAAATCCTACAATCTTCAAGTCGTTCGTGTGGATTATTTTGTTTTTTTCAAATACAAATTTTTAAAGGGGTAGTAATTCCCAGCCTTGGAGCTAGGGGGGCCACAAAAATTAAAAAAAATATATAGCATATAAATTCAAAAATAGCGCCGCAGGCAATTTTTTTTTTTGTGGGACGTAGTGAAGATGGTCGTGAATTTTTTTAAAGAAACTGATGGATTTTAGAAAATCTTAGAAAATTAATGATATGATGAGAAAATTTGTGATGGTAATGTGATTTTTTGTGAGGTTTTATCATTTAGTATGAAAAAAACCCCTCTTCCAATCTCTAGGGGGGCAGCTGCCCCCCTGGCGACATGCTCCAGTAAAATCCGTTCTATTTCCACTTCAACATCTTAAAATTTTGTATGATAGTGTAAGCGCAAAATAAGATCAACGTAAGCGAGTAAATCGATTTTGGTTTACTATATAAAAAGGGGACTGAATGTAAAAAATGACCTCGACAGTCGCTGTGTCTTACATTAAACACTTTATCAACCAAATTACAGCATTACACCTAACAAACTACGAGAATAATTTCAGAGGCAACTATGGAAATGTTTTTTTATCGAGAAAATTTATGGAAAATCAGATTTTTAACCGCTAGAGTCACTAAAACATATTGACATTTATCCATGTTTTATGTCTTAGGATGATATCTTTAGTATCTGCCGAGTAATCTTACTTTTTCTGATATTTTTTTCGCATGTTTGGTTACTGCTTTATGAATTGTATAATAATCGTATTTTAAACTTTATTTAATTAGACTTTAGACTAAAATAGTTTGCCAGCAGTGATTTGTACGCATTTTGATCGATACTTGGCAAACGTAATCCGTCAACAACATGAATTGTAATTTGTAATCTTATACATATAATAAAAATGGATGTATGTATGTATGTTTGTTCCACCGTAACTCTGGAACGCCTGGAGCAATTTCGACCAAATTTGGTATACAAATGCCTTGCTATCTGGGAACGAATAATGTGTGGTAGAAACTTCTGGAAATCCAGAACCTTCTGAGAAATTTTGCTGATGAGGGGATCCAAGGGCTGTGTGCAGTCATGTGTGGTATCGTATGAAATGGCGTTTGAAAATAAATTCAAATCGTAAGCCACATTTTGTCCAGCTCTTGCCGTTGGAAAACACCGAGGAATCAAAAGAATCCAGATACCGCATACCGTTGTATTTGGTGTCCCACGAAAGATCTTTACGAGCAGAACACAGTCAAATTTTGAATCGGGCAATTCATAGTGGGAGACTCTATCAGAATGAAGGAATCCAAGCGCTAAGAGAATTATGTAGAATCTTCTAGAAGGTTCTGGAAACATGGCGAACTATGTAGAACCTTCTAGAAAATTGTAGAGATTAATCGAACATTGCAGAACATTCTAGAAAGTTGTCAGAATGAATGAACAGATGAATGTGGTTCGGGTCATACTGTCGATCAACTTCACTAATTTGCCATTGCGAAGCTCGGGTAACTTAGCTAGTACATATATAATTATTTAGGAATGGGTGTATTACTAAGTACACATAGTTGTTGTATTTATGTTAATTTGTTAACTGCATGAAACGAGTTCTAAGAAATGATTATTATAAGAATAATGAGTTCCATAAAATTGCCACAAGCAAACATTTTAATAACTTGCAAACTTACAAAGTTAATACAAACAATAATTTTCATTCCAAAACTTTATCATTTTTCCTAAGGTGATCAATTGTTTAGTTTCTTAACTTCATCTGTCGTTGTTTTTCTTGTTATCTACGTCAGGATTTTCCTCAATAACTTCCCAATGTCCCAGCACCATGAAATTTTGCATATATTTGGTTTAGGCAGTGTCGTAGCGTGGGTTTCTACCGCCCGGGGCGGAAGTCAAATCCGCCGCCATCTAATTTAGGCAATAAATTCAAAATTCTCTTGGGGGATAACTAAATTCTTAATATTGGTATGGCATAAAAATAGAAAAAATGGCGAAATTTTCCGAGATTTCACGAGTGACACAATTAAAATTTAGTTATCGATATGATACAAAAAGGGAAAAAATAGCACCGCAGCCGAAATTTTCGGTTTTTAACTAAACAAATGTGATTTAATGGATTTTTTAAATTTTCCCCGAAAAATGCCGTCCTCTAAAAAGTCCCGCCTGGGGCGGACCGCCCCCCTCACGCTACGCTACTGAAATAATGTGTGATCTGACTATAAAAATGTTAACCTTGATTTCCTGCTACAGAAATCCATTCTTCACCACTGGTAGTTGTTAGTTATTCGAATTATATATTTGCAGATATTATTTAATTTTCCAGGTGCATTAAAAAATGAAACCTGTTTGTTTTTTGATTTATTTAAAGCAGTTATTATTATAATTATGAACCAAATTCCAAATGTAATAAAATGCAACAAATTGCACATAATTTGTGTCACGCGAGAACATGAGGCCCGGATTTCATAATACATGGTTTATTTTTACGTGTTTTCAAAGTCCGTAGAAAAAATTCCAAATTCCATTCCGGAGAAATATGAATGCTTTACCTTCTATTACAATTGATGGAGCGAATAACATTCAAAACGAAAGAAAAAAGTCCTGACGACGGCGTTACGAGGGGGTATCTGTTTAGTTTGAAAATATCTAACAACGTTCTATAGATTTTAAACTTAAAGTACCTAGCTGTATTCACACTGTGAAAATTTAGTTCATACAAACATTTTTTTTTTATTTAACCTGTCAAGTCTTGGAAATTTTAATAACAGTAGTTTTATTTTTATAACATGAATATGCAAAAACATCGTAATAAACATTATCAAAAGGGATGTTTCTTTGAAAGTAAGAAGAACCACACTGAAAGAAATCATGCAAAAATGCGTTTTATGTTTTTCTAAAATATTGTTGTTGTTTTTTATTGTTTTGGGAATTTTTGCATAAAATATTGTTCATGATTTTTTTATATATTCGTGTATTAAAATCTCCGAATTGACCACTTCAGTGGTATAAGTGTATGAAAAATAACACCACATTTTGCCAAAATTGTGAAAAATAACACCGCATTTCCCGAAAAATAGCACCGATTTTTTCCAGTGCCTAGTTATGTGTGTTGCTTTCTACATTAGTATGAAACTCGGGTGTAATACAGTTTTATTGCACTAATTCGTAAAACGATTGTATTAATTTTTGATTTCACTACCTTGAACAATGTATAGTGGAGTCATAAAGTCTTACGATGTGATTTCTTTCTTTTCCAGTGAATCTCAAACCAATTTAAACCTCAGTAACGGCGGTTCTACGATACCCGGAGTACTCATAAGGAAAGTTCACAATGACGACGGGAAGACAAAGAAGGGGAAGCTGGGACTCACACATCTCCCCTCGAGGCCTCCCGTGGAGATCTGCTTCAGAGACCTCTCCTACTCCGTCTCGGAGGGCAGGAAGAGAGGCTACAAGACGATACTCAAGGGGATCAATGGGACCATGAAGGCTGGGACGCTCACAGCCATCATGGGACCGTCGGGTGCCGGGAAGAGTACATTAATGAATATTTTAGCTGGTTATAGGTGAGTACATAGACTTTTACATATTAAGTACCCTAAACGTCTGACTCCAGTATTTTCAATAAAATGGAAGTGAAGCAATTTCACGCATGGTACTTTTTGGTATTTTATAGTCGCAAAATTCACACTATTAACAAGATATCTATAATAAAACTATCGCTTAATTCCTAACTAACGTCATAACTCATAACTAATACAGTTTTTAACTATGAGAACAAGATTTCGAAAACGTTGCCTACAAAATGTCAAAATTTTCCATAAGATTTGACAGTTTGTAGGCACCAGTTTACTTCACTACTAGCGTTGAGTACGCTATCACTACACAATAATTGTAGGTATAAAACACATTAGTAAATATCAAAATTATTCCTGGCCACGGATGGGCCAAGCTCCATGCAATTTTGCCCATTCTCCTTTTGAGTAATAATGTGTTATTTCTTTCTGTGAAATTTCTTTAATGTGAGATTATTCCCGTGCGATTCTTACCTGACACCGAGTAGGTATACCTAATATAATTTCTGGAAATATTTTATCACAAATTTTCTCCGTGTTGTGTTCTCATCAAATATTAAAGAAAATAAACTCCCATCTGTGCGCCCGTTTCCCGGAATTGGATGGCTCGTAATTTATTCAGAAATGCACCCGAGGATTCCCCGTCTTTCCATCTGGAAATTAGTGGCACATTTCGTGCTAATATCGTTACTAATAAATGGGATTTAGCATTTAGCACACCAGATATCTAGTGAATTTAATGTTGTCTGTTCATTCATACCTACCCATATTTTTGACTAGGTACCTTGATAATATCAAACATAGGCGTCGTCAGGGGGGGTATATATTTTTTCATACTAAATGATAAAATCTCATGCAAAATCACATTATATTCACAAATTTTCCCATCAAGTCAAAAAAAAAAAAAAAAACTTGGCTGCGGCGCTACTTTTTAAACAAAGTATTTTCCATACATATTATTGTGCAAATATACGCATTTTCAAAAAAACCAAACCACATCACGATCCCTCACAAAAAAAAATCGTCTGCAGCGCTATTTACACTCCCCCCCCCCTAGCTTCGAGGCTGACGACGCCCATGTTTATACCTACCCATATTTTTTACTATCTACCTTTATAATATCAAAATAACTATGATAAACATCTAAATGTGTTATTTTTCTGTTAAATTATTATGATGTGTGACAATTTATTTACATAATTTGTTAGTTTTCCTGATTCAAATGTTTGTACTCGTTGTACCTACAGCTATTATTAGGGACTGGAAAATATAATTTCAAAACGATTTCATTCGCGAATTTCGTGTATTTTTACTGCGAACTTTAGCATTTTTTTATAAAAATAATGCGTATTTCCGCATGTTTTATGCAAATTTTGTCCTATATTTTAAAAAATCGTATTTAAAACATTAAAAGCTTTGTTAGTATGGCAACTTCATAATATTTCATCGTTTTCGGTATTTTTTCTATAAAATATTGGCCATATTCAGATTATATGGTTTCAGTATTGACAACTGTAAAAATGACCATTTTATCAAATAAATGTGTGAAAAATAACACGGAAATTTTTCAGTCCCTGACTACATAGTACATATTTACACATCCCAGATGCCAACGCCAAGAAAATAGTTAACATTAATAGTACCTATATGTTGATCAAACATAGTTATTATTATGTACTTTTTTGTTGTCAATAACATATATTTATTCTGAAAAATTCAGTCGTAACTAAAGACGTTCGTAATCCGAGGTACCGCTGTATATCTAGAATGATATTATATTATCTAGTTTGTGAAGAAAGTAGGTTATAACCTAGTTTTGTTTTGTTTCCAGGACTGCCAATCTAACTGGATCTGTATTAATCAATGACAAAGAGAGAAACCTGCGTCGCTTTCGTAAATTATCATGTTACATAATGCAAGACGACTGCCTGCTCCCTCACCTGACTGTTAAAGAGGCCATAACGGTCTCGGCAAATCTAAAACTCGGCAAGGACATGTCGAAGGAATCTAAAAAAATTGTAATCAAAGAAATTATAGAAACTTTAGGTTTAGAAGAATGCTGTCACACTAGGACGATTAATTTGTCTGGTGGACAACGGAAACGACTCTCCATAGCTTTAGAATTAGTCAATAATCCTCCCATCATGTTTTTCGACGAGCCCACATCGGGTCTGGACAGTTCTTCGTGTTTTCAATGCATCGGATTGTTGAAGACATTAGCGAGAGGTGGCAGGACCATCATCTGCACCATCCACCAGCCCTCCGCCAGGTTATTTGAGAATTTTGACTATCTGTACTGTTTAGCTGAAGGACAATGCATCTACAAAGGCAGTATACCAGGACTTGTGCCCTTCCTGTCGTCAATGGGATTACCTTGTCCGCCATACCACAATCCTGCAGATTATTGTGAGTATTTTCTTTTATGTTTTTTTTTTTTTAATTTTATTTTCCAAGACTCACCTACAGGCAAGATGTGTGTGTGTACGACATTATATACTTTTAAACAATTATGTATGGTTCACATCTTGCCCTCTTGTTGCCCTCTCATGTTGATTTATAAAACGTACCTAGTTATATAAAAATAAGTCTACGAATGTAACAACACTTTCTTCCTGAATACTTTGTGAAGTAAGCAAATTGCTTATATTGCGAAATATAAAATAAAAATAAATAAAATAAAATAATCTTTATTGTATAGAAACATACAAAGGGCGGGCTTATTGCCAAATGGCAATTTCTGCCAGCCAACCCGTGACAGAAACCAAAGTGATACATAACTAATTATAAATTTAGTACCAAAAGGGTACCTTTACCTAACAATAATTGAAAACATAAAGAGACATATACATAGAAGATGTCATCGATCCCATTTTTGTGCCGGATTTCTTCAGGGGCGTGTGACCTCTTCTACGGTTGCAGTGCAAGTGTGCTCGCGTGCGTAGTGCTGATTTTATTTAAAACGTCACGATCGTCTGCGATCGACAGTGGCGGCGGATGTGTGTTGGCGATGTATTCTTGATGATATCACAACATCCCTGACAATTTCACGTATAGAAAACATCATCAACAGTAATATTTGAATCCACGCTGTTTTTTTATTATTTTGTAGGCGCATTATTCTTCTTCAATAGCCTTCTTCCTTCCACTGCTGGATAAAGGCCTCTTCCAGCTGTTTCCACTCGTCTCTGTTCCTTCCGCATCCAGGTTCCCCCAGCGATTTGGACAATGTCGTCAGTCCATCTCATTGGTAGCCTCCCGACGCTCTTTCTATCTGTCCAAGGCCTCCACTTCAATATTAGATATTTTGTTTTATTGGTTCACTAAAATAGATGTGATTTGTTTCAGTGATGGAAGTAGCGAGCAACGAACATGGAGACTGTGTAACTAAGTTAGTGTTGGCTGTGAACAATGGCAAATGCAACAACTACCAGCTGACTCACAATGGAAGCAGCAGCAATAGTAGTGAGCAAGGAAACAACATGAAAGATAATATTAGTAAGCACAGTAGTGAGTCATTCTCATCCCATTCCAACTTGTCACATGGTGTGTAGTACTTTTGCTATATTTTTGTTTATTTTTTGTTATTGTTTGTTCTTGTTTTGTTTATTTTGAATATTACCAATATGACCCCCCTATAGAAGTGAAAAGGTATTTAAATTTACCATCAAAATCTCAAAAAAAAAACATTAAATTGTTTTTTGTCATATGTCATGATTTATAAAAAATCATTGTGAAAATCCATTTGGTGTACTCGTATGGAATGCTTTCACAAAAAAATATCTGTGTGAAAAAATAACTTTTGTAATTTTTAGTAACAAATTTAAGCTTGCAAAAAAACCCTTATGCAATCCTTTCCATTCATTCCAACATGGATTATTGTGGCATTTTCGCTATAAAAGAAACCCCTGAGGGTGGGTTCAAAATCTGATGGTGCCGTATCTCTCGATGCCGTAATCCGCCACTGGTCATAGCATTTTGAATTCATTTTAATTATATTGGTAATATTCAAGAAGTATTTGTATTGTTGAAAATTTTCGTATATTTTTGTTGCATACTTAACTAGATTTCACATCCATGGCCTCGAATATTTTTTTTTTGAGTTTCCTCAATCATAGTATTGTGCTTTTTGATTGTGCGTTATTATTTCTAATCTGTTTTTTTATAAATTATGCTGTATTTACAAACTATTGATCACTTATTTATCATTTCAAAGATCATGTTTATCTTCAACAAACTCACTTGAATGTTCAAATATATTTTAATTCCTTATTTACTCAGAACGCATGTTATTTTAGTGTGTAATTTAAAGAAAAATTGTCATGCTTAGTAGTAGTGTATTTATTTATTTATTCAACCAATTGACATTACAATACCTAATAGCCATCCATTTCTATTTTCAAAATAACTCCTAAACGGTTGGTTTTGAAGAAAAAATCATACCTATGAAATTTAATCTACAATAAATTTTCCATCGAATAGGCTCTAAACTGTTTATTAGACTCATATATTTACTGAATTATGAACTCTCAAAAAATTGTGTTTTTTTAAACAAATCATTTAAATATGCACAGATAATATTTTGATTGAAAAATTAACTGTAGAAAAAATTGATTTGGTATATCTTTGTTTATGCTTGTGTCTAGCTGGAAAAAACAGCATGAATTTTTGTTAGTCAATAATAGAAAGCAGTGGAGTATAGTATATTATTATAGACAAAGATGTGCAAAATCGGTACCTATGTAAATGCATTTCAAAATTCAAATGCAAAATGATTTTCAGAAAATCATTTGAAATGTAAAATGGATAATACCCATTTTGCATTTCCATTTCCAATGCATTTCTTTAAAATAAAGCACATCTCTGATTATAGAGTAGACATAAGATGTTTGATAGATTGCTTTAATGCCGTGTTACCGATCTAGTTGCAATCCGGTCACCGTTACCACACCACAACCAGATTATGTGTGCGGTATGGTAACAGCGACCATACTGCAACCAGAATGGATGGTTACTATGGGAGGCACATAACTGGTTTACTCCTTTAACTCATTCTAATGACGTTTGTAACTTTTTAGGACCTGTAAAACCAGATACAGTCGTCGTAGACATGTCTGAATTCTCACAAAACTCAACTGTCGTAGCAGTGACGGAATACGAAAAGAAGGAAAAGGAACATAACCAAGGAATAAATAACTTGTCAGCCATCAACTGTTCAACTATGTTACTAGATTCTAACGAAGGCCTCACTCAACCTGTCAAACTGGGATTCACTACTTCGACAAGCAAGCAATTCTGGATCTTATTGAAGAGAACGTTCCTCAGTATTATTCGAGACCAGACGTTGACACATTTGCGACTAGTTTCGCATACGCTGGTTGGTCTCCTGATTGGGTTACTCTACTTCAATGTTGGTAATGATGCCGCCAAGATGACGAGTAATGCTGGATGTATATTTTTCACAGTTTTGTTCACAATGTTCACAGCAATGATGCCTACTATATTAACATGTAAGTATTTGTTAGAATTTAAAATAATATTCCCAGCGCCATCTAGTGGAGAAAATGATTTAAAATATCATATTACATATTAATAAAGATGGTTGCTATGCAAGTCGCGTACAGCCCTCAACAGATTGCGGGTGGATAAAAAACTTGGTAGATTGTGAAAAAATCTTGAAATGGGTGAATTTTGCCCTGGGCAGAAAGTGATCACTTAAGCCATCAAAATCCATCCTGCGTCGTTCCTAAAGGAGTTCACACAATGAAAATCATGTGAATGTAGAAACCTCTCTACTCTCTTGAAGAATACTTTAAATAAAATAAATAATTTTAATGTTGCTAGGTTTACGCACTTAACTAAATAATTTGTTTTCTTTATTTTCAGTCCCTATGGAGATGTCTGTGTTTGTGAGAGAGCACTTAAATTACTGGTACTCCTTGAAAGCATTTTACTTTGCAAAAACAGTAGCGGATTTACCCTTTCAGGTAAGAAATTATTATTCTATCTATCTGTCTATTCCTCACTCCATGTCCCTTGTGGGCTAGGCAAAGAGGACAGTACTTCTAATTTGACACGCTTTTCTTTTTTTTTTTACTCCTAACACACCCATCCTAGAGAATCTGGTTGACATAATCAATTCAAGTCAGTCTTGGGGTCTATGAAGTGCGCCGATCCAGACTTATCTGAATTGATTGTGATAACCAGACTCTCAAGTAAAAGAAATCGGACAGGAAGTTAGGAGTTTGTATAAGGATAGGCCAGTGTGGCGTTCTGTCCTTCCTGCCTAACCCACGAGGGACGCGGAATGAAAGGATAGATTCTAAAATATTTTACATTCAACCTCTTTCTGTTTCGACCTAATTGATTTGTTTTGTTTGATTCCAGATTGTATTTAGCGGCCTCTACGTTCTCATAGTCTACTACATGTCCGGACAACCTATAGACGCAAATCGTGTCCTGATGTTCTCAACGATTAACATTCTGACAGCGTTGGTGTCTCAGTCCGTGGGACTTCTCATCGGAGCCGCAATGAGGATAGAAACGGCTGTATATCTCGGACCAGTCTCCTCAATACCGGTCGTTCTATTCTCCGGATTCTTCGTAACCTTTGACACTATACCGAGCTACCTGCATTGGCTCACATATTTGAGTTACGTGCGTTACGGTTTCGAAGGTGCTATGCTCTCTGTCTACGGTTACGATCGTGAAAAACTGAGTTGCTCCGAAGTATTTTGTAGGTTTAGAATCCCCAGCAAATTTTTAGAAGAGTTATCCATGGATCAATCCAGTTATTGGTTAGACGTAGGAGCCTTGGTAGCCATATTTATATTCTTAAGATTCATAACATACTTTGTATTGGTATGGAAGATAAGGATTATTAAGTAGACATTATTTATGTCAATTTTTGTAAAGTTCATATCTCTTAGGCATTGTAAATAGTTAGGAATATAATATTATTATTTGTATTATGTCACATTTCCACATTTTTTTAAAGAGGATTGGTACAAGTCATCATTAGCAACGCACCACTAGCACCAACTGGTAGTAATTCGAGATACTAGAACAGCACCACCTATATTTGCTTAGTACCTCGAATTGCCACTAGTTGGCACTAGTTGTTTGTTCCTAATTGAGACTTGTAGCGAAGATTATTATTTATTAATGCTCTTGTTACGAGTTGTTAAATGTTCATCTCCTCCTAGAGTTGTATAGCGACATATTCTAAGTATTACATCATATAATTATTGTATAATGTATTAAGCGTCTTTTAATACTGAGTCTAGGTATATCAGTACATAACTCATATTAAACCATTTTGATATTAAGACTACCACATTCATTAAACAACACAACATGGATATTCATTATACTCTTCCTCTGTTTTGACAGAGGTTTTAGGTTTTGGAATTAGGACTTTGGTTTTAAGATTTGGACCTTGGTTTTAAGCTTAGGAATTTGGACTTTGGTTTTAAGTTTTGGACCTTGGTTTTAAGTTTTGGAATTTGGTTTTAAGTTTTGGAGTTTCGACACAATACCCCACCAAGTTAATCACAATTATTATTATGTATTTCTTTTGACTTGCGAATGGTCATTGGTTTTATTTATTTATTTATTAAAGTTTATACGGTTTACACCTTTACAATATAAAAAAAGAAACAGGCAATCATTATAATATCACAATAACAAACCAATGTTGACAAAAATTCAAGGTAAAAACAAAACGTAATTGTGAATAAATAACAAAAAGCAAAACATTTAAATAGTAAACAAACAAAATCTCAACAAAAATTCACAGAATAGAAACAATGATAAAATAAATCTCCAACAAAAAAAAATTAACAAATGGGTCAATATCAGGAATGCGTCAATCCTCATCCATCAATAAAAAACAACAGCATAAGTCAAGTATCGATAAAAATATAACAAAAAGACAAGACCATATTTGAACATTGATAAAAATATTATGTAATAATTAAAACATCTATAACGAGTCAATAAATAAAAATTAAGATAATATATAATAGCAATGAGACAAGAACAAGGCACCAACAAAAAAAAACAAAAAACAAAAAAAAAAAACAGTAATCGAGTTTATCTTTAATTCTACTGATTGGTGTCCGGAATGTTTGGTTTTACGGATGAATCAAACCAGGAAAAGAAAACACAACCCAGGAAAAACAACACCAGACCTCACACACCCATCAGCAGAATAGACACAGGCTTATAAGGTCAGGCGGTCTCGTTACAGTAATTAGTAGTAAATACCGAAAATAACTCTTTCTTAATGGCAGATTGGGAGTCATTAAAAATGTCTATGCAATTCTGGTACTCATTGCCCAAAATATGTAGTCTATTTAAAGAGGCATTATAGTGAATGTTGGTGTGTGTGTACCCGATTGCGAACAATGCTACCTGTCTTGTGCTTCTACCTGGGATATGAAAATTTATCAGGGCAAGGAGTTCAGGGCATTTCAGGGAACCATCTATAATTTTCTTCAATGTCAAAATGTCGGCAATGATTCTACGGTCAGATAGCCTAAGTAGTCTCGTCTCCAGCAAAAGGTAATTATAGTCAATGTCATCTATAGGAATCCCTAGTCTGTAATTCATGTATCTCAGAAACTTTCGCTGGATTGACTCGACCGCCAAGGTATGTACGGCATAATACGGCGACCAAACAGTCGACACATACTCCAGTTGACTACGTACGTACGCCACATAGAGAGTTTTGATAGTTTTTCAGTCCTTGAAGTCCCGTGACATTCTCAAAATAAGGCCAAGCATTCTACACGCGCTATCTCTGATCCTGTTTATGTGTGCAATATAATTTAGTCCTTCGTCAAGCAAGATACCAAGATCCCTGATCTCGCGCAAAATCTCCAACCCACAGCCGCCTATTGAGTATGTATATAATATTCTGGTCCTAGAGCGAGTGAAGCTAATACTGTTGCACTTTTTAACGTTCAGTACCAATCCATTTTCCAAACACCATGAATGCAAAGCGTTTAGGTTTCTCTGCAGAACCTCACAATCATCCGGGCCGCGTATGACTCTAAATATCTTAAGATCGTCAGCATAAAGTAGGAACCCAACGTCACTAAAAATTCCAGTTATGTCATTAATGAACAAATTGAATAACACCGGGCCAAGATGTGATCCCTGGGGTACCCCACTCGTTGCCAGAAACTCGAAAGATAGACTACTTTGTTGGGTTAAGTGATCAAAACTTATAACAATCTTGAACTGCTTTCTATTTTGATTTGAAATTGAGTAATGTAATGTGGATAAAACAGACTGTAGGAAATGTCAATAGATTGATTAGATTGTCATTACGGCTTGTGATAATTAAACTATTTAATAGTTGTATATTTTATATTAATTTCAAGTGATATTATCTAATATTATTATTCTGCTAATATATTTAATGTTGCCGTGGAAGTGAACAAACCTAAACACATTCTGTCGGAAATAGAAATCATAGAAACTTATAAATTTGAAAAAGAACTGAAGCTGATGTTCTGTCTCAAGCAAAATACTATTTTAAGAAGTTAGCTCCAAGTGGAGTTCAAGATTGTATTGTTGGTAGCCCTGATTGTCGAACCTTGTAGTAAGAGCTGTCAAAGGTCCCCAATATTCTCACATTGTATCTTTTACAAGTAATCTACAATGCCGAAAATATTACAGAGCGGCTCTAGAAAAATCATTTTAAAGGCAAGATAGTTTTGCAAGTTGGAAAAGAAAAAAATACTCTGATAGTCCCTTTAAACCGCCATGACAAGTTTGAAAAACAAAGTTGCCAGTTAATTCTAACAATCTAAATGTTGGCTAGTTTTTTTGAACAACAGTTCTGAAATACAATTTGAAAGCAACGAAAAAATGTAACCATATTTTATTATGACATTAAGCAACACTAAACCAAGTTTCCTTCATGAGACTTCTGAAAAAAAATGGACTGTAGATTTATTTCCGACCACAAAACGTTATTGTAATTTTTCTGGAAATTTCCAGCGTATGGTTTGTGTCTGTTCACTTTGACGGCAATGAATATTTACTAAATCATATTATATTGTAATATTTATAATGGAATGTCAATATTTTATTACTTACTGTCGGAAGTAAACTGTGTATCGTCATTTCTTAAATTTTTAATCGTCATCCGAGAATAACAAAAGTTAAAATGTGTCTAACAGAGAAAATCTACGAGTACAATAAATTAACGAAAACACCCTGAATGGGATAATTTTTTAAATACTGAGACTAATAAGGTTCCATCTGTGTGTAAAAGATACAAGTGTTCGAAACTTTGATCTCATTTTTCTTAACATTTTGGTCTTGACAGTTAAAATGGTCTTGTTATTTTCGGGTGATGAACTATTGATAAAATTTGCTAGGTTTGATGGGTCTGTGTAAGATTTATTACCAAATTTAATGTAAAAGAACAATATGGTTCCTCTTATTTCGTCTTCGTAATCAAATTATCGTATTTTGTCCTGGCTTTTTAATTAATTTGCTAAGATCGAATTATTTGTATGTACTTTTAAACACAGACTATAAACTTTATAACAATTTGTAAACCAAAATATTCATATTTATTTGTGATACAAATGTTTTATTATTAGAAATTATTTTTATTGATATATATTTAGTTAAGTTTTACCAATTTATCTTCCGACAATATTATGTATCCTTATAGATTGTGTTTTATTTGAATTATAATGGTCTGAAAAGCTCATTTTGAAAATTGATTAAGACGAGGGTGATTTGACAAAAGGAGATATTTTGACTCAGGGTTTGCTGATATTAATTATATGTATATCATCGATATATATCAATACACCTGATGTATATCACGATATATATCAAATATTCATCATGATATATATCAGATATTTATCACAATATATGTATATCAGATATCTATCAAGATATATAATCGATACTTATCATGATATATATCCGATAAATATCATGAAAAGATTTTGAAAAGACTTTGGCTACAATTTAAAATTTGATTTGATACATAATATTAATTTAATATCCAGATTGCCAGATTGTAACACGAAACAGGATTGTATCTACGTAAAAACTGCATAATTGTTTGTCAATTATTATTTGTAAACGTTATGCATTAAATAGTTTTTTTTTGTGTACAAATTATGTCACACTTATTTGCCATTTTTCGTTGATTTTTATCACAAATTATTGTAATTATTCAGAATGTTTTGCCTACAAACTTTAATTTTTAATGATAAATATTAGCACTATAGTGTTACAAATGAAAGGCTCAATATTTTACAACATGACTTATTATCTACACCATGATAGGATAAATATTACCAAGCTCATTATATTATAGAGAATCATGACATAACTGCAATTGTATCTGTATTATACGGACTGTATTATAATTCCTTGCATAATCGAATGATTTTGGTTATTGAAGAAAAATTTCTCCATGGAATCTATTATTTGTTAATCATTAAAGTATGCTCCTGGCAATTATGGATGAGAATATGTCATGACTAAGATAAGTCGCAAACGAGTGAAGGGCCTAAAATAGAAAATAGAAAAAATATGGCACGAAAACATCAAGGAGTTCCGGAACATGCAGCAACTTACGGCAATATACAGCATTTAAGTGGACCAACAATTGCATAATATTTATTCCATATTACTTCATGTCTGCGCCACGAGATTGCTGAATATTCAATTGGTTTGAAAATTTTAGACAATTTTCTTTCTCGTTTGCACTCAATATCGATGTCTCACTTTAAATATTGCCGAAACAGTCGGTCGACACTGCTCCACCGATTGTTCCATGTTGATAAATATGAGTTGCTGAGCAATTATTATTGCTCGAAAAATTGCCACGTAAGAAGACCTTTATGTAAAGAGGAAATCTTCACAGTTTCTCTACCTCCTACACTTCTAGGCAAGGACAACCTTTTTGGTGAATTTGGATGATGATATCTATACTATTCAGTTTAAAAATATTTGTAAACTGGCGGGGCATCAAAATAAAACACTTTTAGATAACTTTCAACTTGTATTTTCGTAAATTCAATATATAACATCATTTCACATCAATTACTCTCAACAATGCCATCCGCCATATTGTAAAGTGCAGCCATGACACTTCTACCTTCTCTACATCCTGTCTCCAAAGAGCCTACTACTAACGCCATCTCTTGGCCACAGCTTCGCACCCTTCACAGATTATTATATTGTGCGTCTATTTTATTTTATCTGATAATTGCAGTTACGTCATTGTTCTTACAGTTACTGTATTACAGATTATCGTACTCGTATAATACTTTATCATATAATATATTAAATATTATCGTAAGTGCATCACATTATTTCACCCTTGCTTTGAGAATATTAATACTGAATAAGTCTCTGCATCTAGGAAATAGAATTTTTTTATAAATATGATAGGAATTAATGTTACGACTGAAGAAACACACATAATTTATTAATTTTATTAAAAAGTTATGTCCTTTTTGATAATACATACTTCATTATTGATATATCGATTAATTACTGCAATTTTCTCATCGTCACACGACACTATCTTAACTCTCATAATACTTATTATATCGTAATAGATGTTAATGAAATCAATACAGTTTTATCCCATAGATTATTGTGACGTACATACAAGACTTTCCTTATGCAATTTCAATACTCTACTATAAATAATAGAATACATACATAATACAAAATGTCTGCCAGCAAGAGAAGAAAATGTACTATAATATCTGTAAGGAACCTATATAAACGTGGGAAGGACTATTGAACATTGAGCCCCTTCTATTATCTATGAGAAATCTATGGCGGACGCCTTTGGAGCTACAAAAATATGCGTGTCATATTGGTTGTTCACAATTGCATGAAACCTGGTGATATTTCAGTGATTTTTGTGACTCATTATGTATAATCAGTGTGGAAATTACCTTTAGAACATAACCTATGTAATTAAATGGTAAATTAGCATACTTTACATGAAGAAAAAATGGTGTATACCTAGCAGAAAGGCTAGTAGCAGCAATGGCGGCTGTCAAGTTTTGTCTATGGCTTTATTTATTAAGTCTTCCTACATTTATATAGGTTCCCAAACTTCAATGTTGTGTAATACATATTGTTTATCGTCAATACATACAGCGTACAGTGGCAATACATCAGACTTCCTAACCCTTAGCGACGAAGCTATAAATACATAAAAAATCTAGATTTAAGTCTCTGAAGTGTTTTACACTTTGACATAACAAATGTTAAATGATATAGACGTAATGTTGGCCATACGATGAATAAATAAATAGTCAATTTTCACATACATATTTAGGTGAATAAAAATCAATGATATAGAAATTTACTATTTCTAATGGAAAACTCTCACAACTTTCCATACTGTTTACTTTAAATCTGTAAAAATTCAGACATATTATGTCAGTAGCATTCTTTCTTCTTTAAACAGCAGACATTGTGTATTGTGTTACCTGCATGTTTTAGTCTCTACTACATTTCCATAGATTTCCGTAGATCATCCAGCGTAATGAATAGACTGTTTCTTAAAATTAAAAGTACCTAATACTATATCTTATGTTGTTACTCTACTATGCCACAAACTTAACCTATGTGAATTAATTTGAGATTTTTATTGTACTGTAATATTGTTAAATGCTGTACTTTTTATTGAATTACCTATCGCTGTTCCTTTTTTTGATAATTTTGTAGTTTTGTTACCTTGTTTCAAATATTACCGTGGAGGTGAACGGACCCAAGCCACATTTTTTTGGGAAAATGAAGTATTTTATTAAATGAATCTGGGTTTATCGAAATAAACCCAAATACACCTTTGTACACTTCACAGTAAGCTTGAAAAGCTTGTATCGTGAAGTGGAGTAGATCAGCACCGGGATCGAACCCGCGACCACTGGATTAACAGTCGAGTGCGTTGCCAACCAGGCTACCGACCACCTCAAAAAAAGGTGGTGAAAAGATATTTCAGATGAAAATTTTATTCCCATTTTCGTGGCTTATGTTTGTTCACCTTCATGGCAATTATATTTTTTCAGAGAAAATAGTCATTTTTTATTTGAACCACTAATAATAAGTCAAATATTAATTAAAAATAATTAAAAAACCAACGATCAAAAGTGAGAATAGGCACCTTTAGTGAAATCAGGATTCATCAAATCAATTTATCTATGGTTTTCATTACATCGAGACCAACGTAAACATAATTCTTACACACATTGTAAAACCAATATGGCTACCGCCAGAGATGCACTATAGAAATAATTCACATATTATTGTGAATTATATAGTGATTATTATAAAATTACAAAAATGTGTTTATAGAAGTTGTTTTACATTAATTTATCTATTTTTCATTATACACTTACAATAACAAATGAGCTTCACATTTATGCAACAGACCAGAGGCGTAACTTGGGTTTTTGGCACCCGGAGACAAAGTCTGCTTCTGAAAATTTATTGGCCGATTTGGCGCCCCTAGGCAGATGCCCACCCCCCAAGCTACTGAAACAGAAAAGGGAAAAAGTTCATCAAAATACTACAAAAAACATTATTTCTAGTGTGAAAATGAACCTCAATGAATAAATCATTAAATCTGCATACCCCATAAGTTATGACGTCGTCACTATCGTATGTCACTGCGTAAAGGCCTACAAAATAAACTAGTATACCTATTCACGTTGGTCTCGATCACATATCTATTTATTTATAATTATTATTTTAGGAATAAAATTCCAACACAACATATGTTTTAGATCTTAATTTATTATTAATTTATAAAATGCGGGTGTGTGTGATATTATTATTACTTATTGTTTAGTTTTTAATACAAAACCATATTTTATATTCCGAAGTTTTCTATTCTGCGGCAGATTTTATTGTTGTTAATGATTGTTCTGTGCGAGTGGATGAGTACTTGGGGAGTTTGTTTACTAGAGATGGATGCTGTGATGGAGACATTGAATGAAGAAAACTGGCGGGTGCCAGAGGACGAATGGTGTGCTCAGAATGATTGTTAGTAGTAGTAGCAATGTGTCTACGAAAGCAAATTTTCTAGTGAAGGGGTTTCCACCTGCAAGAAGTGTTCGACAGTCTGTCAGACAGCCTGCAACTTTGCAAGTTACTGTCTGACAGACTGTCGAAGACTTCTTGCAGGGGGAAATCCGGCCTTATATTGTATGTTAGCGAGATTTTGACACAAGGATAGATAGTTTATTTTAGGTTTAAAACTGGACTTTTTATTTGTACTCACCTAAAAATACGATAATTAAAAATAATTAGTTAATTTTTACAATCTGCTGCAGAATAGAGAAAAACAATTACCCGAAACATTGATATACCCCAGCCAATATAATTTTATCGTTTTGTTGAATGTTTGTTCGTAGCGTTTATGTTTGGTATAAAGATTCTGTGTTTCTTTATAGGTAGTGAATTTTTCAATACTTAGATACTATTTATTTGAATGTCCATTTCGAGGTTATACTCTTTATGTGTTTTTGTATGTCTTGATTTAGAGAATTTTATATTTTTTACTATATCCTATTATTATTATCTATTACTACTGTGCGATAATTGATGATAATGAATTATTACTGTGTGATAATGAATTATTACGATTATTATTATGTACTATTAACTTATTATGTTGCACTTTGTATGGGTGATGTTGATTTTATGTCCCTGATGATGGAATGTCATATGATATCTCTGTACTTCACACCCTTTGCATTCATAAATTGATTTGTATACTCGATTTTTGGCGTTTTATTTGTAACGTAACCTGAAACTGCAAGTTATTCTCTATGAAGTCTCATGTTTATGAAGAAGATCCATTTTCTAACACGATCAAGCTTGTAAATTCTACCGAGAGCAGACGCAATAGTATTATCATACAGGCCGCGACACGGTGACATTTGACGATGATGACGTCACAAAAGTGTCAAATTCCATACATTGTGTCTAATTGGAGCTGTCAGATGGGAACAAATGCGTCGGACCGCGCAACATTAATAGAAAAGGACTCGAGTTAGTAATCAAGTTATTATAGGACATCAATGATAAGGACTCTCGTGAGGAGGAATGTCATTATTATATGATTATTATTAGTGTCCGACCGAAACTGGATTTTTAGCCGAAACCGAAACCGTAACCGAATATTCGGCTCCCCTTCTAGTTTCGGCCGAAACCGAAACTTAGGCATTTCAGTTGTAATTTTGAAAAAAAAATCGTTATAGGTACCCTGCTCTGATATCTAGTGTCCCTCTCTAAGATATCTCACTCCCTAAGATATTTATTAGGAAACCACGCTTCATTTTCGCAAATCAATGTGAGTACAAAAGAAAGGAACCCATTAAACTACAACTTATGTCATCAGTTATGTAGGTATCCATGGCATAGGTAACACTAGGAGGGGGCATAACGAATGCAATTTTTCTTCGGGAGATTAAGTAACGGAAGTTGTGGTGTCGTTTGCGAATATGTATGTGTACAAAATTGATATATTTTATTTTATTTTTTATTTTATTATAAACAAAAGCACAAAACAGACAATGACTTTAGATATAAGTAATAACATGTAGATAAAGACAATTAGTCCATTCATAATTCAGCTGTCACCCACAAGCATGCGCCACAGTTAAATTAAAACATATAAGTTGATTCCGGTCGTCTCACACACCCATACTCAATCTCGCTCACACACTCACCCATCGCACACGCACACCTCTGATTTTACTATTTTATTAAACATAAAAAAGAGAAAACAAACAAGAACACACAAAAAAAAATATTTAAAAAAATAAGGAAGAGTTCGGGATAAGAGGAAGAGGAGGGGGGAAGGGGGAAGGGGGAGGGGGGAAGGGGGGGATGCTCTGCATATCAGGGAGGTAATATAGATGATGTCAGCCTAGCACGTACCTGTCGTTTGTATACCGGTAGGGGACGCCTTACATACACTCGTTTATTTCACGGAGGATGGCGCCATTTTCAAATATGATACTGATAGTATTTTCGAGTTACTTACATTTTTATTTCTTACAGCATTAGAAACACACTTAAATGTTATGTTACAGTGTCTCCCGTATTATTTTTGTTACGAATCTCGAAATAAACCTAAATACATATTTGTACACTTCGTAATAAATAAGCTTGAAAAGCTTTTGTTGTGGAGAAAGTCGCCATCGGGGATTAAACCCGCGCCTACTGGATCGAGTCGAGCGCTTTACCAACCTGGCTTCCGACCACCTCATTTGTACAGGTAACTTGAATAGTGCAAAGTAAGATATGTATTTGTTATTTAAAATGTTAATACCTATCATTTAAATTTCTTTTTACAATCGAAACAGTGCTATGTTTACGATCGAAGTGAAATTAATGATAAAAGCTATTTATGAAGTTCGTAAACAATTGTTTTATGTATTTAGAGAGATAAGCGGCGTTATTTTGTTTTTACATTGCAATAATAATGTGTTCATTATTGCAATGTAAAAAAAAACTCCACAACAAAAGCTTTTCAAGCTTATTTATTACGAAGTGTACAAATATGTATTTAGGTTTATTTCGAGATTCGTAAAAAAAATAATGCGGGAGACACTGTAACATAACATTATAAGTGTGTTCCTAATGTTGTAAGAAATAAAAATGTAAGTACCTCGAAAATACTATCAGTATCATATTTGAAAATGGCGCCATCCTCCGTGAAATAAACGAGTGTATGTAAGGCGTCCCTACCGGTAGAGTAAGTCTGAAGATGTCAATGTCTGTCAATGTATCGTCATAAAGACATGTAAGTCTATTAAGGGGTCGTCTTAGTCCTGCGTTGTTATTCGCGGCTGGAGAGTAAAACGTCCTGTGAAGTCTAGTTCTAGTCGTTCTAGTTGGAACCCGCAAACATATTCCATCCAGAAGTTCAGGTGCGTCGATGTCAGAGTTACAAAGTTTATATAGTAAGTTGGCGTCGAGTATGTTTCGTCTTACTTCGAGAGGAGGAAGCCTTGATTGCGGGACAGTTTCGAATCGTCGCTCATATAGGTTGAAAAATGGCTGAAATGGCTGAAAATGCAATTTTTCTTCGGGAGGTTAATGCCCAATCCTACCAACTTTTACATAGGAAGGAAGAGCCCTTAGAAATTTCTATACAAAAACAGGGATAATATTAACGGAAGTAACGGAAGTTGTGGTGTAGTTTGCTAATATGTATATTGTATATTCATGGGCGTCGCCAGCCTCGGAGCTAAAGGGGGGCAACAAAATTTACGAAATTGATATAGGATGAAAAACGCGTAAATAGCGCCACAGGCGAATTTTTTTTGTGAGACATGGTGAAGAAAGCCGTGATATGGTTTGGTTTATTTGAAAATGTACATAATAATTTGCACAATATTATGTGTACGAACAATGTTTCATACAAAAAGCAATAAATAAATAGCGCCGCAGGCTTTTTTTGTGAAACAATTGTGTTTTGATGGATTTTTTATACTAATTTTACAAAATTTATGACATGGTGAGAAAATGTGCGGTAATAGTGTGATTTATTGTGAGGTCTTATCATGAAGTATGGAAAAATACGAGTATATAGCTATTCCAATCTCTAGGGGAGGCAGCTGCCCCCCCCCCCTGCTGACGTCGACGCCCATGTGTATAGGTATTATCTTTGAACTAAAATAAGTTTGTAGAATACAAAAATAATTATGAGTATTTTTCCTTTAGATACACCTAGAAGTAGCGCCGCAGGCAATTAAGTTTTTTTTTAATGGGCGAAGTGATGAATCTTGTTGTAGGTAATAAAAACACTTAGTTATGTTGCATCAGGAAAACGGCCGCGCAAGTAGCGCCGCAGGCAAAATTTTTGTCATAAGACATAAATGATGTGTATAAAAATGGGTAGTGATATACTAAATCTAGTTCACTTTCGTAAAATAAAAAAGGAATGTAGTGTACAGAATACAAATACAAAGTGTGAACGTCTTCCGAAGATTCCCGACAATGCTCGATTTAATACTGTTAACTTTTAGTTAAACAATAATAGAGTTCTTTTCGTTTACAAACACTTTTATTTAACTTTCTTTGTTCACAACGGTACAACTATATAAAAATACACCAGATCATTTACAGGGGCGATCCGCCTTGATCAACCTCTACATCACGACTGCTCCAAGTTCATACTACATATCTCTATCTCTTTCACTTCGCTTCTTTTCATCACACTATCTCATACTCGTACTTCTCTCTCTCTCTCACCATACCCTTCTGTCATACCACCTTCCGCATACTTCACTTGACTTTCATACATCCATACAAAAATGTGATAACATCCGGCCAACCTGAGTCCCTTTACACCCCGTTCACATATCCTGTCTCATATACCAACATACATATTACCCCAAAACAAAACATACAACAAAATTTTCAATAAAAAGATTAAATCATAAGATGAAGTCTTTCAGATGGCCCGGTAATCTCCTCTGTCGCTGGGGTCGGTTGCTCATCATCTCCTGATCCTCATCTTGAACTTCTTGGTCGTCCGTCTCATCCCCTGACTCACTAGAGCAGTGGTCTAGAACATCTTGGGCACTTGGGGCACCAAAACTCTTTAAGTTCGATACATGAGCTGTGGTGGCATACATCTTGCCACCTTCCCTCCTTAGTGCCGCCAGCCGATATGTGTCTCCGGGGAGGACTTCGGTGACCACCAGGGGTCCTCGATATTTCGGCTGGAGTTTGGTGGACTCGCCGGTATGTACTGGTTGCCTTCTAAGAAACACGATCTCCCCAGCCTCGTATTTTAGACCCCCAAAGTGTCTTCTGTCGTAAGACACCTTCCACTTTGCTTGTTCTGCCAATATTCGGTCTCTCAAGCCTTGGTGTGATCCTGCTGGATCCACATACTCCGTCTCCTGCTCTACAAGTTGCCTTATCACTCCATCAGTCAAGTGTGGAACATATCCAAAAAGCGCCTGAAATGGGGTCTTATCAATGGACTTATTGAGTGTGTTGTTAAGATGACACTCAACCTCTTCTATTCTGCCATCCCAGGACTTCTCCGAGATCATGCAGGATTGCACCACTGGTACGATAGTGGCGTTTACCCGCTCTACTTGTCCGTTCGCCTGCGGATGTCGCACTGAGATGAGACTGTGTTTGATCCCATTAGTTGTGCAGTACTCTTCAAACTGTTTTGACGTAAAACAGGATCCTCTGTCTGTTATCATTCTACTGGATAAACCGTACATTATTGCAAATTTCTTCAAGTTTTTCAGTACTTGACTAGTCGATGTATCCCTGGTAGGAAACAATTTTGTGAATTTCGTTAGGTTGTCTACCAGTACTAGAAGAAAACTGTTCCCTCTTGAACTTTTGACAAATGGTCCGAGATGGTCCACGTGGACCACTTCAAAAGGTCTGCTTCCTGGTGCGATGGGGTGCAGCTCGCCGGCCTTCTTCCCTCGCGGTGTTTTGTAGAGTGTACATTCTGCACAGCACCTTATGTGCACTTTTACATATCTCCTCATCTTCGGGAAATAATAATTCTGTTGA
Organism: Ceraclea dissimilis; assembly: GCA_963576895.1. Classification (NCBI taxonomy): domain Eukaryota; kingdom Metazoa; phylum Arthropoda; class Insecta; order Trichoptera; family Leptoceridae; genus Ceraclea; species Ceraclea dissimilis. Next base: position 18,138,709 of record OY756364.1, read on the forward strand.
ATTTTGTGTATCGTTCTGTCAACAGAGAAGTGGCCTTGCATGTCATGAAATCTGATGACGATGCCCTTCCTCATGATTTTGGGAACGAACCACAAAAGCTTCTCCTTCCCATCTTTGTCCGTCTGTCTTCTGTAGAGGACGCCATTCACTAACTTGTATCTCAGTTCTGTGTCTCCTGGTTTTTGAGCAAGCTTTTCTATGATTTCCCTTGCCTCTGTATCTGCATTTTGTAACGCCAGTACGTATTCCTCTTCTTCCATCGCCAAGAAGAGTTCGAGTCTCGACTCCACAATTTGTTCAAGTGTGTCACCTGATTCGCCTACAGGTGACCTGCTCAGGGCATCCACATGGGACATCTTCTCGCCTGGGCGATGTCGTACTTCCAAATCGTATTCTTGTAACAAATCGAACCAACGAGTAATCTGTGAATTTGTGGTCCGGGCAGTATTCATGTACACCAATGCTTGACAGTCTGTTACTACGACTACATGGATTCCTATCAACATTGATCTCAGACGGTCCAGGCACCATACAATCGCCATTAATTCTAATTTACTAGAATGGTATGCTTTCTCCACGTCTGTTGTCTTTTTGCTAATGCAGTATACTAGATGCATTGCTCCATCATCGCCTCGTTGTAGCAACACACCTCCCAAGCCACTTGCCGAAGCATCTGTGTGAAGTTCGGTGTAACGTTTTGGATCAAATATTTGCAGCACCGGCTCACTCATCAGGTGGTTTTTCAGCTCTTCAAATGCTTTTTCTTCCTTTTCTTGCCAGATGAATCCATACCCTTTCTTGGTCAGGTTAGTGATGGGTTCGGCTATCCTTGCATAGTTTTTAATAAAACGCCTGAAGAATCCCGTCAGGCCAATAAACCTTCTGACCTCGTGAACGTTTCTTGGGGTTGGGAAATCAGCAATTGCCCTCAGCTTGTCTGCACCTGGCTGAACTCCATTCTCCGATACTTCGTATCCTAGGTATGTCACTTTAGGCATAGCGAACACACATTTTGATGGCTTTAATGTGAGATTCGCCTCCTTTAGCGCAGTGAAAACCTGTCTTAATCTTCCCTTCATCTCATTGAAGTCTCTTGCCGGAACCAAAATGTCATCCATGTAACATATTGCAACTGTGTTCTTCAGGGGACCTAGAACATTATGCATCAATCTACTGAACTCGTACGGTGCATTCATCAGACCGAATACCATCTTTGTAAATTGTCCGGTCTCATCTGGTGTAACGAAGGCCGTTTTCTCCTTTGCTTTCTCTGATAGTGGCAGTTGTAGAAAGCCATGGGCCAGATCCAAGACGGTGAATAGCTTGCAACCACTCATTCGCTCGAACAGATCATCCATATGGGGTAACGGAAATGATTGTTTCACTGTGGTCTGGTTGAGTTTCCGATAATCAACAACGAGTCTTGCTTCTCCAGATTTCTTGGTCACCAATAACACTGGGCTTCCGATTTCCGAGATATGAAATGCAAAACAGCCCCTGAACTCATTTACAAGCTCCAACAGTGATGCGCTGTCCTCAAGAGATAGATCATTAGAGATATTAAGGTCTTTCATCTCGATTGAGTCCTTTCTCATATACTCCTGGTCCTCTGGGGGTTGTGGTACTCGTACTTTCCCTATGACTTCTCCACTCTTCAGAAGAACATCTTTATCACCCTGATTGCGCACTGGGACTCGTACACACATGTTGTTCACTTGTGCATTTACGATACACGTCTCATGTGGACTCACACTCGTTGAACTTTGTATTGTTACCGCCTGATGTCTAGTGTAATTCTCCATATCAAGCTCCTTGAACTGCTCACTGAGTCCGAACTTCAGCACATTATCCACCTTGAGGAATGCGATGCTGGGCGCGTCTGTCCACGTCCTACCAATGATCATGTCATATGGTTGACATTCATCTGGTACAACTATAAGCTTTACGCCTTGCACAATGATGCCATCCACCTCCACATCTTCAATTGTTGTGCCGACAGATTGATAGCTGCTTCCTTGCCCTCCTATGCCATAGATTGGAATGTCTCCCAGCTGAACATTACACTGAAGACGCAGAGCCACCGTAGATTTAATAAGGCAATCGCTGCTGCCCGTGTCAACAAAACTCTCCACGGATTTGCCTCTTATGGTTGTCTTCTTTATGTACTTCTCCTTCGAAGTCTTGGCCTGTGAGCTTGACACCATGACTTGAGTCTTCTTCTTGGGGCAGTCTGTTTGAAAGTGCCCTGGTTCTTTGCAGCTATAGCAGATGTTCCTATTTCTTGGTGTAGGGCAGTCTCGAGATATGTGGCCACCATCTCCGCAGTTGTAGCACCTCACTTGAGAGGAGTTTTCTCGGTGGCGAGCTGGAGGTCGGTCAGCCTTTGCCTTGTATTCCCTGTTGTCGAACTCCTTCCTTTCTGGTGCGTAAGCCACTCCGCGTTTTCTGTCATAGAACTCCTTCCTTTCTGGTGCATAAGCCTCTCCGCGTTTTCTGTCATAGAACTCCTTCCTTTCTGGTGCATAAGCCTCTCCGCGTTTTCTGTCATAGGACTCATTCCTTTCTGGTGCGGGGGCCTCTCCGCGTGGTCTTTCCCGGAACCTCTCCGCTCTGCTGGCATTCGTGCTTAGAAATTTTTCTATGTCTGCAAACAAGCTTCTCTCGTCCACGTGATGCCGCGCAAGAACGTGCATGGCCAGCTCCTTGGACCATAGTCCCTCCACCAACATCGTTTTGAACTCGTCAAATTCCATGCGCAACGCCCGACATAGGTATGATTTCTCGTGGAAATAATCCGCCACATCTTCAAGTTTCTTCTGGACCCTCGCGTTTGCGGCCTTCCATCTGTCGACTGTGCTTTTTCGGCTGACGAAAGTTGCAGTAAACTCTTCCTCGAACTCCGCCCACGTGGTGAAGTTTCGGCCGCCTAGCCAGAACTTCGCGGCGCCGATAATGTGCGCCCTCGCCGATTCCAGTTTGAAACTGTCTGGCCAGCTTTGTAGTTTTGCCGCACCGTTGATAGACCGCAGCCAAGCGTCCGCCGCCAGTTCTCCGTCTTTCCCATTGAAATTGGGTATTTGCTGGTCAAAATTTGGCATAATGTTGAAGGTTTTTGACCGCTCACCAAGCAGATCCATTAACACTTTCTGCTGTTGCAACAGTACATTGAGCATGGCGTTCCCGCCAGTGTCGCCTCCCGCCATGTTGTTATCGTTTATGTTATTTCGCGCGTTCGTCGAACTCCCTCCCGCGTAGCTCGCGTTTACCCCGATAATTTCTTCAATCTGTGCCCTGGTGTAAGAGGGGGCGTCGTCTTGATTCATCGCTAATAATTATTATCACAGTTTTCTGCCGAAAGTCTCTCACACCCGCGCACACTACGTTGAAACTTGCGCGTTTTCCGGTATGCCCGCCCAAAGATTGTAATGCCCGTCAAATCAAACACGCAGTTTTAAGTTTTTCCCAAAATCACTCGACGCGCGTTTACACACGGCACAAATTAATGTTGCGCGAACCTTTTCACACAATTTTATAGTCTTAAATGTCTTTTCACGATTTACACACAGTTTTATAGTCTTTTATTTATTTATTTATTTATTTATTTATCTATGGTACAAATACAGTCACAACAGTACAATTAAACAGGAATATGTATTGACAAACCTGACCAATTACATTTGTACACAAATAGCAACACACAAACAAGTAACACAAACTAAGACCAATATATACATAGCAAAAACAACTTAACTAATAGATGTTCTGATTATACAATATATGAAAGGATAGGATGGGAATGGAATGAGGAGGATGAGAGGGATTGGATTGGGGAGGAAATATCCCGTGAGGTACAATTCCACTCAAGTTTATATTAGATCAAATTATTATCGTTATGAAATGGAATACAATGCAAAAATATATTTATATACACATATATAAATACGCACACACACATACACACTAGGTGCAATATCTTCTCAACGAACTCTTGTATGTTGAAGGAGACGTATTAAATAAATCTGCGTGATTAATATTTCCCGAGAGTTTACGATTGTAATATGTACAAGACCTGTTAACAAATTCATTTTGATTGGAGTTGGTGTTAGAATCGTGGACATAGAACAGGGTGTAGTGTCTGCCAATTCTACTGGGAACATGGAAATTTAATTGACGTAGTAAGTAGGATGAGTCGACTAAGGAATTTACAATTCTATACAGGAACATCTGATCAGCAATTAATCTACGATTCATAAGCTTTGGCAGGTGAAAATGTCGTTCGATCTCATCGTAAGATTTGAATGTATAGTATGACCTAAAGTTAATAAAGTTCATAAACTTCTCTTGTACCCTCTCAATCCTGTTAACATACACGATATACCGCGGATTCCACACCTGAGAACAATACTCAAGGTGAGGACGGACGAAAGAGTTGTAGAGGAGAATAAAAGTATTGAAATTGTTAAAGAATTTACATGTTCTCAGAATGAAGCCGAGGCACTTAGTTGCCTTGGATACAATATTATCTACGTGTTTTTCGTATGTCAGTTTACTGTCCAGTAATACTCCCAGGTCGCGTATATGATCCTTCCTTGTAATTAATGTGTCATCAAATTTGTAATTGTAAATAATTTTATTTCGGTTGCGAGTGAATGTGACGGTATGACATTTGGACGTATTCATAAATAGTTTATTCTGCGTACAATAGGTAGCGAGTGCATTCAAATCGCTCTGCAACCCCTGGCAACACTCCTGGCCAATGATGGGTCTAAAGATTTTCATGTCGTCAGCGAATAATAATATTTGGGAGTTTTTGAAGCATGCAGGAATGTCATTTATGTAAAGTGAAAACAGCAGGGGCCCCAAGATAGATCCCTGAGGAACACCAGAGGTCACAGACTTCCAGACAGATGTATAGCCTGAGAGCGCAACTGCCAAAGATCTATTTTCTATGTAGGACGAAAGCCAACGAAATAGGTTCCCATGTATTCCACAGTCCTCTAATTTATCACGCAGGATGCTATGGTCAATCTTATCAAAGGCTTTACTGTAGTCAGTGTAGATAACGTCAACCTGTATTTGATTGTCCATATAATTTGACAGTATGTTAGTAAATACGCCGAGATTAGTGACTGTAGATCTTCCCGGGAAAAACCCATGTTGAACCTCAGTAATTGATTTTTTTAGAACGGGGAACAATTGATCAAGTACAAGGGTTTCAAAGACCTTAGAAAACACTGGGAGCTTCGATATGGGCCTGTAGTTATTTACCTCACCCCTAGAACCCGACTTGAATATAGGGGTGATGTAGGCTTTTTTCCATTCAGCAGGAAATATGCCAGCCTTGAGGGATCTATGAAATATTTTTGTTAGTGGAATAGCCAGATTAACAGCACAATTACAGACAAAGACCGAGGGTATTCCGTCCGGACCCGCCCCCTTTTTATTGTCTTAATTGTCTTTTCACGTTTTGTACACCCGCCACGCGAACACGGCACTTTTGTCACAAGTCTTTTTGTCAGGTCAGCAGGGAATCGGTCTATCCCACTTCTGATTTGTTAACTTTTAGTTAAACAATAATAGAGTTCTTTTCGTTTACAAACACTTTTATTTAACTTTCTTTGTTCACAACGGTACAACTATATAAAAATACACCAGATCATTTACAGGGGCGATCCGCCTTGATCAACCTCTACATCACGACTGCTCCAAGTTCATACTACATATCTCTATCTCTTTCACTTCGCTTCTTTTCATCACACTATCTCATACTCGTACTTCTCTCTCTCTCTCACCATACCCTTCTGTCATACCACCTTCCGCATACTTCACTTGACTTTCATACATCCATACAAAAATGTGATAACAATACGGATGCTAGTTTCGGTTTGGCCACTTTTCGGCCGAAACCGAAACTGGGGCCGAAACCGGCTATTTTGGCCGAAACTGGCCGTAACCGAAACCGAAACCGAATATTCGGTCGGTCTCTAATTATTATGTTGCCAGCATGCGTTGCCATGTTGGCCAATGTACCTAACGATTATAACGTATTGTTGCCATTACTATTTTACTGCCCTCATACTGCAGTAGGGGAACAGGGGGCAGAACCAGGTATGGGGGCAGAACCGGGGGTACCGTTGATATCTTCAATACCACAAAAATACTGACCAGGGTCAAGCTGCCCAAATACACTCCAGGATGGTGTTAGTTGGTCTCCCAAATCTGACGGCCGTGACTAATTTTGTTTTCGAGGGAAAAATTTTTGAAAATATTTTTGCTGTTTTTGCCATTTTCTTAACCCTGACATGAATATTGAGTTTGCCTTCAGTTTATGTACGCATAAATTTTAATTATTTTTAATACACATAATGTTAAATTGGTTATTTTTCTACTGTTATTGATATTTTAATATGCGTTTTACAACGCGTGTGCAAAAATACATGCATTAGTTTTAAGAGATGCGCGCGGGGCATAACCGGGTACCCAAAGGCGGGGCATAACCGGGTATACCTTAACCCTCTCACTACCAGTGTCCTTCCTGGAGGACAGAACGCAAAAACAAATAAAATTCATTTGAAGCAAAGTCTTATACTTAATCCATGGTAAACTTATTATAGAATGTTTATTGTCTATAACTAAATATGTTTTACCAGTAAAGAACTACCAGTGTCCTCCGTGGAGGGCATGGGGCGAAGTCCTAAACGGAAAAACGCAAAAAATTTTTTTTTGTTCTAAATTCATATAAAAATATATAGATATTAAATCCATAGACAAAAAAATTCTATGACCCCTCTATTATATTCTGGTAGTGAGAGGGTTAATAATACAATTTTAATAATTACATATAATTTATTCTAAAAAATGATTTTTTATACCTTAATTTTGTAAATAATGCATAAAAACTAAAAAAAACGACAGTCATAACGATTTTCAATATTAAAATGTATTAGAAATAGCTTGCACAATGCAAAATTTTAAAATCAAATGTAAGAAAGAGGAAACTGAAAATAAAGGTTCTATGAATGCAGTTGACATTGTAAACGAATGTATATTATATACCAACGAAGAAATTACCTACTACGACGATTTTCTCCATGTTTTCATGGTACCCGGTTTTGCCCCATAGGTTTTACAAGGCCGTGTTTTATAGTACATTTTATTTCATTGCATCATTTAATTAATTTATATATTATTGTATTTATATATTTGTGTATGTAAAGAAAACATTCCTATCTGTCATATCCAATGTTTATTTTGTGAAAAAATAACATGTGATTCGTAAACCGGCGTTTCTTCCTTAAGTACCCGGTTCTGCCCCCTGTTCCCCTACTACATATTTTAGTCTAAGTGCCAATAAAGATGGTGAAAAATATGGATCCGTGTCTATAGTGTCTAGGCATGAAGATATACTCACGCAGGCATCTAATCTATATACACCTACATTGAGGACCACCATAAAAACCTTCAACGACTATTGAAAAAATATGATTGGGCAGGAAAGCAAGGAAAGAGCCATGATAATACAGTCACCCGAATCAGGGAAGAAAGAAGAATGGATGAAGTAAAGTATTTAGGTAAGATTCTATTTAGTTTTGCTTCTATGATATTATAAATAAATAAATAAATAAAATAAAATAATCTTTATTGTACTAAAAAAATAATTGTACAATGGGCGGACTTATTGCCAAATGGCAATTTCTGCCAGCCAACCCATAAATACCCATATTATGTATGATACAAGATTGCACTTTTTTTTGTAATAAATCTGTGGAATATTGGCGAAAGTTTTTTGAGGGTTATTACCGCCATCTGTATAAATATTCTCAAATCTCCAACGATTTTTCAATTTCATTATTTTGAACTATTAATTCATTGTGAAATTACTGGATGCCGTAGCACAATATGTACTAAACATAAGGTATAAAATTTGTTGCTTTTGCGTTTTCGATTTATTATAATTTATTTATTTGTAGAATTTATAAAAATTGACACAAATATTACTCATCTGCCATCTGTTGAAAGTTTCCCAAAACGAAATAGAATAACTTTTAGGTTATACGTATAGATGGCGCTTGCTGACACAAAAGCGTTTTGTATTAAAAAAATATATGTAGAACAAGTTGTTTTCATTTCATAAACATATTCTGTTATTCCAAAATTAGATAAATTTAGATTATTTTGGTCATTCTAATTAAAATTATTTCATCTTAAATTGAAAATAGGGCACATTGAATCATGTAACGCCGTTGAAGGATAAATGTACTCTCAATTACAGAGTTTTTGTGTCGAGGTCAAATTATTCCAATTACGACCTTATTTGTCTTACACATAAGGTTTATAATTGCACACATTTTGACAGGTTGTTACGACAAGTGAATAATATTAGAATGAAACGTCAAAACCCGATGTTTTCCTTTGTGGTGAAGTGAGGCGAATATTGTAGGGATGTCGCATTTTGTTATGTGTTTGTATTGAAACATAAAATAATCATAACAAGTTTTTTTACTCTGTGTGAACTTTGATTTGACCTGATTGTGATAAAACTAATAAGAGGATCGCATAACGTAACGAAAAACAACTTATATCCCCTCCAATTTGATTTCTCTTTTACAGTATTATAATTAAAATCATCATAATCATACAACACGAGACATTGTCGGGTTTGGTAGTTTGTGCTTTTACTATAAAACTGTGATTATTTAAGGATTTTAATTTTGCTTTTAGATTGTGCAAAGTCCTAATCAAAAAGATTGTTCAATTCTTGTTTAGTGAATGTAATAATATTAGTTGAATTCGCGTTATTTAAGAAGTTTGTAGAATTTCATAGTGAGTGGCCAAGTACAGTTTGTTGGTTTGTTGATAGTCTACTTACAAGTCATTTTTTGTTTGTTTTTTTTGTGTTTAATGGATCGTTAGTTGAAAAAACAGCGCATCAAGATGGATAAAATGTATATGCTGAATAATAACAGGTAAATTAAATTAGATTAAGTGTTTTTTTCTTATTTTAAATGTCTCCATTACATTACTAGGCACATTTTACCTTGAGAGGTTAGTACTTTACACAGACATGTAACAAGTAAAAGTCATTCTTTACATTAGAAGCCATTAGAAATATATATTAAATGTTCTACACACTCCTCCACATGTTGCCATGCAATTAATTCATACTTATAGACCATTTCAGATATTATTTTAATATTTTTTGTATAGTTTTCATGCTTTTAAACATGGCCTAATATAACCAACAAAAACATGAAATACCTAGGATGGTATATAACGTTATTGGTTATTGTTTCTCGTTCACTGTATTATTTAAATGTAACCAATCTATCCTAATATGACCATGACGTAACCCTCGCAGGGTAATCAGAAAGGACATAGCACCACACACATCTATCCTTTCCACCGCGTTCATAATATTCATTATATCCCGAAAAATGAACCGTCTTGCTCACTGCATTCCACATTTCTGTCTTACGCTTGCACGCCTCATTTCTCAGACCTTCTACCAAATCAGTCCCTCAATGCTGAGGATCATGACCTTCATGCGGTACTTCTCGCAGCAGTCTGGCCCACCCTGGTCTGTCTTCAGCCCGCCGCAATGACTGCCAACGTCGTTCCAGCGGCATCCGTCACCTGGTCTGACCATCTCATTGGTATACGTCCACGACTTCTCCTACCTTCAACTCGCCCAGTCATTATCATTTTTTCTAAATTGACTGGCTCCCGTCTTACAATATGCTCTTTTAAAGAAACCAAGCAATCTCCTCAGATACACTGCAGACAAACGAGTTGTAATGTGTAGCTTAGATAAGATTGATGCATTCGTACTTCTTTCTATCCATGGTATTCGGAGGGGCTTCCTCCAACACCACATTTCAAACGTGTACATCAATTCTCATCCTCCATACAGTGATAGATACCTACTTCTGTAAATCTAAAAAAACAACCTCGGAATGTACAAGATTCATAGTCATTAGTCTTACACTACCCAGCTGATATGATCGTTGTGAATAGTGACGCATGTATTGATGTATCACGAGTAGGTATACAGCAAATGAGCGCAAAGTTCAATCATAAAATGATAAAATATATACCTACATAGGTAGTTATATACTGTATGATCATCATATTATCTTAATACTATTTGTATAAAATATTTTAGTGTCAATATAGGTATCTAAATAATATGTAGGAAATTCATGACAAAAAGTCATCTTTGATTATTTATTAATGTTTTGAATCTTGTATTATTTATACACACAGCGTGTTTTTGTCAGTGATTTCCTCTATAGAACAATCATGGTCCTTCAGTAATCTGCCACTTTATATTAAGAGGCTCTATATGCCGTCATTCAGCTTTAGCGTGGTATCGTTTTCTCAGCCAATACTGAAAGCATCGTTTTGAAACTGAAGACAGTGATAGATGGAAGTATCGACTACAAGTTAACTGTCCTGCAATTAGGTACAATATTTGGAAATACCTTGTATAAAAAAATATTCCGAAAGTACCCCTGAAATTTAAGGGATCTGAGGATTTTCCGTTCAGTTTTTCAGATATAAAAGTATAATTCAGCCAAAATACTGGTAATTATAATCTTAACAAATCGGCTGTTTTAGGTTTTTTAATTTGTTCCCAGGCTCTTCTTAAAAAGGTAAAATTCACATTGTCGCTTACGTTATTCTTATTTCACGCTAACATTCTCATACAAAATTTGAAAAAGTTGAAGCGAAAATAGAACGATTTTTGCTTCAACTTTTTAAATTTTGTATGAGAATGTTAGCGAGAAATATAAATAATATAAGCGGCAAAGTGAATTATACCTTTTTAAAAGAAACATGGGAAGTAATTTGAAAATCTAAAACAGCCGATTTGGTAATATTATAATTATTATACTTTTATATCTGAAAAACCGAACGGAAAATCCTCAGATCCCGTAAATTTTAGGGCTGGGTACTTTAGGAATATTTTTATTCAAGGAATTTCCAAATCCTGTAATTCTAAAACAGCCCATCTGTAGTCCACACTTTTATCTATCACTGTCTTCAGTTTCAAGACGATTCCTTGAGTATTGGCTGAGTAAGAGTCAGGGCGCCGAAGCCGAATTGGGTACTGTAGCTCCTTAAGTAGAGGTAGAACTCTGACCAACTATACTAACTAGATACTTATATGTGTGCAATGCAGTTAGTAACAAGGCAGTATAGTTAACAATAATGTGTCTAATTATTGTCATATAAGTTTGTCCTTTTTATTTATCAAACACCTTTAAACTCCGCCACCTCTGACTCCAGTTGCTAGCATTCTACCTACCTACCTAATTATATAAGATGATCATTATTGCTATATAGTTGCACTATGGACGTGTGATACAGGCATTCCTCATATTATAACACTGCTGCTCATTCGACTTTGTCGTTACTCACTCGCAGGGTAGGCGGAGAGAACTGAGCGCCAGGCTTCACTATCATTACACACATTTTTAGCTTCCGTCACGTTCATGCAATTCCAATTTGTTATATTCACTCTACGATTCATTTTACTCTAAACATCTCCATCCTCGAGTATCTGGTCTACATGGTCGGGCCAAGCGGTTCTCGGACGACTGCGTTTCCTTACACCCCTTCTTTCACTTAAGTATATCTGTCACCTTCAATGGCATCGTCGGCAGGACCAATAACAATGTGGCAACAATTCTTCTGAGTTAATAACATGCTCCGCAACGGGCTCATGGCATTATTATTATTATTATATCTTCATTGCTATCTTTTCATCATTCATCCTCTCTACATGTTCTAACCATCTCAACTTGTCCACTTTCATCTAGCTACATCAACTGTACTGCTTTTGCATTTAGACCACCCTTTAGCATACTACCTACTATTGTCTTGTTTTGTGACTCCTCATGATTTTGGCTTATAAAGTTTATTTATTTATTTATCTAATATTGTCCTGTATCTACTGCGCTAGACAGGCACTAAGTTAGTAATACCTACATATATATCTACCTAATAATGATTATAATATAGGTATGTAGGTATTTACCTAGTAGTAATGATAATTACTGGTTGTCCTTGTGATCATACGCCGTACCAACATTATACTGTACAGTGTAGGTACATCTACCTGCGTAATACTTCAGCTAGAGCTAGATAGATTTAGCAATACCTAATACTACTTGTGTACTAAATACCTATTAAGACCATACGTGGTTCTGTTAGGGTACTAACTGATACCTAGTTGAAATGGTGATTCGTAATAGTGTGAGTAAACTGTAAGGCAGAGCTATAGCTTTTTCCCCTTATCCCTTCCCTGTAATCCTTATTTTTCACATTCGTTGCACAAATTATTATTTCTCATCTAGTACATTTTGCATGCAGGTAGCATATTTTTTAATCCTATATTCGTAGGGTGTTTTTGATGGGAACTTCTCGACAATCCCAACTCAAAAATGTTTTTCAATCGCAGATTTTTTACGTTTAATCATATATAGAGGTAATATGTGAAAATAATTTTATATCCTGACCAATTAACATGCGCAATTTTGAGCATCTGTGTTAATTGGATTTTTACAACAAATAATACAACGTATATTATACCAAATTATACAATAGATATATACAAAAAAGTAATTAAAGTATTTTTTTATTGAAATGTGTAAATTGCGATTAACATGACAAATTTTAATTGTGATTAAATAAAAGGATAGGTTTTTCTTATTCACGTACTTCATTCACACATTCATGTAACATCCTATCTTTTCATAAGATTTTATAACAATATGTTTTTGATTCGTGTATCAATCAATATATTTCCTAACTTCCCAATATTATTTCTTATTTTTCTTCATTAGCCTTCTTCCCTCCACTGCTGGATATAGGCCTCTTCCAACTGTTTCCACTCGTCTCTGCTCTGACCCTTCCGCATCCAGGTTCCTCCAGCGATTTGTACAATGTCGTCGGTCCATCTCTTTGGTGACCTTTTATTTTATTTGATGGGATAATTACTGGGACTTATAAGATCTATTGTACTCCCCCCACTCTGCTTTGGTGAGAACCCAGTTAGAGCAGCCCCTCAAGTCCCAGACGTCTTAAAAAGTCCAGGACTAAAGAGAGTCAAGGGTGGGAAATGATTCCACCTCTATCTGGTGCCTGCCCAAAGTTCATATCCTCATGTATCTTATACTTAACTATAAAAGTGAAATTAATTCAAAGTGGCGAACGCAGTAATACATATAAATGTGACCGAGAAGGCACGACTACCTGATTTATTCTCACTTATGCCGGAGCCATAGTAGCCAGCCAGGTAGTTGTCCCTTCTCGGTCACATTTTTATGACTGCGTTCGCCACTTTAAATTAATTCCACTATAATACCTTCTTCTCTTCTTCACCCTCGCCTTTTTCCCATTTACTTGGGGTCGGCTCTCCCAGTCCTCATCCTCCAAGTCCCTCTGTCCCCCGCATCCTCCGCACGAAGGATCGTCACCTTTAGATCCCTTGCGATTGTGGACATCCAAGTGGTTAGGGGTCTACCTGGTCTTCTGGGCTTACCTAATACCTACTCGGCTAAACTACTAACCTAATGTGGTCTGGTAGGCCATCACGACTATTGCATTGCATTTTTTTTTTTGTGAAACATTTAAATAGTATAAATTGCGTGAATGTTAATGGGGTTCGAGTGGAGTTGCAAGTCGCAAAGAAGGCGACACTTGAATAATTGCATCGTAATTTAATTACCGACCATTTATTATTAGCCAATCAAAAGTAATTGTTAATGTTGATTAATTATTAGGTATACATGAAGTCTGTAGCAGTGGTAAGGGGTCCTAAGAACATGATTCTCATTGAGTTACCTTTCTGATTTGGGATGATAAATATTTAATAGTATCTAGTATTATTACACATCAGATATTTTCTCCCCTATATTACTTCTCCATTCCCTTCCTCTCCTCCACCCCATCCCATTTTCTTCCATTCCTTCCATTATATTTTCGCTATCTATGTATTACATTGTACGTATTAGTTTTGTTGTGTGTGTCAGTACAGAAATAATTGATCATTTTTATTATTAATTTAACTGTGTTGTCTTTGTATTATTATAACTGCTTCTGTACCTTAAAATAAACAAAATTAATAAATATCTGACATAATCTAATAAAAAATGTTAGTCCCGGCTTCCCTCCTACGGTAATTCACTCTTCGCCACTGGTCTGTAGTATATGTCCTTCAGGCTTCAGTTTTGTATGTCCGACATGGTTACATGCATTTGCAGGCTGACTTCGCGACTGCAATATTATTTGTAATCGTAGGTATTATTATGATAATATGAACTGAGTCTTCCGTCAGTCCAGGTTAATTAATTGACAGACAAGTGTTTTCATACACATAGCGTTCGCTGGTTTCCTCATTATTCGGATATACCGTGATGGTATACCTATAGTAGAAATAGTAACAATAGTTTTTGATTGGTACCGAATCCTTTATTGTGTCCGAATCCTCCGTTCGAAGTTGAACTCATTTCCGGACTAACTAGAGCTCTGAAACTTTCACCAATTGTGTTAAAGTAGATGACGTTAGGGTTCGGAACCATACTGGATTATCCTTCTCGAGAGACAAAAAAGATGTAAGGTATTTCACGTGATCCAAGGGTTGTGTGGGGTCATGTGTAATATCGTATGAAATGGCGTTGAATTAGATCGAAAGTCGGATTTTGTCCAGCTCAAGTCTCGGAAGACACCGAGCAATCAAGAGGATCCAGTAACCGCATACCGCCGTGTTTGGTATCTCACAAAAGTGCTTCATGAGGTAGAACTTGAATTTTTTTTTACAAATTTTGAATGTGTCAATTCTTGATGGGAAGCGCCATCGGAATGAAGGAACCCAAGAACCCCGGAAGATCGCGAAAAACAGATCTAGGACGTGAAGTCACAAAATCTTGGTTTTAAAAAAATATTTTTTACGATTACGGTAGTTACCTATTATTCTTATATTATTGGTGCGAATGACATTGGGGCTTCTAGTGATGCATAGAATCTTTATTATAAAGATGAGTGTCACTCACCTATTTTACGATTATTATCATCAGCTGTTATCATCGCATCACAATATACATAATATCCCAAATACCCAATAAATGTACTAAGTGAGTTGCTTTGCTACTAATAGTATTGAGCAGTAAGAATGACGAAATCCTTGTTACATTAGGTACAGTATGAGTAGTGCGTGCTGTACGACCTTTGTATTGGATTATCAGCTGTATTATACATATTAGATATGAACTGTAATAATATGTATGAACATAATACATAGATTACTTGAACAGTAAAGCGCATTGTTCCACATTATCGCTATTGGGGAACAATGAAATGTTTGGGTGATTTCATAGAGCGTATAGCCTAAATTGTGCTATTTATTTGAGAAAAATATAATGACTAATGAGTGATGACTGAATGAAAGTATATTCGATTGAACATTACGCCAGACTTCCCTATCTTCAACACACTTCTTGCTTCCGTCACATTTCGTGCAATTCGCCTAAGACTCACTTTATACATACTCAAAACACGTCCATTCTTATTGAGCATGTGAACAACATGATGGATCTAGTTCAGAAAAACTATGACAATCTTGGTTATTGTTACACTTATGCTGGATTTCACCAATTTTTAGGTGAGGAATAGCGGAGATACGAGTCACCTTGCACAAAATTATGTATGAAAACCAATGATAAGTGGCTCATATCTCCGCTATTTCTCCAGCGGTAAAGAACCTAGAAGGAATTCCACAGGTTGATATTATTAGACCGAATATAAAATCAAAAATTTATGAATGTGTGTTGCCGGCCTAAGTTGAAGTAATAACTCCCGTAGATTTCCGTATGAGTCAAAAATACGACTGCTCTAAATATGTAATTTGTGATATTTCTTAGAGAAAATTGCTGAATACAAAGTTTCCATAGGTAATGCCAAAACTAACTGAAATTAGATTACACTACTGAAATCAGTGAAAACCTATAAATTCAGACGTGAACTATTCAGGGCGAAACCGTCACCTTCGACTTATTCCCTCGCTCCTATCTGACCTATATAATCGACTACCTGCTTTGCACACTGTATTTTTACATTATTAAGTATTCTTTGATTGATGTCTTTATGATATTCCGTATATTATATACAACATCTATAATTGTGGTGGGAAGCATACTTTGTTAACAATTATTTTGAGTCATTGTTCATTCCGAAGTCATACGCGGTAGTGGTCGGTCGACCCTGTGTCTTTTCCCTCTACACAAGGCATGGTGGTTAAATTAAATACTAAAGTTTTGACATTGCTAATACCGAACGCGTCAAAGTAGTCGGGAATAAAAATTAATATCAAAATAATCGCGCAAATTAACTCAAGTTGTCTGTCGTTCATTACTGAAGAATAAGTCTTTGTTCTTGATAAAATTTAATATTCTACCTTTATTTACCTTTTGTGATTCATATTGTTACGGTTGTTGTGCTTTGTTTAAGGTTTTGTTATCTAGTGTTGTTTATTGTCTAATCACTAATCAATCAGTAATCGTATTTCAGTAGTGCATTCTTCGTTATTTTACCGTGAAATTGTTTAATCGTTTTAATCTCAGACCTTTGAACCGTCCGTATATAGTTAATATATTGTTTCAGAGTTTTATCGATCGATGATAGCAATCGATTTTTCGTCATTTCTGTGTGTGAAATCGATCAGATGTGAAGTTTCACGTGAACATCACTGATAATATAGTTTTATTAATTTGTGATTTTATTGTTAAGTTTTTGGTTCGAATAAAATAATTCAAAATGAAGGTTGAAATGGGTGAGAACTCCTCGATGAGTGTAGCTTATTCAGACAATCCTGAAGAGAAACTTGTGTCTTCCAGGAAGTCATCGCTGAAGGTGACCATCTCCCCGAGTCCTCCCAAGACCCTGAAGCATCTACCAAAGAGACCTCCGGTGGAGTTGGCCTTCAATGATCTCAAATACACAGTGCAGGAGGGGAGAAATAAAAGTAAGTTTTTAATTTATTTTTTCTACACATTTTTCCTAATCGCATCGTCTGTCTTTGAGGCCCATAGACTTGGTATAAAAATATGAACATTGCTTATTTTTCATTCCATATTTTCTGAAATTCGTTTCAGAATATTCAGATTATCCTGACTTTTGCTTATTAGGTACCTATTGAATCATTAAAGTTATCTCAGTCGGTATTTCTTGTATTTTGCATCCGTGAAACCGGCATTGTTTCTTTGTTTGTGGCAATTATTTTACGTGTATTCTTCGCTGGGGTCGAATCCCGGCGCTGACAATCTATTCTGCGCTTCGCAACACGAGCTTTTAGCGTCTTGTGAATCGTTAAGGAGAGTGTTTGTGCATAGAAAACCGGATCCAATTTTTAAAAAAGATAACAAATTTTACTAGGTAGGTACCTATATTCGTCATTTTTTTTGGAGTCACCGCCGAAAAAGTCGCTCTCCTAACTTTTTACATATATTTTAGTCCCATATTTGGTCGATTCTTCTAACTAGTTAACGATATGACATATATAACGTTAATCGTTTTGAATTTATTACAATCCTTATATGAAATTATGATAAAGACGGTGCCAGCGTGTATATTACGTAAAACGTAAACATTTTAAGAAATTTATGATACAGTGATGGAGATAAACGAAATCCGGGAGATTACGTATAATTATTATATTTATGTTGTCATAATCAGCAGTAGGTATAATCGTATAATCAATAATAATTATAGCTGATTATAAAAATCACTCTTTATGTAAAGTTATTGCTAATAAATAAATGTAATTAATTACACATTGATAACGCTTAGAAATTCTTACTTTGATAAAGCGCGTTTTAAGTTTATGTAAGAATTTCTTTAGGAAAATTCACAGAAAAATATATTATTTAACTCATAGGAATATATAAACACATGAACCCTACACATTAATACAATCGATAGAATAGAAGGAGAATTGATAGAAGGTTGTGAGTCAAGATATGAGAGACTGTGGAGCATCCCCGGAAGATGCACAGGATGGAGCGAATGGCTGCGAAAGATAAGAATAGCAGACCTCACCATCATGTAGGAATAATAAATGCCCAGAGAGAGAGAGAATAGAAGGAGAGAGGGGTTCATTATTTAGTACGAGAAAATACAGGGACTTAACCATGCTACCTACATAGATTGTAATTTACTGATTTGTGGATGGTGCATAAAATAATTAAGTATATTTGCAAACTATATGATGTATTTTGTCTATCGCTAGTTTTATAATGATTTCTTTTACTTGAAGCGTCTTCGTCCTTGTATAGTAACATCCATGTAATATCTTTCCGACACGGTCGACCAGTCGCGCGGTGGTTGACTAACCATTAAATAATAATAAATATAGGAATGTTGGAGTTTTTATTGAAAAATTAATCATATTAGCTGTTTCGCAACACTAAATCCTCACAAT